>OY728137.1:369832531-371063735 GCA_963277665.1 Viscum album
TATTTATTAGGCCACACCCAATGGTTTCTAATGGTGTCTAATTCTATCTAGTATATTAATATAAAATTTAGCACTGTGTAGGTATAATAAATAATCGGTAAGTAAATACATTTTAATAAGTCAGACTCGGGTTCCAAAAAGATACCTAACAATCAAAACATGCTTCAACCTAATATGTAATACCTTAAATATGAATCATATTATAGGTATATATAAATATACATAGAAGGTATTTGTGTGTGTATGATCTATAATCATATTAACATTTATATCCATATATATACATAGTATTATCTACGACTCGAGGCATAACTCAGGTATCCATGCATTATACTACTCATAATAATATTAATTGTCTCATAATAATAAATAACATTTGGAATTCCCAAGGATCATAATCAATATAGGAATTCATACTGAGTATCACAATCCATAACGAGGAGGGTCATACCTAACCTCCAAATTAAGGGGGTGTGGATCATTATGACTAGTAACAAAGTGATATGAATTTCACGCCAACATCCTTTAACTAGTGGGAGTGACACATCATGGACAAAGACCCTACTCATGGTCCCACAATAAATTATATAGAATATTGTAATTCTACTTTCCCTATGAGCCCTTATCATGAATTTCTGTAAAGAGGAAATCGGCCTCACCCAAGGTGTAGTGAATCATATTTTTGTGTAACTCATTTAACACTTCAAAAAGGGCCATGTGTTTATCCATTCCATTAATAAAATAAATTTATAAATAAAAAGGAGGAAAAACCCATAAACATTACACTTATCATTTAGCCATAAATAAAGAGAAGTCTATGTACATAAGAATTCATTTAACCATTTCATTATCAATGATAAACCAAGTAATTACATAAAGAAATGGGGGTTTGGTGAACCATACTTGACCGGTAAATAGAATGCATGTCAAGGGCATATAATATTCCATTCAATAAATCATTCCATCAACAACTTGTAAGCCTCTCTCAATTTTCCCAGGGCTTAATAATTTTTTTTTATAAATTTCACATGGTGTGATCTCTCCATTCACATTGTATTTAATTAAAATTATAAATGTTTCATATGAATTCAACCAAAAATAATTAGAAGGTGGTTTGGTAAAAAGGGGTAGATAGGATTATTTATCTTCCCGTTCTACACCTCGAGAAAGGACATTAAATTATCTCTTTTCCTTTTTAAGATAGTACACCTCAAAATATGGTTCTATTATAACACATGAGCTTATTTAATAGAAAATTTAAATAAGGCACCTCACGATGGTGGTATAAGTTTAGGTATACAACCTAAAGTGATAAAATTTCATGTTAATGGACCATTATGTACTAAAAAAATAAATTCTACAAATTTAATTTCCAAATTTAGAAGGAAATGCCATAGAAATCTGGCACACGGTACGATGATGTAATTTATACATGAGCTAGAATTTAAGGGAAAATTTATAGAACACCGACCTTAAACCAAGGATGATTAACTTATCCAAAAACAAGTCTTGAGTAGATTATGTTTGAGATAAATTAAATAAATGGAAAAATGACCTGAAAATACTATGATTAGCTCACACCATGATAATATTTAAAATGGAAAAAGAAACAGAAAAAGCAAGAAGGAGGAGTTGTATACTCAATTATATGGTTCCAACGTGATGAACAATAGTGGAATCGGTCATTGTATAAGGGAGATACATCCATGCCTCGAAGGATGAGGAGACCTCCCATGAAGGGTCTATTGTGCAAAGATGGAAGAAATAAAGGAGGTGAGAGGCAAAAATGAAGTGTGGGGAACAGTTGTAAAATCACCCTTTTTGAAGAGGTGTGCATTTTGGTCACACAGTTGGAAAAACCATACAATAACAATGCATGGGATACTTCCTATATATGGTGTCTCATGTGGTTCATGTTCACAGTTTGAGAAATTATGTGAAAACCATGCTATTATTCTCTACCAAGGGTTTACAAGAAACACAAGGTCATGCAGTTTGATGTGCATGGTTTGAAAAAACTTTGAAGCATCCACATCCCCTATGGACAAGCTACATGGTTTCATTAGGAGGACTGCATGATTTTAGAAAAATTGTGTTCCCTTAATAATTTCTCTCGGTTTTCATATTTTGGAGCCTGATGCTTCTAAAACTCAATTGAACACTCAAGACACCTATCACGCCGTATAACCCATCCAAAAACAACACATTCATGTGTTCTAAATCCCATATTTACATTTATTATATTGTTTTATAAAACCAATCATCCACCAAATGATAAAATTTAAATTCCTTTTAGAATTTCCAAAATTCAAAAACACGGGATGTTGCTACCTCCCCACCATAGAACTTATCTTCCTCCAGAATCCTTGGGAAGCAAATGAAAAAAACACCCAACCTACTCATGTCGTGTAGTTTAGATAGGCATGTTTTGTTTCCAACACCCAATTCACTACAAAACACCACTTTATTCACACAGAACATAATCTATTAAAACTCAATCCAATGCTCTTATTCTGAAACTAAAGCATTGATACTACTCTTACCTGAGCCCATCCAACCTAAGACATGAACATGTCATCACCTCCATCATCGGTCATCCTATTCTTCTCAACACTATAGGTCCTAATATTTAAGTACTAATTTTTTTCATGGTATCTCTACCATCGTAATTGACTATTTAATAATGCATGTCTTGTTCTAACGATGCTCTTGAAATGATCCTCAGCATAATTGAACGTTCATATGCAAATTGACCTCAATTTTCATGGTTGAGTCAACTTTCCATGAAAATTATTGGCTGGCCTTTGTGTTTCACATCCCTCATTACGAAGGCATTCCAAAAGTAGTTCCTCTCTAACTATAATCAATAAGAGAGATAAATATCCCATGTCAAACTGCCTCTCATTGACTATATTCAAAAACACTAATTATAGACAATTGATGAATTTCAAAAATTAAATCCCAATTCCTTTAAACAAAGGAACCTCAATATTTTATCTAAGAATTCTCACAGAACCATGTAACCATATTATGTTGATATATCCTAGCAAAAATATCCAATTATTTCACCGTGACGCTATACAAACATGTGTGAAAACGTAATCTAGCACACTTTGACCATCACACTTAAAACATCACATTCGAGCCTGACTGACGTTTGGGGGAACCATGGAATAATCAAATAGTTTTTACGGTTCTCGAAAAAGGTATTGAATAAAAACTTTTCTACAAATGAGACATTTATACCAAGCTGAAACATCCCCTTATTAGAACACTAACGGGTCCCAGTGGTAATCAAGTCAGAAGACCAACTGGTGTCCATGAGTCCATCCATGGTGTTCCTACCCAAGAACCTAAGCATCATTCAGGACTAACCACGGAACAATAAATAACCACACTTCTAAATCACAACTATCACAATGTCTATTTATCAAAACAACTAAGTGTTTAATCACTTTCATTATCTCGGCATATAACTGACACTCTCCCATTGTACATAGGAAAATGTCAACATATGGGACATGATCACCTCTATGAAAATTTTACACTCATAGGATACCAATTATTTGCATGAGTACCTAAGAAAAAACCATAATATACAGGTTTCATAACTTATTATGGTTTCAAACCAACCGTATCAAACTACTCAGGAGATGAAAAATCAAACCATATTTGGTCAATTATTTTTAAAAAATCTAGAATGATCATGATGGTGCATCATCCCAATGAACCATGATTCCATTACCACCAGAGGAATCTCATTATCATTCTAGAATACCCACCAATGACCATCCTTAAATAATTATGTTTCAATGGTTTCATAAAAATCCCACCATATCATCATTATGCTACCTCCTAAGAATTAACATATTTTAAATCATATCTTATCTAAGGGAATTCAAAAGAAAAACTGACCACATCTAAATGTCCCTCCTTAGTTTTGTTACTTATACACAGAAGTAAATATATTTTACAAGTTTGAATTGATGCTCCCCACATTAGGAGGATCCTATTCATTGGATTTACTAAAAAAGAAAATCCATCCCTAGGCACCCGCTACATTAACCACTGATCAGGAGTTATTAATGTGTCCAAAACACTTTAACAATAGTTAAACTAAAAGATATGAAAATTAGCTGCTATAATTATTTCTAGATTAGATTTCCATTTAGGAATACATGTGACACTCCTCCCGAGTCATGTAAAAGTGTGCCATAGCACAAGGCATAAAATCAAAAACCAACGGAACGATGTGTCAAAAAACATGATCCTTTTTACAAAATCATCTCACGCATTGGAATGAGTTTGATTTTACTTTAATGACTTGATCACTCTACTATGGATATGACTTGAGAATGTAATGAAATAGATCAATGCTTACGTTATTTGCACCAAACTCATATGGCTCACTGCACCATATAACTGCTTGATGAGAACAACATGTTACAATCCATGCTATCTCAAGATTTACCAAATAAATTGAACATCCTTGATAGTGTCCATATGCTTATTTTCTTTATGTATACAAGTATCTTTGTAAAGCCCTAGTTCTAGAAGCCACCCAGAGGATCCCCTTACCCTGTTGGCCACATGGTCTCAAGAACATTTCCCCGAACGCCAGAGGATGCCGACTAGTAGTGAGGGCCTTGGGTGTGATAGTGGGGAAACTATGACCTCATTGGCAAAGTACATAGTGGAAGAGAAAAAAATAAACAATAGAGGAAGCATTAAACAATCCATACAAAAGTAATCATTGGAAGACTAAAAAATAAATAACTGGAGCACACACATATATATTTATGAAATGATGCATGATACATATATCTAGGAAAGTAGCCGAACGAGTAACAATGATGAATACAATACTAAACCAAATTAAAAAAGAACAATAGATAAGAAACTCTTCAGCATCGCAAGCCTCGGATTGGTCCCATGCACTCATTCTCCAATGAAAGTCAAGTACCTGAAGTAAAAGTGCGCTTTCCCTTGTCTATACCTGCAACAATATAATCTGTTTGGGCCCAATATCATGACCAAAACAGGGTGTGAGACTAAATCACAGTAGGCGACCACCCGAAGATCTGGGCCTAACAGTGAGTGAGTATATGGCAGGTAATAGTACAGTAAGCAGTAAACATTAAGCAGTAACAGGATGATACACAACAGTAAAAAATCAATAGATCAACAAACAACAGGGAAAAAACAGCTAACCACAAATAGGAATCCCTCCACGAAGTACTCACAACCATCCCCTCTGGTCCTATCCAAGAAGTACCAACAACCCCCCTGGGCAGTACACTCAGCCTAACCCCTCTGGTTAGGTCATAAGAAATTATAAGACTCTCTGAGGAAGCATGCTCAGTCAATTCCCCTTATAATCTAAGGTAGTCAAGGACTCTCTGAGAAAGATCGTGCGATCAATTCCCCTTATAGCCTCAAGGTCTAGAGACTATCTATGGAAGCTCACTTGGTCAATTCCTTCTATAGCCTCAGGTCAATCATAGACTCTCTGAGGAATCTCACTCGGTCAATTCCTTCTATAGATTGGAATGGTTTAAGGAAATTCAAACAAACAAAAGACTCTTAGAGGAAGTTCACTTAGTCTATCCTCATATAGTCTATAATATCCAAGACTATCTAAGAAGATCACTCTATCTATACCCTATAGTCTATAATGTCAAAGACTCTTGGGAAGCTCATTCGGTCCATCCCCTAAAGTCTATAATGTCCAAGACTTTCTGAGCAAGCTCACTCGGTCTATCCTTATATAGTCTATAGCACCACGTTCTCACAGCACCATGCCAGTCAGTGCATAATAATGCTATAAGGCCAAATTAAACCTACAGAGCTACTTGGCTAACAAGTCTACAACATAACAAGCATGTCAGGGAACAACACTCTATCCTACGGTCACAAGGCATGGAAAACAGGTATAACGGCCAATAGGCTGAACAAGACCAAAAGTTCATAAACATATAATTATGGTAAAAACATCCAATCATAGTAATTACCCTTGTACATAACCAAATTACCTCTACACAAGCATACAAGAAAGGAAAAAAGACAAATATGGGTAACATAGTAAACACGCAATACCCCGTTCAAGGGTATTGGTGGAATTTTCCCATAATACTCAGAGACATTGAACGGAAAGTCACAAACCACCTAACATGATGCTAAGATATCGATATACTTGAACCAAGAGGCTTTAATCTCCCTATATTTTCGTAGATATAATAAACGTCCAAAAATCTCATCCCATGATAACATGAGAAAGAGGAGGAATTAGAAAATAAAGCTCTAAGAGAAGGAATAGCTTACCATTGCGGTTCCAACATAATCAATGGCGGTCGATTAGGAGAATGGTCAGAGTCTAGGGATCTTGAAGGAGATTCGCGGCCGCACGAGACACTCTTGGTCGAAGAAGGTGGAGAAGAAGCATGTTCTTGCGATTAGGCGCGACCCCGGTGCATTTAATGAATAAACAAAAGTACACGACATGTACTTTTGGAGTACATGCCGTATACTAGTCTTTTCTGTACTCCTCTTTATGTAGCCTCCACATCACCCCACATGATTGTGTGTGTGGCCCGGACAGGGCCAACACACTGCCTCGCACAGCATCGAAGTACACTGAGTGTACTTATAAAGTACACGGCGTGTACTTAAAAAATGTCCAGAAACTCCTATTTTCTCAAAAACTCCAGAAAAAAGAAAAAACATACCTTAAAAGAAGGTATGGGTTCTTAAAAACATCCCCCCCCCCCCCCGTAATGAAATTCATCCCCGAATTTCCCTAGTTAGGTGTAGATGAAGAAACCCCGAACATCTCCAGCCACTGCGATTATACATCAGCCTCCCTCTCCCAAGTCTCATCTTGTACTCACCCATGCTGCCATAGCACCCATACAAGAGGAACAGAACGGCCACGGAGAACATTCGTATTGAGATTGACAATATGTATAGGATGCCTCTCAAACAATGCATCTGTTTCAAGCTCAACCTCCTTAGGTTGAAAGACATGAGATAGGTCTAAAAAGTAATGTCGGAGCTGAGAAACATGGAAAATGTCATGCATAGCCCAATATCTATGAGGTAACTACAACCGATAGGCAACCAGCCCAACTCTCTCCAACACCTCAAATGGCCTAACGTACTCTGGTGAAAGCATACCCTATCTATGAATCCTCTTGTGTCCCAACCTCGGTGCGACATGCAGGAAAACCTAATCCCTGACCTTGAACTCTAGAGGTCATCTCTACTGGTTAGCATAAGACTTATATCGAGACTGTGTCGTATCCATCCTATTCTGAATCAACACTATCTGCTCGGATGTCTCCTAAACAAGACGAGTTCCCAGCCAAGCCACCTCTCCTGCCTCCAGCCATCATAATGGTGATCAGCATGGCCTACTATACAAAGCCTTGTATGGTTCCATCTGAATAGTCGCATGAAAACTGTTGTTGTAGGGAAACTCCACTAGAGGTGTATTCTTCTCCCAAGAACCTCCAAAGTCTATAATGCATACTCGGAGCATATCCTCAAGCACCTGGATTGTATGCTCGGACTGGCCATATGTCTGGGGATGGTATACTGTACTCAAAAGTACCTATGTACCCAAAGCCTTCTGAAGCCCCTTCCAGAATCGAGAAGTAAAACGTGCATCCCTGTCTGAAAAAATGGTGTGCAGAACTGCATGCAAACATACAATCTCTCGTATGTACAACTGACCCATCTCATCAAAACTAAAAGTATCATTGATCACCAAGAAGTGAGCAACCTTCATGAGTCTGTCAATGACAACCCAAACTACGTCGTTCCCTCGAGGAGATCTCATAAAACCGGTCATAAAGTCCATTGTGATGTTATTCCACTTCCACTCGGGAATGGGTAACTACTGTAAAAGTCATGTTGGACACTGATGCTCCGCCTTCAAATGCTGAAAAGTGGAACAGCTCATGACGAAACCAGCAATGTCCCTCTTCATACCTGTCCACCAATACTGATGGTGTAGATCGCGGTACATATTGGTGACGCCAGGATGAACTTCCCAAACTGAGGGATGAAAGTCCTAAATTATCTCCTTGTGTAAGTCTGCTGGCACCCATTTGCATCCTTGGAATCGTAGGATATCATCCTCACATATGGTCCACCCCGGTATAGGGTCCTCTCCTGACACGCTTTCCCATAGGAGTAGGCCTTCCAAATCTGATAGGTGCCTCATCCGTACTCGATCATGAAGGGTAGAGCTAATAGCTACAGAAGGTTGTAAAGTCTGCACCTGACTATCTTGCGCCTCCAAATGTATCTCAGAGAATATATCCATAAGGTGCCACACACTGCTGGCCTACTGAACTGCCTGTATCTGAGTCCTCCTGCTCAGTGAAACAGCCACATCATTGCCTTTCCCCGGTGTGTAGGCAATATCAAAGAGAAAATACTGAAGGTACTCAACCCACCTTCGCTGTCTCAAATTCGGATCACGCTGAGTGAATATTTACTTGAGACTCTTGTGGTTGGTAAACACCACAATGTTCTCTCCTAGAAGATAAAGTCTCCAACAACGCAGGGCATGAACAACAGCTGCCATCTCTAGATCGTGTGTCGGGTAATTCTTCTCATGTGGCCTTAGCTACCAAGACCCATAAGCAACGACTCCATCTACCTGCATAAGCTTAGATCCCAGCCCAATACTTGAATAATCACAATAAACATTATATCTCTTGCCTGGTTCTAGAAATACTAGTATCGGTGCTGACTTCAACCTCCCTTTCAGCTCCTGAAAGGTTGACTCACAAGAATCCGACAATAAGAACTTTTCCCCTTTCTTGGTCAGACCAATCAGTGGTGCTTCTAGGTGTGAAAAGCCTTGTATGAAATGCCTATAGTATCTAGCAAGCCCTAGAAAACTCCACACCTCAAAGACATTCTTCGGATTATCTCAAGAAACTACAACTCTCACTCTCCCTGGGTCTACTGATACTCATGTCTATGAGATAACATGACCCATGAAGTGAATTTGATCCATACAAATGTGGCATTTTGAGAGCTTAGCATATAACTGATGCTCTCTCAGTGTACTCAGAACGATCACAAGATTGGTAGGATGGTCGTGTCAACTGTGAGAGTATACCAAGATTTCATTCATGAAACCCACCATGAAGGAATCCATGTATGGATGGAACACTCAGTTAATCAGTTCCATGAAAACTGCAGGCGCGTTCGTGAGACCGAACGGCATAACCATATACTCATATAGACTATACCTGCTCCGGAAAGCTGTAAGAGGTATATCAGATGGTGTAATGCACAACTGATGATAATCCGATCTCAAGTCAATATTTGAGAACACTCGGGCTCCTCAAAGCTGATCAAATAGATCATCGATCCACAGCAAAGGATATCGGTTATTGACTGTCAACTGGTTTAGATTTCGATAATCCACACAAAGCCTGAGGGTTCCATCTTCCTTATACGCTAACCGGATAGGTGAACCCCAAGGAGAAGTACTGGGTCAGATGAAACCCTTTGCCTGCAACTCCTGCAACTGCTTCTTGAGCTCCTACAACTCAGGGGTATCAATCCTATAAGGAGGAATGGACACCACTGCTGCTCCTAGCACGAGCTAAATAGAAAAGTCTGCCTCACACTCTGGAGGAAAACTAGAAAATTTCTCTGGAAAGACATCTCTAAAATGATCCACCACTGGGGGGAAGTCTAACTATGAAGTCCCTTAGTAATCCAGATAAAGACTAGAAATAATGGCTATAACTCCTCCTAGCCCATGATACTCGGGTCCTACTCGACTTCCCTGGACATCCCACTCACCTCTATGAAGAAAGGATCCACCCTCTGGTGATACGAAACTCACCCTACGACAATAGCAATCGATGACTGCCTGGAAGGGGACTAATGTAACACCCGAGATTTTATGATAAATATTTTGTTTTTTATGTTATATAAATCATCAATGGAATATTTCACTACACACAACACTATCTTGGCTTTCTTTAAACGCAATCTCGGCCTTCCTTGATAGCTTGCGTCGTACGCAATACCGAGTTTCACTAAACAACGATATAGTATTAAAATATTATTAAAACTAGCCGTTATGAATAGTAATAACCAATTTTTGAAATTTTATAAATTTTATCTTTCAAAATTTACTTCATTTTTTGATTCATAATATCAAAATTATCTTAGGGTAAAATTTTGGTACTTTTCGGATAACTTTCATATTCTGATGAATAGTGAAAATTACGAAATTTTAATTAAAAACAACTTTTTAATAGAAATAATTAATAGTGATAAATTATTAATTTGAGTGGTTTTAAAGTATATTTAGAATATATTTTTACAATTTAATAAAATTTTGGTCATTGGATGTAATTTCACATTTAAACCAGATATAAACAAGTGTCAATCTTTTGATAGTTATTATCTCTTAAAAACACGCTATTTGTTTTGACGACATGAATTAATTTTTAAATTAGTTAATGTAACTGATATGTTTTGAATTTGATAAAATAGGCATCATCTTTGAATACATAATATCAAATATAGCATAGGCCTAATTTTTGGTATTTTTCTGGAAACTTTCATTTTTTGATGAATAGTGAAACCACTAAGTGGTAGTTAGAAAAATGAATTTTTCATAAAACATAATTTTACCGCTTCTGTGAGTAGAATTTCGAAAATCCGAGAAACACGGTTAATATCAAGGAAACAAATATGGTTCAATAAGATGAAAATAATTTTTGGTGAATAGTAACTTTTTACTTTGTTTACCACAGTTAAAAGTAAATAGGGTAATTATGGGTAAAAGTGTTATTATTATTACTCTAACACATGTCATAATTCTATTGGATAAGAGTAATTCGACCAAAAAGAACCTTATGAATAAAATATTACCATTTAGGCCCACATGGATTAGATTAGGACATTTATTATTAATTTATTTAAAGAAGGGTGAAAATAGTTAAAATCATAGATTAAAAACTAAAGAATTTTTAATATAGTGTTATACATAAGATAAATTAGACTATAAATATTAATTAGAAAGATAAAAATATTTCCTACATAATGGTATTTTATTTGTAATTTTTATACTTAAAATAATTTAATTTATTTATGACACAATGATGATGCAGTAATTATCTTATTAATGAAATATTGACATATTTGATGTTATAAATACCCAAATAAATGCAATTTTAGACTTTTAATGAATTAAAATAATTTTCAATGTTACTATGACATGTTAGTGTTGATTTAATTAACTTTTTTCGAACTAATCATTCTGTTATTATTTTCACAAAAATCAATTACCAAATAGTGTCAAAATTGACATAAAATAGTTTTTAAAACAAATATTATATTATTAATTGATATTTTATTCCTAAAAATGTAATATTCGGCCATATTACTTTGATAAGGTTATATATATTAATAATAAACAACTTGGGGTATGTTTGGCTTGTTATATTAAGTTTATTAACCTTATAGTTTATGAAAACAAAAAGACATGGTAAAAGTAAAATTATCTAACTTAAAGTTAAATCTAAATGATAAGGTTTAAATAGTATCCTAAACTTTTCAAAATTCTATTGGATGAGATTATTTCGACCCATACCCACCTTAGCTTCGAAATAAATAAATTTGGAGCTATTTAAAACCGAATGTGACTTTATAATAAAATAATATATTTAGTTTTTCCAAAGGTGCCCCTCTCCTCCCTTATAAAAGGGCACCTCCTCCCTCTCATCCTCACACCACATTGAGCCTTCAAGCTCTGCCAAACCCTGAAATTTTTTCTTCTCCACTTAACTATATACAACCTAGAGGTCCTGGTCTTCTTCAAAGACCAATTATTTTTCCCTAAGAGGAGGTCTCAAAGAGGCGCTTCAAAGAAGAGGTAATGTCCATTACCGATTCATTCAACTTTATTTCTTCTTCCACTTCTTCTTCTTTAGTTTTTTAATTATGAAGTAATAAAATCAGTATCACTCATATATGGATATGTTATTATAAGTATGAAACAACCCTATTTCACCATCTATCCATCCTACAGAAAATGAAATCACCGTGCGTGCGTACGTACGGAATACCGTCTTCACGCTGTTGTGTAATCTATTTTCAACCACCACCTTACCTGGATGGGTATAATTTTATAAATAATAACTATATATGATTATTGTAAAGTGATATTGATTCTGAAATAGTATAAATACACTCCATTACAATTTCACGATCATGGTAACGATATCATCGCTCGTGCGTATGTAAGGAATACAGTCTCCAAGATGTGATGCGACTTGTTCTACATGATCTTCATTGCATAATTAGTATATAAATTAATTGAATGAATGAATATGATATATATTACGCTAATACCATTCTGGAAATGAGGTATCTTTAACCAAAAATGAAGATTAAGAATTTATTCGTCAAAACACGCATAAGAACAAAAAGTAATAAACACCCGAATAACAAGTTGTAATGAAAAATTACTAATAAGAAGATAAAAATATGACCATATATGATAAGTATGATTCTGTAATAAGTCAATAACATTATTTATATCATTATATAGGTGGTTCAGACACTTACGAATCAAATCGGACCTAAGGTAAGGGAAAATATCACAATCTCATTTTTATCCGAGATTGTTTATACTTTGGAATTTACTGGGGTGTATTTTATCATCCACATCCATGTTTCCTCAATATGTAAGATTATTTTCATACAGCTACAATTTTTTAAATCCAATTTTACCCTTCGGTGAGTTTTTAGTAAAAGATATGAAAGGAATCTTTTGTTGTTTTTCGTACGAGGTACTTTTTGACTTTTCGAACAAAAGTACGAGAAGAATGTTTTTTTAACATATACATCATGAATGGATTTTTAAAAATTTATTTCCAAGAAGAAACCTTTACAATTTTTCATGTATATTTTTTTTCAACTACTTTTAGTTTAGAATTTTATGACAAGTTACGAAAGGAAAAGTGTTTTTGAAGTAGAAAAGGATATTTTCCTCAAGAATGGTGTTCAAGTGTTTTATCAAAATTATTTTCCATCTATGATAATAAAGGGTTCTCTTTCTATCCCTATTATTACATTGATTTGATTATGTGGTGATGGAATTATTTTATAACTTTCTTTATCTTATTTTAATTGTTTTATGATGTCACGATGATTAAGAATCCAATTTTTATTACATGGGTTATGCTATGATGTATGGTTTATGATTTTGTGGAACACATAAGAATGGTATCATTATGATATGGGTGGGACCTATATCTCCCTCCAATGCATTGGGTAATGATTTTATATCTCATGAGATAGACATGACTGGAACGACAGGTTAAACCGGTTCAGGGAAACAAGACTGAAACGAGGAATGAAATCGGTCCAGAAATAGACTTTGTCCACTAAGATAATCTTGGAAATGAGTCTTGACTACTAAGAAATGATTCTCTATGATTATGTGTGTATGCCACAAAGTTTCATGTTTTACGTTATGATTATTGGGATTACATTTCACTACTATGATTTATCTCATGATATGAAATTATGTTCTCTTTTGCAAGTTAAGATTTCCAAAATGTTATGTTCTTATGAATATGATGTGATTGATATTTATTTTGTATACCCTTACTGAGCATTTGAGCTCACCCTTTTGTATGTTTTCTTTCCCCAAGTCAGGAAGAAGGTTATTAAGTAGGATATGCTAAAAGGGACTCTAGATATGATGAAATAAATGGGAGACAATGTAGATGCTTTATGAACAAGTTGTTTATGTTTCCCAGTTTCTAAAGACACTATATCTATACGGTCCTTTCATGGTTTTGTTATATGTTGTAATAAGTGTACTTCAATTTTGAAGTATTAACAATGTATGTAATGTAAGGGTCGTTATAGTTGGTATCAGAGGAAATGTATAGTCAACCTTTGGAAACTAGGATATGAAAGCCTTAGTAAGAACCCTAAGGATAAGTCTAAGCATAGAACACAATATTAGTGTTTTATAAATGGCCATAAATAACCTATTATAAGACCTTAAGTGTGAGATTTTATTCTTGATTATTTGGGTTTCCTATTATAATTAGTGTTTCTCACACTATTCTTCTTGGTTTTAGTCAATGGTTGGACCCTGAAGGAACCGTGTTAATGCGGAATGCGACGGGCAATGCAATGATTGTCCCCCTGAGCAACCAAATGTTATGGGAGCTAGAAGGAAAATTCTTGTAGCCATGCTCACACAACTTTCTCAAGCTATGAATCATACCGGACTTCCAAATGAGAAAAGGAAGGAGAATCATTCTGTTGAATCATTCATGAGGCAGTGTCCACCTTCATTCAGCGGGTCTACTAATACATTAGTTTCTGAACAATGGATTAGTACTACTGAGAAGATATTTTTAGTTCTTCAATGTTCTGAACATGATAAAGTCATCTTAGCAGTTTATCGTTTGGAAGGTGATACTGATCAATGGTGGAATATTATTAAGAATACGAGGCAAAGAGATGAAATTGAGTCCATGGAATGGGATGAGTTCAATAACTTATTTTTCAATAAGTACGTCCCTCATATTCTCCAAAAAAAGATGGAGAAGGAGTTTCTTGAACTGAAGAAAAAGGATGATGAATCTGTTGGTACCTACGAAGCAAATTTTACAAGACTTGCAAGGTACATTTCTGGTATTATTATCCAACATGAGAGTAAGATCGATCGATTCTTTAGTGTCTTAAAACCAAGTCTTCGAAGGGCATTAGCCATAAGGGACTTCAATAACTACGAGGAAATTGTTCGATGTGCTCTCAAGGTTGAGATGGAGATTGGTGTAACCCATCAGTCATATGGGTTTGATAAGAAGAGGAAAATTGAATTCAAAGGAAAATCTAAAGAGCACACTGAAAAGAAGATGATCTTTCCCTTATGCTCAAAGTGTGGAAAGAAACATGGGGGGAGTTGTCTTAAAGGGACAAGTAAATGTTTCAAATGTGGAAAGGAAGGTCATCGGGCATTTGAATGCCGCAATGATGGGAAGAAAATGTCTAATGATGAAAACAAAGGAAGGGATACGCAGAATGAACCTACTACCCTTCAATGTTTCAAGTGCAAGGAGATGGGGCATTATGCCAATGAATTCCCAAATCCAAGGGTTGATGATGATGGTTGACGTCAACAAACTCTTAAGTCTAAAGACAAAGGAAAGTCACATGCAATTTCTATCATCAATGTGGAGTACGATAACGATGTGGTAAAAGATACACTTGCCATCCAATCTAAAGTAGAAAATGTTTTATTTGATTTTGGATCCACCCACTCTTTTATTTCTGAAGAATTTTCTAAGGGTATCGTCGTAATACCTCAACAATTAGATGTTGATTTAGCTGTGACAACCCCTAATGGCACAACAGTCGCATCAAAAGTTTATAATTCTTCTTCGATTGAAGTTTGTGGGAAAGTGATTCCTACAAATCTTATGATCCTTCCTATAGTTGAATTTGATGTGATTCATGGCATGGATTGGCTTTCTCTATATAGAGCTCATATCAATTGCCAAAGAAGGGAAGTCACATTTCATATTCCAGATCAATCTATGATCGCCTATCGATGCAAGGATGAACATAACCTTCCAGTGGAAATTTCTTCCATCTTATGGGTCTTGATTCCACTAAATGAGGCTTATTTATCTCAAATGGTTGGTGAGAAACTCACGATTAATAATATTCCCATTTTACGGGAGTTTGACGATGTCTTTCTGGAGGAATTGACGGGTCTTCCACCAAATCGTGAAGTTGAGTTTTCAATAGAACTCGTACCGGGTGCTTTTCCTATTTCAAAGACACCTTATAGAATGGACGCAATTGAGTTGTAGGAATTAAATAAGAAACTCCAAGAGAATCTTGATAAGGGATTCATACGCCCTAGTGCGTCACCTTGGGGAGCACCTGTTCTGTTTGTTATGAAGAAAGATGGATCAATGAGACTCTGCATTGATTATCGGGAACTTAACAAGATCAATATCAAGAACAAATATCCTCTCCCGCGCATTGGTGACTTATTTGACCAACTACGCAGATCTCAATACTTTTCCAAGACTGATCTTCATTCAGGGTATCATCAATTAAGGGTCAAAAGGTATGATATACCAAATGCGGCTTTCCGTACAAGGTATGGACACTATGAATTTATAGTGATGCCATTTGGTCTTACTAATCCCCCTGCTATCTTCATGGATCTGATGAATAGAGTCTTTAGAGACTATCTTGATCAGTTTGTGGTTGTCTTTATAGACGATATTCTTGTCTATTCAAAGAGCAAGGAAGAGCATGAAGATCACTTGAGAATTGTATTTAAGACCCTAAGAAAGGAGAATCATTATGCCAAATTGACCAAGTGTGAATTTTGGCTTAAAAAAGTTGCATTTTTGGGTCACATAATCTCAAAAGAGGGGATATCTGTGGATCCAGCAAAAACAGAGGTTATCGAAAGATGGTCAAGACCAACAACAATAACCGAGATCCGATTTTTTCTTGGTTTGGCTTTATATTATCGACGTTTTGTGAAAGATTTTTCACGATTATCTAATCCACTCACCAGGTTGAATCGAAAAGGAGTTAAGTTCGTATGGACGGTGGATTGTGAAGAGAATTTCAAGGAGTTGAAAAGAAGGTTATCTAGTGCACCTGTACTCACACTGCCATGTAGTGGAGAAAGGTCTGTGATCTATAGTGATGCATCCAAGAAGGGGATATGGTGTGTTCTTATGCAAAATGATAAGGTGATAGCTTATGCCTCACGACAGTTGAAAATACATGAGCAAAATTACCCAACTCATGATTTGGAGTTAGCTGCAGTAATCTTTTCATTAAAGATTTGGATGCATTATCTTTATGGAGAAAAGTGTGATGTTTATACTGATCATAAATGTTTAAAGTATATTTTCACACAAAAGGAGCTGAATATGCACCAAAGAAGATGGTTGGAGCTGATTAAGGATTACAACTCCTCAATTCATTACCACCCTGGGAAAGCAAACAAGGTGGCAGATGCATTAAGTCGACAAGACCATGCTAGCTTATCCATGATGAGGATCACAAAAGATCAAATATTTATGGATTTACAATGGATGGATCTTGGAATTATAATGGAAGTTAGGAAATCGTATCTTTCTCAAATGAATGTTCAACCATCTATACATGTGAAGATTAAAGACGCGCAGAAAGAAGATGTAGAGTTACAAAAGAAGGTGAGAAATATTCCTGAATTTAACCTTGATTGTGATGGGATAATAAAGTTCAGGAATCGGGTTTGTGTTCCTCCCATCCCATAATTAAAGAAGGAGCTACTGGATAAGGCTCATAGTTCTTCATTCTCTATTCATCCTGGAAGCACGAAGATTTATAGGGACTTTAAAGAGTACTTCTGGTGGGATGGAATGAAAAGAGATGTTGCTGAATATGTCTCTCGATGATTGGTTTGTCAGCAAGTTAAAGCTGAGAGACAGAAGTATAAGGGGATGTTACAACCATTACCCATACCAGAATGGAAATGGGAAAACATCACTATGGACTTTGTCACTGGACTTCCTAAAACATCCAAAGTCAATAATGCTATCTGGGCACACTTCATTGCTATTAGAGAGGATTTCTCTCTAGATCAGCTTTCTAGGATATATATGAAGGATGTGGTAAGATTTCATGGAGTAACACTTTCTATTATATCTGATCGGGATCCAATATTTACCTCGAAGTTCTGGTGAAGTCTTCAGCATACTCTGTATACAAAGTTGAGTTTCAGCACTGCTTATCATCCTGAGACAGACGGTCAGTCTGAGAGATCAATTCAAACTCTAGAAGATATGTTAAGAGAATGACCTATGTATTTCAAAGGTGGTTGGGATAAACACCTAACTTGGGTGGAATTTTCTTATAATAATAGCTTTCACTCAAGTATTTAGATGGCTCCTTATGAATCTCTCTATGGAAAGAAAAGCAGGACTCCAACTTGCTGGGATGAAGTTGGGGAAAGAAAGCTATTAGGACCTGATCTTGTTGATGAGATGGAAGAAAAGGTCATATCTATTCAACAATACATAAGAGAATCTCGTAGTCGACATAAACGTTATCCCAGTAACCGAAGAAAAGACATAGAGTTTGAAGTGGGTGATAAAGTGTTCTTACGAATATCTCCCTGGAAGAAGGTCTTGAGATTTGGAAAGAAGGGAAAGTTGAGCCCTAGATATATCGGTCCTTTTGAAATTCTGGATCGTGTTGGGAAGGTAGCTTACCGATTGGAGCTTCCACGGAATCTCTCCCAAGTTCATGATGTGTTCCATGTATCTCTCCTGAGAAAGTACATACCTGATCCTTCACATGTACTCAGCTCAGAAGTTGTACCGCTGGAGCAAGATCTTTCTTATGATGAACAGTCAATAGAGATTCTGGATCGTAGCGAAAAAGTCCTACGGAACAAGACCACTTACTTGGTGAAAGTTTTATGGAGGAACCACCAATTAGAAGAAGCTACATGGGATCTTGAGGATATGATGAGGGAGAGGTATCCTCATCTTTTTGTTACAACGTGACGAATGTCGCGGGCGAAATTCATTTAAGGGGGGTAGAATGTAACACCCAAGACTTTTATGAGAAATATTTTGTTTTTTATGATATATAAATCATCAAAGGAATATTTCACTACACACAACACTAGTGTGGATTGCTTTACATGCAACTGCGGCCTTCCTCGATAGCTTGCGTCGTACGCAATACCGAGTTTCACTAAACAACGATATACTATTAAAATATTATTAAAACAACCATTATTAATAGTAATACCCACTTTTTGAAATTTTATAAATTTTATCTTTCAAAATGGACTTCATTTTTGGATTCGTAATATCGAAATTAGCTTAGGGTGATATTTTGGTACTTTTCGGATAACTTTCATATTCTGATGAATATTGAAAATTACTAAATTTTAATTAAAAACATCTTTTTAATAGAAATAATTAATAGTGATAAATTATTAATTTGAGTGGTTTTAAATTATATTTAGAATATATTTTTACAATTTAATACAATGTTGGTCATTGGATGTAATTTCACATTTAAACCAGATATAAACAAGTGTCAATCTTTTGATAATTATTATCTCTTAAAAACACTCTATTTGTTTTGACGACGGGAATTAATTTTTAAATTACTTCCTGTAACTGATTTGTTTTGAATTTGATAAAATAGACATCATTTTTGAATTCATAATATAAAATATATCTTAGGCCTAATTTTTTGTATTTTTCTGGAAACTTTCATTTTTTGATGAATAGTGAAACCACTAAGTGGTAGTTAAAAAACAGAATTTTTCATAAAACTAAATTTTACAGCTTCTGTGAGTGGAATTTCGAAAATCCGACAGACACTGTTAATATCAAGGACTAAAATGTGGTTCAATGAGATGAAAATAATTTTTGGTGAATAGTAACTTTTTACTTTTTTTTACCATGGTTAAAAGTATATAGGGTATTTAAGGGTAAAAGTGTTATTATTATTACCCTAACACATGTCCTAATTCTATTGGATAAGTTTAATTCAACCAAAAACAACCTTAGGAATAAAATATGACCATTTAGACCCACATGAATTAGATTAGAACATTTATTATTTATTTATTTAAAGAAGGGTTAAAATAGTTAAAATCAAAGTTTAATAACTAAAGAAATTATAATATTGGGTTATACATAAGATAAATTCGACTATAAATATTCATTAGAAAGATAAATAGATTTCGTACATAATGGTATTTTATTTGTAATTTTTAGCCTTAAAATAATTTAATTTATTTATCACAAAATGATGATGCAGTAATTATCTTATTAATGAAATGTTGACATAATTGATGTTATAAATACCCAAATAAATGTAATTTGAGACTTTTTATGAATTACAATAATTTTATATGTTAACATGACATGTTACTGTTGATTTAATTAACTTTTTTCGAACTAATCATTCTGTTATGAGTTTCACAAAATTCAATTACCAAATAGTGTCTAAATTGACATAAAATAGTTTTTAAAAAATATTATATTATTAATGTTATTTTATTCCTAGAAATAAAATATTCGGCAACATTACTTAGATAAGGTTATATATATTAATAATAAACATCTTGGGGTACTTTGGGCTTGTTATAGTAAGTTTATTAACCTTATAGTGTAAGAAAACAAGAAGACACGGTAAAATTAAAATTATCTAACTTATAGTTAAATCTAAATGATAAGGTTAAAATAGTATCCTAAACTTGTCCAAATTATATTGTATGAGATTATTTCGACCCATCCCCACCTTAGCTACGAAATAAATCAATTTGGAGCTATTTGAAACCGAATGTGACTTTATAATAAAATAATATATTTGGTTTTTCCAAAGGTGCCCCTCTGCTCCCTTATAAAAGGGCACCTCCTCCCTCTCTTCCTCACACCACATTGAGCTTTCAAGCTCGTCCAACCCCTGCCAATTTATCTTCTCCACTTCCCTAAAAACATACTAGAGGTCCTGGTATTCTTAAAAGACCAATTTTATTGCCCTAAGAGGAGGTCTCAAAGAGGCGCTTTAAGGAAGAGGTAATGTCCGTTACCGATTCATTCAACTTTATTTTTTCTTCCACTTCTTCTTATTTAGTGATTTCATTATGAAGTAATAACATCAGTATCACTAATATACTGATATGTTATTATAAGTATGAAACAACCCAATTTCACCATCTATCCATCCTACGGAAAATGAAATCACCACGCGTGCGTACGTACGGAATACCGTCTCAACGCCGTGGTGTAATCTATTTTCCACCACCACCTTACCTGGATGGGTATAATGGTGTAAATAATAACTATATATGATTATTTTAAAGTGATATGGATTATTAAATAGTATATATGCACTCCATTACAATTTCACGATCATTGGAATGATATCATCGCTCGTGCGTACGTACGGAATACCGTCTCCACGATGTGATGTGACTCATTCTAAATGATCTTCATTGCATAATGATTATATAAATGAATTGAATGACTGAATATGATATATATTACACTAATACCATTCTTTAAATGAGGTGTCTATTACCTAAAAATAAGAATAAGAATTTATTCGACAAAACACGCATAAGAACAAAAAGTAATAAACACCCGAATAACAAGTAGTAATGAAATATTACTAATAAGAAGCTAAGAATACGACCATATATGATAATTATGATTCTGGAATAAGTCAATAACATAATTTAAATCATTACACAGGAGGTTCGGACACTTACGAAGCAAATCGGACCTAAGGTAAGGGAAAATATCACAATCTCATTTTTATCCGAGATTGTTTACACTTTGGAATTTATTGGGGTGTATTTTATCATCCACATCAATGTTTCCTCAATATTTAATATTATTTCCATCCACCTACAATTGTTTAAATCCAATTTTACCCTTCGGTGAGTTTTAGTAAAAGATATGAAAGGAATCTTTTGTCGTTTTTCGTACGAGGTACTTTTTGACTTTTCCGACAAAAGTACGAGAAGAATGTTTTTTAACTTATACGGCATGAATGGATTTTTAAAAATTTATTTCCAAGAATCTTCCTTTACATGTTTTCAATTTTATTCATAATCAACTTCTTTTAGTTTAGAATTTTATAACAAGTTAAGAATGGAAAAGTGTTTTTGAAGTGGAAAGGATATTTTCCTCAAGAATGGAGTTCAAGTGTTTTATCAAAATTATTTTCCATCTAAGATAATAAAGGGTTCTGTTTCTATCTCTATTATTACATTGATTTGATTATGTTGTGATGGAATTATTTTATTAATTCCTTTATCTTATATTAATTGTTTTATGATGTCACGATGTTTAAGAATCCCGTATTTATTACATGGGTTATGCTATGATGTATGGTTTATGATTTTTTTCCACACATAAGAATGGTATCATTATGAGATGGGTGGGACCTATATCTCCCTCCAATTCATTGGGTAAAGATTTTATATCTCTTGAGATAGATATGGTTTGAACGGCAGGTTAAACCGGTTCAGTGAAACAGGACTGAAACGAGGAATGCAATCGGCTCAGAAATGGACTTTTTCCACTAAGATAGTCTTAGAAATGAGTCTTGACTACTAAGAAATGATTCTCTATGATTATGTGTGTATGCCAAAAATTTTCATTTTTAAGTTATGATTATTGGAATTACATTTCACTACTATGATTTATCCCATGTTATGAAATTATGATCTCTTTTGCAGGTTAATATTTCCAAAATGTTATGATCTTATGAATATGATGTGATTGATATTTCTTTTTTATAACCTTACTGAGCATTTGAGCTCACCCTTTTGTAGGTTTTCTTTCCCCAGGTCAGGAAGAAGGTTATTAAGTAGGATATTCCAAAAGGGACTCTAGATATGATGAAATAAATGGGAGACAATGTAGATGCTTTATGAACCAGTTGTTTATGTTTCCCAGTTTCTAAAGACACTATACCTATATGGTCCTTTCATGGTTTTGTTATATGTTGTAATAAGTGTACTTAAATTTTGATGTATTAACAATGTATGTAAAGTAAGGGTCGTTATAACTAACCAGTCCATTCTGAGAATGACATCATAGCTCGTCAACTCTAGGATATAGAGGTCCCATAAGAAGTGACACCCTGAAAAATCAAGAGGGGCACTCTCTGCACTGATATACGCTAACCGCTCTAGTCCCCAACGGTGTGTCTAGAGTCAAAGTATCGGTAGAGGAAAAGATGCGGTGCCCAAGTCTCTCCACAACAACAACAGAGATAAAGCTATGCGTAGCACCAATATCGAAAAGAGCTGAAGATAAAATTGAGGATACTAATATCATACCTCGAACTGTAGAAAGTTCGGGATCCTGCTCCTTATGGGTCTCCTCCATAGCAAATGTCTGGCCTGTACCATGGACCTTCATACCTTGATGACCAAATTGAGCTGATCCACTCTGCTTTCACTGGTAACCTGGTGACTGACCACTATGACTGTGAACTCCACCCTGGCCCGAATGGCCGAAATAACTCTAGTTCCCAGACTAGTGAGAAACTGGTGATGCATCCCCTAGACACGGGGTCATAGAAGAACCCCTACCACCTGCTGTAGGTGAGAAAATCTGACAAATATTCTGAAGATGTCCCATCTTGCCATAAGATCGACACTCCATCGGGTCTCTCTAGAACTGTGGCCTAGTATGCCCATTCCTCCCGCATTGGTAGCATACTACATGGCTGCTGAAAGTTACATTCTTCCTAATCTGATCTCCTCGAGCAGACTTCATGCGGTGCATCCTTCTATCAGTAGGAGGAACACTAACTCTAGAAGTCGAACCTCCCTAGCTCACTGCTCAAGAATACCTCCGATTGCGCTATGTGATTAGCTACAGGTTGACGATAGAGGATATCGATGTCAACCTGAAGATGTTCACCTGAAAGCAGATGATGTACCTCAGACCATCCTCGAACTTCTGTACAAGGAACAAATCATGACTTGCTCAAATCTTTATGAAACACTGTAGCTCAGTAAAGCAATACGAGTACTCTATAACAGAAAGAGTACCCAGCTCTAAACTCATAAACTCCTGGGCTCGATCGACCCTCAAGGTCTCCAGGTAGAAGTAATCATAGAATATGCACCAAAACTCATCCCAAGTCATACTCTGTTGGAATCCTGACTGTGATATCAACTCCCACCACCTCTTGGCAGAGTCTCAGAGCATATAGGTAGTGAGATTCACCCCCTTCACTAGAGGTATCTCTAGATGATTGAAAATAGTCAGCGTGGCCTCTTGGCATGACTCTGCAGACTGAGTTCCTCCATCCCCGGAGAAAGTAGGTGGATTCTTCTACTGGAAACCCCACGTCAATTCTTCCATTGACGGGGTAGGAGGTGGTGCTCCCTGGAAGGTCTGCATCATCCTCAAGAAAGTCTTCCCTAAACTGCACATTGGTGCCTATAACTGGTATAACTGCTAGTTCCAAGGCTGGAACAGTAGGAGGATCTTCAAGAGGTCCCTGGACGTCCATATGCAGTGTCTGTTCACCGTCTGGGAGCTTATGTACAACCGTAGGATGTCTCGGTGGCATAGCTCTGAAAGGTCGAAAGCCCACCTTAGATCAGGATTATGAAAGACTGATAACACAAGAGTACAAGATGGGAACATGAGAAATAAACATTCATGTTTTACAAAACACGACTACACAAAATGTATAAAAATTACACATCGTGTTCTTATAATCCAATCACATGGGCGTGTACTTCTGCCACAACTGGTCATGTAACACCCCAACCACACAGCGTGTTGTCCCCACACATGGCATGTACTTGAACTCTATTCCACTGCCCGAGTATCCTTACACGGCTAACCCACATGGTCATCTTAATCCTAGACTACATGGCGTTTTCACGAAGGACATGGCATGTACTAAAAAATGTTTCAATGACCGATGTTGTTTGTCACATGGTTGGCTTCACGGTTCACTCTTTACAACATGCTTTCTGAGAACACAACATGTAATTGAAGGTTTTCCACGACCCGTGTTGTTCATGACATGTCCAGCAACTTAGGTTACATGGCACGACGTGTGATAACATGAAACAACATGTAAAGTCAGAGTTTCATCCATCCATGTCATTAGACACACGGGAAGACACACTTTCACTACAACACGGCTTGTAGGTACCGTACACGGCGTGTTCCTGAAGATTTTTCATAACCCCATGTTTCTGACTACACAGTCAGTGACACAGTTTAAAAAATACATATCATGTGTTAATAAAGTACATGCCATGTATTCTGGGTTTTTCCGGGCAGTAGCTTAGAAACTGCTCTAAAGCCCAAAAAACACAAAAAAACAATAGTTAAGGTGACAAATTCAGATCTGTTATGGCCCATACTCCTCACAATCCAAAGCTTTTCATCTCATACATATCATATACAAGGGAAACAAGCAATGATACACAAAATTATGGTTAGTGAGGGCCCATAAAACCTCATGAACCAATGTTTGGTGCCCATCTAAGAAAGCACTATACAAAAAATTCTCTTTCAAACAATAGAGAATATACCAAAACATCAATAAAAAAAGCTTGCATACTTTACAAAACATCTATCACAACAACATGAAATCATTAATTCATCCTAGATGGAATGGAAAGAATGTGTGGCATGTGATTTCTAAAAAGTTCCTATATGATGCATGAGACGGAACACCCTCATCTCATCGTGTTGCGACAGAAATAGAACTGCAATAATAACAACGGTAACATAACAAAGCATGTGAATCATCCAACTGTGAAATCAAATCAAATGTAAAATTTCAAACCAGTAAATTAAAATAAACAAGGTAGTATGGATTTTCCCTATACATGGGTTAGCTACTCCAGGGGACAGCTTATTTCCAAGTACCGATTCCATCCTACCCCTAGCTATAGGATCCAAACAGTATGTCAAGAGAAAAGAAACCCTCTAATAACAATTCGTAATTCCCTGGTTCTGGAAGCCACCTAGAGGTGCCCCGTTCCCAGTTGGTCACATGGCCTCAAGGGAATTTCCTTGAATGCCAGAGGCTGCTGACTAGCAGCGAGGGACTTGAGTGTGATAGTGGGGAAAATATTCCTTCATTGGAAGAGTGCACAATGGAAGAGAAAAAAAACAATAGTAGAACCAATAAACAATCCATATACAAGTAAACAACCGAAGACTAAATAATAAACAACTAGAGCACACAGATATATATATATGAAATGATGCATGATACATATGTCTAGGAAAGTATCCAAACAAGTCACAATGTTGAATACAATACTAAACCAAAGTAAAAAAGAAAAATAGATAAGAAACTCCTTAGCATTTCAAGCCTCGGCTTGGTCCCATGCTCTCTTGCTCCAATGCAAGTCATGTACCTGATGTAGAAGGGAGATTTACCTTGTCTATACTTGCAATAATATAATTTGTTTGGGCCCAAAAGCATGACCCAAAAAGGGTGTGAGACTAAATCATAGTAGGAAACCACCCGAAGATCTGTTCCTAACAGTCAGTGAGTATATGGCAGGTAATAGTACAATAAGGAGTAAAGAGTAAGCAGTTACTGGATGATACACAATAGTAAAAAGTCCATAGATCAACAAATAGAAGTGAAGAAAATAGCTAACCACAAACAATAATCCCTATGGTATGTACTCACAGTCATCCCCTCTAGTCCAATCCAATAAGTACCAACAATCCCTTGGGCAGTACACTCAGGAAAACCCCTCTAGTTTTTTCATACGAAATTATAAGACTCTCTGAGGAAGAATGCTCAATCAATTCCTCTTATAGTCTATGGTAGTCAAGGACTCTATAAGGAAGATCACGCTGTCAATTCCCCTTATTGCCCCAAGTTCTAGAGACTCTCTGAGGAATATCACTCGGTCAATTCCCCATATAGCCTCTGGTCGATCACAGACTCTCTCAGGAAGCTCATTTGGTCAATTCCTCCTATAGCCTGGAATGGTTTAAGGAAATTCGAACCAAATAAAGACTCTCTAATGAATATCACTCAGTCTATCCTCTTGTAGTATATAATATCCATGACTCTCTAGGAAGCTCACTCGGTCTATCCCCTACCGTCTATAATTTCCAAGACTCTCTCGGAAGCTCACTAAGCCTATCCCCTATAGTCTATAATGTCCAAGACTTTATGAGGAAGATCACTCGGTCTATCCCCTTATAGTCTATAGGACCATGTTCTCACGGACCTGTGCCAATCAGTGTATAATAATGCTATAAGGCCAAAGTAAACCTATAGAGCTACTTGGATAACCATTATATAGCATAACAAGCATGTGACGGAACAACACTCCATCCTACAGTCACAAGGCATGGAAAATAGGTATAATGGATAGTAGGTTGAATGAGACCAAAAGGTCGTAAATAGATAAGCATGGGAAAAACATCCAACCATAGAAATTATCCTTGAACATAACCAAATTACCTCAAAACAAGCATACAAGTAAGGTAGGAATACAAACAAGGGTAAAATAGTAAACACGCAATACCCCATCAAGTATATTGGTCGAATGTTCCCATAATACTCAAAGAATTTGAACGAAAAGGAAAAAACCACCTACCTTGATGCTAGGATATCAATATACTTGAACCACGAGGCTTGAATCTCCCTAGAACGTTGTAGATCTAAGAATACGTCCAAAACACTCATCCCTTGATAACATGAGAATGAGGAGTAATTGGAAAAGAAAGCTCTAGGAGAAGGAATAGCTTTCCACTGCGGTTCCAATGCAATCGACAGTGGTCGATTCAGAGAACGGATGGAGGATAGGGGGCTCAGAAAAGATTCGTTGTCATACAGGATGCTCTCGATTGAAAAAGATGGAGAAGAAGCGTGTTATGGCGATAAGGTGCGACCCCGGTGCATTTAATGAAAAAAAATTTATGTACATGGTATGTACTTTATGAGTACACAACGTGTACTAGGCTTTTCCGTACACCGCTTTAAGTGGCCTCCACATCACCCCACATGACCGTGTGTGTGGCCCGCACACGGCCAACACACGGCCTCACACGACATCGAAGTACACAGAGTGTACTCATAAAGTACATGGAGTGTACTTCAAAAATATCCAGAAACACATCTTTTCTCAAAAACTCTAGAAAAAGGAGAAACATACCTTAAAATAAGGTCCAGGTTCTTACAATCTGATATCTCATAATAAGAACTAGACATGATTAATAATATACCATATGATAGTAAACTAGGATAACGACCTATTAAGTCATCCTTCAATGAAAAATAATATTGAGAAGAAGAGAGGTCACATAACCCACTAAGTGAATAACCATTCTATAGACATGTTTAACTCACTGAAACTGAGCATGACATTAATCTCACACAAATTAAAAGGGTCAAATTACCACATGGACACCTGCATAACCTAGGTATCATTTTTGAAACATAAAGTACAACTAGAGACAAAAAACACATGAATGGCACCACATGTTTGAAATATCATCAAAACATTTAGCAATATATTAAATTTTTAGTGACCCGCAAACCTCAGACTACCCCCACCAAAAACTAAAACCGTCAATCACAAAACTAGTTCATGCAAAATATTTCATTAGTCTATTCTTCCCTTCTTTTAGGTCAAACATAACCTAATAAAATTCAACTAGTATCTGTAGAAGATATCTACATTCCCATCCCATTCACTTGATAAGAAAATGTAAATCTAAACATTACTTGCGGTTCCACGCTATAAACACCTCTACCAGATTAATTTAAGCTATTTTCATAATTCACATTTATTTATTTCAAATATATCTATGATCAATTTTAATGAATATCAAACATCATTTATGAATTTCAATTATACTTGGAAGATTTTGGTCAAATGATTCCACAAGGTACACATGATAGTTTCATCAATCTTCCTTCCAAGAATTATTTATCTAACTGACATATTGTCATAATTAGGGAATTTATCACATAAATTCATTTAATATATTGTATTTATCCCTCAATATTCCAAAATATAGGATTAGGTAAAAAACATTCAAGTCCAATCTACAGAGGAAAACACCATTTAGGTTGTAATAATAATTTTAATTAATTGATGCCTCATAAATAATAAATATCAACAGAATATTACAATTATCTTTTTAAATAACGATAGGACTGGTCGAGAAAGATACCACCAAGTGTCTATATGAGAATAAATATAGGTGGCTTCTGAAACTTTTAATAACAATCCCTATATAACATAACATATCCCCATGGGGTTAAGTACTAAGACATATAAAAGAATAAGGCCACCTACATGGGTACCATCATATTCAACCTAGGTCCATCTAAAATGCCACCAAATAGAAGTTTATTTTTAATTATTAAACATTCAACGAAATCTTAATTGGTTTATCATATGACCAACATTCCCAAAATAACCTACTTGGGTCTATTTTTGCATTCTGGGTTTTATTCATATGATTTATCATGCCTAAATAGTAGAGACGCTATCCTTTATAAAGACAACAAATTCATTTAACATAATAATTTAATATGATTTGTATTTAAAATAGTATCGTGGTATATCTTGCTCTTATATAATAATTCAATCATATTGGTCACCATTATACAATTTATAAAGCATCCATACACTCTATACATTGAAATATTTCTCCCATTTAATCACTACCAATCTGTTTTGGCTCATGCAACAAATGGTTTGTGACCCAAACACATCATGATTGGTTAATTTAGATTCTTCCATCAATATATATTGTAAAACACCATTTAGGTTCATGTTGAAACTTTAATAACCAATTGTATATCATAATTATAACTAGGAATGCTATCATAAGATGCAAAGAAAGAACATAAGAAGGTAATCCACTGAATCATATTATACAGGAAATAATACTAAATACTCACCTAAACATAGTATATTTGAAACATGATAAAACGGAAATAATAATCACATAAACATATCATACAAGAAATAATGATAAAGAAATCACACAGGGCACATCAAAACATATATGTAAGTCAAACAATGAAACCAATATGGCATAAAATATGCATGGAATTTGAATCTACAAGTGTCTATAATGATTCATGTAATTCTACCACTTTACCATATTTGGAAAAGGGTTAAATATATAATATATTAGAAATAAGAAATAGTATATAATACACCAATCACTTAAGGATAAATCATAATCCATGGTTGTAATGAAGAGCATGAACAAAAATCCCATCCTTGGTTACATGGTCTTTCCCTAATCCATGGGGCGATCACTCCAAAACATGGTTATTTACAAAATGCTGACACATTCCATATATCTTGACTATCAATTATTAATCAATAAATCAAAAATACAAAAAAATGGATCTAATACAACTTTTTAACATCCTAAACTAGTAACCACTGAAATAGTGACCCAATTCGGTCAGTCACAATGCTATAACTGCACCTCCCTAAAACTAGAGGCTACTGACTAGCAGTGGCGGTCTATATGTTATATGGTGGGGATACTATACCCTCTTAATCAAATTAGGGAAAATTTATATAATATATATATAAAGAGATAGTGTAATATTTAAAAAATAAATAATGAGAGAGATAGAGAGATAAGTGGAAGATAAATAATATGTCAAAAAAAGTAAACAAGGCTAGCCCCAAATATACTACAATTCATGTCCATGTGACTATAATATAAAAGAATATTAAATAAAATAGGTAAAAAAATACATCATGAATAAATTAAAAGAAAATATTCAAGGGTTATCCCCATGTTCATCTTGATCTTTGGTTTAGTCGTGTGCTCCTAAACTCCCATGTACAAGAGTCACAACACAACCATAATCAATTAACCTGGATCTGCAAGCATGAGGTCTTTTCGGGTACCCTAGTGCAATGGTGGCCCGAATAGGGTGTGAGAGACACTCAGTAGGCCACCAAAAATGGTGTCTAATTCAATATAGCCTGTGAATATAAAATACAATAGTTTACAAGTATAATGAATAACCAGTAACTGAATACATGTAATTAATTAAAACTCAAGTTCTAAAAGGATAACATTCCAATAATACATTATTCGGTCTAACCCGCAGTACCACTTAACATGAATCATGTTATATGTATATATAAATATTCATATAATAGATTTATATGTTTATTTATATATATATAATAAATAAAATTATATTAATGTTTATATATTACTTATATGTGTGTAGTATTATCTAGGACCCAAGTCATGACTCATGCATCCATGGTTGACGCTACTTGTAATAATAATAAGAGTATCATAATAATAAATAATGGGCATCATGCTTTAAGATCATAATAAATATAACTCATCATTCTATGTGTCTTGAATGATAATGGGGAGGGTCATACCCATCCTCCAAATCAAGGGGGTGTGGAACATCATGTCTAGCAACACAATTGATGTGAGCACCAAGCCAACATCCTTGATCAAGGGGGTGTGGCACATCATGGTCAATGACCCCAATCATTGAACCTTTATCAACTATATAGAAAATGGTAATCCTACTATCCCTATGATACATTAACTTGACATTCCGTTTAGAGGAAACCAGTATTTCCCAAGGTGTATTGGATCATCTTTTTTTAATAACTCATTTAACATTTAGAAAAGGGAAATACATTCATCAATGAAATTAGTGCAATGGATTTATTAATAAAAAGTTTAGTCCATGATCATAATCATGACACTTATCATTTAATTATAAATAATGATAAGGACATGTCCATAAGAATTCCTTTTACTATTTCATTATCAATGCCTGAATGGCCCGAAGACATTCTTTTTTTATTGATTTTTGATAACCACCCTTTCAAGGGATGAGGGGGAACCCTTACAAGGACCGTAGGATTATATATTACATGAACCATAGGTCTTAATGGAAATAACCAGACTATAACTACTTGGAACTGCTCCTTTCCTGCTTATATACCATTATTTCAGCTCTCTACCTTTGCTGGATGTTGGGCTAGGATTCCAATGCATGAATAGGCTAGCCTTGTTGGTAATACCATACCCTCTCTTTCTTCCAAATTCATTTAGCTTCTGCTTTGGTGAATGCACCTACTCTGAATCCTCATTTGGAGTCTTCTCCTTATAGGGTCTTCCGGGTCCATTATGCACCGTTTCTAGTGGCTCGAAAGCCTTGAAGTGGCCCAAAGGCCTTAAGGTGTCCCAAAGGGGTTGAGGTGACCTAAAATCCTTATTTACCTACTGTCCTCGGGTGGCCTGAAGGCCTCGATGGGCCCAAGGACAAAACCAGTGGCCTAAAAGACCAAACAGATGAATAGTTCCCAAACGCAACAGTACCGAATAGTACCTGTTACAACACTGCTACAGTACCGAAAATTATGTCTTCACCCAGATATGAACTTGGGTCTCTTGTATGAACTTTTCAAGTCCTCACCAATCAGGCTGAGGCTCTTCTACATTTCATTATCAATGATCAGAAAAAATATTTAAATAAATAAATGGGGGCTATGTGAACTGTCCATGAGAGGTATACTCCATGTAAGTGATGTACATATAAGATGACATGTTATAAATCATGTCATAAACAACTATTAAAACTCACTAATTTTACCTAATAATTAATCAATATTTCTATAAAATAAACATGTTATGATCTCACCATTCACTTTTCATTTAATTCAAATTAGAAAACATTAATATTAACCCAACCAAATCCTCTTAGAATGTGGTTTTGTCATAAGGTGAAGATATGGTAATGTATATACCTATTCCATACCTCGTGTAAGGATATTTAATTATCTCCTTCCCATTTTAATATATCACACATAAAAATACGTTTTTATTATAAAAACATGAGATTAATTAATAGTTCATTTCAAGAACACACCCTGAGAAGGTGGTCTAAGTTGAGGTGGAAAAAATCCAACAATATAATTTTCTTTTCAAGGGCCATTAAGTATAAAACATTATATTCTATAAATTTAATTACTCAATTTCAAATGAAATGTAAGAGAATTTGGTGTGTGACACAACAATTTAATTTATATACTAGATAAAATTTAAGGGGAAATATATAGACCACCTACAAAATTCAAGGATTCTTCACTTGTCCAAAATTGAGGTTGAATCGATCCAGTTTGAGAGAAATAAAAGAAATAGACAAATTTTAAAAAAATAAGGTGAATTAGCTCCCACCATGATAACATTTATGTTGGTTAAAGAAATATGTAAAGGAGGAATAATGAGTTATAGAATCATTGATATGCTTCCAACGTGATGAAAAATAGTGGAATCGATCACCATATGAGGGAGATATCGCTATTCTGATGAGGAGGAGGAGGAGGATAGCTCCCATGAAGGGGTTGTTGTGTGTGGATGGAAGGAAGAATAGTGGGGTAGGGGTTTAAAAAAAGTGAGGGACAAAAAGGGTAAAATTACCCTTTTTCGGAGCCTGATGATACTGGAACCCAAAAGAAAACCTGAGACACCAATAGTCCCTAGAAATCATCCAAAAACTGCTCTTTCATGTGTTCCAAATCTCATATTTTCATTCCATTGCACGATTTAGAGAATGTATCATCCACCAAACTATAAAATTCAAATTAATTTGAGAATTTACACAATTCAAAAACATGGAATGTTACATGTATAAATTGGAAAATGAAACCTTTGCATGGACACGTGATTTACATGAACAAAAAGAAATCACTTATATATGGATCTAACCATATTGTGAATACTCCTGAGATTCCTATCACGATTTTTGTGGAAACTCATTTTCATGTGACATTGTTTCCATAATTAAGTCCTCCTTTTTCATAAGGAATTCATATGATGTGTAATGAAACGCCCTTTTCATGAAAAAAAAACCTAACTGGAGTGAATCAATGTAAGAATCCATATAATTTTTAAAAATAGATATCCCTACTAATCAGGCTACCATCGAAGCCACCACTATGACCGAGAGAGGAAAAATGATAGGGAATATAGAGGTTCTCTTTGAGAGGAGGGTTGTTTCTGATAACTATGGGATCTTATGAATTTTTAATGAATCATATAGGGAATATATTCTATGAAATTTCATTCACCTCTACAAATTATGGCTGATGGGTGACGTGGCTTTCCCCACCATCAAAGTGAATACGACACGGTTCTGGTTCACTTACCATGACTAGCTCACCCGCTTTAAAATCGCCGATGTGGGCCATACTATGATGGAGAATGAGGAAACCTCTTTCAATACTCTAATTTGGAGGATGCAGATGGTGATCTGGGAACTTAAAGATGATAATGAGTTCCCATACCTCTATGTGAGCATCTTTCAATCCATAATTTATAATAATAGCATGAGATGGTACAAGGATTGTGACCTAAGGTTTGGGGGAAACTTTTTAGACGAGTGGGAATTATCATACTAGGTATGCTTCACCTACTAGGGGTTTGGGGATGATACATGCCACATAAGGTTGTATGAATCATTCTGGATATCCTAGTTCCACATTTACCAATAAGAGGAGCTGCTACTAGATATTCTCAGCCAGTGGTCCATAAACACCAACACCTTCCCCCTCCATTAGGGGGAGATTGGAATCTACCTGTTGGACCGCCATTTCATCTATGGAATCCCACAAATGAGACTTCAATATGATGAATTTTTTCTAGTTATGAATTCTTGGGGTGATAGGTAGTAGACCCCCATTGCAGCGTAGATTCTCATGGACACATTAACCTAGGTATTGAAGAATAGTTCTCCCTTTATTTGGGACATTGAATTTGGAAAAAGAATAGGTATGTTCTATAAAACTCTAGCTGAAAAGATGTAGGATTATCCAAAATAGTGTCCAGTGGAACAATAGAAGAGGAAATCAATATCCTACTAGATAATCCTAGAGGAAGGGTGCTACCATTTTGTTGGGCTACATCATGAATGAGGGATGAAATGCGATGGTATGGTATACAACCTTTCTAAAAACCTTCCTTATCGGTTCGATGCTTGTCGTGAGGCATGAATTCATTGGATTTAATAACAAGACATGTGTAATGGTAGCAATCCTAGTGTCCATCAACTGGGTGAACCTAGGATTATCATTGTTAGCCCATCTCTATAGTCCGTTGGGCCGCATGCGAGAGGAAGCATGTCAAAATGGATCTATGGTCTATTTTAATAGTTTTACAGGTAGATTATAGCATATTTTCGGGGCTATGAATTTGCATACATCATTACCCATCCAAATACTAGATCGAGGTACATGGTCCTTAGTATCATTACCGTTCAACATGTGACTCTTGATGAATTCACTATTATGATCAACATTGGGAACACTAAAAATTTGAACTGTATCCATTTCATGACTCCATTCAGTGAGACTATTGATAATCTGGAGGGGAGGATGGAGCAGTAGGAGTTTCTTCAGACCTTCTGAGGTGGATTATTAGTCTCCATGATAGATAATAACATTTATTGTGAATTGTACACTCTATATAGGGTTCTCTACAACAAAATGTTCTTATAAAAGTGCTAAAAATTACCTTTGATAGTGCTTAAGAGAACTGAATATCTAAGAGATATTAAAATTCCTCATCCTTAATCAGTACTAGGAAAAGTGATGATAAAGCTACCCTTTATAAGTGATTCAAAAACAAACTGATAAATGACCCTTGTATCAGCACTAGTTGAAATGAGGATCAAGTTAATTCCAGCAACTACAAAGATGTATTCCTCTCGTAGGATTGTAAAATCAAACCTAATCAAAATGTATAGAATACATAAAAACGTTATTGAAATATAAAGTATATAAAATAATTAATTTAAATAAAAATTACAATAAAAATACAAGAAAAAAATTTATTATTTACATTTCAAACATTGGTTTCTACAATTAATATATTATGTATAAATTATTTCACACATTAAAAAACATAAATGTTCCTCTGTTTTTGGCCACCAACCCATGGTCATCCTATTGGATTCTGAGAAAAATACCACAAATTAAGAAAAAAAAATTATGTTAATAATACAATAAAGAAAAAAATTATTCAAAAAGTGTCTATTTTAAACTAAAAACATATAAATTGAGTCATACTGGTCACATCGTGTCTAAGATTGTTTTTTTGTTGTTTCATACATTTCACAAAATAATTATAGACTATTTTCATAAATTTTGAAAAAAAAATCCATGATCATTTTTATTGTTTTGTCAATTTGATGTGTGTTTTAAAAAAATGGAACTTTTTATTGAAAATACACACTTAAACTAATAACGATGATATTAGTTATCAAATTGATGTGTGGAGAATTTGTACACATCACAAATGAAATAGGGACCATAATCCAAATTTTTGAATGAAATCCAAGATTGTTTTATCAGGTTTTCTTATGTGATGTATTTGAAATTAAATTAAATGTTTTATATTGAAAACATGAACTTCAAGTAACATCAACCACATCATGTGTTTAATTGGTGTGCATTCAATTGCTATAAGTAAAAATGAATTTGGATAGTTTTCATAATGTTTAGAAAATCTCAAAGATCATTTTCACGGTTTTGGTGATGTAACAAGATTTTTAAACTAAAATGAAACTATTATATTAAAAACACACACATTTAGTCATACTGATCACATCATGTCTTACATTGATGTGCAGTTTAATTGTGCACCTAAAAAATAAATTTTGGACTATTTTCCCAATGTTTCTAAATAATCTGAGATCATTTTTTTCATTTTTTGATATTTGAGGTGAGGTTTAAACTAAAATGAATCTTTTGTATTAAAAATATGTAATTACAGTCATATTGACCACATCTGGTGTTTGATAAACATGTGGCTGATTTCTCTTAGTAAAAAATGTATTATGGAACTTTTTGTAAAATGATAAAATTAATGTGATCTCATTTTCTTGAATTTGGATATGTGATGTGTTTTATTTTATAATAAGTGTTTGATATTGAAAACACAAACTTCGAGTCATATCGACCAAATCATGAATCAGATTGGAATACGTGAAATTCATACACATTAAAATTTTATTATAGATCTTTTTCACAAAATTTTGAAAGAAAACATGCCTCATTTGATTGGTTTTGGTGATTTGATATGCTTTATAAAATAAAATGGATCTTTTATATTGAAAACATGAACTCTGTGTCATATTGGTCACATCATGCATTAGATTAATGTCTGGTCAATTATTACACATAAACAATGTATTATGGAATATTTTCCCAATGTTTAAAAACAATATGATATTGTTTTCTTGATTTGGGTTATTTGATGTGTTTTTTAAACTAAAATGAGAATTTTATATTGAAAACACACACTTTTTGTCATACTGAATATTTCAGGTGTAATATTGAGGTGATTTTTATTGACACACATAAAAAATGAATTAGGGATCATTTTCATAATGTTTGAGAGTAATCTGAACTCATTTTTCAATCCTGGTTATGTGATGTGTTTTAATCTAAAATGAAAAATTTATATTCAAAACACATACTTTGAGTCATATCGACCACATTGTGTGTTGTATTGGTGGGTGGTCAATTACTACATGTGAAAAATTAATTGTAGAAAGTTTTTATATTTTTTGAAAACAATCTGAGCACATTTTCTTAGTTTTGGCGACGTGAAAAAATTTTAAAAGAAAATTGAACTTTTCTATTCAAAACTTGCACTTTGAGTCATACTTGTCACATCATGTCTCAGAATGTTGTGCAGCCAATTCTCACACATCAAAAATGAATAATGTACCATTTTTATAATGTTTGAAAACAAATCCTAGCTCATTTTTCATGTTTTTAAAATTGGATTCCTTTTAATCTAAAATGACCCTTTTGAACTGAAAAAACACTCTTCAAGTCCTATTTACCACATTGGGTGTCTGATTGATGTTTGGTCTATTGTTACAGGTCATAAATATATTATAGACTATTTTCCAAAATGTTTAAACCAATAAAATTTCATTTTCTTAGTTTTTTCGATGTAATCTATTTTAAAATAAAATAACAGCTTTTTATTAAAAATACATGATTGGATTAATATTTTCCACAGCACGTGTTATATTGGACTGATTTCCATTCCTATATGTGAAAAATGAATTATGGATCATTTTTGTAAATTTTATTAATTAATTAAAGCTTATTTGAACAGTTTTGTTGATGTGGCATGCGTTTTAATCTAAAATGTCACATTTTTAATAAAGGAACACACCTTGAGTTTTGTTTCACACATCTTGTGTCAGATTGATGAGTGATCAATTCATAGACAAAAAATAATTATGTACTATTTTCCCAATTTCGGAAAATAATCTATGATTTTTTATTTGTTTTTGTTATTTAGAGCGTGTTTGTAACTAAAATGATGATTTTTTATTGAAAACACACACTTCGAGTCATACCGATCACATTAAGTGTCAGATTGATGTGTGGATTATTCCTACAGGTCATAAATTAATTATGAGTCATTTTTATAATGTTTTAAATTAATATGTGCTTTTTTTCTTGGTTTTATAAAGTGAATCATTTAAAAATAAAATGATAGTTTTATATTGAAAAAACAGACATTGAGTCTTATTGACCACATAATGTGTTGGATTTGTGTGAGATTAATTCATATATATGTAAAATGAATTATGGACCATTTTCATAAATTTTGATAACAATATGATATTGTTTCATTAGTTTTGGCAATGTGAAATGCATTTTAAACTAAAATGACACCTTCTTATTGAAAAAAAACACATAGTGTTTTAAATTTAAATGAAACTTTTGTATTGAAAACACACAATTAGTGTCATAACAATCACATCAGATGTTAGGTTAATGTGCAGTGGATTCATACATTCCAAAATTGAATTATGGACCATTGTCTTGTTGTTAGAAAACAATTTAAGCTTGTTTTTTCAGTTTTGGATCTTTTATGTGTTTTTTAAACTAAAATAGAACTTTTATAATAAAAATACTCTCTTTGATTCATATCATCCATATCGTGTGTTGGATTGATGTGCATTCAATTACTAAATGTGAATAATGAATTATGGATCATTTCCATATTTTTTAAAAATAATATGATCCCTTTTTCTCATTTTTGGTGATATGGAACTATTTTTTAAATAAAATGACACTTTTTGATTAAAAAATTCACTTCGTGTCACACTGACCACATTGTGTGTTATATTTATGTGTGGTTGATTCCTACAAATCAAATATTACTTATGGATCATTGTTCTAAAATATCAAAATAATCTAAATATGCTTTCACTGTTTTGAGTATATGAAGTCTATTTTGAACTTATATATAAATTTTAAAAAATAAGAATCAGATAAAAATGATAAAGAAAATAACTAAAAATATAAATTAAATGATGAGAGAATGAACTAAATAAATAGTAGGATGTTACATGTACATGTTGTCTTTATATATTATAACACCGTGTATTTTTCCCATTTATTTCTAAAGATATCAATTTTTCCATTATACCTATCTTTGAGAAAGTTAAAAAAAAATATATAAGAATTTTGATACAAATAATTTGCATTCCTAGTGTATCTCTTATTTCATATCCTATACTAGATCGAAAACATTGTTGGTAATCACTTAAATTTGATGTCAGTAAAAATTCATCCACCATGTATGCTACTCACTCATCTATAAACAAATTTACCTCTTTTGAGTATAAAGATTGTTAAAAATCATGGTAGTACTATGAAAATTTAGAGAAAAATGATTAAGAAATACTTGTAATGAAATTTTAATTAACTTGCAAAATTTCATGTTCAGGCTGCTAGTGTTTTGGTGGTTTATGGTATATTTAATAAATTTGAAGACATAATATCCATAATAATTGTTCTTATCTTTTCTTCGGAAAATGTAGAATCATTGAGAAAAATAACTTAATAATTTTGAAATATGTTTTGATAGATAAATATTTCTATATATACCTTAATCTATTTCCATTTGATGTAACACACATGCTTCTTATAATAAGTCACTGACAACATACCAAGATTTATCCTACATATAGAGACCACCCTATCATTAAAACATTCTTGTTAAAATATGAAATAAAATAAAAAATTGAAATATTATATATAAAATATTTAATTCAATTCAATACAAATTCAAAATAAACAACATGTGTGGTCGGTTTGATGAATATCCATGCATTAGATCCAAAAAATAAATATTTGGGTTATCTTGATTGATCTCAATCAGCATCTAGTACTTCATAAAAATGATAACAAATAAGTAATGAAAAAATTAAAAAATATATTTAATGTGATTAGATTGTAGAGTTTTACCCCTTCATTATATGCATAATTTTTTTTGGTCTTTTTCTATTTCCTTTTCAAATGCAACATTTATCATATCTTTTGTCTTATCAATTTCTTCATTCTCCAAAAAACATTCTTTCACATAAATGATACATGTATTAATGAATCCAAATCATGATATTCATATTATTGTTTGTAAATATTAGTAATATAAAATCATATAGAAAATAAGAATAGATATTATCATTAATGAAAATATTAGTTCATTTTTTTGACAGCCATATTTTGAAAATTTTCCTTATGTGTATATTCAAAACTGAGACTCCAAGCCATTAAAACTTGTGAATATTATTTATAACCTATATAATAACCATTTATATAATAAAATTTCACAAAAACTCTTCCTCATATGGAATATAGGACATATCTTCATCTTTGTATATGATCGCTACATGAATGTTTAATTCTATTATATGTTGTAGTGATACTACTGGGGAGAAGGTACTTCTAGAAGGTCCTCTTTTTCTCTTGGTTGATTCATTGTATTGTCTTGATTGGACCATCTGTTTCCTAATTTTTTTATCCATATAAATGACTATACCTCACTTCAGGCCTTTTTTCATCAACTGTTATTGGTTTTTCATATGAAAAATCTATTAATGACATACCTTATGTATCATTATAATATTTGATGGTAATACTATGAATGTTACAATAGCATCATTGAACATTGTAATATCTAGATCATCAAGTGGAATAGAAAACATAGTGCTCGGATCTTGAGCTACATCAATCCCCACTCTCAAGTGATATTTTAGGAGATATTTTATGTGTAGATTTTATTAAAATATATTAAACAGTGTTCCCCTCACAACAATGTGGTGCCTGGGTGTTGATAGATAGTAATCACATGGTTATTCATGTGCTAATATTTATTCCAATGTTGGTTCACTATAATCCTTTCTCATATTTTTTTCTTCCAAACTAAACTGGACAATAATTTCTTGCAGATCATCTATTTGTGCCTATAATCCTTTTACCATCTTATATGTATCTTCTTATGGTTTTTTCATCTCAAAATATGTTTTAGGACACACTATAAATCCTAAAACTCTAACATGGCCACATTATTCTATCTGATTCAAATATATTGAAAGTGGTTTCTCTTCTAGTACAATCATTGTTAATTATTATGTCTAAATGATATAAAAAATATGAACAAAAATAGATATTTTTCATATAATACAATTATAAATAATAAAGAATCACTATTATTCAATATTATACATGTCTCTCATCCAATATTTTTATTTTCAATAATTAGTTTAACCTCTTTATTTAGTTGGGCCTACTTCTATATAACTTGATATGTGATGCAAGTGGATTTAGATTTTGATTCAACAATCTACATATAAACAAAGGATCATATGTTGTTTCATTTCACATAAGTCATTTATTAATGATTTAAAGAACATACCAATTTCTTTTATAGTGAAGCGTTCCCCATCCTTTCTTTGCGAAAAGGGTACATTGGTTTTGATAAACATTTTTTATTTTTGGAACTCTTTTATTATTTTATAAATTAATAATTTCCAATCAAATTAGATAAAATAAATAATGTCAAATAATATTTTATCGAAAACAATGCACTTGATCTGAATTCTTATTATGATTACTAGTGAATGTATTCCTTGTTTTTATGGGATAGAACCACTTAAATTAAATAGGAAAAATATCTCTTCTTGAAGACTGAGAAAAGGAGGAACCCCTTACAAGGACCAAATTAGAACCCAAAAAAAATTGGGAACAAAGGCCTTACATGGAACCAGACACCAAAAAAGAGAAAAACATCAAAATAAGAACCAGCCAAGTGTCTTTCTTCCCCCCTTTCAAAACCTGCAAAAGTAAAATCAGTCAAGGATGATGCAATTCCCCCCTATTTCTTGCTTTATAATGTTTGCATAAGTATATGGTGGATCTAGATTTATTTTCCCCTTATAATCCCTTAAATGATAATTGATATGCATATTCCAGAAGTCTCTATGGGATTTTCTAGTGGCCATTAAGAAATATTTTTTATAGAAATCGCCTAAAATAAATGACCTCTATAAGAAATATTGAAAAGAAAGTTGATTCTTCATTATATAATTTTTCAGTAGATTGGAGAATGTATATCACAAAATTAACATGATATCTTACCAAAGGGTTTCATTCATTACAGTATGGAAATTAATCCATGAATCTATATCAATACGCACATTCGTCATCATTGTGACCCCATAATAACTAATGAACATTGACTTTTTGGGGTTAACAAGTTGTCCTCATTAATTATATCCAACCTCAAAGTTTATACCCTTGTTTCATGCCATGATAAATTTTTTTAACACTCTGAAACTATGTTTTTATTGTTTTTTCATCAATATTCTATTCATTCCCTAATAATATTTATGTTATATAATCAATTATCTGTTCTTCTATGAGATTGGTGACATCATCATATGAATAACATATTGTCTACATGATTAGTCAAACATTTAATTTATATTATTTTAATATATTACATGAAAGATATTATTATGTGGAAAAGAATATTATATTAAAAATAGTTTAACCACATCATTTCTCTCTCTCTCTCTCTTTCAAAAATGTCTAAGGGATTTGGACCCTCTATCATGAATCCAAATCCCCTTTTGTGGTATCCTCTAAATTACAATAAATTGTTTACATTTTGACCACCATGAACTGATTTTGATCTTTACAAGGGGATCCTTGATTGGTGTGATCATAAAAAGCTCATCTAGATGGTCTTACATGCACTCACACTGAGAGAACCATTGTAGTTTCAATATTCATAACAACCCTTCAATTACACCATGAAAAGGAAAGGGCCTTAGGTATCATGATTAAATTTCAAAAGCACATAGCTTCCCATGAAAAATAAAATGTTCTTCCAACTCTTATGCACAAATTTTTCAGGATTAAAAAAATATAAAAATAGGAAAAGAAATTTTTTTGGGTAAACATGTGGTTTTTAGTACTTGTTCTCAATTTGATGTTGTATGGGAAAAAGGAAGTAGTTTATGGATGTTTTTTTGTAACCTTTCTTGGGTGTCCAACAAGTGGAGAGGATCTGATGATTATTAATTTATTCATTTAGTATATGGTGGTCCATTTTGTATTTTATTAATATTCTAAGAGGATAATTAAAGGAGTGGGAAGTGTATGTGATTGAAACCATTCAGTGGAAAAATGTCATGTATTTTTAATGCAACGATGAAAAAAGGTAGCAATAATTTGAAATCAAATTGTTAAGTTAACCAAGGACAAGTATTGGTCAACCCTCGATCCTTTACTCCATTAATTACATCATCTTACCAATGATAGCTATAAATTTCAGGCATAAATGTTTCCTCTCTCATTTATTCCCTTTTACCATGATTTTGTACACTTTACATCAGAAATAAAAGGATTTAAAATCATTATTTCATCTATAATTATAAAGTATTTTATTAACAATTTTAATAAAATGGATCTCATAATCAACTAAATCACTTACAGGCATATATTAATCAAATAATCACTACTAAATATATTATAAAACAAAATTTAATTATTATTGGATAGAGGAATTCCCATGAAAATTTTCATTTTTGATTACTATTTAATTATCACATGTATTTCTAAATTTCTGAAAAATATCATTGCTATGAACATAAAAGGTTATATAATCAAATAAAACTTTGTTTTTGTTTCACCTCATTCTTCAAAACATAGCATTTCATAAAATAATAATTTAATAAAGAATTTATGTGTCCTCTAGGATAAAAAAGAAGTAGTTTTTGAAACCAATATACATGTAAATTATAAAATTATGATATATATATATATATATGAAAAATATTAATATACATTAATAAAACACATAAAAAAATTTAACGAAAAATAATGAGAATCACTTAAAATTTCCTGAATCCCATTGAACATAAAATATTCTGAAACTAAAATCCACTAAAAGGGAGTTATATTTTCTATACATTAATTAAACAATTCACATGAAATAATAACATGATTTTTAAAATAAATATTTCACACAAGGGTGACATGAAAATAAATAACATGGGGTAAATATGTGGTCATTGGTACATGTTTTTTGTTTGATGTTCTGTGGAAAAAAGGTGGTAATTTTTAGTAGATTTTGTACACATTCTTTGTGGGAGTCCAACTATAACGCCCCGACCCTAGTTACCTAGAGTCTGTACATTATTACATAACATAGGCATGATCACAAAAGATCAAGTCTCGAAAGATCAGTTAGTTTAGTAGGCTTGGAATCACTAGATTAAATTACATCATAAAGTGAAAACTACAACAACATATTCTCTCCACACTCATATCCCATTATATTATCCCTACAGGTCATTCATAAAATACTTCTTCACATCCTTGAAAAAATAAAACATAAAAATGGGTGAGCACAGATGTCCAGTAAAGATAACAATATAGCCTAAACATTCATAAATAATCATAAACATTTAAGGAAATGTATAACTAAAACAAAAGCCTTTTAAACATGAACTTCATCATAATATGGCAGAAATAAAATGAAATAATGCCATTTACTTATTCACATTGATATTCTACTATTCAAATAAAATCATGCAATAACAATAACCACTTTCATAATGATGGAATGCATAATTTCAGACTATCATAACTATATATTCAAGGCCCCGTGCCAAAACTACAAATAAGATTTTGTCAAGGCCTTGTGCTAAGAAACTAGATTGTCTCATGAGACCTACTGATGCATCGAGGAGCTATAGTAGTCTCCACTCTTCACTTATTATGTCCAATGACTTCCTCATATGAATAGTATTAAACACAACATAAACATTCGTATTACAACTAGCATACGAAATGTCAATAATTTCCCCATAAACCATGAATTGTATGAAATTAACACATCCACAGTCAAACACATCATAAAACCTTCAATACTATAAAGATGTTCTGTATCATAATAAATCAACTTCAAATAATCTTAAAATCCATCAAAGGATGTTGACATAGATGAAATCAAAAATATTTGAGAGAGTTGTCTCATTTTTTTTGAAATCATTTAAAAGTCACATAATTATAAAATAAAACATTTACTTTTAAAATATTCTTATAATCTTGTAAGGTAAGCTTCGATGATTTTATAATGATAGAAAATAGCCGCACAGGCCGTATAAGTTAAGAAAGACATTCTTACCTTAATTATGTCGAAAAGGTTAAAAATGAACTTGTTTGGAAAATTATTGAAAGATTCCTTTTATAAACATGTTACAAAAAGTAAACATGGGTATAAATGAATGTAACCCATAGTCTATAAAATATTAATAATGATTTGAAATACATTTTTAATAAACATTGATGTGTATGATAAAGAGGTCCTAGTAGATAATTACGTATAAACAACCTCGGATAATTAGAGATTGTGAAATAAACCCTTACCTTGTAATTTTCCATGGTTGAGGGTAGGTTAACCTCTAGTATAATGGTGAAATAGTTTTTATTAAATTATATAATAATCATATATATTAATATGATATCATATATGATCTTTTAACATTGCTTTGTTAATAATATCTTATTATTATCATTGTTTCGGGTGTTAACTAACTCATTTTCTTATATATGTTTTGTTACATAAGTCATGTTTGTTATGGATAGGTTGTATATAAATCATATACAGAATTATATCAAGTTATTAAACATTATTTTTAACCATAAAATGAAAATTATTCTTGAATGGATACGATGGGGAATGAATCTCATCACGTTCGTGGAGACGGTAGTCCGTACGTATGCACGAGCGACAATATCATTCCTTTGATATCAAAATAATATAAAATGGGATGGTATATCATATATAAAGAATTATTAACTTGTTATATTTATTATTTAAATCAATTACACACCATTATCAAACCCATCTAAATAATAATGTTTTTAATAACAATTACACCACAATGTGGAGACGGTAAGCCGTACGTACGCACGTATGGTGAAATTCCATTCAAAGGACGGATATAATACTGAATATGGTTTTAAAATATTTATAATAACATAATAGTAAATATAATATACGTTTTTTATTATTTTAGAATGTTTGTAACAAATAAAGAAGAAGTTGAAGAAGAAATGAACTTGAAAGAGGGTGGTGAAAACATTACCTCTTCTCCGGGTTCTTCCTTTTGATTTGATCAAAAGGGATCCATGGGTTGGCTTTATGATTAAACTAATGCCTCTAGGTTTAAGTGATGGATGTTTTCAGGATATTTGGGTAGGGTTTGGCAGAGCCAAACGTCTTTTAGGTATTAATTTGAGAGAAGGGGGAGCTCGCTTTTATAAGAGGGGTGAGGGGAACATTAGGAAAAGCTAGAACTATTATTTTATAATAAATTCATATTCTTTTTATAATGGCTCAAAAGTGTATTATTTAAAGGTTAAGGTGGGTATGGTTTGGAAACCACTCAACCAATATGTTGTAGACAAGTTTGGGTCACTATATTAACCTTTTCTTTTTTATTTAACTCTTAGCTAAATAGTTTAACATTTACCATGTCTCTTTGTATATTTATATTATATAGTTAATAAACTTACTATAAACATATAAGAGACCCCAAAGTGGTCCATTAATATTACACCTTTTATTATATAAGTCCATTGGATGAATGTTAGATTTTTAGGAATAGAATATCAATTAATAATATAATATTTGTTTTAAAAACTCCTTTATGTCAATTTTGACACTATTTAATAATTGTTTTTTGTTAAAGTCATAAAAACATTATTAATTCGAAAGAAATTAATTTTAGAAATCCTGACATTTCATGTTAACCAATAAATTCATTTATGTCATCTAACCTCTAAAATTATACTTATTTTAACATTTATAATACTAATTATTTGATTCTCTCATTAATAATGAAAATACTGCATCATTATTGTGTCATAAATTAATTTAACTATTCAATGTCTGAAAATTATATATAAAATACCATTATGTAGGAAATAGTTTTATATTTCTAATTATTACTTATATTCGAAAATATAACAAATATTACCCTATGTAAAAATTGTTTTACTAAGAGATATATGCTTATGTCATTTTTGTATTTACTTTAACTTCATTTATTTAATGTGTCCTTATCACCTACAAGTGGCTCCTTGGTGTCCCGAAATCGACCGAAATATGCCCATGGTCGGACATGTATCAATCAATTGGGGTAGGACACGTTTTAGGGTAATTTAGTATTATTATAATATTAATTTTTTACCCTTTTTTATCGGATTTACCCTTCAACCATGGTAAATAAAATATTTACCGAAGTAATTATTCAAAATGTATAAAAATAAAAGTTAACTATTTAAACTATTAGGACCTCCTGATTATAAATATGGAATCCATTTTTCTAATTTCAATACAAAGAAGTGGGATAAATTAATTTAAAATTAATTCCCACTGTCAAAACAAAAAAGCGTGTTTTTAAGAAATAAAAACTATCAAAAGATTGGCACTTCCTAATGTCTAGTTTAAATGTGAAATTTTTTCCAGTGACCAACATTGTATTAAATAGTAAAAATATATTCTAAATATACTTTAAAACCACTCAAATTCATAATTTATCACTATTAATTCTTTCGATTAAAAAAGTTGTTTTTAATTAAAATTTAGTAATTTTCACTATTCATCAAAACGTGAATGTTATCAGAAATGAACCAAAAATTCACCCTATGATAATTTCGATATTACGAATCCAAAAATTAATTCCATTTTGAATGATAAAATGTATCAAATTTTAAAAATTGGGTATTACTATTCATAACGGCTAGTTTGATTGGTTGTGGTGTGTGTTAGAACTCAAAGTCGCATACAACACATGCTACTGTATTATTAAAAGAGAAGCCTACCGTGGAAACTTGGGGTATTACATTCTCCTCACCTTCAAATAATTTCATCCTCAAAATTTCTAGAATACTACTACATAAAAATACTTGGGTGGTTCTTCATCATAAGTTCCTTAGGTTCCCACGTTGCCTCTTCCATTTAATGGTTTCTCCATAGTACTTTTACCAGATGAGTCGTCCGGTTTCTCAACACTTGTTCTCTAGTATCAAGAATCCTGATGGGCTCTTTGCAATTAGATAGATCAGGTTCCAGATCTAATTCCTCATAGGTGAGTACATGCATTGGGTCAGGCATTTATTTTTTCAACAGTGATACGGGGAACACATCGTGAACTTTGCAGAGATTTGGTGGGATTACCAAACAGTAAGCTAAAACCCCAATTTCTTCTAGAATTTCAAAATGTACGATGTACCTGGGACCCAATTTACCCTTTTTACAAAAATTTATAACTCCCTTTCACGGAGATACCTTCATGAAAACATGATATCCTACCTGAAATTCCAAATCCTTCCTTTGGTTATCGGCATAGCTATTCTGCCTGCTTTGAGATGCTTTGATGTGGTTTTGGATTACCATCACCTTTTCTATCGTTTCCTCCACTAGTTCTGGGCCTACTAGTTTTATTTCACCAACGTCACCCCAACAGGTTGGTATGCGACATCTCTTTCGTAATAATGATTCATATGGTGCCATCTGAATACTCGAATAGAAGCTATTGTGATAGGAAAATTCTACCAGAGGTAAATATTGATCCCACATACCCTGAAAGTCAAGTGAGAAAGATTTCAACATTTCTTTTATGGTTTGAATAGTCCGTTCTGATTTTCCATCTGTTTGAGGGTGGTAAGCAGTGCTCAAACTAAATTTAGTATCCAAGTCCTTTTGAAGACTCTTCCAGAATATTGATGTAAAACAGGGATCACGATAAAAAAAATTGACAGGGGCAATCCATGGAGTCTCATAACATAAATAATATATAGACTTTCTAGACGTTCAAGTGGTAGATCTTCTATTATAGAAATAAAATGTGATGATTTGGTAAGACGATAAATAATGACCCATATTGCATCGTTCCTTCTAGGAGTCTTTGGTAGTCCCATGAAAAAGTCTATCGTGATATTATCCCATTTCCCCTCAGGTATGGTAAGAGGTTGCATGACTCCTCCAGGTTGTGGCCTTCCAGATTTCACTTGTTGACAAACCATACTTCTTGACACAAAATCAACAATATACCTCTTCATTTTGTCCCACCAAAAATGTTCCTTCAAATCTCTATATATTTTTGTGCTCCCAGGGTGTATAGAGAAATTATAACTATGAGCATCATCCAACAATTCCCTTTTTAGATCAGGAAAATCAGGAACACAAAGTATCCTCCCAAATTTCAATATTCCATCTTCATAGACAAAGTCACTCAATCTCCCATCATTCACAACATTAATCTTCTTTTGAAACTCATAATCATCGGTCTGGGAACTCTTTATCCTTTCCAGTAAAGATGTTTTGGAAACCATTTGAAAAAGTATTTATGTTTCCCCTTCTATGGTGATTCCCATATCCTTCTTTACTAAATCCATGAAAATAGGATCCCTCTCAACTCTCATCTTGTTCAAAACTCCATGATATTTCTACTCAAAGAAACTGCAACCTTATTTGCCTTCCCCGGGTGGTAGTGTATCGTGAAATCATAATCCTTGAGTAGTTCAACCCATCTCCTTTGCCTCATATTGAGTTCTTTCTGTGAGAAAATATAGTTCGAACTCTTTTGATCAGTATAAATCTCACATTTCTCACCATAGAGATATTGTTTCCATATCTTCAAATCAAAAATTACAGCAGCTAAATCAAGATCATGAGTAGGATATTTTTTCTCATTAATTTTTAGCTGTCATGATGCATAGGCAATAACTCTATCATTCTGCATAAGGACACAACCAAGTCCTTTCTTCGATGCATCACTATAAATATCAAAACGATCATTCCCTGATGGTAGAGTCAATATAAGATAATTGAATAATCTTCTATTAAGTTATTCAAAACATTCTTCACACTCTTATGCCCAATCAAATTTAACCCCTTTACGTGTGAGCTTCATTAATAGGTTAGCCAATCGGGTGAAATTTTGGATGAAATGTCGATAATAACCTGCTAATCCAATAAAACTATGTACCATAGTTATACTCATTGGTGTTGGCCATTCATGGATTTCACTTGTCATAGAAGGATCAACAGAGATTCAATAGTTATAGACAATATGGACAAGAAAAGAAATCTCCTAAACCCAGAATTCACACTTGCTAAACTTCCCATATAATTCATGTCTTCTCAGAGTCTTCAGGATAATGCACAAGTGATTTCCATGATCATAGTAGCTTTTGGAATATACAAAGATATAATCAATAAATACCACAAAAAAATCATCGAGATATTCCATGAAAACTCTATTCATTAGATCCATCAATATAGAGGGTGCATAGTCAATCCAAAAGGCAATACTGTAAACTCGTAATGCTCGTATCTAGTTCGAAATGCTATCTCTGGAATGTCTTCCATCTTCACACACAACTGATGGTATCAATATCGAAGGTCAATATTTGAAAATTATTGAGCTCCATGTTGTTGTCCAAATAAATCATCAATTCATGTTAGGGGATACTTTTTCTTTATTGTTATATCATTGATATCTCTGTAGTCAATACATAACCTCATAGATCCATCTTTCTTCTTAACAAAAAGGACAAGGGATCCCCATGGAGAAGCACTAGGGGGAATAAATCCCCTATTACTCAATTCCACTAGTTGTTTCTTTATTTACACTAATTCCACAGTGGCCATTCTATAAGGGGTCTTCAATATGGGCCTTGATCCAGGAATTAAATCAATGGAAAACTCAATTTCTCTTTCCGAAGGATGTTCAGGTAAATCTTCTTGAAACACATTAACATGTTATCTCAAAAAAGTTACATCCTCTATTTGAACATTCCTTTCCTCACCCATAGTCATATCATTCTCTTCCTCCCTAATAATTTAATTTAGTTGAGCTATTGGGGGTGGATCTAGATAAGAATTAGGTGGTGACGATTCTACTCTAAAGATAAGGTGTTCCTTATCATCATCATCAAAAATCGTAACCTCATTCTTCTTAAAATAAATCATTGTATCATGTCCCGAAAGCCAATCCATACAGAGGATTATATCAAACTCAATCTGGGGTATGATGATGAGATCCATAGATAAAGAACATTTATATGCTCTAATGCGAACATATTCGCAGAACTTTTCTGTGATGATACTTTCCTTCAGAGATTTAACAAACAACACCCTAGTTAAATCAAATTAGAAATATCTAATTTTCATAGAAAAATCGGAAGATATGAAACAATGTGATGATCTAGAATCAAATAATTCATTTGATAAAATTGAGGAAACCATTAAATTACCTTCCACCACGTCTTTTGTTGCTTCTACCTCAGCAGTAGTGATAGCATAAGCTTGTCCTTGATCCCTTGGCCTTTTCTAAAGTAAGTTTCCCTGAAGATTAGAACATTCATTTTCATAATGTCCCATCTCTCTGTAATTATAACATTGAACATTGGTAGCTTTTTTCTCCCCCTTACAATCATGAGCTTGGTGGCCTTTTTCACCACACTTGTAATAGGCTCCCATTCCTTTTAAGAAAGTACCGGGGTGTTTCTTCCCACATTTACTGCAGGATGGATATTGAACTTTTTCCTTCTTCCCCTTATTTCCATTTCCCGATTGATCAGTAGATCTCTTCTTCTCATGCTTTGCTTTAAATTCATAAGACTTAGAGAATTTGTTTCTGTCTTTATAGTGCATGAGACAATATCTTCATACAACGAAAAGGTTTGTGAGACTAACGCTTGACGGAGAAACGGTTTTAACCCATCAAATAAATGATCAATCTTACTTCTTGGGTAACATTTATAATCTGCATCATTTCTCACTAACCTTGTAAAGTTAGCCTCATAATTTGTGACATTCTCATCCTCCTTTGTCTGAGACTTGGAAATTACCTTTCCATATCTGCTCGATGGTCACGAGGAAAGTATTTTTCTAATAAAATCTCATTGAACTCTCTCCATTACATATTTGATAATTCATCATCTTCCATTGTTTTTTTGAATCAATGACCACCATTGATCATTATCTCCAGTGAGGCGGTAAACCTCCATGATAACTTTTTCCCTTTCACTACTCCCGAAGGCATGGAATATTTTCTCTAAGGAATTTATCCATAGCTCACCTACTAAGATATTTTTATTCCCATTGAATTTTTGTGGTTCTTTCCTCATGAAGAGATATAACATTTATCCTCCACACTGTGGATCAGGGTGCTCTATACGGGTAAGGTTATTATTCATAACCTTAGTGAGTTTTCCCAGTATAGTGATTAACTGATCAGCACATGTTGCATCACCAGCTCCACTATAATTATCTAGAGCAAGAGGCCAATCCCTACATGGAGTGCATGCATTGATATTGTTTCCATTTCTTCCACTAGGCTCCATTTCTAAACAATGGAATACACTACATTATTTTATGAATCGAAATACCTAAATACATCTTGTAAAACACAAAACATAAATTGAACAGTTTTTGGATATAATCCATAATCATAAAAAAAATTTATTTGAGAAAGTATATACTCATAACACTTCATATTTGTTTTAATGAAAATGACAATTATCCTAAGAATATCCCTAGTGAGTGTCGTAACCGAGGGTGCAGCAAGGCCCATTGTCGTGCACCAGTTCCCGTTCGAGTCTAGCTCAAAGTGGTGTTTTAAGGTTTTACCCCGAGGTAAATCTCTGCTAGAGTCGCCTCTACCTGCTCGTATCCAGATAGAAATGTATTTCTTAGAAAACTCACAAAATCTCTACAATACCAAAATTCTAGGTAGTTGTTGTATACAAATCCTCAAAGTCCATCTTAGATCTATGTGCTCTAATCAGAGTTTATCTAAATATAGCTTCCATGGTTTGTACTAAACATCCTCTGATACCAACTGTAGCGCCCTGACCCTAGTTACCTATAGTCGGTGCAATATTACATAACATTGGAATGATCTCAAAAGATCATGTCTTGAAAGACTGAATAGTTTAGTAGCCTTAGAATCACTAGATACATTTATAAAGTTTACATGACATAATAAAGTGAAAACTACAAAAAAATCGTGTCCCCACACTCATATACCCTTATACAATCCCTGTATGTCATTCATAAAATACTTCTTTACATCCTGGAAAAAATAAAACATAGAAAGGGTTGAGCTCAGATGCCCTGTAAGGATAACAATATAGAAAAAAATTTCATAAATAAGCATAAATATTTAAGGAAATGTATAACTAAAATAGAAGCCTTTTAAACTTGAACTTCAGCATAATATGGCAGAAATAAAATGAAATAATTCCATTTACTTATTCACATGGATATTCTACTAGTCGAATAATCACATGCAATAACAATAACCACTTTCATAACGATGGAATCCATAATGTCAAACTATCATAAACACATAGTCTAGGCCTTGTGCCAAGACTACAAATAAGATTTTGTCAAGCCCTTGTTCCAAGACACTAGTTTGTCTCATGAGACCTACTGATGCATCGAGGAGCTATAGCAGGCTCCACCCGTCACTTATTAAGTCTAGTGCATTCCTCGTATGAATAGTTTTAAACATAACATAAACATTCATATTTAAAATAGCATATGAAATGTCAATAATTTCTCCATAGACCATGAATGGTATAAAAATAACACATCCACAGTCAAACACATAAAAAAACCTTCAATACTATATGGATTCTATGTATCATAATAAATCAACTACAAATAAGCTTAAAATCCATCAAAGGATGTTCACCTAGATCAAATCAAAACTATTTGAGAGAAATGTATATTTTTTTTAAATCATTTAAAAGTCATATTATTATAAAATAAAATATTTACTTTTAAAATATTATTATAATATTTTAAGGTAATATTTGATGATTTTTTAATGGCGGAAAATAGCCGCACATGCCGTATAAGTTAAAAAAGACATTCTTACCTTAATTCTATTGAAAAGGTTAAAAATGACCTTGTTTAGAAAACGACAGAATGATTCCTTTATAAAAATATTATAAAAAGTCAAAATGGTTATAAATGACTATAAACCATAGTCTATAAAATATTAATTATGATTTGAAATACATTTTTAAGAAACATGGATGTGGATGATAAAGAGGTTCTAGTAGATAATTACGTATAAACAACCTCAGATAATGACGAGATTGTGAAATAAACTCATACCATGTAATTTTCCTTGGATGAGGGTAGGTTAACCTCCTATAAAATTGTGAAATAGTTGTTATTAAATTATACAATAATCATATATATTAATATGATATCATATATGATCTTTTAACATTTCTTTGTTAATAATATTTTATTATTATCATCGTTTCGGGTGTTAACTTACTCGTTTTATTTTATATGTTTTGTTACATAATTCATTTTTGTTATAGATAGGTTGTATCTTATTCTTATACAGAATTATATCAAGTCCATAAACATTATTTTTAACCATCAAATTAAAATTATTCTTTAATGGATATGATGGGGAATGAATCTCATCGCGTTCGTGGAGACGGTAGTCCGTATGTATGCACGAGCGACAATATCATTTCTTCGATATTAAAATAATATATAATTGGATGGTATATCATATATAAACAATTATTATTATGTTATATTTATTATTTATATCAATTACACATCATTATCATACCCATCCAAATAATAATGTTTTGAATAACAATTATTCCATGACGTGGAGACGGTAAGTTGTACGTACGCATGTATGGTGACATGTCATTCGAAGAATGGATATAATAATTAATATGGTTGTACCATATTTATAATAACATAACAGTATATATAAGATACTAGAGTTATTATTTTAGAATTTAAGTAACAATGAAATAAGAAGTTGAAGAAGAATGAAATTTGAAAGAGGGTGGTGAAAACATTACCTCTTCTTCGAGTTATTCCTTTTGATTTGATCAAAAGGGCTCATTAGGATGGATTTATGATCAAAATAATTACCCTAGGTTGAAGTGAGGGATGTTGGGAGGATATTTGGGGAGGGTTTGTCCGAGCCAAAAGGCTTTGATGGTATGAATTTGAGAGAAGGGGGAGTGTCGTTTTATAAGAGGGGTGAGGGGCACCTTAGGAAAAGCTAGAAGTATTATTTTATAATAAATTAATATTCAGTTTCTAATGGATCCAAAGTTTATTATTTAAATTTTAAGGTGGGTATGGGTAGAAAACCACTCAACCAATAGTTTTTAGATAGATTTGGGTCACTATATTAACTTTATCATTTTGATTTAACTCTTACTTAAATAGTTTGAAATTTACCATGTCTCTTTGTATATTTATATTATATAGTTGATAAACATACTATAAACTAAAAAGATACCCCCATGTTGTCCATTAATAATAAAACTATCATTATATAAGTTCTTTTTCCAAACCTTATATTTTTTGGAATAGAATATCAATTAATAATATAATTTTTTTTTAAAAACTCCATATGTCAATTTTTACACTATTTAATAATTGATTTTTGTCAAAGTATTAACAACTTTATTAATTTGAATAAAAATTATTTAAGCAATCCTAATATGTCATATTAACAAATAATTTTTTTTATGTCATCAAAACTATCAAATTATACTTATTTTGACATTTATAATACTAATTATTTGATTATTTCATTGATAAAGAAAATACTGCATAATTATTGTGTCATAAATAAATTTAATTATTCAATGTATGAAAATTATAAATAAAATACCATTATGTTGGAAATATTTTTATATTTATAGTGAATATTTATAGTCTAAAATATAACATATATAACCCTATGTAAATTTTTTTTCTAAAAGATATATGCTCATATCATTTTTGTATTTACATTAACTTAATTAATATAAAGTGTCATTATAACCTACAAGTGTCTTGATAGGGTCCCAAAATCGACCCAAAGATGCCCATGGTCGTACATGTATCAACCAATAGGGTTAGGACACGTTTTAGGGTAATTTATTATTATTATAATATTATTTTTAACCCTTATTTACCGGATTTACCCTTTAACCATGGTAAATAAAATATTTACCGAAGTAATTATTCAAAATGTATAAAAATAAAAGTTACCTATTTACACATTTTTTAACACCTGATTCTAAATATGGAATCCGTTTTTCTAAATTCAAAACACAGAAGTGGCAGAAATTAATTTAAATTTTTTTGCGCTGTCAAAAAAAAATGCATGTTTTTAAGAAATAATAACTATCAAAAGATTGACACTTCCTTATGACTAGTTTAAATGTGAAATATTGTCAAATGACCAAAATTGTATTAAATGGTAAAAATATATTCTAAATATAATTTAAAACCACTCAAATTTATAATTTATCACTATTAATTATTTCTATTAAAAAAGTTGTTTTTAATTAAATTTTAGTAATTTTCACTGTTCATCAAAATATGAAAGTTATCAGAAATGTACCAAAAATTCACCCTATGATAATTTTGATATTAAGAATCCAAAAATTAAGTCCATTTTGAAATATAAAATGTATAAAATTTTAAAAAATGTGTATTACTATTCATAACAACTAGTTTGATTGGTTGTGGTGTGTGTTAGAACTCGAAATTGCGTACAACACACGCTACTGTATTATTCAAAGAGAAGCGTACCATGGAAGCTTGGGGTGTTACACCAACAAGGTGTAGGATTTGATGTTTAATTTTTTTACTTGGTATGTGGTTTTCAAGGTGGTGTTTCATTGATAGTGTCACTAGAGTTTTAAAGGATTGTGAAAGTTCATGTGATCGTCACATATCAGTGAAAAATTGTCATGTATGATTAATTCAATGATCTAGAAAATGTAGTGAGTAATTTATATCATACATGAAATTTGACCACTAACAATTATTGGCCAACCCTTGATGCTTCTTTCCTTTAATTATGTTATTTTATGAATGTGATTTCTAGCGCATGTACGATTGAAACCATGAGCACTCCATGGTTCCCAAGAACTTGTGTCTAGTGTTGTGGGTGTCAACAAATTGTTATTGAATTATTTACACATTTTATATCAATACTAACTCATTGAACAAAATTCCCATATAAGGAATTAAAAACAATGTAAACTGCCCATAACTCTTTTCAAAAATTAAAATATAACTAAGACAATTAAACTCATAGTATAAATTCATTATAGAATATAATTCAATGAAAATAAATCCTAGTACTAAGGGAATGAAAAATGGAATTCGAGAATATCTAAAGATGATCACATACAACCTCTAGTAGCACATAATCTGATGTAGGAACTGATCCTTCTTTTATAGAAAACCTAAACAACCCACTCATGTTATTGAATTTGGTTGACATTAAATTAATTCTACACTAGTTATATGAAAATTAACCAGGGTGATAATTCAAGCGGAGGCCCTTAGATACAGGTTTTCTATAAAATATAATGAACAAGAAACATAAACAAGGGTTTCATTTCTTCCAAAGTATAATTCATGACAATGTGTGTGCCACTTTAAGAGTATGGGGTTTTGTGAAAAGATCTCATATGGGGTACTATATTTTAATTTCAATAAACAGTCTGAAAAATTAAGATATTGGTTTCTATATGAACACTAATATTCAATTTTTGACATAAGGGTCACCCCAAATAAGAAAGAGAGAATGATGATATATACATACAATCCTGTGGAACCATTTAATAAATTTAATCCTTTATATAAAAATATAATTGGAAACCATTCTTGAAAATTTTAAAATATAATATGAGTTTTATAAAAATATTTTGAAAAATTGAAAAAATGTTACCGAAAAATCTTGAGAATCACATAGTGAATTAGAACAACATAAAAATATTAATAGATATATTCTGAAATTATAAATGATCAAAATAATCCCATAAAACCATAGAGCACAAATTTCATAGCAAAAGAAACCAAATCACAAAAACCAGAACAATTGATAAAAAAATATACCATGAAAACAATAAAATATCCATTTAAATTTCATCCAAATTGATAAAATATCACAAAATCCAACCAATTCCATATCCCAAATAATAAACCCATAACCCTCTTTCCAATACTTAACTAAAAAACACACCATGAATTATTCCACAAATCATTTGACATATTTCTAATTCAAAATCCCCAAATGTGACCCAAATCAATAAATGCCACAAAATTTGGACATCCATAACTGTCCCATTGAAATATAACATTATTCCAAATTATATAACCATAAAACTATATTAAATACCAATAAAAAATGTATACCAATTACTAACAATAAAACATATCCCCAAATGGAACTTGAACACCCTACAAATTGAGATATTTAAATTTTAAAAACTAAACCCAACTAGGGTTCTGAAAATAGTTCAAAAATGTGAGGGAGGAAAATGAATAACATGGATGGAGGATAAAATGAAAGAGAAAGAAAATTAATATGAATTGTTAAAAAAAACCCCTTTATAATTATAAATAATAAATTATTTAAATATATTTATAAATATTTTCATACAATTATAAATGTATTTATATCATTATATTTTAAATAAATAAATATAAATATAATTATAAATACATTATATATGTTCATTTTATAAATATATTTATTATTATTGTATAATTATTTTAAAATATATTTACTTATTTATAATAATATAAATACTATTAAATAAATATATATATATATGTTTATTTATAATGATAAATATATAACTTTATAAATTATGTAAATATGCATTTATAAATAAAAATATTTGAAAATATATTTATAATTATTTATTTATAATTAAAAATATATTTATATCATTATATATATTTATATAACAATATCTATTGAATAAGTAAATATAAATATAAATATTGTAAATAAAATCATAATTTAAATATATTTATTATAGTTTTATAATAATAAATATATTACAATCATTAAATATATTTATATCATTATATATATATTTACATCATTATTTATATTTATATCAATATATATTTATATCATTATATATATATTAATATCATTATATATATATATATCATTATATATATATATTTAATAAATATATAGATATATATTTATTATATTCATTTTTCAAACATATTTATTATAATTTTAAAAAATTAAATATATAATTATTTATTTATAATTATACATATACTTTTAAAAAAAATAAATTTAATTACTTATAGCTATAAATATATAAGTCTATATATAGTAAATATATGGTGGTCAACCTTTCCCAAAGGCCTTTGAGATTTTAATTTATTTTTTGGATAATCCCCCCTTCATGGGTGGAGGGGAACCTTGACATGACCCATATGCCCAATGGCACAAGGCCAATTACATGACTCAAAGACCTAAGGTACAATGCCTCATACATGACCTGAAGGCCCAAGACCTGACAACAAAAGAACTACCCCTCCGTAGCATCTGCATCATTGATGGTGTGTCTAGCTCCCCACCTTGCATGGTTAATCAGCCAGCATTTCCCTGTGTATAGGTACACAATTCCTGATATCAATGGAAATTGGCTTATCATCTTATTCTTCCAATTATGTAAGCTCTGCTCTGGTGGATGTTACTTGCTCTAAATCCTCATATAGTGTAACAGCCCGAGATTTTATGAAAAATATTCTTTTTAATTTCATTAATGTCTTGTGTTATACGCTACAACAAAAGGGGCTTTCACAACACACATCTCTGACCTGGCTTGAATTACACGCAATCGTGACCTTCCACGATAGCGTATGTTGTACGCAACACCAAGTTTCGCTAAACAACGATATGCTATTAAGATATTATTAAAACTAGCCATTATGAATTGTAATAACCACTTTTTGAAATATTGGAAATTTTATTTTTCAAAATGGACTTCATTTATGGATTCGGAGTATCAAATTTAGTCTAAGGGGAAATTTTGGTACTTTTCGGATAACTTTCATATTCTGATGAATAGTGAAAATTACTAAATTTTAATTAAAAACAACTTTTTTAATCGAAATAATTAATAGTGATAAATTATTAATTTGAGTAGTTTTAAAGTATATTTAGAATATATTTTTACAATTTAATACAATTTTGGTCATTGGATGTAATTTCACATTTAAACCAGTTATAAACAAGTGTCAATCTTTTGATAGTTATTATCTCTTAAAAACACGCTATTTGTTGTGACAGTGAAAATTAATTATAAAATTAATTAATGCAACTTATATGTTTGGAATTTTGTAAAATAGAAGTCATTTTTGAATTCAGAATATCAATTATAGCTTAGGGTGAAATTTTGGCATTTTTCTGAAAAACTTCAATTTTTGATGAATACTGAAACCACTAAGTGGTAGGTTAAAAACTGAATTTTGCATAAAACTTAATTTTACCGCTTCTGTGAATGGAATTTCAAAAATCCGACAGACACGGTTGATATCAGTAAGTAAAATGTGGTTCAATGAGATAAAAATAATTTTTTGGTGAATAGTAACTTTTTACTTTTTTTACCGCGGTTAATAGTAAATAGGGTAACTAAGGGTAAATATGATATTACTATTACCCTAACACATGTCCTAATTCTATTGCATAAGTGTAATTCGACCAAAAACAACCTTATGAATATAATATGACCATTTAGGTCCACTTGGATTAGATTATGACATTAAATATTATTTTATTTAATGAATAGTTAAAATTGTTAAAATCAATGTTTAATAAGTAAATCATTTTTAATATGGGGTTATACATAAGATAAATTCGACTATAAATATTAATTATAAATCTAATAATATTTCCTATATAATGGTATTTTATTTGTAATTTTTAGACATTAAATAATTTAATTTATTTATGACACAATGATGATGCAATAATTATCTTATTAATGAAATATTGACATAATTGATGTTATAAACACAAAAATAAATGTAATTTGAGACTTTTTATGAATTCCACTAATTTTCTAGGTTACTGTGATATATTATTATTGATTTAATCATCTTGGTTCGAACATATAATTCTGTTATGACTTTCACAAAAATCATATAACAAATAGTGTCAAAATTGACACAAAATAGTTTTTAAATCAAATATTATATTATTAATTGTTATTTTATTCATAAAAATCTAAGGTTCGGTCAAATGAATTAGATAAGGATATATATATTAATAATAAACGATTCGGGGTTCGTTTGGCATGTTATAGTAAGTGTATTAACCATATAGTGTAAGAAAACAAAAAGGTACAGTAAAAGTTAAATTATTTAACTTAGAGTTAAATCTAATTGATAAGGTTAAAATAATAACCTAAACTTGTCTAAATCTTATTGGTTGATATTATTTCGACCCATCCCCACTTTAGCTTCGAAATAAGACCCTATGGAACCATTATAAACCGATTTTGACTTTAATATAAAATAATATTTTGAGATATTCCTAAGGTGCCCCTCTCCTCCCTTATAAAAGGACACCTCCTCCCCCTCCTCCTCACACCAATTTGAGCACTCAAGCTCGGCCAAACCCTGCCAAAATCCCTTCTCCACTTACCTAGAATAATCCTAGAGGTCCTGGTCTTCTTCAAAGACAAATCTTAGTTCTCTAAGTGGAGGATTCAAAGAGGCGTTTCAAAGAAGAGGTAATATCCATTACCGATCTTTTCAATTTCTTTCTTCTTCAACTTCATATTCTTTAGTTGTTTCATGATAAAGTAATAACATCAGTATTACTTACATACTGATATGTTATTATAAATATGAAACAATTTTAATTCACTTTCTATCCATCCTACGGAAAAATGAAATCATCGCGCGTGCGTACGAACTGAATACCGTCTCCACGCCGTGGTGTAATCTATTTTCCGCCACCACCTTATTTGGATGGGTATAAAGGTGTAATGAGTAACTATATATGATTATTATAAAGTGATATTGATACTGAAATAGTATACATAAACTTCAACACAATTCCATGACCATGGGAATGATATCATCGCTCGTGCGTACGTACGGACTACCGTCTCCACGACGCGATGAGATTCATTCTCAATGATTAACCATTCATGAATGATTATAAAGTATATATAATAAGTACTAATGAAATATATGACCTGATAATGATACTGGAATTATTTATATTTATATGTATGTCATCTACTTAATTCCATTCAATTCAATAAGGAAACGAAAACAGCGTTCATGCGTACGTCCGGACTACCGTCTCCATGAACGGTGTATTTCTTTCCATTTACTGATTTATTATATATGTATATTCTTAATATATATATATAAATCATGTTTTATATTCTGGAATTAATTAATCATGATATAAGTAATCATATGAATAATTACAAGTTAAAAACACGAACGACAAATGAGACGATTTTACCCAAAACGCTACTTTAACATGAATTTACAAAAGAACGGGTAATATAAAGTCCTAAGTGGACCATATATGATATAATAACAATGAATATGACTCTGGAATAAGTCAATAACATGATTTAAATCATTATACAAGATTTTCTGACACTTACAAAGAAAGTCGGACCTAAGGTAAGGGAAATATCACAATCTCATTTTTATCCGAGATTGTTTATACTTTGGCATTTATTGGGGTGTATTTTATCATCCAAATCCATGTTTACTCAATATGTAATATTATTACCATCCACCTACAATTGTTTAAAATCCAATTTTACCCTTCGGTGAGTTTTTAGTAAAAGATATGAAAGGAATCTTTTGTCGTTTTTCGTACGAGGTACATTTTGACTTTTCCGACAAAAGTACGAAGAATGTTTTTTTAACTTATACGGCATGAATGGATTTTTAAAACATTATTTCCAAGAAACTTCCTTTACAAGTTTTCATGTTTATTTTTAATCAACTTCTTTTAGTTTTAAATTTTAAGACATGTTAAGAAAGGAAAATGTTTTTGAAATATAAAGGATATTTTCCTCAAGAATGGAGTTCAAGTGTTTTATCAAAATTATTTTCCATCTAAGATAATAAAGGGTTCTGTTTTTATCCCTATTATTACATTTATTTGATTATGTTGTGATGGAATTATTTTTATGAATTCCTTTATCTTATATGAATTGTTTTATGATGTCATGATGTTTAAGATTCCCATTTTTATTACATGGTTTATGCAATGATGTATGATATATGATTTTGTGGAACACATAAGAAAGGATTCATTATAAGATGGGTGGAACCTATATCTCCCTCCAATGCATTGGGTAAAGATTTCATATCTCATGAGATAGACATGGATGGAATGGTAGGTTATACCGGTTCAGTGAAACAGGACTGAAACGAGGGTGACTCGATTCAGAAAGGGACTTTGTCCACTAAGATAGTCTTGGCAATGAGTCATGACTAACAAGAAATGATTCTCTATGATTATGTGTGTATGCCACAAAGTTTCATGTTTTAAGTTATGATTATTGTGATTACATTTCACTGCCATGATTTATCCCATGTTATGAAATTATGCTATCTTTTGCAGGTTAAGATTTCCAAAAGTTATGTTCTTATGAATATGATGTGATTGATTTTTCTTTTGTTTACCCTTACTGAGCATTTGAGCTCACCCTTTTATGTTTTCTTTTCCCCAGGATATAAAGAAAGGTTTTAGGTAAAAAAAAGGGAAGATCTTTATGGCAGATATTGAAGAACATTCACCACGATTAGAAGATTACGTTCCGAGTTTCCAAAGACACTAAACTATTACGATCCTTGTGTGTGTGTTTTTTGTTATGTACTAAGTATTCCGAAAAAGTAATGTAATGTCCATGTACGTTAAGCTTCGGGTCTCTACATATAGGGCCTACTCCTATGTGTTTTTCCTGAGCTGCTTCTAGTCCTTTTTGGGCCTGGAAACCCAGTGGCTAGAAGGCCTTTGGGGATATGACCGCCCTGTGACCTGAAGGCTTTATTGACTGAAGGCCCTACGGCCCGAAGGACAATGGTGGCATGAATTACCTGATACCCGTAGGCCCAAACCAGTGACTCGAAGGCCCAGATCGAATGAATATTTTTGGGTACTACAGTACTACATTAGTACCTGACGATTCACCCCCACCCATATTTGACCCTGGGTCTTTCAAATGCCAAAAAGGAGCATCTACCACTCGAGTATAGGGTCGTTGGAAAATATAGTAAATATAAATTTATAAATATATGTATAATTAAATATATTTTTAAATATATTTAAAATTATTTATTTCTAATTTTAAATATATTTACATCATTATATACATTTATATGATTATATATATTAAATAAATAAATATGAAAATAGTAAAAATATTATTTATTTAAATATATTTATTTTAAGAAAAGTGATTTTCGATGGGCTTCTCGAGAGATTATGGTGGAGATTTGATGGAGAATGAACCCTATTCCTCATGATAGATTTTCTATGTGACTCAATGCTCGATGATGAGAGAAAACTCATTGTAGGATGTTGCAGTAATCATCCTTGTTGTGGTGTCACTCTTGGAGATGGTGATTCGGATGAAAACCGGGAAAATGAGTTTGGATCTTGACATTTCACATCTTACTAAGATTCAAGTGTCGGGGGATTTTCATAAGGGTTTTGATGGTCTATGTAGACTAAAACTCGAGTGTAGTCTCGGAAATACACTCTATGTACAATATCACAGTTGTTGGGAGGCATGTTCTTCTGAAAGGTGAAAAGTCAAAGTGATAAGGAGACCTAGTAAGTAAAATCTCTACTATTGGGGTTCCTCTAATTGGAAATGTGTTTCTTTTGGAGTTTTTATTAAACCATGCCTCTTTTCTTCTTAAATTTTCTAGCAAAAGGCTTGTAGAATTGGAACCCTTTATAAGAATCCAAGGATGTTCTATGTTTTTAGTAAACTTTATACATCAATAGGGGTAATTCGAAAAATAATTATTCTCATGCTTGGATTTGGCTATATGGGCTCAATTGGATTCTTTGGAACACAAAAAATATTCACTATATTATTGTTTCTATTGGTGTCCTGATTCGTCTTGACAAAGATATTGAAATCGTGAATTTGGGGCATTAAACAAGGATTTCATTGGAGAGATCTTAGTGAAAACTTCCTTGATAATGTAATTCTCTCAAAATGTGATGATGAGTTGAGGTTTATAGTAGAATACAAAAGGTTCCCTCATCTTTGTGAGAAATTTTATTTGGTTGGGTATATGAAAGATACAAGTCACATGTCCTTTGTTTTCATTAATGGTGGACTGTAAGGCCTCTTTGAAAAATAATGTAGGAGGAGATCCAAGGCTAGGTATCCATTGCATGATGATGAAATAGATACTATCCTTGGGATATCATCTCTAAAGGTGAAGGATCCCCGATTATATGAAATTTTTTCTTATGCCACAACTCTGACGTAAGGATTGGGAATGAATCATAACTCCCCAAATAATATTAGCAAACCTTGTCCTCGGGTAGATGTCGATATATGAATGTAGGAACCTTCTAGACATGATCTTACAATGAAGCCTCAGGAGTTGTCATTTCTAAATCTAGTTGCTTGCAAGGTGCAGGGAAGATTTACACACAATTAGGGGCCGTCTCAAGCATGGGAAAATGACGTCGACGTTAATTCAAAGGATGTAAAAGAGGATTCCCTCAACTAGACAGATCATCAGCAAGCTATTCCATATTATGTGGATATTCAATTAAATACAGAGAGCCATTTTATTACCTCCAGTATGCGGAAACGGGAAAATAAACCGGATGTATATCATGTATTCCAATATTCAAAGACATTAGTAAACATGACCAATATTAGGGATGCTGGGGAGTAATCTATATAGTCTTAGATCCAATGTTTTTTCTTGTGAGCTTTGATCATCTCTACTACAACTGCTACTTGGAACCCTAAGGAAGTGGCTCAACATGTTGCTTCTACCCATGGCCAATAGAGTGTGAATGGGAATGTATCTTCTTTCCCATGGATTTATTATGACTCTATCAGACCGGGGTAAACAATGTTTAAGTCTTCATGGAATCTTAAATAGATCTAATAATAGAGGGGTCTTTCGAGATGAATTTTAAAATGCTTAAGGATTCATCCATGCTAATTGATATGAGAGTATCAATGCATAGGGGCCTCAGACACTTAAGGATGACACTATTGATCCTGATGAGGATGATGGGATGTGGAAGAAGCCTAAAGCCTAGAGGTGGGGCTGTCAACCATGAAACAATAATGATGGTTGATCCCATAGATGAACATTTTCCTCTATTTCTTGAGCTGATGTCTAGTTTGATTTTTATTCAAGTGGCTTGTCATTATCTTTCATTTTCTTCTTTACTTTTACTTTGTTCCATTTTTCTTTCAATAAATTTTTGGAAAATGGGTTATAACCCATGGTTCATGTCATTCAGAGTAAATATATTTTTTATAATTTTATAAATATAAATATATTTATATCATTATATATATTTATATCATTATATATATATAATTATATGTATATATATATATTTAATAAATAAATATAAGTATAAATATAAATATGAATATAATAAATATATTCATTATTTAAATATAATTATTATAATTTAATAAATATATATATATATATATATATTTATAATTATATAAATAATTTTAAAAAAAATTATTTACCTTTTTATAATGATAAATATATAGTTTTATGAATATAGTAAAAATACATTTATTAATATATTTATTTTTAAATAATTATTTAAAAATATTTTTTACATTATTAATGAATATATAATCTAAAATGTATGAATGTTAAAAATGTGTGATATTAAATAATAAAAAATGAGTACACATTAAAATTTTTGAAAACATAGACATGTTTTATTAAATAAATAAATTGTTTAAAAAATATGGATATATATTGAAATGAAGATGAATAAATATTTGAAATTTAAAATAAGTATGTATAAATAAAGATTATGATATTATTAAATTCTAATAAAATAAAACATAAAATAATTATAAATGAATAAATAATAATAACTATAATATTACAAAAAATAAAAAAAATAAAATTTACCAAATTAAAACATAATATATTAGATAAATTATCTTCCTAATTGAAATTCGAAATTGAATATTACTATTTAACTAAATTAAATAAATATTAGGTGTTTGTTTTTCTAAATAAGATATCCTAAATTACATAATATTTGTGTGTGGGAAATTAGTGTGTGTGTGTGTGTTCAAATTTGATATATGTAAAATTGAACAGTGAAATTATATAATATGCAACATCTATTAGTTAAATAAATAATTAAAAGAATAAATAATTTTTAAAAATGTACAATTGTTATTCATTATATAGATAATTTTAAAATATAAAAATAATATTTATAAATATTACAGTGGAAATGAAGACATATTAATTATATAAAAAACAACCAAAATAAAAAATTATATGTTAATGAATAAACATATATAAATATATATTTCAATTGGAAAAAATTAAACACATATTGAACAAATAAAAATTGAAAATGAATAATTTTAAAAAATATTTTAAAAAACATTTACAATTATTAATGAGTAAATAATAATAAAAATGAATAAATTTGAAAAAAATAATACAAAAAAGTAATAAATATTACATATTGAAAAAAATATAAAAAATGATAAAATTTACAGATTAGAAATATAATATATATTTAATATATTATATTAATAAATTTAATTCTGAAATGAATATTAAAAATTCAATAAATTACAGAAATACAATTTGTGCACATGTAATATAATAAATGTAATAATTACGTATATCTACATGTGAAATCAATGTAATACAAATTTGGTATATGTTATATTGAAAAATAAAATGACATTCCATTAAATTTCAATTACTTTATACAATTTGTAACTAATTTTTATTAATATAAATTTTTTATTATAACCATTATTCACTATATATATGAATGAAAACAGATATATTTTTTATTATATAAATAATATTAAAGGAAATATTATATATTTTAATATATATAAATATGAATTTATTAAATGTATTAATGAATAATTATGTATAAAAACATTACAAATGAATAAAAAATTATTATTTTTTAAATTATTACATTTTCTATATTTATATTTATTATATACTATTTATTACTGTTTATTACTATTTATAATTAGTGTGTGTGTGTGTGTGTCTATATATATATATATATTTTTTATGTTTATCCTTTTTTATTAATTATTGTTTCATTAATAAATATTATTGATAGTTTTTAAATTTATTCATTTTAATTTTTTTATTTATTACAATTTATTCATTTTATATATCTAAATTTTGTATATATTATCTATTAATATTTATAATTTATATATATGTATATTATATTTATTCATTTTTTGTAATAAATAAATAATTAATAAATGTTAAATATTTTTTTAATTTATTTTTTCATTTGATTAGTTATTTCAATTTCTTCATTTTATATATTTATATTTAATATTTAATATTTAATATTTATTAATATTTATAATTTATATATATACTATTTATTAATATTTCAATATGAGACTCATGGGCCCATTATCAATGCTGATAATGAAACTGCGCACTAAGAAAGTGGTGATAAAAGATATCATTATATAATCCATGTTTTGTAGTTTTATTTTCCACATAGTTCAGGTTCACCCAGTAATCGATAAAAAAATTATACATGGGGATCCATGATAAAATAAATCCATATATCCTTCATATTCAAAGGCAACGGGACGGGGGAGGTTATCATGATGCCACCCACTAACGTCAATGTTGTTCTCACTGAAACATAAGCATAAAATTTGACAGTGACATATCCAAGCACTATCTTGCGTCAACATGTGATGAGAATTGTGTCATTAGGTGAGGTGCCTGAGCAGTTAGGCACCTGTTTCAATTAGAAACAAAATATTCACTTCCCATACTCTAGGCAACCTGGGGAATACTCAGGCTGACCCTGATGGCAGAACATTTTTTCTAGAGGCTGACTTAGGTGGGGATCAAGCTGCCGAAGGTCGGGCTTTGTAGAATCACTGTCAGGGTGAACTTCCATGATATATTTTCATACCTGGTAGATATGGATGCCTTTTCACGACAATGGGGGGATGCGATCTTACTAATGGCCAGGTACATGTGATGTTTAGAGATTATCTTGAGGAGACAATGTTTGTGTAAGGATCAGCCCAAGATGCATCATCCCTTGATGAAGATATATAGCACACTAGTGATGAAGAATCCTGGGGATTAAATGTGGATCAGGCAACCCCGCGAGAGATTGGATAAGTCTCCCCTTGTGTGATGACTTGATAAAGCTTCTTTTTGTGAGATAATCTTTTTTTATTAACCACTTTGTCTCCCCCACTCCCCCACCCCACCATTAAAAGGTTATAAACAGATATTTTATTTTATATTGGACCTGGAAAAATTGGAACATGGATCCAAGTCAATGGGGAAGAGGGTACCTCAATGGGTACATGGGGGTCTGATGAGGAGATCAAAAGGGTGGTTTTGGATCCCCCGATCCTCCCAGTCATATCTGCGGGACTGTGCTCGGGCATTCCAATGGTTGAACCCACTACTAATTAGGCAAACCACTTGGGTCTACTAATCATCAGGATCTTCATACCTCTCGATAAGACTAAACCTTAACCATTTTGGTCTTCTTTAAACATTTATGGAGTTGTTTGAGTCTAACGTATCAATGTTTTTGATTGTCCTATGTAGCTCCCAGATAGCAATTACTAAGGGATTTGGTTTCGACACTTTAGGTGTCCACCATTATTTAGGGATCCATGGTGTTGGAACTCCATTTCATGACTTTAGGACTATACTTTACATGAACTCTTACTCTATATTTTCCATTTTCCATTACATGTGTCTTTTTTTCTAAATCTGGCATTGCCAGTCAAACTAATTTGTATTTTTTTAAATAGTGATCAAGAGGGTGTATTTCTAGAAAATGTTGGTGGTTGGGGATGTTAGACCCCCACCCCCACACAGTTGATCCACCTCCTGGGGATCCATTCATTAAAGATGATTCAGTCTCAATCCCATGAGAGAAACCCATCATGGGCACTGGTGATATCTCAAATGTGGTGGAGCTTGAGCCTGGATGTAATGGTGTTTCCATTTAAGATTATAATTAGGATGGCCACCCTTTATACCTATATCCCAATCCATATGAGAAGATATCATAGAATATCTAACCACTTCTATTCTCATGTATTTCCCAAATTAAGAGTCTGTGCCACCTGAGCAGCTGAATGATTCTGGGTCTGATCTTACTGAGTAGAACCACATCGTCTGGTTCAATGAGGTGAGGAGCTTTCAAAATTTTATTTTCCACACTACGTAGCCACATATAGTGATTCTAATGGGTCCCTTTACTACTAGATATGAAAAATGGCACTGAATGGGTGAATCCTATCTCTCCCCATGTGTTAGTCTATGATTATGTCATCGAGCACATGTGTGTGGAACGTCAATATTTTAATATCTTCTGGAAGTAGGATAAATATAATATCAACAAGATTATCCATGAGTAATATCTGGAACTTCTATGGTAGTAATAACATGTAAATTACCACATGGACATCATTAATGCTCAAGATAAGATCAACTACCAGTTAATGGCCAAGCTAGAGACGACAGAAGTTCGGGTAGAAGAGGTGTCCTATCAAGTAGATAAGTTCGAATATAATAATTTTTGGGTGTGAATTAGGTACTATGAACATCATCCCCAGTCCAAATAGGAATTGGATGATCTCATTAGGTTGTAATAGGTTCTAGGGGTAACACGCTAGAGGGTGGTTGTGAGGGAACACTCAATTACCGATGTAGATTCCTTGAGTGAATTATTTTTTTCCAGAAAATAGGAAATGCTCCAATGTGTGTATGAACCACCAAAGCACTTGATGTGTATTTGTTTTAAACTCTTAATATTCATAATATACCATCCATTTCCACACTACACCACTGCACTTCAATCACATTAATAATACATAAAAATAATAATCCCTAAGACCACATTCATCATTCTTAGTGTAGGAAGTAAACGGAAAAAATATCACTCAATCAAATGATACAACTAGATGAGGGTTGAATAAATGAGTTCTTGACTAATCAGTTAGCCATAGAGAGTGTCTTGGCTTATATTGTTTTTACTAGATCGGGATACTCTCTTAACAGTCAACATGCTCTCTCAGCGTGTGCTAGTGCATGAATAGGGTAAAGTAAAGGGTATTGAATTAAACACAAATTAAAGGTTTTATAAAATTGTGAATAGATATTTCAATGACTTATCACAAAATGTGGATTCATGATGATTAAAGATTAGTACAGACCTTTCTCAAAATATATAATCCAATCATTTTTTTATGGATGGAGAAAAATAAATGAATCTTGACAACTAGCCATGTTTGAAAAATGGAAACTATCTTAAAATTTCATTATAATAATTATATAGTGAGTTCCTATGATGATATGTTGTCTAATTTAGGGAAACACCATTGCTATTAGGGGGGACCGTTTAAACATGAATGATGAATGGGACCCAAATCATAGAGGATGAAAAGGGTGTGAATGAATTGATGGAATGTTAGAATGGAGTTCAACACTCTCATAATTACGCCACTGTGGTTTTAGGAATGTTGGGTAGGAGTTTTGGTTTGAAAAACGGTCAAAATTGTCTTCTAAGTGGGCCTTTGACTTGGATACCAAGAATTGTTAAAATAACATGAATGATAATGCAGGTGACCAACAAGGAAGGGGAAAATAGACTCCTCATGAAGTGTCCTAATATGCTTCGCAATTTTATGTCGTGTAATTATGATGATGGACAAACATTTTAACATCATATGGTTAGGATGATACACAAGTAGTTTAACATCATACGGTAAATAAAATAAACACATAGTTTAATATCATATGGTGAGGATGATGAATCAAACAATTTAATGTCATGTGATTGGGATGTTTGAACCGAAGTGAATTAAACCTACCTGTCTATGGTGACAGGGGGCACAAGAGGGTAACACAATAGGGTATCTCCCTAGGGGAAATCATGGGGAAAATGTAGATTAATATTTTTTTATAAAATTTTCCAATACCAATGGGTCAAATGAGTATATCCAATATATTTTATGAGTCTATAATGGGTCCCTACTTGCTTTATACCTCTTCATTTTCATCCCTTACATAGGTCCAAGTTATGGAAGCAACCTGGTGGTGGAAATTTAAACTCTTTCTAAAGTGTCCCCTATGGTTTTTCATCCTGGTAGATGTTTGTGCCTATCTCATTTAGTAGATTATATTCATACTGATTGGACCGATATGTTTAAAATAGCTAGGGTCATTATGCTTGGACTATAAGGTTGGAAATAGAATATTGTCATAATGGTCGGACCAAGACACATTATTTAATATCCTTTTTTATAGAACAAAATGGGGGTGTTCTCATTCCAAAAAGATTAATATGATGTCATTGCGTTAAAAATATATTGGAATGGTGTTCTTAGGATGACCTATATGAATCAAATGAACCTGGAGTGAGTCCCACAAAATTTAAGTTTGTGATGCTTGGACTATGGGTTTTGTGTATCAATGGAATACCCATATTTTAAGGGAGAGGTAGACCGACATGAATTTAGAATAATTGGAGTCTGTACCACACAGTACATCCCTATGACAACTTTAACATTGTTTAAGGTCATGATTCATATACCAAGGTTTCTTTTTTTAATGTAGTATAGTTTGGATAAAAAATGAAAAAATATTTTATGGTCATAATGCATGGACCAATGAGATGTTTTTATTGAAGGAGTGTGTGTGGTCAAGTGGAGAGATAATCTAACATTAATTGAGGTCCAAGGATACCTGGTGCCACATATAGTATTCCCAAGACAACTTTTACACAATTTAATGTTATGATTCGTGGACTTGGTCTCCTTCTTTAATGTCATAGAGTTCATACCATAGGAGAACCCACACATCTCAACCTTTCATGAAGAAAGATCCCTCACAACTCCCAATGTCACATAATCCATGCTCAATTAAAGAAATAAGTATAGGTATAGAGTTCATATTGTGTGATGGGGAGAACACAAATAGGGGGAAAAGTGACTGACCTAAGGATGTCTTGTGATGGATGATCATAATTTCGAAGGGTTGGAAAGTAGAAGGGGAATTACTGAAGGACGGGAAAACTAATTACCTTGTTCAAAACACTTCTTCTATACCCATTCCAGTCAGGGATGGGGTGAAAAAATGCAGAATTGTCCATTGGGTGATCTTTAGAGATGGAATTTTATCTCTGTTACTAAGGATCATTTAAGGCAAGATCCTTGTTCGGTAGGTGTGCCTGTTTGGCCAAGAACCGTTATTGTTAGGGAGCCCGTTCAAATTAGAAGGATGATGATTATCCAAATAAATGAAATCCTGAATCATGAATGTGGGAGTGAGGAATGTCTCTGAGAGAATGTTGAGTGCCCTGGGATCTATTCTACTATATGATAAAATGTACAATATGAACTTGTCAGTAGGTGAGGATCAAGCCTATCTCAAAGAGGCTGGAACATAAAATTGATTTGATGATGGGACTAGACCCAGGATATGAGTTCTGAGTGTCACTACATATCCTATTGGAATTAAAATAATGTAATACATAGTTCTAGAATTTGGTACCAATTCTGTTCCAAAAATTTCCTTTCCAATAAGTACATCAAATCATCCAATACTTGCTATAATGTGTCTCTTATGTTTGTTACAAAGGGAGAGGCTGCAATGGAACATCATGTGCTAAGGATGTTGGTTCTAATCATCGCATATTTTTCATATTAGGCATCCTGATTTTATATAAAGTAAGGATAAAATTTAATGTCTTATTCATAGGATGATATTTCTTGGTCATCCAACACATGGTATTTGTGGAATATTTTGTCCATTTCATAGGGAAAGTCTATTTTTTAACATAGTGTATTGAGGATGTTGAGATTTTTAGTTTAATTTCATATGAATCAGGCTATGCTTTCTACTAGTTTAGGGCCATTGAACATGGACCCTAGAGGTTTCAAATAGTTTAAAGTCATAATTCCAACACCAAAGGGGCTGAAAATCATTTGAGGTCAAAATTATTTGAATAAAGGGGATAAAAATATTATAAGGTCATAATACATAGACGAAAGGGGATGGAAATATTTTAAGGTCATAATGCTTGGAAAAAAGGCTGTGGGTGTATTAAGGGGGCTTATGTTGAATGAAATAGTGATAACCTAATGTGAAAGGGGGTCCAAAGAGACCCTATACCGCAAAAAACACAACAAACCTTACCCATGTTGATGTTATCATCCTGAGGGAGGAAAAAACCCACAATTAGTTGACAATGGGGGTTGGACCCAGTATTTGAGATTTGGGCACCAATACATACCCCACAAGGATGGGAATCATTATATATATATATATATATTTCTGGATCTTATCACGATAAAAGAGAAATTTTAGTAAGGGTGTTCCCTCTCAAATGAAGACATTAAATCATCTCATATTTGTGATATGAGGTATCCCAAATTTATATGGGATAATGCTACAGTGTAACATCATTGAATTTGTTTTTTTCATCCCAATTTTTTATTTAAATAATCCTATTTTCAAGTGGGGTAATTCTAATGATTATTATCATGTGTTGAGGGTCTTAGTTTTTGTTCATCCCATATTTTTCATATGTGGAATCCTAATTTCATGTTGAGTAAGTCTACATTTTAACGTCATGTGCTGAGGATAGTGGTTTCTGGTCACCACATATTTTTCATATAGGGAGTACTGAATTCATAGAGGGTGAGGCTAAAATTTAACATAATGTACTGAGAACATTGATTTGTCTTACACATTTAGTTTCCTGCATATTATTTACACATTTCAAGTTATCTGGAAATCCTGATTCACTGGTGGTTCAAGAATATGATGGGGACTTATAACTAAAAACAAGGAACATATAGGCATTTAGGGTTGATGGTTTCATATATAATGGGTGGTTTGCGGTTAATCTGTGGGTAGTCCCAAATACAATAGGTCTGGGAATCACTACTGTGGGGTCCTGAAATATTCACATACAAGAAAAAGAAAATTTAATTAACTTGGAAAAGGGTAAAAATAAGCCCAGAAGAAGAATTTGAAGGAAATTCTCAAAGGGAGAAACCCTCGAATGCTAGATTGGGCCCTTAAAGTAAAAATCACTCTGTGGAATATCATTCCACATGGATTTCTTCCCATTAATATAGAATTATTCCACACTTCATTGAATTACACTACTTCACAAAGAATCCTGCAGAAAAAAATATTTCATGGGATGAGACAGACAATTGGTGCTTGGGAATGAAACCCTAATAATTTGTGGGGTTAGATGGAGATTTTTTCCTCCACGAACATCCATCTCACATGAACAATTTCATTTGTGAGATGGGACGATACCTTTGGCTCCTGGTAACAAAAACAAATTTTTATAGGGTTGGACTATGATATATTCCCCCACAAATGATTGACCTTGTGAACAAAACCATTTTTGGGTCGGGGTGTCCTTATTGGTGTCCCATAAAATAATCCCCGTGGCCCACTATGGATAACCCTCCATACCTATATTTGATCCCTCTTGTCTTATATAAATGACTCTGAGGGTGACAGATAGAATAGAGAAATGGAAGAGAAAAAGTCCATGATGAGAGAATTAAAATCACAAAGCCTCTGAGATTAATTGAAAGAGACCCATAGATTACCAGTAGTTAAAACCTTCTACATAACATTAAAGAGGAAATAAATATTATCCAACCATCTGAGAACTTAAAATCCTTCAAACATATACCCTAATGTAAGGAAAAAATGGATTCCCCCTTTGTGGACTAGTACCCTGCGTTGAAAAATGCTATGCATATGGACCCCCTAGAAAAATTCTACATTGGAGGAAATTGACACCACGTAGAAACTCGCTACACAAGAGGAAACTTTCCACATGTATCGATATGCTACATAGGAAGACCCTTGGTCTACTAGCACCATGCTACATGGACGGTCCCCTCACCCGCATAGCAACATGCTATCCGAAATGAACCCCATCATGCATAAGAACATGCTATGTTGAATGGGGCCTCCTAGGGTGTTCTGTACTCCAGTGCTAATCACTCCATTTCGTCTTATCATTCATCACCATATTGGACAATCCATGAACTAGTCTACCTCCATTAGGTCTAGGCCACTTCCAAAGGCACCTAATATTTATGATGGAATCATTGGGAATATCAGTGATTCCTCTCGAGTCTATATACCAATGGTAAGTGGATTTTTGTTGGAAGCCTCCTTGATATGGAAACCCATAATAATGAATTCATGAATACATTCTCATGGTAATGAGGTTCTAGACCTTTTTGGTTATCATGTGAACCTCCCCATTCTTGAGACATAGGGGAACCACTAGCCTTTCCCTTCGATGTGTTCTTGTGTTGATCACTCCTATCTTTTTTTGGACGGGCTAGGCATCCCTCTTAGCGTAATCCCCTAGCTTTTCATGTGGGATGCGACACTCTTTCAGATATTTACCTCATCCCAAATAGTTTCTATATAGATAATAATATGTGACTATCCTAGATACCAAATTAAAAGAGGAGATTTGCACACTCAAATCCCTCTTCCTCTCCCTATGGTCTCTAGTGTCTATCCATCAGCGGAAATAATTGATCATCTGATCTTCAGATCTACTGCTTCCTCTTATTTCTCATAGTGATCCTGAATCATATGGGCTTATTGGTTAGTAATGATCATGACATACACACGATATAAGATCTCAAATGGGAATCCCCTTAGTGTAAGCCCCAACCACATCCATTCAAATGCGAATCCTCTTATGTTTAAGCTCCAAACCCAAAACTTCAATGGAACATATTCTAAAATGAAGAAAATTTGTGGGGCACTCATAATAATAAGCCCCAACCATACTCACAAAAATTTATAGTAATCCACTATGATGAATATAGAACCATATCCACTCAATAGGGACTCTTATAAATTATAAGCCTCGAACCCTTTGAACTATGTGGGATTTGATTCTGAAAAAACTAGGATACATAGGATGATTCCTTGAGGTTCAAACCCAATACACAAAAATAACCCTAATGTTCTCCAGACCACATTCCCGGTAGGTTTATATCCACTTGGGAGACAACATATCTTCCAGGTCCCACGAGCTGACATATCATAAGTACCATGGTAAACATTGACCAGGTACATTACACTTGGTAATTCATGCCACATGACATTAAATTGAATGGTTTTGTCCTCATCGCATGACCTTAAAAGTAAATGTGTCCACTTAAGTGGCACCAAACAACATGGGGTCTGATTCCTCTCATGAGGATATATAAGAATCCCATCTTATGGGTTCAGTCCTAGCATCCAAATAACTTTTGTGTCCATGGATGATAGAAAACCTGAGAGAACCTCACCATATGGATTGAAGAAGAATCATTCTAATGAACAACCATAGAATATTTGATATATTAGTAAAAGGGTATCGTTAGTATAAAAACTAGGATACATAATAATATCCATATAAATGGAGAACCTCAAATATATATACATATGATGTCAAAACCATGCATGTTGGTAATTGATCCTTACATTATGGTTAACTGGGTATAAATACATGGGAATGAACAAAGGATTTATGAACATATCTTAAATCTGTATGAGAGTCCCAAAATATGAAATAGTTCCCCCCAAAACGGTGTGATGAGCCAAAATTCCCATCCTCTCAGCCAATGTGATTTTTTATGTGTTGTTGGCTAGGTTCCCCCAATGAATTCAAACCTTTGAAAAGTAGGTCCATGAGTCATCATGGATATAAGATATTTTGGACATTTTTGACTCCAAGAAAAAAACCCATTGGATACCATTTGATGTTGTAATACCTGATGTCACTGATTTCACACAATTCACCCCATTTAATCAATCATTAGGAACAAATAGTTTTCTTCAAAAACAAAATGGTGAACCCAGAATGAGTCCTTAACCAAGATGGTGGTGTTACCCTACATCAAACCATGTTAACATTAAAAATGAAATAGGTACAAATTAGAGAATAGATTTCATATGTGGTCATGAGATTCAAATTTGAAATTTTTTTGTTGTTGGAATTTTATACATATATTGTAGAAACTTTTCAGCAGACGTCTCTTTAATCTAATGGAATTTCACTAGATCTCACAAACACATGCATCAACCACTATACTGGATAGGTCCTCATCCAAATAGAGGATGCCATTTCCCACCCAACCTCTTCAATGTTCGGTCCCAAATGAACTGGATAAGTAGTACCACCAGAATGTTATTCTCCATATCCTGGTGGCATCTCGACTGGACCTCCCATCCATGTAGCCTCTCCATTATTTTCCAGTGATGGTTGGTGGTCCAAATCCAGATAGACCCAGAAGCCATCTCCGTCCATTTTAGGAGCTTTTCCCCATAACATGATAACATGTTCCTCCCTTATAATAGGTAGGCTGATGAAGGGGTAAATGAAAAATTCATCCCAACAACACATGTATTCCACTAAAGGGACCATGTAAGTAATTATCACCTTCTATTCCATGAGGCTTAGGATTATCACCATTCAAAGGATACCACCCCGTTGGACCCACCCAAAAGTCATCTGCACCTGAGTCCCTAGGGCTGTTCATGGAGGGAGACTCTCAAAACAATCAAGAATAGGCATTTGTCATTATTATTACTGATGATTCCCTCTATGTAAATACGGAGAAACCCATGGGATGTGTTAGATCCCTTCTCAATCTTATGAAGCCCATCATAAAAACTACTAAAAATGAAAAGATGAAAATCCATTCTCAATAATATCAATCCTTCCTTGAAAATTCATCGACAACAAACTAAGAGTAGATGCAAATTCCTGCACATAATTATCAAGACCTCAAGTAAAGTACATTGGTAATCATTGAGGTTATGTATATTCCAACTCACAGTTATCAATCCCAAACATAAAATATAGATACAAAAAACTAAAAGAAGAAGCATATCCCTACTAATGCTCATGAATCCCATCAGTCGAATACAATGACATACCATGAGGATACATAAATTCATGTTCATTCTCATGAATTTTATCATGAATATATAATGGTTAATGATATAATGAAAATTCATGTGAATACACATCAAGACCACTACAAAAATATGATAGAAACAAAATATAATATTTTTAAAATTCCAAAAAATGTAAATAAACCTCATCCATCAAATATGATGAAAATTAATGGGAAGATAAAAATTCCTACTCTTCCATATCAAGATCACTATGAAAATATGGATTCAATGGGAGAAAGTAGGTGGAATACCCTAGTTGTAAATTAGGGATAGACTTGTGCCTAATCCCTTACATGAGGGGACTGTTAGTACTCACTGACAGGAAATTGGGGACCAGAGTTGGAAAATATTCCTTATTAGACTTAGTAATGGGAATATATTCATCTTCCCTCTAAAGACATCTCTTAACTAACTTATAAATGATAGAGGGTAAGACATCAATCCATTAAACATATCCTTCAGACTGTACATGATTTAATTACATCAGTATAAATAGCAAAGAATCCAGACCAAAACTGCACCTCTCTAAATGTGTTGACTCATCAACTTAATGTCTTGATCACCCATGATAAGACATGCATCCCTTCTCTCATCCAGGAGGATCATAGATAATAATCCATTATTAATCGACAACAAGATCATGAAAAACTCAACATGAAATTCCTACGATCTATACGGTGACCATAACTAGAGAAGTGGATGGATGATCAAAAATTATAATTCCATAATGCATTTCATGAGTTGTGTAATCAATTTTTTGACACCCTTCCTAGTGTTCCTATATGGGGATGGGGGGAACAAGGATCTTTTAATTTCACCTCATGCCTCATTTAGAAAAACAAATTAAAAATGGAATACTATAATGCCATTATTCACAAGAATATCCTAAGAAAAACCCATTTTAGGAATGGCTTCATAATAAAAAATAATTGTCCATGAATAAGTCTCAAAAGAATCAGCCCAGATGAGAAAAATCTATCAAAAAATATCAAGAACTAGAAAACCGAGAAAAATCAGTAGGATTATTTCCTAATGGAATCTAATCATTAAGAACTAATCATGTCCTTGAAAGGAATAATTTTTCATGTATAATTGTAATTATATCTAACTAATTATCAAATAAGGATGTGTATGATAAATAGATAGGTGGAAGTTACAACAACCATAAAAGTATGGGATCAACCCCAGCCCATAGGTATGGAATAATTTTTCACTAAAAATTTCCTGAAGGCCGAAAAACATGGCTTGGGGTAAAACAACAATAGAACAGGAGACATCCTAGCCTGAATGGATGAGGTAATTTTTACCTCAACCACCTTCTCAATGGAATTCAGGATTTTCCCATTTACGAAGGATGAAAAGCTGTGAGGTCTCCCAGTTCATCATGTCTGGAAACCCATTTCTCCCAGAAGAGAGTCATATGAACAAGATTCATAGAGGTTTCTTCCAAGTCACTCTTCTCCAATAACCTCAAATAGGATCCTAGAAATAAAGGGAGAGGTCCACAAAGGGAAAAAACAACCCTCCTATAATTTTAATGCTTGTATGATTCCTACAACTCATTTTACATTGGTGAATGTCTTAGAAATAAATATTTCAGATGAAAACAAAAAAGATTAAAATGTAGATGAAAAAGGAAAGGATGGTTCCATATAAAAAATGGTCCACATTTGGAATGAAGGTGTGCATACCCCAAACCATAGAATCTCCCTAAATACAAATTCTCCCTTTTTTAATACCATGTTACTTCATCAATGAATATCTAACAAGAGTAAATTCAAGGCCACATATAATCATCCACCTCATCTCGATGACGGTGATCTTACCATGCTCAATGAAATATTTGTTTGGTAGGAGGAAGAAATGAAACTGTTTAAACGACTAAAAACTGAATTTCTTTGACCTACTATTCCGATTGAATATGCTCCCTATGAAGATCCGGAATGTACACTTATAATAGGTGTACCTCAAAAGTAAGGATTCATCCCAAGGATTGAAGTAGGTCTAGGTAACCCTCCCAACTCGGTACCTAGACCATCAATTAACCTAGACCTAATCATGGAAAGATATCATGATTTCCCTCCATTGAAGAGAAAACTAGAACATGTAAAGTAATATCCTCAAAATATGTCCCCAATTAGATATCATCCACATATAATGGAAGAACCATCACATCATATCCGACCCATTGATGGACCTCTCCAATCACTAATTCATCTGAATGCTAATCTTGGGCTTATTGAAACCATTGAGTCACTGAAGGATTGATTGGATGAAGTGGAGGATCAGTGTGTAGTAGTTAATCTATAGTGGAAGCCTTACCCTGATCAGGTGAGTAACACCCTGCCACCTCCAAACATAGGGTGTCCTAAATATCCAATATTAACTAATTTAGGAGACTCAAAAAAACATCTAACACACTATGAATCCCATTGTGATCCCATTATGGGAACTCCTAAGAAATAAGAAGTAGTAAAAATAATATGCTTCGTGTGAACCCTACATGGGCTAGGATACATATGGTACACCAGTTTTCTAGCTTGTTTGATAATTTTATTGGAGGGTCTCTATCATAAATTCCTATTTCAGTTATTCTCAATATTGTAGAAGAAAATTATCATTAACCTCCCAGGATATAAACATCAAGAAAACTAGATTCTTGGATTTAATCACCATATGGAAAGGGATAACCCACTCCCTGAACTGACCACTTCCCTTGGAGGATATGATCTCTCTTTTCATTAATAACCTTCACAACAAGATGTTAACACAACTCATCCTGGTGAAATATATTGGTTGATTTTAGTATTTCTCCACCATTTCCAAAATAATGGAAGGGTTCATATGACAGACTAAGCTCAATTCCTTAATAACTCCACCGAGAATGAGGAAATTAATAATAAATGTAGAGGCCTCATCTATCACACATAAACTAGCCTCTGCATCTACTTCAGCTCCGAAACCTACATCATATTATGAAGAACCACCTACAAATAAAAAACAATCCCCATCATTACAAGTTTAGTGGAGGGGTCTGAGGTGAAATCAACTCGAGGAGTGAATGATATATTTAACTCATTCTGAGAGGATCATGTTTGTGCGTATTTTATATATTTTGTGGGAAATGATTTACTCATCCTATAAAAACTGAAGAGTCTTGACTAGGTAGGTCTCGACGTCCAATAAGATTATTTCCCCTTTCATTAATTATATGAACCCACCATTCAATAATGTTTTTTATTCAAATACATCCTGAAAAAAATTGTATATTTTGAGTAGGTAATGTTGGAAAGTCCACCAACACAAGTGGGGAATGTTTACACTATTATCCCCAATGAAGGAGGTAAGAGGAAAGAAGTTTTCAGCAGTAGGGAACAATGGTTTTATAGTTGTATAAATGATAATTCATTGAGATGAACTCATGTAATTATCCATGCACAGCTCAAACAACCAATTATATCACCATCCACTCCAGCTACAACATAGCCAACCCCATCAGCACCACAAACATCCAAAGGCTATCCTTACTAAAAAACATTCCTCGCCAAACAGATAGAGATAAAGCATAGAAGTAAAAAACATCACTAATTCCAAAGTTGACATTGAAACACATAGACTTTATGACCTTAGATCTATGATAACGGGCACCAACCCAACAAATGGATCCACTTGAAATGGTTAAATAGGAAAATACATCATCAAATGAGTAGTAAATCATCAGCTCAATTAATTTCATCAATTTAATGGATCCATTATATAACGATGAGTATGAATATGAATCCATGTTCCCCGCATCAAACTATGTAACTGGAGGAAGAGGCCAAAGGAGTTGATGATATAAGGGAAGGTTCAATAATGATCGAAACCAGACTTCTAGTCCCACCCCTAATTTAAATTTCAATGTGGGAGAGACTCTAGGAAGAATCCTTCGACAAGTTCTCTAGGATCAAGAAAATCCTTCAATACCAAACAAAAGTGTCCATGACCATATCCCTCTGGAATACCAATCAGAAGAGGAATCAGTGTCAGATCACCCTCAGTGGGCCAGCAGACTTACCTGACCTAACCCAGTAAGGACAATAATGCCTCTAACTTCTATCTTGAAGGTCAATCCCTCTACTTTAGGTACTGAAGCCCCTAATGTTTCAATGAAAGTGAATACCCACCTAGGGAAGAATAATCCATTAGACAAGTAATATGTTATATTGAAATAGTTATCCCTAGTATCTTCCATGATATCAATCTTGGATTCCCTATGTTTTTCAAAAGACTTCAGGGAAGCACTCATAGATGCTTTATTGAGCCCTCGGGAGTTGAAGTTGAGGTTTTCACTATTGAGTTCTATCAGATAGAGACCAATCCATTGGAATTGAATGTATTTATCTCCTTATCATAATAAGATGAAGAATATATTATATAGGGACACACTAGGTCCTTGTTTGTGTCCAGCAGGAAAAATGATTTCGACGACTTACAAGTCTTCATTGAAAATGGATTTCGAGTAAACCTCATTCATGTATGAACACTTCGTCGGCTAGGCCACAATAAAGATAACCTATCACCTTCCACCATAATAGTGAATGTATATGAAAAAGTGAGAAAAGTTAATTGTTCCAAGTCAATATCAGGTCCCAATTGGGAGACATTATAGCTTACTTTTAATTTCTAACAGTTCGATAGAACACAACAATTAATGTCTTGCTAGGAAGTCCTAGTTACATCAACACACATCAATACTCTCATTGTTCAATCAATGCATAAAATACTAAATTAATGGAAAATTGGAATGGTTCATTCTAATAAGGTCTCATTTGAGTCTAAAAAAGCACACTATATCAACATAAGATTCTATCATAGGAAAGGAGAAAAAATCTGGTTGATGGTGTTCCATGGGTCACTACCCTAATGGTCTGGAAATAATCTCGTCCAACCCCATAAAACATCTCAGAAAATAGAACATCTTTCCCATAAACCAATCGATCATATTATTCCATGTTCAAACACATATTCAAAAATATTCAGTATTTATTTCATGATCACTAAGTCCATCATGGTTGAAATGTTTTTTGAATCACCAGACAGTGGTGAAAGCATAGATGAAAATTCCTTCCTTCCATCTCCAGAGATCTATGAAATCCCTACCACACCGGTTTTTGAAAAATAAGTTGTCTCATCCCAAAGAGAGGGTGGAGATTCTCTAACTCCATCCCTCACTCCATCCCCTCTAGATTTTCAATGAAATATTAAGCTATCATCTAGATCATAGGAAGTCGCTTCATCCTTAGAAAGCCAATATCCCGAATACTCCTCCAACATTAGGAAAATATCCCATTACATTCTCCTAATATGGAACAAGAGAAATAATATGAAGGCCACACCAGAAAATCCGAGCCCTCAGAATTAGGGTTTTATAGGAGTCAAACCATGACCATGAGTCGTTGCTCAGAAGTAAAGTGGGCTCAGAGGAAAGACGAGGTTTTTCTAACAATAGTGTTGCCAGATGCTAAAAATGATAAAACTAACCTTGAGAAAGAATGGGTTTTTACCTTTTCTTCCAGTGCTGGTGTAGAAAAACATATTTATGAACTGGAGATGGAACTTTTTAATAAGGTTAATGTAGAGGAATGCAAATTAAGCATTGGTGTTAGGAACATATTCCGTGTGTTCAAGAAAGCAGAGCCGAGATGGTGGAATAAACTCTTGCACGGGGGTGGAAGGACTCCACACTATGTAAAAGTGGACTGGGACAAGTGGGTAGATGAAGATGACGATGATTCTCCTACCGAGCTTGATATGGGAGGGATAGATTTTTTGAGTTTTGGTGGAATGGATGGCATGGGAATGGGGGGAATGGGGGGCATGGGAGGTGATGATATGGGCAACTATCCTGATGTTAGTGATGATGAAGATTCCAAAATCTCTAAATCTGCTGGACAAGAAACCGAAAAGGATGTCATGGAAACAGATGCACAGGAAGGCGTAGAGAATAAGGAAGAGAAAGTGTCTAAAGAAAAACCAGAGACTGTAGCGAGATCATAAGGATATCAACTATAGGGGCCGTGGGAGAATCTTTGGTTCAAGTATGGTTGTGGGAGGTTTATGTCTGGGATGATTATATTCTGTTTTATCTAATGGATCTCTTTTAAACTATCCGTGTGTTTTTAAAAAAAATAAAAAAATAAAAAAATAAAAAAATAAAAAAAAAACAAAAAAAAAATTAAGAGGAGGAAGAAGAGGAGAAGGAGGACCTTAAGGATGCCCCACCAGCATTTGAGTAGGGTGTCTCTACCCCCATTGTCGAACTGAATGAAATAAACCTAGGTACAAAAGAAGACCAATGAATCACATTGATTTGTCTAGACATGTATTCCATAGATAAAGTGTTATATACCAGCTTCCTAAAGTAACATCGGGATGTATTTTCATTGAACTACATAAAAATAAAATGCATCAATCCTATGGTGGACAATCACCACATGGGATTACCAGAGGACCACTAGGTCTATAGACAGACATCCAGAAGTATGCACCAAACACTTTCTTCCAAAATTGGGGATAAATTTGATAATATAATTAGTGTCGACTTCATTAAGGAGGTCCAATATCCCAAATACCTGACCAAAATAGTCTCATGTGAAGAGTAAGAATAGAAAAATTATTTACTAAATTAATTTTACGGGTCTAAACCATAACATCCCAGATGATGATTTTCCAGTCCTAATCATAGAACTACTAATTGACACAATTGAAGGATATTAGGCCCTCTCCTTCAAGGATTTATATTTAGGGTAAAATAAATTCTAATGTCCTCGGAAGAAGAATAATCCACCACCTATAGGTCTCTGTGGGATTATTTTTCTATTATTTAATTCCCTTTGTCTTGAAAAATGTTGGTTCTACATACCAATGTCCCATGCATCGCATATTCAAACCCATACTGGGAATGTGTTTTGAATTCTATGTTGATGTCCTAGGGGTTAAATCTCAACAATGCTTTGACCACCTAGAAGATATCCAAATTATATTAAAAAAAATAAAATAGAACACAAAAAATGAAACCATTTAAATGGGATTTCGGTGTTACCTCATGGAAATTATTTGGCCTCATCACACACCATCATGGCTTCAAAGTTGTCCTTGATAAGATAAACACTATCCTTGGAATGTCACCTCCTCAAAACCTCATAGAGTTGCGAGTAAATCAAGGAAAATTATCCTACATCAATATTTTTATAGCCAACCGTTTGGGATAATGTCTTCAATTCACTAGGATGATGAAAAAGTGGGTTACATATCAATGGAATAATGATTGTTAGAAAGATTTTGACTGTCTAAATCAATATCTCCTAAGCTCACCAGTGCTAGTGATGCCTATCGATGGAAGGCCACTTATTTTGAATGTGATAGCCTTAGAGAAATAACTATGAACCATATTAATAGAAAATAAATATTTCAATAGATAAAACATCCTTTAATACAGTAGTTGAACAATGATCGATGATGAGACTCGTTATCCAGATATCACAAAGAGCTATCTGGTGTGAATTCTTATAGTCCAAAAACTGAGGCAATACCTACAATATAATGGGTTACATTTTGTATCTTATAGTAACCCACTAGAATACATTATCATCCATCAGTTGTTTATAGGATATCTACCATAGTGTGTGATCATCCTACAACTATTTGACATTCAGTTCGTGCCTCGCAAAGTGGTGAATATCCTAGGGTTAGTAATTTCATGAAAGAGAAACCCCAATAGAAATGACTACATTGAATATCGAACTACCTTATGAAGAGGTCCTCTATGTCCAAGAAGTCCCCTATTATGGGATATTTATTTTTTTGGTTCATCTACAATCCCGATTAAATGATGATGGAAGACCCCAAGAACAATAATGTGGGGATGGGAGTCAAAATACTATCTTTGGAAAAGGAAGTCCTTCCTTACTCATTTCTCCAATCTAAGGGGTGCATGAAAAATGAATTCAAATATCTTGCCCTCATTGTATGGATAGAGATATCCCTTCTAGTGAAAGTAAATCACATTAAGGTAAAACACGATTCTCAACCGAACATCAAGAAGGATAACAATGATTATGCTATCAAAATTGACGAGCTAACCCCCTTACTAAACCATGTCCATGTAATAATGATATAATTCTATTTGTAAATGAAATTGACTCACATTCTATGGTTGTAAAATTCCTTGGAATATGCCCTAGAAAATGTATCCATATCTCTAGCTGATTCATAGTGGAATGAAATGGTCATTATCCTTGCGAACCATTAGATAGTCTCAATGTTCATACAATCCTACATTGAAGAGATAAATGAGATTAGTCCCATACCTGAATAATATGGACCTACCACTAGAAGGATGACACCCATTGTGGAATAACATTAAAATAGATAACTCCCACTAGATAGAGTCAGGAAAGATAAAATCTGAAGATGCATAATTAAAATTGTTCTGTATGACGACATGAAACACCAAAGGGTCCTATATAAGAGCATCCTTGATGGAGTACTTCATAGGTGAAATAATGGAGGATAGTTAGCTGCAATAACAAGGAAAGTTTACAGTAGATCATGTGGTACTCACCAGTCTAGACTCATGATTTCCCACAAAATATGAATGATTGGGTTCTACTAGACCACCATAGGGTAGGATAGTGCAAAATTCACCAAAATGTTTTATTCATTATAGGTTCACAACAACTTAATTCAGTAACCCCTCGAGTTACCACACACATCGATGTACTCATTGCCATTTTACATATGGGGAATGGATGTTATGAGACCATATCCTCCTGACATGGCCAAGAAATTCAAGTTCATTCTTTCTTTAATGGACATCTTCTCCAAGTGAGCCTAAGATATACCCCTCAAAGAAGTCAGTGTAAGGAACATTTTTATCTTCTTGAAAGCTAACATAATCAAAAAATTAGGTGTCTATCATACAATACTAATGGAAAATGGAACCAACATATATTCTGGTGAATTATAGAAGCTTCATAATGAAAATGACATCATTTTATAACAGTAAACCCACTACCATGAAATGGATAATGGAAAGATAAAGGCCATCAAGAAAACCCTAATTAATATAATCTCAGAAAAGTTAGATAAGGTTAAAAATTCCTATCCTAAAAAGCTTCTACATACATTTTGTAATTACCAAACCATAACCCGCACAACCATATTGGTGACCACACAATCATTAGTATACTGGATAGAGGTGGTCATGCCCCACAATGTTCAATTACCCTAACTTTATGTTTCCATATGCGACCAGTTATCCATAGATGATCAATCCTAGAAATGGGTGGATGAATTAGAGTGACTGGATGAGAAAATATTTAATACCTTACATCATTTGAAAGTCCACCAAAAATAGAACCTAAGATTCTTTAACAAAAAGTTTCACCTCCAATCATTCCATGATGGAGATATGGTGTTGTTCATAAAGACTTTGATGATACTCAGATTGAATCCTATGTGTTTAAACCAAATGGGTGGAATAGTATTCCATAGATAATGTATACTCAAATGGATCTTTTTCTACGATTTAGATGGATGAACAAATTATTACGAATCCCACCAATGTAAGGATCCTGAAGATGTATTTAATGTAACTAAAAAACATAGTCAAAATGATCCCAAGACATTAAACTGAATGGTACATATTCCATATTGTAATTCAATAAACAACATGACTTCAACATCCTCACCTCATAATGTTAAAATTCATGGGAATCATCATTTTAATTGATGATTCACCACACATGAGCTTGATCTGTGCATGAGAAAGATGAAACTCCCCTGACCCCGCATGAGAGTTAGATTCACAAAGGGGGTATTTATCTAGAACTACATGTGTCTTGATTTCTACCACCACATGATACATAGTGATGCCTATACCTCTCTTGTCAGGACCGACCACAAATTTAAATTTATAAGACTATTTTAATAAAATATTTAGGACTCAAGGCCTCTTTTCATTTTGGTATTATGATTCTTTCTATTCTATGAATTCATCCTTCCCATAACTACAAAAAATAGTAATACGGATAGAATAATGTTAAACTACATGGTAAATAATTCATGGTGTAAGTGAATAAACTATAGGACATCAATGTCCTCATTTTGTGATGTTAAGCTACGAAGCACCATAATATTCTCACCTGAGATGACATTTCCCCTAAAATCAACCATCTACCAATCCGTACTGAAAAACAACATACAAATGGATTTCTATACACATAGGATATGTAGAGATGTATGGATTCTACATCCTAATCTAGCCATCCTAGAAGTAACAAATGCCTTCTCCATGCTAATGGGACAGTCCTCCGTAGGGATATTCCATCAAGAACTATGTGTGGCTGGATTCCTTCACATGCTGAATATTTAGTGACGTCGAGATCTCTATTTAATTACCCAACCATGACTATACTTCTTTCACATTGGGTGACCTCTGTCCTTATTGAAAGAGGATAAATTTCCGGTTTTTACATGAACTATGTGTATATTAATTCTCATTATATGGGATATATAGTGATACATAGAGAACATTACCTAGGACCAGCCATTAAATATATAAAATTCCCCCTCCCTTCGATGCAATAAAAATTGATATAGTGGACTCCAAAGTTGGTCTTATATATAGTACCATTATACAGATATTTCCCTCTCTATACACATGAGTCAGACCACTGCATGGAATCACATTACGAACTACATGCGGATTTATTCATATTCACATAAGATATGTAGTGATTCCTAGGTCTCCAATATTGGATCTGACTATAATAGTTAAAACAATAAAATAGAAAACTAACCCTCCCAATGTGTAGGTAATACATGCATAGGGAGCAAGTTCAAGAATTATGTATGGCTTCATTATCATCATAATGACATACTTAGTGAATCATCTATTTTACAAACTAAACCAGCAACCTCAAAATCAAAATGCACATATCCTTTGTGGTTGAGAAAACCATTTTCACCCCTTGTTTCCCACACCAAGAATAACTCACATGGGATTATGAGTTTTGGTTAGGGAGTCCCCGCAAGGTTGAGGAACATCAATTCATCTTAGGGTTACTATAGTCATAGTTTCAAGACCTTAAAAGTCACACAAGATATTCATACTAGAATATTTTAAATTGCATTATCAAGGCTAGTTTGAGAACTACATATAACTTGATTCTTATTTTTATAGGATAAATAGTGACACATAGGGCATTAATAATACTTCCATCCACAATATTTTCTATTCACATTTGGAATACAACAACTTTACTATATGAAATTAAACTACACAAATATTCTAGAACAATATACGGATTGATTCTCATTTTGATGATATATAGAGTGATTCCTAGACCTCGTGTCCTAGTCCTAACCATGGGGTAAATTCAAAAATGTCCATATCTCCTATAAACAACCATATATCTATACAGGTGGTCTAAAAGTTGGATTTATCCTTCAAGGATCGTTCAAGGACACAAAAATGTCCCCTACATGTAAATCTAGTCTATATAGGGAACTTCACACTCCATGGTCAATCATAGTCTGATGGTTTCTTCTATACCCATACACAGTCTTTCTAACCATCATACTATATGAACCAATAAATTTTGGATCCATTTAATATTTCTCTAGAAATAAAATTTAGAAGATCATTGTCATGAGGGAACCTTTGTTTAACTATGAAAAATATTCCTAAGTGGGCTCTGCATAAGTTTCCCAAAAAATGGCCTATCAACCAAAGGAAAATTCATCTCCATGAGATGATTTTTATCTCTGTAACCCCAAATGAAGTTTATACCCCATATCATTTCTTCTGATGTAATAAACCCTATAATCATGGTTTACACTTTATTTCTCCCTCACTCCTAAGGCATGTCAAAATGTCCTGGCACGATGAACCTTATTACGCATCATTTATATGAAAAATGGTCCTAGCCTCTTGACCTAAAAATGAAAGACCACATTCCATCATCACCTCAAGATGTTAAACTGGAAGTGTGATGTCCACATCAAATGAAACTATACAACATGATGTCTATAACTACACATAGCTTTATCCCTACCATCATAGGATATGTAGTGACATCTGAATATCCAATCCTAGGTACTGCCACAAGAAATATAAACTTTCCATTTCCCAATGAAAACTATTCCAAACCTATATGGGGAACCTTTTAATGACTTCATATGGCATGATTCTTGTTCTAATGGGATACATAATGACATATTGATATTATATATTGATCTTTAAAAAATAAAAAATTCCCCCACTCTCCTATGAATGAGCCAAATCTACATGGGGGGGGGTTCCAATATGTTTCTCACCACATTCATGAGCTCTTATTAAAATAAAAATGATGCTTTCCTACACAATATTTTAATCAAAATGTAGGGAAACCATTACATAAATATGTATGTATTGATTCTAATTTTGATGAGATGTATAGTGAAACCCAAAATCTATATCTCGGGGCCGACAATATTTAAAAAAGTCATTCATACGTATGGGTCAAACATACGAAAGGGAAACATTTTTACCCATTACTAGAAAATTTCGACATGGAATAATCCTTTCAGGTTTAGTAACTCTCCATTCATACACCAAAAACTCTTCCTTGGAATATCTAAATCTCCATAAACCCCCTATCCATCACAAATGGAGGTCCATTGTCCTAAGAACACTGTTTTTTTACTATGCACAATATGACCTAGTTAGATCTGCATAAGTTCCCACAACAAAAGGCATGTAATAAAAAATAAAAATCGTCTTCCAGAGAGACTTTTCTTACAATTATATTCCCCAATGAAATTGTTTCCCATATAACGGCTTAGATTAAAAAGCCTTATATTATAGATTATAAACTTTCCCCTTCATGCTTGAATATTATGGAACATTTTTAGAAAAAATTACCATGAAAAGGGAAAAAATAATCCATCAATCTAAGATAACTAATATTAAATCATATTCCTTTAATGTCCTAACTATAAGGTATTATGTTGCATGGTTCATGTCCTAGTTTCAAAACATTAAACTACACCATGATTCAACCTTCTTTTAAAAAATCCAATTTCTTGTAAGTGTGGTGTTTCATTCATGGATAGTGCCGATTTAGATTCCCTCATCATTTTCAGACATCATTCTCTTAAAAATACATAATTTTTTGTCTTCAGAAATCTAAATTTTCATAAATTGCATGGACATTGTAAATGGAGGGTCAGTTTTCTGAAGAAACCATTGTTTTTTATATGTACAAAATGCCCCAGTTGACTCTGCATAAGTCTCCAAAAAAAGGCCTGTCAACAAAAGGAAAATTTGTTCCCATGAGAGGCCTCTTATACCTCCTTACACCCCGACCACATCATTTTGGAAACCATTTTTATGGTTACTCCTGACATAAAATCCCCATATCATGTATCAGATTCATAAATCACAAAACCAAGGTCTAGAAAACCCTCATTCATGTCTAAAAAATTTTGAGATATTCTCAGACAGTAAACACTACTGGGTTCCTTGCCCCATATATCATGGTAAATGCTTTTGAACCTAAAACATCAGTTTCATTAGTCTAGTTTGAAAAACTACAAAATTCCTACAAAAAAAGAGAGAAAAAACATGTTAGGTTGAAAACATGAAATGGGAATCCTAAGAAATAGTCAAGATACACCCACTAAGACTAAACCACCATGGGCGTATGATAAAATTATGATGGCAATTGAAAACACACAATGTTTTTGGGTTCTCCATATAACCCTACCACCGTAAAAAAACTACGCTAACTAATTCCCTCATATCAGGAAAATTTTTAAAGATTACATTATCTTGTCAATTTTTGTTATCCAAGACTCTGATTGATATTGATATCTAGTGACAAAACCATTCATTTCATCTAAGGGGATGTAATTTGAAACACATTGTAGGTTTTGATTTATGGACATTATAGGACGAGATAAAGGATAAGATTAAGAGAGATTTTTTGTCATTTATTGATTGTTAGTAGTGGAGCATCCCCATCCTATAGTCTCTCTATGTGAGTAAAATGTTGATAATACAGAGCCCACATAGAAGATTAACACAGTTGAAGTAGTTCCTGGTATGAGTCCTTTATGGCTAGGTGGATCTCAGAAAGGGTTGCAGTCTCAGCATTAGCACCTACCTAAAATTCCTCTTCCCTCTCACCTATATCCAATTATACCTTTTCTTCCTCATCCACTGATAGTTTCCCTTCAATAAAAACTTCCTCAATGAGATCCAATTATTTATTGATCCAATCCAGTTCCTAACTAAGAATCTATACCTCTTTAAAATGTTTCTCTGATGAGGTCCTCTACTCTAAAACATCACCATGTCACCTTGTGGAAGTCACAACATGCTCAGTAGCTTCATTGAGAAGGATCTTCCTTATTGTGGAAAGATAGAAAATGGAATCTATAACTAAAAAATGATAGTTGATAATAATAGTTATCTCTCACAAAGAAATAAATTATTTCACTATGTCTTGGATGGATTGATAATCAAACCCCAATACCAATGAAATGAAAATAGGCAATGTAATTATGTGAGTTTCTTTGGCATGTTTACAAGGAGGGTCTAAGATATCAGCTTCCATATATATTTCCATATTTTTGGATGGGATATGTCAAGGTCTTCTTGAACTACTTGGTTTACCTTAGAATCACTCTTAGATGGAAGAATATATTCTTGAAAAACTTCCACTAGACAGGGTCATGACTCATCAATTTATACATGGATTGATTTTGAAACAACCATATCCCTTGTCATGTCATCAAGTTAAGATATTTAGGCATCATAAAAAACCATAGAGATTTATGGTTTTAATTCTAGATCCAGAATATTGAAAAAGTTAACACATAAACCCCCAAAGAAAAATGAATGGTTGGAAGGAAGGAGGACTCAACTCCGCTTATGGGGACAATGACATCCATGAACAACATTGTTTCATCATCACTAGGAAAATAGATTTTATATCCTCCATCTGTATGTTGGAATTGGGATCTTCCGAAGACACTTGTGGTGCATAATCATCTAATTCTAGGTTAGTGTTCTCCAATAGATCACTAATGGAAATTTTACTTATTGGAATAACAATCACAAAACTATGGGAGGCAGCTTATTTAGATTCTCCTTAAGCCTAAATCACTCCACCCTCCATGGATGTACTTCCATAGGGGATAAGATCAATGTGCTCAATGTACAAATTGACCCCTAATGACTCCCCCTATATAGGAGAAGGATTGATTTGATCATTAAATTTTTACCCCAAGGTCTTGGTATCTCTTTAATGGCCTCAATTAGCCCATGTTCTCCCATCTCGTTTAGATACTTACACTAGAATTATCACATTCATCTTCGAAGAAACAAGGGCTACATGACCCTAGATGATTTCTTCTTGATTACCTACCAAACCTATGCCAATTCTTATGTATGATAAGTAGTCATCACATTGAGACACATGACATGAAAACTAAACAATAATATGAAACAATCACATGTTATCCCAAACATTAAGTGTATAAAAAGATGTGATATCATCTGATACTTCATGGTGTTTCATGAAGATAATACACTGAAGAGAATGATGGATAGTGTTAGGCATGTAAATGCCCCTGTAGGGTTTTCAAGAATTGCCTCTATATCCCACATTACCCTTAGGTATCCCTCTCTGATGAATCTCACAACTGAAGGGATGTTGTACCCCATCGTGGTTCCCCTTGGGGTGTACTCAGCGTAAGTGACCATTTCTAGAATCCCCCCAGGATCCAAAAATTCCTATAGTAGGGGTCCAAGTTAATGATAATAACAATGAATAAGATTTTGTATAATCAAAAGTATTACCTCTTTGTCAGTGTCGTCATCCCATATCTTGATCACTGCCATATACCCTACTTAGAAGGACCATTATGGTCTACCCTTGTATGAGTTTATACTAGTGTCCATTTGTTACAAACATATATACACTTCATGAGGGTCTTCAAATAAGATATCCATATGTGATAAGTGATCAATCTAGATCCTACAAGCTCAAGAGGATCTACCTAAAGTGTTTCCTAGATTTCTTTGATATATTTTCTTTCTCTCAAATTATCTCATACTTTCCGTGACATTGGGAAAGCTACTGTGACTGGAATGGTTAATGTTGGAAGATCCACCTATGGAATTGAGGTTGATTCCAATAACTACAATTCCTATCATGGTGCAACATATTCCATAGAACCCTCTGGGGATGGGCTCTTGTGACACCCCAGACAGGAATGATGAATTTACCTAGCACTAGTCATGGCACAAGGGTTGGATTCATCTCCCCCCCACAATTGTGAATATCATCCCCTTTATTCTATGAGGACTTAGGTATTTCCATTTAAATAACTCTATTCCTATATATATTATGTATCTACATTGATTAGAAAGAGGCATTGAGATTGAAAATATTGGATTCCACTATCCCAGGGTGTTTGGTATAAGATATTGTGTTAGGCACTGACACGTAGACCTATTTGACCAATGTGACCTCTTTCTCCTATGGAAAGCACCACAGAGCATGATCTAAATGGTAATTCCTAAAAAATTTCCATTATCACTAGGGTGTTGGGAAGGAAGCATCAGGGGATATGGATACATGACCTTAAGAATTAGTGTTGTTGGCCTGGGGGTTGAAACCCATCTCTGAAAACCTTCCTTGGGGTTTCAAAAACAAGTTATTTTCTTGGTTTCTTCCTAATACTAAAATGGCAGACTATTTTCATTTGATTCCCTCTTGCCTTAGTTACTTTTTGGTCTTGGATAAAAGAAACATAGTTTTCCAATTGATCTTTAGGGTATGATTGATTCCAGACTTCAACATAGAATCTGTTATGTGAAATCTTGAAACCCACAGATGGAAGAATCCCAATCTGACATTGTGTTTCTTTAAAGGTGAACATCAGCCAGAGATATTGATCTATCATTAAGTGCATCTCCTAGAGTTCACTACTGATGGTCAACAAAAACTTAATTTGAATGTATTTGAACTGGTGTTCACGTCATTAGGGTGTGTACCCCTTGCATATAATGTTCCCATAAATTTTGGTGACTAAGGTTTCTTGTCTCAATGAGATAAGAGACCCCCATCTGGTGTGATCCCCAGAGGCATCATTAACCAATGAACTAGTGGGAGAAATATATAATGCATAGGTGAAATGGTCATGGTAATTATCCTGTCCATAATTTCCATTTCACTCTAGTCCTATGGGTTTACCCCACTTATACATCTAATATATGGTCACATATTAACATTAGGGATCTATCGAGGGTTGAAATTTTTTTTCCTACCATATAGTCTTCTGCCGAACCCCAGATCACAAATAATTGAACCAAAAACTATTAAGGTGGTGTCCCCTCACTAACCCATCCCAAAAAATGGCGAATCATTACCAGCACTGGGATGTAATGGTTAATAGAACCTTTAGTGGACAATTCAATCACCATAATTAATGTCATGACATTGACCTCGGTACTAGAGTCACACAATGGAAGAAACTATTCAATGAGAAAAATGAAAATAATTTTTTCTAGTCGAAATAGTTAGTGAACACTATGGATGATTTAATAGAGCTACTTGTTAAATCGATCCTCCCCAAGTATGTGCCAATAGGAACCCATGTGCCTTTGGGTACTGAGAGTTGGGAGAGTCCATAGCCTCTCCCCATAAGGCTCATGGCTACTTAATGTAGAAAATCCATTGATCTAATCAAAAAATGGGACATCCTTCTTTGGATGAGAGTCTCTCTTCAAAATGTCTTTTTTCCTTATCAATTATTTTCTTGGAAAGATGGAGGTCATCACAGAATAATTCCAAGCCAAATAGGGTGGCAGAAACTCATCATACATGACACTGATTATGGGTTCCCACAAAATCATCTGCACATCCTAGAGACTAATCCCAACCTCATCAAGCACCACGTGGAAGGTTTTGGTGTCCGAGATCCACCAAATATGTATTTAGTAATATTATTTTGGTTTTGGTGATATTATTTTTGTGATACCCAGAACTCATATATACCATTTTCCATTGGTTCCGTCACAAATTATCCACAAGTCTGGCGGACCCAGAACAACCACCCCCAGTCTAAGCTAAAAGTGCCCCCAAGCCAAAGGTCCCAATTTGAGGACCACCCTATTCAGTTGATTAGTATGGAATTATGTTCAATTATATTATAACAATGGATCTACTCATCCAGTTCCCCATAAAGATTCCTCCACTAAATGAGTACTGTAGTTCAAAATAGAACTAGCAGCACGAGTTCTCTAGATTAATTTCCCCTTTCTGAGATGTTGGGTTGGGAAATATTATTTTTTTTGATTATCCAGACCATAGGTTGCGTTTTTGTGGATGGTTACAAAATTGAGACATCATATGTTATCTTGAATCCATAAAGGGGTAGCATGTATGAGAAAAAATAACCCCTTTAGCCTACACTAATAATTCCTTCCCGATGATGATGGAGTGGGTTGATGATGATTTTAGCATTTTGGTTAATAAAGTTGATCATAACATGAATCCTTTCGTAAAAAGAAGATGGAGGAGTATAATTAGTAGTAGAAAAACCCTATAAATGATCAATCAAATTATATTCCTCACAATCCAAAATCCAATGGATTATTCTTTTATAAAAAGTGGAAAAGTATAAATTCATGTGAACTGTCAGCCCACAAAGTCTTTGACCATGAACCACCAGTTCATGAAATGTCGAGGCATGAAGAATTGTCATATACAGCTTCTACCAGGAAAGTGTTTTCCCATGAGGGGTATTCCATCAGTATACACCATACATGGGGAAATTGTATTCTCTCTATAAACTAATAGAAATTACTATTTGTGGGCATCAAAGTTCAATTCTTCAAAATTCTGTTCATAAAGGAAATGCTACATGGAATCAGATGGTGATTAAAGAATTTATGAAGCATTTAGGATTTTAAGAGATCCTATAAAATAAAAATGAGTAGGGACCCCAATTTATAGGCATGGTCCCCTCTTTTGGGTTCTCCTGCATAATGCAAACTCTCTCAAAACATGATCACTTCCTACATCAAAACAACCTCCTCTTCAACCCAATCAAAACCTATTTTGATGGAAGGAATTTTATAGGTCTTGAAATTTACATATAGAAAAAGAATATAATTTTTTAAACTTGTAAAAGGTTAGAAATAAACCCAAAATAATTAATTGAAGAAAATGTTCGATAGAGTGAAGCCGTGTAAGATAGATTGATCCTGTGAAGTGTAAATCGCATCATAGAATATCACTCTGCATGAAATTATACCACTATGTATGGTGTTATTATTTTGTTCATGGAATTACTATTATTTGATAAGAATACATGAAATTAAACAGTTCACATGATGATTTGGGCCACTGGAACCAGTGAATGAAACCATAATAGTCTGTGATGCCAAACGATGATTTCTGCCACTATAAATGACTATCTCTTGTGAGAGAAGATGTTTTCAGGATCAGATGGTAAATCCAACACCCAAAAATGAAAAAAATCATTTTTGGTGATGGACGTTGATATCCTCCCCCACAAACAATGGCCACAGAAAATGAAATCATTTATTTTTCAGGGTATCCTTCTTGGGCTCCCGCAAAATAAGCCACATGTCCCACCACAAAATCCTAGGCATGATGGTATCCGGTCCCTACATTATTCTATAAATGGGCCCTACAGGGGACCAAAAAAATTGAGAAATGGAAGAGGAGAGAGATGTGATGAGTAAATAAAAAACATAGAGCCTATAAGATGAATCTACGTAGATCTGTCGATTCCTAGTAGGTAAAACCCACTTCATAACATTTTAGAGAAAATAAAAAACATCCAACCTTACCCAAACATAAAATAATTTGAATGGTAAGCCTTTCCTGAATCACAAATAGATGTCGCATATATGGACTAGTACCCTGCATAGAAAAATTATATACAGATAGAACCCTACCACATGTAGAAAAATGCTATGTGGGATTAACTTGACCCTGCATAGAAAATCGCTACATGAGAAGAACCTAGTCCCATGTAGTGACACACTACATGGGAAAACCTCTAGTCTGTATAGTGCCATGCTACATGGATAGTTTCCTCACCCACATAGAATCATGTTACGCAGAGGGCACCCCATCCTGTATTAGAACATTCTATGAGTAATGGGGAATCCTAGGGTGTTATTCACTCCATATCTAATCACATACTTCCATCGTATTGTCCGTCCCCATATTTCCCCCTCCATAAAAGAGTCTAACGACATCAGAACAAGTCCTCTTCCAAATCCACATGATATGTATGATCAGCTCATTGGGCACATCAGCGTTTCCTCTCGACTCTATGTAACCATGGTAAGAAGAGCCATGTTGGTATCCTCCATGACTAGACAGAAACATGGAATGTATTCAAGTTTACATTCTTGTGTTAATGAGGTTTCCTAACATAATATTTTCTTATATGAACCTCCATATTCCTAGGAATGAATTTAACCACTAGAATATCACTTCAATGAGGTTTGGTGTTGATCACTCCTCTATTTCCTTGGTACTAGCTAAAAATACCTCATAGAGTAATATCCTAGTCATTACTATGGGAGGTGGATCTCTTACTCCTCCTCTTTAGCTCATCGTATTTAGTAACCAGATAGGTCACCATGTGTGACTATCCTGATTAACAAAATAAAAGAGGAGATGGGAAGACTCAATTCAATCTCCCTCTCCCTCTGGTCTCCAGCATCCTTATATCAGTGCATGGAGTGGATCATGTGATACTCAGATATACTTCTTCCTCTCGTTTTTCAAACCAAGTATGAATCATGTGAGATTAAAGGTTAGTGGACATCATGACATCAACACTATCTCAGACCACAAATGGGTATCCCCTTAGTTTAATCCCTACCCAAATACATTAAAATGGTCATATTTTTACGTGTAATCCCCAACCTAATACCTTTAATGGGCCATATTCCTGATAAAGAAGAAAATTCATGGACCACTTCTCTGTGCAATCCAAAACCATACTCACACAAATACATGGGAATCCCCGGAGTGTAATACGCCAACGATATCCACTCAATCAGACATATTATAAGGTATAATTCCCAAACCCATCAAACTATGTGGAATATTATTCCTAACTAACTGGGATACGTTGGAATCCTCTCTAAGATCCAAACTCAAGACCCCATATTCTCCCGAATATACTTCAGTCCACATTCCTATTAGGGTCATATCTACATGGGAGACCACATCTCTTTCATGTCCCATGGGATTCATCAATTCATGTCCTACACTAAACATTGAACATGTACCTTCTACATAGGCATCCTAGCCACATGACGTTAAACTACATGGTTTGGTCCTCATTTTATGAACTTAAATGGTTATGTTTCCTCTTAAGTGACACTAAACTACGTGATCTCGTATTCCTATCACAAGGATGTGTAGGAAGCTTATATAATGGGTTTGGTACTGATATCCAATCATCTACCATCTCCCTGTATGATAGTATCTTCTAGAGAACCTCACCAAATGGCTTTAACCAACAATGTCCTAATGAATGATCAAAGAGTCTTTGATCTTCCCATAAAAGGGTGTTATTGACGGAAAACCTCAGATACATAAAAATACTCCTATCAATGGAGAATGTTATATACATATAGATGATTCTAAAACCATTAAATTTTTTAATTTAATTTTACCTTAGGGTGACCGATGTATACATACGTGGTATTGAATAAAGGATTCAGGAACATATCTTAAATTTATAAGGGAGTCCAAAAATAGGAAACAGTTCCCCCAAAAGGTTGTGTTGAGCATTGAATTCACATCCTCTCAACCAATGTGAGTTATTATGTGTTTTTGTATAAATTCACTGATAAAAATATTTTTTTAGAAAGTAGGATGGCGAGTCATCATATATATAATAATTATTGGGAATTTTCATTTCCATAAAAAAAACCCATTGGAGACCATTCAAAGATGTTGTTCCTGATGTTAGTGATTGCACATAATTTAACCCCTTGAAACCAATAATTATGTGTAAATAGTTCTCCTTGTAAATAAATATGTATACCATGAGAATGAGAATCAAGCCGCATGTGGTTATGGAAGGGTGTGGGGGAAATGGTTTTCCAAAACACCAGGGATGAAGAAAACTATGCTAGTAGTGAATGAGGTGGATGCACATTGTTTAATGTTTTAATGCTTATATTGGGAGTAGGAACTTTGAGGATGTTTAGGTGGTGTCCAAGAGTTAGAACATGGAATGAAGAATGGGTAAAAAAGTCTCTACACATCACAAAGAAATCTTGAAACTAGTTTCATGTATTTTAAGGTCAAAAGTTTTGGACTAGTGGTATTTGGAAAATAGTTTGGATTCATGATGCTTCTACTGGGGGATGTATGGTTGGTATGAAGGAGGTAGTTTCAAGGATGTTTTCATAGCATGATGTAGGTACAGACTAATGTTAATGAGGGTAAAACAAGACCATATTCCATATACATTCCTAAAAAAGTGGAAAATAGTTTAAGGTTGTAATTCTTATACCTTAAGTGGGTAAACAAGACCAATTTTTGTGAATGAAAACTCTTCCACCCCCCCCCCCCATCAAGGGGATGGGTTTATGATGAATTGACACATATGACAAAGAATATGAGTCTAGGCATGGCCACATATCACATATTAATTAGTATCTAGCCACACGTAGTTTTCGAATACATCATGGTGGAGGACTAAAACCAAAAGAAGGGGGATGTTTTCCCTAATGAGGATGTGACATCCATTCAATAGTTTAATAATTTTAGAGTAGGAAACTAACTATATAGTTTAGTGTCATTCACCTTAGACTAAAGGGGTTTATAAAATAATTTAAAGTCGTGTTTCATGGATTGGGGAAATTTTTGTTTAGGGACATTTTTTTGACATGAAAGACCTAATATGTGGTGTAAAAATAGGGTGATGCAATACCATGTAACACATGAATATCCCAAAAGGGTTTAGGAGTAATTTTTGGCTGGTTCCATGGAAAAGGGGATAAGGCATTGAAATGTTAACCATGAGAATAGGAATTTAGACACATGTAGTTCTGGAATATATTGCAGTAGAAGACCTACATCAAAAGTAGGTGCTCCCTCTCAGGAGAGGACATCCAGGAAACCTATGGTAGTCATGGGTCATCATGTGTTCACGAAATAGGGTAATGATTTAGTTTATTTTCACGTGTAGATAATTTTGTTTCTTGGATATCCCATACATGGTATGTGAGGTATCTTGTATTTATTATACAGGGTATGGATGTAGTTTAATATCATGTTCTAAGAAAGATAGGATTTACAGTTTAATGCCATCAAACTCGGACTGCATGGACATCAAATATTTTATATTCATAATTACTAGGCCAAAGGGGTTGATGTTTGTTTAAGGTCCTTGAGATCATACTATAGTTTCTGTAGTTTAAGGTTGCATAGCTTTGACCATGAATCCTATTTTAGGGTCGTGGAGTTTCTACAATGGGTGAAATAGTTTAATCTCATTTAGCTTTAACCATGAATCCTAGTGTAATATCATAGTGTTTGGATCATGGGTTCTATAGATCAAGCCCATGTATCTTAAATGATGACTCCTAGTTTAAGGTAATAGAGTGTAGAACATGTGTGATACAGTTTAAGTTTATGTGGCTATGAAAATGACTACAAATTTAAGGTTCTAGAGTTTGTACCATTGGTATTTCATTTTAAGGTCACATAATATTGACCATGAATCCTATTTCGGATATAGATTTTAGACCTTGGGTATTTTTGTTTAAGGTATCATAGATTTGACTATACATTTCACTCAATGTATTTCTTAATAGATTTGTCATTGGTGGGAGGTGTGAGGAGCTATCCATATATAGTTATTATGAAGTTTGATATATTTTAATTTACCTTATCACTATTTTAAGGTCCTTTTCAATTAGGTCCGACATCAGAATATTTTTTCAGGTATCATCGGTTCTCTGAGATCAAGTACCATGTCACCGTGGGTATGGAGAGGAGACTAACTTTCATGTTGAACACTCTCTCTATCCAATTCGGTTCCTCTCTAAGTTATGAAAAGACTGAAGCCTATTTTTCTAGAGGGATTCCAACTCATATATATTGAAATATTCAATTCCCCATGGAATCTTCTTGTTATAAAAAATCATTCATAGTGACAAGAAATAATCCACAATGGGTACTACATCCTCAGTTCTATACACTACATAGTTGGGGTTTCATAGGTGGAATTTTGAGTTTTCATCCAACAGGACCAAAGGGAATTAAGAATATTTTTAGGCCAATACCGTTTTTTCTGGAAAACTATCTTATGAAAAAATTTAGAGGGGGTTTTTTCAATGCATCAATCTGCCCATTTTTCTATGCATTTTAGTGAGAATTTTTGTTGGACTGAATGTTGTAATTGGAATATAATTTCTTCATCTTGAAAGTCTGGAATTTTGTTCCTTTTTCTATCAGAATAGTGTGAGGTAATAAAAACTTATGGATAATATGGGAGATCACAATCTCAACCATAGACCAGGTTTTTATTTCCTTGAGGGTAACTGCTTCTGACCACTTGGATAATAAGTTAGATGCAGTAAAAATAAACATGCACTTTTTGGATTTCATTAGAGGGTATGGACCCACTATATTGAGTATCCATATTTAAAATTTCCAATATTACTTTTAGCATAGAGAATCTTTAGTGGTCGATGCACAATGTTTGTGTTGATCTAACACACATGAAACCTCTTAGTGAACTCATTGCAGTCATGAACCATGGTAGGTGAGAAGTAACCCAACCTCCTAATTTTTTTATGAGAACATCAGTATTTCTTAATGGGAACCATATGATTTAAAATGGACGAATTGAATTACTTGAGTTTGATTATTTTTAAAGATTTAACTTAGGATAAGCCCATCACACCCATTCCTATAGAGGGTCTACTCAAGGTTGGGCCACTCTATAGGGTAAAGTGCGATGCACGCTAGTGGATTCACTCTTTCTTAGCTTGATATAATCATAAAATTCCTCACTAGAGATACTCAATAATGGGATTTATCCAATCTGGTGTTTCCTCTACATTGGGTGGACTTGAGGGCCCTGTTACATAGGTACCAGTATCAAGCTGGCATTCCTGTTGGTTTGCATCATCTAAGGAGTTGGGGGAGATAACTCTCCGATGTGCCACATGAATGACATGTAAATCCTCTCTTGGTTCTACAAGACATCAAAATAGTCTTCTGAAAGATTTATCTTGACCACTATATGATCAAGGAACATGGGTCACCTTCGCCTGGGTAGGTAATTGGTCTATCAACTAATTATTAGGTTCTAGTAGGGGTGAAAGATCTTTTTCTTCTAATAATGTGGTCATGATTTATTTGATTGATGACTATCTTAGAGTCTCAATTCATTTTTAAATAAGTTACGTCAATATTAAAGTCCAACTAGAGCTATGTTATGAGAGCATGGAACACTACCTCATTATTGGTGAATCCTTCTAATAACAAGAATTCATATGGTAATATGGATTGTGTCAGATTAATGAAAATAATCCCCAAGACAACCCTATTATGCTAGGAATCCTTAAGCCTTCTACCAATCCGAATGCGAGGGATATCATTTAATTGAATCTACCATCAATGTACAACCTCGTCCACTAAGATAAAAACATTGTATGAAAAATTGACATTCATGGGAAACTCTTCAGGGGATAGATGTGTGACAATAAAGTCATCCAATGACTAGAATTTTATGGACTTTTACAAAACAACCATTATGTAAAATTTCTTGAGGATTGCCTCCCAAAATAAAAATCATCATATTAGTAAGGGTTGATTGAGAATGTGCATCAACGGGTTTTCTTGGGACACTTATTGTATCTCATGGTGCTACAAATAGTGTCATTTATAAATGATACTATATCACTCTTCATCCCATTGATAAACAAATCCTTTATTCATAGGCCTAAAAATGGATTATACTTGTTGCCTATATTTTCAATAAATTAGTGAATGTAGGCTAAGTGGCATTGGAGGTCTCTCAAATACTTAAGGATTCATGGTAGGGTAATTATATTGATATCATTTATTTTTTGGGCCAATCGCGATGCTACTATATCATACAACAATTCCCAGAAACATTCCATAGGAAACCCCAAAAATTCACTTCACGGGATTCATCTTTAGGTGTCTAGAGAAGATGAAGCTGAATAATTTCTCAAGATCCTTGAGATAGTCCTAATGCTGGCCCTATTTTACCACCAAGTAATCCTTGTGACACTAAACCAATGTCCCAATAATTGTCTTAAATATGTGGTTTATAGACAATAGATAAGTTTCACTAAAATTATTCAAGATGAAACACATCATATTATAGAATAAAGTTCCTTGGGGAACCCTAAATGGAGTGGGATACTCATCCTAAAGGGACATATGAATTGGATTATACCTAGAGTACTTTTCCATTAACAAGAGGTCCTAGAACCCAGCTATAGAAACAATCTTGAACTCTCTCACCGGAAGGTGAAAATAATCCTTCATGTAATAATAATAAAGGTCTCGGATGTCAATGAAAAATAAAATCATTCTTTTCTTCTTCTGATACTAGACAATGTTGGCTAGCCATTTGGGTTAATGGACTTCCCTAATTATGTTAGATTTAATAATATTATAAACCTTGGTCTCAACCATAACACTGTGATATGGGTGTGAATTTTTGTGAAGCTGTTTAAACCTGCGATAACCTACTGGGAGGCCAATGTGATGAAACAAATCCTAAGGGAATATCCTTGACTTCTCATCATAGCTCTACGAGAATACGTCCCGATGTTGTTTTAGGAAATACACATACTTCAACGACACATCTAGGGACATGGATATGTTAATCAGTGTTGGCCTCAGATATTCCTCTATTCCATTGTTCACCTTGGTTATACCATCAATGTTGGTGGATACACCATCCTCAAATGATGGTAGAGAATATTAAAAATCCTCTTCATCATTTCAGAGAAGGGTAATAAATGGAGGTAGTGAATTTTATGGTCTGGCTAATCTAGGGGGAGCACTAGTGTCTGCTAATATGGATACAAGATCTTAAATAATGGGTTCCCATTTGGAGAAGACTATTGAGATAAAATCAGTCGATCCAATTCCATTTTTCTTATGACAATAGGGTATAATCTTGATATCGAATCAATGGAGACAGGTTGTCCTACGTTGAATCATCCATTATTTGTGGAACATGTGAAAATTACATGGATTGGTGTCCATGGGAAAATCTTCTCAATACTTTACAATAGTAAGGTCTTCTAGTATTTGCTGTGCATGGACACTGTAGGAGTACAAGGTAATCTATTACTACTACATTTTATTGGTGATGATGAAACAACCCTCATATATAGAATAATAGACTTGAAATGACGAATCAAGAGCACAAAAATATCTTCCATGTCTACCCATGGATTGGCGACCGTGACCGCTAGATCATTAAGGGAATTGAAGCATTTAATCCCACTAGTCTGTACCAACATTACTTCCCATATTTAGAAACCAAAATCCAAATAACAGGCCTCATAATAATCAAATAGGGGCGTATCCCCATAAATTTCCCGTACTCAACCATCAAGGTAGTACATGATTAATTTTTTAATAATGAGGGGACCACTGCAAGAAAATTGACCCAAGGATTTTGTAATAGTGTGTTGTATGTAGTATCTTTTGAGACTCTAATAAACTCACTAATTGATACCATAACACTACATTGTGTCTTCTACCATATTTTTTTAGATGATTTTTGATCACTCTTATCATAACTTTAGATTTTTTGGAAGGTGCGATCAAGATCTATTTCAATATGTCCCAACTTATAGAGCATCTACATCAGGATAAGGATGATCTTAGAACCAGTATCCTCTAGACACCAGTGAATTGCCATGTCATTTAACTAACCTATGATATATAGTGGGTGTTTGTGCCCCAGAATAGTGAGACCCTCATCTTCTCTGTAAAATGAGTTAATGGGTCTACATTCCTCTTTCTTGGAATCCTCTATTTAGAAGGTCTCAATAGAAGCTACACACTTCTAAAACTAAATGGTAATTTCAAAGCTTCAATGTGGGCCTCACACATCTCTTTGATAGGTTGAGTGTCATAAGAACTGAAATACTAATGGTTATGTTGATGAGGTGATTCCATAAATCATATTTCCATTCCAAGGAAAAATTATTTCCCACAGAGGGTCATTCCATAGTTGGGGGAGAAGTGGATACCCCTTGGGCCTGACCAGTACTAGTGACATTCTACTGTTGTATAGTTGTCCTTCTATGAAAAACTGATTGGTGGGTTCTAGTAGGCTAAGGTTGTGCCCTATTTGGATGTGGATGATCATAATACACTCATGGATGACTTTTGAGGTCAATCAATATGTTGTTATTTGATGAAAAACTTACCAAAACAGACATGGTGGACTCTTCTTGATAATACCCATATGAGGTATTCTACCTAGTTTTAGTAGCATGAATAGGATGATTAAAAGCACTATCCTGAGAATTATAACTAATATCATGTTCCCTGCCTCTTATTTATTGATGTCATCCCAATTAATAATAAGGTTTCACATAGAATCTAACATTTCCAAGTGTTGTGAAGCTTTTTACTAGTTCAAAAAAATTCACAGAGGTATTCTCTTTCTCCCCGTCAGTGGAATAATTTGGAATAGTGCATACCCTGATTTAATCTCTCAATTTCGAAGGCATGAATTCTCCAAGGGTGAAAGTAGGTTTTGGAACTAGTGGGGGAAATTTATTCCATTTAATTTATATATTCTAGTTCTTAACGGTCCTGAGAATTTGTATCATAGATATGGAGGTAACAGTCGGGGGAGGTGGAAAACCATATGAGGTTCTGGCATACTCAAACATGTATGAATGATAGTATGGGTTCTAGAAACATCATTTTTTGGATAACCATTCATTGTACGTCTATGTACCACAACTGGTAAAGTACTTACACTTACTAGTGTCTTTATTTTCCCTGTTGTGGTCAGATGAGACATGTGTCACCTGTGTCAGGACATCGTCATATTTGATAAAGCTCCATATTTTTAAAGAAAATTCTTTATTTAAGTTTATGTACAAGGATCCAATGATTTGGTTAGTGATTGGAGTTACCAATGATTTTGGCCTCCTGATATATCTAGAATTATAGAAAATTAAGGATTCCCTTTTCTAGGGTGTAGATAGAATATCACAGGACCTGTACATCCTTAAAGGAGAATGTCTTCTTCTTTCTTCCAATGAATTTAACCCTACGAGACTTGCTCTAAGGGGAGGCTCGAGCCCCGTTCTCTTTTTGAGGCAACTTTTCATGTCCCTGATGATGTTTTTATTGATGAGGATATTCTTGGAAGGGCTACAACTAAAAAGGTTCATACAATAAAAGGGTCAGTATGTGTACCGACTATGGGTCCTCTATATACAAAGATGTAGTTTTATATACTTTTATGGGCCTTCTGGTGGGAGCATGAAGGGGTAATGGTCATCACTATTGTTTAGTACACTGTAAGGCTTCTTCCATATGCTATCCCTTTTTATAAAACTCCTAAGATCCATATCTATAGTTCAAGGAGATTAGGGTAGTGTCCATATCATTTATGAAGTTATCCATACGCATAATAAATAGTTATTCTTGTGAAAGAAGCTTGTCGAGCGAATATGTGCACCCCTTACACTAGGTGATAAAGTTAGAAACATGCTCATAGGGCCTCTAATTTCATATCAAGAGATCGAATATGTTGTTTTTCACAAGGTGGAGTTGAATTGGTAGAGTTACTATCTACAAAGGTACTCCCAAAAGAAATTGACCCTATGAATAGCTGACTATACCAAATAAACATCATCCCTCCAAAATTATAAAAAAATGCATCCTAGATTAAAGGCTTACTTCTATTATAGAATACGCAATATCAGACCTCTCCATGAGGTGAAGTGGTCCAGATTTATGTAGTTTATCATGAATCTCATTTAATGGGGAGAAGTTTGCATTTTTAAAAATTAGTGATACATGAACATGTTCCACCCATACTAGGTATGACATTATTCATGAAGGATTTCCACTCGTCACATTTGTAGATCCTCTAGGTAGGTGACAAGAATTTCAATCACATAATCTTGGTGAGGATTTGATGTCACCAATGAGTTGATAGGATCATAGAAATTGGGAGTGGTGTAGATTTGATCCTGAAGCGGATAATTATGTATCGAAATTAGGATGGGAAACTATTATCTCAGTCACTTATCATATCCACTAGAGTCTTCCTAGACCAGGTGTAGGGGACCACCGTCTTCAAACTAGGGAATCTAACTGAGGAGGATCAGGTGCCCCTTGGGATGAGATATAGGGTACCTTTTTACATTTTTTGGGTTTCAGTATTGCTTGGAAATAATTGTTAGTGGTGATATTTTTATATTCATCGAGCTCCTCAAGCAACGTGGCTATCCTAGGTTCTAACTCATCTTTTGGGGAAACCATATATGGACTGGTGAGATTAGGGGGACCCTTTCCCTTGTTAATATTATAGGGGACATGCGATAATGTGTCATTGGGGGTACTTCAAATACCAAGATATAGTATTTTCCGACATGCACGGGAACCTTTTAGGAGTTTTTCTTGGTGATATGTCACCCCTTAAGGAATGTTTTACCTATCATGTACGGCATCAAAAGTCCTATTTTTGAGATCCACATGGGGGTTGATGGAGGTTAAATTAATTGTGGCATCAGTCAATGAACTTCTATCAATGGTGGATGATCCATATTGATGGTCTAATTGTTTTTATAAGATTCAATTGAAACCAAGGGTAGCCTACCATCCCAGCATTTGATTTTCACTTGTTGGTATGCCTCTTTCATGAACCACAGAGCACAACAAGGATCATTATGCTATTTTACTAGAGAGTCTAGAGATATCCAAATGAAACAAGATAATAAGTTACTGGTTGCACTACAATCTTAACATTCATACACTATTATAAAACGACGTCGATGTGCCCATGGCTACAAGGGTAGGTCAGCTAACGGGTTTGAAGGTGGTTTCACATCACATAGATATTATAGTTGAAACACACTACCTGTTACATAGTGTGGGACTCCGAGATTGCAAAATCTAGATCTATAGGTGTACAAAACAACAATTACAGCTGGTCGGTAACAGAATCTCCCATGAGTCATGATATTCAAAAATGGGGGGTCTTACCCATAGTAGTCCCAAAACCATATTAACATAGGAAACATTACCGGTCACATTTATGTAAATATACTTAGTTCCTAATTTAGTAGGGGAAAGGGTTCTATGTGGTTCAAGTATAGATTTCATGTAAGAACATATCTCAGAGGAAAATACAACATCAACATCATATCCCTATAGGACAAGATGTTTCCCACCTCCACATGTCCGATGGTGACATCATCTAATAGAGGCTTCATGAATTGATCACTATAATCCGAGGGAATCAGACCAAATCCCAACATATCTAAAACATCTTATGTGGTGGTAGAGAGGAGGGAAAATGATTGTGCTGAGGATGGATGCTTTGTGATTCCTTGGAAGGAGGTTAGAATGTCGTACACATGAAGGTATCTTTGAAGGTATTTGGGTATACAATGTAAATGAGAAAAAGGACACTCTAATGAGAGAGGTGAGTGGTTTCCCATAATGATTAAACCTCTAGGGATTACATTTTCACTACCCCTGGAACTCTGGGTGGGGAATGGAATAAACACTACCATAGAAAATTGACAATTAGTAGGTCTGGAATTATTTATCCTATTCTTAGGAGAAATATGAATTATGGTAATTATTATTAGGATAAAAGGAAAGGTAATGGTCTCATATACACATGAATTATAGGGGGTACTGGTATAGGGGAAAAAGTTTTTCCACATAAATTTATTAAATTGTGTGAAAATAAGGGTGTGTAAGGTAGGGGTTGTAACACAAGTCCAACACATGGATTCGGGAGGCATGGGTGGGAGTAATTATAATGTTCACATTCAAATTAGGGATGTTAGAAGCTAACTATCCTTAAAAGTAGTTTCATGGGGAACTCTCAACTATAGTTCAGTACACATTAGGGCCAATAAGAGTTCGAACGCACAAGTTCTCTTTCATTGAGCATCCATGGGAGTCTAGTTTTGAGAGATTTCATGGAAATGAGTTTTGTTTGAGTGAGAGAAGTGATTTATATTCTAGATATATATCCCCTTATATTTGGGGAAGCTTTTCTATATTTAATTGAAATAGGTGCTATGTCATGACCCAACCCACTAGAGCTCACCTGGATAGCGGAAGGTCAAGCCAAAACTTCCCCAACCCCAACCCACATAATCCAGACGATAATGAAAAGCCCTGAAATGCATAACTAAAATGGAATACCATTACATAAAGTACCAATATGTATACACCAAACCATGGTACATGTTCAAATGCCCCAGGGTATTCCTATACTCCTCTTTAATCACTGTGAATCTTTACATCATCTATATAGGATAGGAAATGTGGCGCTGAAGCCTATGTAGGGGTGATTGTATACATGCCATGTAGTACACCCCAAAAATACAAAGTGACAAATAGAGGACTTGATAGAAGTAGTCATCTCGACCAAATGTGACTAGGGAAACAAAACCCAAAAATAAAATGATAAGAGAGCCTAACTTCATATCTCTAATTCTAATAAAAATACATGTTCAAATGCCCCAGGGTACCCCTATACTCCTCTATAATCACCTTGAGTCTTTACATCATTTGTATTGGACATGAAATGTGGAGGTGAATCCTATGCAGAGGTGATTATATACATGCCTAGTATAATACCCCAAAACTGAAATGTGATCAGTAGAGAACATGATAGAAGTCATCATCTCGGCCTAATACGATAGGGGAAAAACCCAAAAATAAAGATATATATTTTCGTACAAGACACCGGGATGAGAGAGAAATGGGATATCCATCCCACATCCCACATTAAGAAAGAATTATTCCAAAAAAATTCCAATGGTTCATTATCAATTCCAATCATTTCACTTATATTTATAAATAAGTAACCTTGTATAGGACACACACCTCACCACTATACCCCAAAATTGAGGGGGGTATAATCTCTATATATAGAACCTATGCTATAGTTAATAAGGGGTGAACCTATGTAGAGAGAGGCATCCTATCCAAGTCTATCAGGGGATACCACTCATTAGATACTGGATCGACACCATATTCCATCTGGGGGTAGAACATGGTTGATAGAGGACCTTTTCCCTAGTCCATTAGGAGGGGTACCACTCAGTAGATATAAGAACCATGCCCTAGTCCATTGGGGGGTACCACTTAGTAGATAAGGGTGTATGGGGGACCCATGACATAATAGGATAAAGAGATTTCTAACCTTGACATCACTCTGAAGATCTAGCCTGATCACTACCGTCATTGAGCACCTCCAAAAGAATCATCACACTCCAATCATTTCATATCATACCATGACATACACTGTGAAGGATACCATCACGTTCCACATTTAAAAACACCCAATATTGGAAACTCATAGGCCAAAATAAATTACAAAATACAGTAGATACGAGAGGTATAAGATTCCACAGAATTAAATTGTGTGTAAGGTGTCCACGAGACATTTGGCCCCACTCCTCTACCTGCCCGTGTCCTCACCAGAACATGTCTTGATATCCATGTAGTATTACACGGTGTGTAAGCGTAATACATGGATTATCTTAGCCACCTAGGGATTTCCAATGTGATCCTGTTCATGCTCGTGTATGTCTAACTCATGCTCGTGTACATTATCCATGTTCCAATATATGGTGTGTTCCACAAAATTCATGGCATGTTAGGGTTAGTCCAGCACTCGGTGTGTGATGTTTTCCTAAAACTATTTACTCTCTGAAGTACATGGAATATTCCCTACTATACACATCATGTAGGGCCAAATTCTAATGACCCAAGATTGATGTACCTATTCAATACATTTATTATTGAGGAATACATAATACAATAATCAAATAGGTTCCTAAAGACCATATTAGTTTAGTGTCTTTGGAAACATAGAACAAATTCTTCTATCTTGTTGAAAGATCTTCAAGATCTCCCATAAAGATATTCCCCTGGAGTTTCCCTACTTAAAACCATTCTTTATATCCTAAGGAAATGAAAATATAAAAAGTATGAGCTCAAATTCTTACAAAGTGTAAGAAAAAAATTGTTGAACATATTAATGTAAAAAATGTGACCATAACTATTTAATATCAGAATCATTTTTCATGGAATAAATATTATAGGTTCATAAGGAATAAATAATAATGGAACATTAACTTTGATAACATCAAATTGGAATAAAACATGAAATTTTGGAAAACACATAAGAATAGAAAATCATTTCTAAATTATCCAAGGCTCATAGCCAAGACCGTCATAGCGGAAAAATTCCATTATTGTACCAGGTTTACTTGTCGTTCAATACCTGTATTACTAAACCAGATTTATTTATCATTACAATAATGTATATATCATGAGATATAAATATTTACCTAATTAATTTGAGTGAGATATAGGTCACACCCATCTCATAATGAAATCTATCTTACATGTTTCATAAATACATAAACCATTCATCATAGCATAACCCAAGGAACAAAAAATGGGATTCTTAAACATAATTCCATCATAATACATATAAAATAAATGGATTTCATAAAAATAATTCCATCATAAATACAATAAAATCAATTTAATAATAGAGATTGAAACATAACACTATGTCATCTTAAATGTAATTTATTTTTGATAAAATACTTGAAATTAATTCTTGAGGATAATATCCTTTCTTCTTCAAAAACATTTTCTTTTCTCAAAATTCCACGCTATTTTGAAATAAATGAATTTAATTGAAAATAAACTCGATAAATATTAAATTAATATTTATTAAAATAAGGTGTTATGAAATTGCAGTAATCTATTCATGCTGTATATGTATAAATAACATTCTCGTCATACTTTTTCTCGAGAAGTCACAAAGTACCACGTATGGCAAACAAAAGATATACTCCTTCCAAAACATATAGTAAAATTAAAAAATGGGTAAAAATGAATTTAAACATACATATGATAATAGTAAATTTTTTATTAAAACATTTTTAAAAAACATTGACTTGGATGACAAATATACCCTAGTAAATACTTATGTGTAAACAATCACAAATAAAAATGACATTGTAAAATTATCTATTACCTTAGGTCAAATATCCTTAAAATATATCTGAACCTCCTATATAATGATTTAAATAATGTTATTTACTTATTCCATAATAATAATAATTTTTCTGATATCATATGTGATTATATAATCATCTGTTTGTTAGTAACATTTCACTATCACTCGTTATTCATTTATTTATTGTTTTTTGTTTGTATGAAAGTTTTGTCAGATAAAATCATGTTTAAATTCTTAGGCTATAGTTATGTAATTTAAATAATAATATTAATAAAATATATATCATATTTATTTGCTCCATTAATGTATATAATTGTGATCTAATGAAGAATATGTAGAACGAAGCGTCTCACATCGTGGAGACGGTACGTCGTACGTACAAACGATCGATGATATCATTCACCTAATGGTTAAATAGTATGGAATTGGATGGTATATTAATTATATGTAATAATTATCATGTAATATTAATTATTTAAATATATTATACTCATCATTATACCCATATAAATTATGTATCTATGAATAAAAAATTACACCATGGCGTGGAGACAGTAAGCCGTACGTATGCACGCATGGTGATATTGTTATTCGTAGGATAAATTAAAAGAGGTATATGATTTTAAAAAAATTATAATAACATATTAGTATGTTGAATATAATAGATTTATTACTTTATTATAGAAACAATATAAAGAAGTTGATGTATAAGGAGAACAAAATTTTGAAAGAGGTGATAAAACAATTACATCCTTTTCATTATCTTCTTTTTATTTTCACAAAAGGTCTCCTTAGGATGTATTTCTTCCAAAATTATGGTCTATAGAAGTAAAATAGGGATATTGGTAGCTTATGGGTGTATATATTTGAAGATCCATGTGGATTTAGAGGTGTGAGTAAGTGGGTAGATGTGGTGTCCTTTTATAAGAGGGAGGAGTGACACTTTAGGAAAGTCTTGAAATATTATTTTATTATAAATTTATTTTCAAAATCTAATAACTCTAAAGTGATATATTTTGGGTATATGATGATTATAGATCGAAATAATTTCATCCAGTTATTTTTTCACCTGTGTTTATTTTATTTTAAACCTTATCTTTTCAGATTACCCTTAATTAATCTGTTTTAATTTTAATTGAGGTAACAAAGTTTTAATTATTAAGAGGCTATTAAGTTTACTTATATGGGGTAAATTTCCCATTATTGGACACTTAATTTACTTTTTTAACTTATCAAGTCATATTTAATTTATAAAAGATTTTTATTATGTTTAAATAATTTAATAAAATATTATTTTAATAAAATATCAATAGTATCAATTATTACACTATTCATTTAATTGAATTTAAATAAAATCCCAAAAAAGATATATCTTAGAACCAAATAATTTAATAGAATTATCAAATTTAATATTCACCTATAAAGACGTTGGATAGTATAAATTATTTAAAATAATAATTATTTTATTTTTTAAAATATCATTTATATGATATTTCCCTTAATAAAATAAATATTATGTCACTTGGTGTCAATATTTATGGTAATAATTTAATATCTAAAAATTATAAATAAATTCACATGATATATATAATTTAATTATTTTTTTGGAGACTATTTATGTTCTAAATATTATCAATTTTATCTCTACATTACAATTACTGTACTTATAAGAGATAAGAGAGTGGCATGTTGTCACTTTTTTTTTGTTTTAATTATAATTTCATCATTTTCATTGGAAAAAGTCCATTAAATTAATAAATTACTACAATTAAGTGATATTGGTAGACTTTAATTCATTCAAAATGATTTTTAGGTGTTAGGGTAATTTTATTATCTTTATCACTTTGTTTGTAACCCTAATTTACCTGATTCACCTTTAACTATGGCAAATAAAAATAATAGTGGTTACTATTCATAATATCCAAAAATTAAAGTAACCTATTATCATAATTTCTCCCCAATGATTCCAAATATGGAATCCATTTTTCAAAAATCAAAACACAGAATTTGCAGTAATTAATTTAAAATTTATTCCTATTGTCAATGCGAGAAAACATGTTTTTAATGTAAAAAACATCAAAATATTGATGTGTATTTATATCTAATTTCAATGTGAAATTACTTCCAATGACTAATATTGGATTAAATTATAAAAAGAAAATATAATTATTCTTTAAAACTAATTAAAAGGAGAACCTTTTTATATAAATAAATCTGATGAAAAGGTAGTTTTAAATTAAAATGATGTATTTTTCACTGTTCATTAAAAAAATTAATATTATTAGAAAAATACCAAAAATTAAACCAAATTAATTATTGATGTCCCTTTCCCAAAGAAGAAATTTATTTGTAAAAAAATTATAAAAGTGTAAAAAATTATATTTTAAATGGGTTCACCATCAAAATGTGGTAAAACTACATTTTTAGAAAAATGTTCATTTTATTAGTAATATTTAATTTGTTCTTATATAATGTATAAAAACATATAATATAAATTTTAAAAATTAAATTGAAAAAATTAAATATATATTTCATTAATAAAATCCATAATGAATGATTTTAATATTTTATAGACTCATATATTTTCATTTAAATAGTTTTTTTAGAAGTAAGTTAATAATATTCATACCATCCATTATAGTGACTAGGTTATAATATTTATTTATCAATTATACTCGGTCTTGCGTGAAATGAATTTTATTAAAAGAACATGAAATTTTGTGTAACACAATCCAAGAATAGTGTTGTGTATACTGCAAGCTAATACGATTTTGCCTATAACGTGAGTTAATCTTACTGTCACGTACAACACAAGACATCAATGAAATTAAATATAATCTATCACATAAAATCTCAGGGTGTAACATTATATCCCCCATAAAATTAATTTCACCCTCAAAATTCACCAGGGTTATAAATGGTTTACTACATGAATGTTTCTTTCATAGAAACTCACATCGTAAAAAAGTAATAAAAAAACTTCATTTTAGAAAGGAAAGTTAGAAGTGTAATGCTTACCCAAAGTAACTCATCAAGGGGTTCCCAAATAGGAGAACATTGGTGTGAAGTTAAAATATTTATATGGAATAAAAATATGACCATCGAGTTCTGATGGTTAGTTATAGAGAACAAGTTTGGGAGAAAGTTAACAACAAGAAACCCATAAATCTTCGATGATTTAAGGGACTATATGATTCATCAGGTAAAAAGATACTAAGATTACATTTTTGGTTTTCATGATCCTTTCCTTAATTTTTATGAACATGAGAATAAATACTTACTTGATTTTAATAAAATCTCACCATTGGTCACACCTAGAACAATTTCCACTTCATATCTTATTCAAAGATATGAATTTGATTTTTTCCTTCTTGAAGTGTTAGTAGATAATGGGATCCAAAAATAGAATGATATTCCAGCCCATTTGTATCAACAAAAATTTTAACACATATTATCAAATATACACAAGTCAATATATAGTGAGATAATAAATTAATCTAATAAACTTCAACCAGGGTATAAATTTTACTATCCATAATTGTATAACATTTAATTTCTTCCAAAAATTGAAAATCTGCAACTTTATAAAGAGATGAACTAAAATTGGTTAACATTTTTCTCCCATATCTCATTTTTTAGCTCTTGGTTTTCACATTCCAAACATGTTTATTCCTTAATCATGTAATTTCCCGAGTCACGGTAACAACCTAAACTATCATATATCCTTATTAAAAACATGAATGCTTCTTTATTCCAAAAAATATTGGATATATTCCTTAGGTCCCAAATTTTTTTATTCTTCATCCATGATATCATAACCCTCTTGTCAATAACTCCATTAATAGTTCCCATTAAACTAGAACCATCCAATTTATATATTCAAATCCAACATATCTTTATCCAAACATCATTATCCTAATTTAAGGGACATATTAAGGGTTATCTTTCTCTTAATCATGTGTAACCAAAGTATATAACCTTAACTTATATCACTTTTTTGTCGCATTATAACTATTCAGCATATCCTTTCCAATCCTTAATGAAAAACATATTTTGAAAAAAGTTATATATTTCATTAATCATATAACATAATCTTTTAATTACAAAACATATACACCTCAATCATCCAAATTTATTCTTAAACCATTAATCGGGATCCATCATCTTCATATTTCCAAAAATATAAAAAATGTATTATGATTTCTCAACCTCAATCTTCTTATTTTTAATGTAAATAATACTATAAGTATGTCACATACCTTTCACATGTTGTTTATAATCTATTTATCCTCAATAGTATGACTAATACTCATACCATAGTCATGATTCTCTTCATGCTATTTACAATTAGGAAACTGATCATCATAATTCCCACAATTTACACATATGAAACATTTGATTGTTAACTATGTTCTATGTAGTTTTGGATATTTAATAAGACCGGAAAGAAAAGTGTGGTAAATACATATCAGATATTAGAAACACATAAATAAGGTAAATTACATATAATATTTCAATCTATGATATCTTCAGTTTAACCCTAGGTTAGTCATGATTATCAAAATAACTCTAGGATTGTAAACTATACTTAGATATATCCTCAATACTTCCCTATACATATCCTTAGAAATATCTCTAGGGATCTCACTAATGTTTTCACATCGTAGATTCCAAAGGTCGATTGATCCTTTTCATTGATACAAAATCTAATGACATAATATTGTCGTATATGGACATTAAAATTCTCTTTTCATAATACATAATAAATTACACAAATTTATTCCCAAATGCCATATTAGTTTAGTATTTTTTAAAAACTCACAACACCTTATTCTAACATGTTGAATAATCTTAAATATCACCCATAAAGATATTCCCCTTTAATTTCCCTAAATAAAACATTTCTTTATATCCTAGGGAAAAGAATACATAAAAAGGGTGATCTCATGTGATCAGTAAGGGTAAGAAAACAATAGATGAACATATGAATGTAAAAAAACAAGAAGATAATTATTGAATATCAAAATCATTAGTCATGGAATAAATTTTAGATGTTCATAAGGAATAAATAATAAAGTAACATTGACCATGATAACATAGCATTGGCATAAACCATGAAATTTTTAAAAATACACAATCATTGAAAATTATTGCCATATTATCCAGGGCTTATAGCCAAGACCATCATAGTAGAAAAAGTCCATTACTAAACCGGGTTTAAATGATGTTCCAGCCTTGTATTACTGAAAATAATTTACTTTCCATTACAATCATGTGTATATCCTGAGATATAAATCTTTACCCAATGTATTGGATGGAGATATAGTTCCCACCCATATCATAATGAAAAAAAATCATACACATGCCACAAAAACATGAATTATTCATCATATCATAACCCAATGAAAAAAAAATGGGTTTCTTCAACATCATTCCATCATAATCCATATAAAATAAAAGTATTTCATAAAAATAATTACCTCATAAACACAATTAAAATCAATGTATGAGTAGGGATAGAAACATAACCATATGCCATCTTATATGTAAAATAACTTTGATAAAATTCATGTAATTAATTCTTGAGGAAAATATCCTTTCTTGTTCAGTAGGTTTTCTTTTCAAAAAATGCCATGAAATATTAATATAAAAGATTTAAATTGAAAATACACATGAAATATTTAAAAGTATGATTTGTGGAATATGGTGTTATGAAAGAGTAAGAATCCATTCATATCGTATATGTTAAAAAACCATTCTCCTCTTACTTTTTCTTGAGAGGTCAGAAAGTACCTCATATGGTAAACAAAATAATGATTCCTTAATAACCATGTAGTAAATGTTAAAATGGTAATAATGACATTAAACATACATAGAATAATATTAAACATTTTATGAAAAAAATTAGAAAACATGGATATGGTTGATAAATATTCCCCTAGTAACTATTTATGTATAAACAGTCTGAGATAAAATGGGGTTGTAAAATTATCCCTTATATAAGGTTAGATATCCTTAGTTTTTATCCAAACCACCCATATAATGATATAAATAATTTTCTTGACTTATTACATAATTATAATAATTTTTATGTTATAAAATATGATTATATTATCATCTGTTTATTAGTGACATTTAATTTTCACCCATTATTTAGATATTAACTACTTTATGTTCTTATTCATGTTTTGTCGGGTAAGTTCTTGTTACACATCATAGTTTATAGTTATTTAATTTAAATAATGTTATTTTTATAATAAATTTCATATTTATTCATTCCATTCATGTTTATAATTGTTGTCTAATGAAGATCATGTAGAATGAATCGCATCACATTGTTGAGATGGTAGGTCGTACGTACGAATGAGTGATGATATCATTCACTTAATGTTTAAATTCTATGGAATTGGATGTTATATTTACTATAAAAAATAATTTTCATTTTATATTCATTATTTACATCCATTATAATAATCATTATACCCATCCAAATTATGTATTGTTGAATAAAAAATAAACCACGTCATGGAGATGGTTAGACGTGCGTATGCATGCATGGTGATATTTTTATTCGTAGGATGGATAAAAGGAGGTATAAGGTTGTACCATAATTATAAAAACATATCATTATACAGAAGATGCTGGATTTATTACTTTAGTATGTAAAAAACTTAATAAGGGGATGTATAAGAATAAAATAATTTTGAAAGAGGTGATAAAATAATAACCTCTTTTTTGAGTATCTTCTTTTGAATTGCACAAAAGGTCTCCATATGATAGATTTAATACCCAAGTGTGGTATCTATGAGGAAGGGAGAGATTTTGGGAGATTATTTGAGAATAATTATTATGATACATGGGGCTTTAGAGGTATGAGTTAATGGGTAGGTATGTTGTCCTTTTATAAGAGGGAGGAGGGGCACTTTAAGAAAGTATTCAAATATTATATTATTATAAATTTATTTTCTAATTATAATAGCTCCAAAGTGTATTATTTCAAGGCTAATATGAGTATAGTTTTGAATAATTTCATACAATATGTTTTTGACATGTATATAGTTTATTTTAAACCTTATCTTTTTAGTTTAGCCTTAATTAAACTCTTTTATTTTTAATTGAGGTAACTACATTTTAATTATCAAGAGGAAATTACGATTACTAATATGGGATAAATTTTACATAATTGGAAACATAAGTAATGTTTTGACCATATAAAATATACTTTGTAATTTTGAAATATTTTTTATGATTTTAAAATAATTTAATAATATATAATTTTCACAAAATATTATTAGAGTCAATTTTTATACTAATCATTTCATTGATTTTAAATAAAACTAAAAATTAGATATAACATCTAAAAAAATAATTTAACAGTCTTATAACATATTATATTCACTTAAAATCGTTTATGACTTAAATTATTTCGACTAATATTTATTTTACTATTTATAATATCATTTATTTAATATTTTTCCTAATAAGATAATCATTGTATCACTTTTGTGTCAATATTTATGGTAATTATTTAATATCTAAAAATTATACATAAATTAACATGAGTTATATAATTTCATTATATTCCTAGAGACTATTTATGTTCGAATATTTATCATTTTTATCGCTTCCTTAAAATTATTATATTTATAAAAGATAAGAGAGTGACATGTTGTCACTTTCTTGACCCTTAAGTGATATTTTTTTACATTCATTAAAACAATAGTATTTTGGTGGGTGTTTGGGTAATTTTATAATCTTTATCATATTGTTTGTTACACAAATTTACCTAATTTATCTTTAACTATGGTAAATAAAAATCACCATAGTTACTATTCATAGTATTAAAAAACATAAAAGTAACATATTAAGATAATATGTACCCAATTATTCCAAATACGGAATCCATTTTTCAAAATTAAAAACCAATAAGTTTCATTAAGTACTTTTAAAAAATTATTTTTTCCAACCATGAAAACATAGGGTTTTTAAGTAAAACCCATCAAAAGATTGATGTGTGTTCATATATAATTTCAATGTGAAATAACATTCAATGAAAAAAAATTTAATGAAATGATAAAAAAATAATATAATTATACTTTAAACCCAATTAAAAGTATAACCAATATGTATAAATAAATCAGATGAAAAAATATTTTTCCATTTAAATTCTGTATTTTTCATTGTTTATTAAAAATTGATTATTATTAGAAAATTACCAAAAATTAAACCAAAGTAAATTTTTATCTCATAATTCTAAAGAAGAATTTTATTTTTTCAAAAATAACTTATAAAAGTTTTAAAATCTAGATATAAAATGGGTTTACAATCAAAAGGCAGTAAAACAACATTTTTTGAAAAATCTCATTTTATCTATAAAATTGAATTTATTCTTATATAATGTCTAGAAAACATATAAGATTAATTTGAAACACTAAATTGAATATAATATATATATATATATATATATATATTCCATTAATAAAATCCGTAATGAGTGATTTTATTATTTTATAAACTCACTTATTTTAATTTAAATAGTTTTTAAAGGAAGTTAATAGAATTCATACCCTCCATTATAATGAATAGGTTATCATATTTATTTATCACCTATACTTGGTCTTGAGTGAATTTATTTCTATCAAAAGAACGTGAAATTTTGTGTAAAAAAATCCAATAATAGTGTTTCGTATACTGCAAGCTAATAAGGTATTGCATATAGCACAAGTTAATCTTGGTGTATCATAAAACATAAGAAACCAAAGAAATTAAAATGAATATATCTCATAAAATCTCAGGGTGTTACACACATGGGATCTTGGAAATGTACCCTCTATACACACTGAGTTAGGAAGCTAGAGGTCACAAGATGTGTGGTCACACCACATATCATTTTATATTTAACTCCAATATGAAACCCTAGCTACTTCAGAAACCTGACTACATGGTGTGTGTTCATCACCATACACACCATGTATATCAGTTTTTTTCAAACAGTTTCAATCATCACATGAATTCTATATCCAAATACCCCACAAAAAAAATCCTCTGATTGACCACAAAAAATTATTGGTAATCACCTTCAATTGTCAATTCCAGCTCTCTGATGGCCGGAAATAATATTCTTTTGAACCAAACAAACCTCTCACTCCACTGATGCGTCTCCCATTATTTTTCAAGCAATCCTTGGTCCCATATCCATGGTAATAGTCACCCACATCCCACTATATAATAAGATCTATTGATTAATTTTCATCCTCCTCATTGTTCATACTACTACAACGAATCTGCATGTTCGATCATGCATGAACCTTCCCTAAAAATGTATTTCCATGAACCCATATGCCACCAATGAGGAACATGAATAATGTAGGGGGAAAAGAAAAATAAAAAAATTTATATCATAATTGGAAAAGTTTTCTTGGTTAACAATCAAACAATTGTGGATTCAGAGGGGTTATTTCAAGAGATAATAAAGAATAAATTGAATTAGCAATCTAATTAGATACATTGGAACATAAAAAGAATTTAATTAAACATAGATCCAAGAACAACATATTAAAAAATTCTAAATCATTTAATCATGTTACGAAACCACAATTGATGAGACCTATATCCATATTGGATCAATCGTTTTTGAAGAATGTGTTCTCCAATGATGAGGATGATCCTATGCATATGCTACATATCCATTCACATTGATCCAATCACCAGTCATCATCTAATCTCGATCTTCCAATGAAGGTCATTATATGTTTCTTAAAAACACTCCTAGGATTATGTGACTAACCTTGGAAAAAATTTCATAATGACATATTTATAGAGAATTCGATATAGTTTATTTAAATTAAAATAAAGAAATTAAAATTTTAGTTTAAATTAAATTCTCTCATCAACAACAACTTTATATGAACTTCCAATGCTGGTCATCTATAGGTTTCATCTGGGGTAAACACCAAATTCTAGATTCAACCATGGCCTGAGGTTTCTGAACCTAAAACCACTCAAGAGGAAATCCATAATTTTTGAAAAATAGTGTGTGTATGATATAAAATATTTGTAATATATTTATTAATTTTATTATGGTCTCAAAGAGCCTCAGAATCGCACGAAATCTCAATTCCTAGCTTAAAATAATATTTCTAGAAATAGTAAAATGTCTTACAAGGGAAAAAAAGAGTCTCTAGGTTATTCCCTTCTTCAAAGATCTTTCTCCCCAAAATACCAAACTATGAAAATGGTGGGGATATTGATCTCTCAACTGGGTATCCCACTCCCATGAGCTCCCCTGATGGTTTCTTATACTGGAAAAAAAATACAAACTCAATGAAAAAACTTACCCATGAAGGTACTTTCTTTTCCAATTATCGACGTCATCGGCTCCTTGAAAAATAATACTCCACTCTCATGGCCTGGAATACCCAGGTCTATATCGTACTATTAGTCATGCACATAATTCCTCATTTTCAACATGTTGAGAACCCCAAGAAACAAAATATACTATAATTACGAGGTTAAGAGGTACACCACCTCACTATCCGAACACATCGGGTATAAAAAGGAAAGGGAAGAAGAACCCCATAGATAGCCTAACACTATATCTAAAAAATCACAACTATCAAAATCCAAAGGACAAGGTCATTGGTCCTTAATGAACTCATGTTGTTCCTGGGATGTCCTCATCCACCCCGTCATGCACATTACACTTACAACTATCACTAGCACTAAATCTAGGACCCAAGTACTATAACCCACTAGCTCTGACTAGTACGACAGTGGCCTAAAAAGTCCCTCATACATGGCCTCAAATGCTGTTAATCTAGTGGTGGAGTGTTATTCATTAGGATATAAAAACCCCACTGATATTAGATGATCCTCCTAGATATGGCCCAAAACCAAAATGAAAACACAAAGCATGTTTTCCAAAACCTAAATGGTAAACATTACATGGCCATTTGACTAGGTAAAAACAATGAGCCCAACTATAACAATGTCTCGAAGGAATTCCAACATCCTATCCCTAATTTTGTAGTGAGGTAATATTCATAGCCTATAATTATCCTCAATGGATTTCAATGAAGCTAAACATCCTCTTATGCACACAAGTATCTTGAACATTTCATAAATTCTTATTTTTCATCAGCCTCTAACAGGCGAAAAAACAAGAGTTTTTCTTGAAGACATGATGCAACTCCTTTGGTTTCTCAACCATTTCCATGATATCCTACTACATCCTCAACTCCACTAGATTTACTACTAATGGAAAATAACCTCCTTAATACCCACTTTTGTAGTGTGACTCATGTCATCATCTATCCTTGAATAAGGATGAAGAGAATCCCACCATTACAATATCCATCATGAAAATTTCTAGTTGATATATGGTCATGAAACATCTCAAAGCCAATATCCCATAGTTTTTACTTCCCTGATCTATGAAAAATCAATGGAACTAGAGGTAAAATGCACAATACTAAGTTTTCTCACATTCTCCAACTCAGAAACTAGTAAAACATTGATTTAATCAAAGATGACTACTGTGAATATATCCAAAAAGGGTTAACAATGATATCCAGAAGTTTCATGATTCTAATGATGTGTAATACTATCCAAATGGAGTCACCATGAACTCAAAATATTCATATTGGATTGGGAAAATCTACTTTTGGTATATCATCCTACAGAACGGGAGTTGGTGATAACCTATCTTGAATTCAAACTCTGATAACCACTTCACCCCAAACCAGTAGTCGAAGAACTCAACGATTCTCATGAGTTGATATTCTTCCTCTCATCACTTTCTTAAAATGACAAAAATCCACACCCCACTTCAAGAAATCATCCTCCTCCTAGATGAATAAAACTGGGATGCCTAGTTGAACACACTAAGTATTAATAAATCCTTTTTTCTTTCAAATATCAAACACACCTTCATCTTAGAAAGCTCAATGGGTTCCACCGGATTTGTCGTTGTGAAAATAAAGAGTGATCAGTGGTGCCCATCCTTGTAGAATTTTAACTCTCAATGAGTATATACACCTAGAACATACCTAGGAAAGAATTCCACAAACTACATAACCACTATAGGGAAAAAACTCATTGCATCAATTACTCTAGAGGTATCACTAAGAAACCGATAAGATGTTTTTCCTAACCTCTTGTGCATGAGATTATCTTTCTCAACCAAAGATCACTTCTTATCAATGGAGGAAAAATTCATCCAAAAATTACAAAAAACTACTACACCCACTGGTAGAATCCAACTAATCATTTATGGTGTGAATATTGACCAGACCGAGGAATACAACATAGGTTTTCACCCCCACTGCTAAGAGATTCCACACAATTCTCTCTCTCTCTCTCCTCCTAGAGAAATTCACACTATCAATAGAAGCGTGTAATCATCGACCCTCTCTATAGGAACCATTAAAATTATGGTCCATAAAATATGATCCATTTGTATCACTAGGTTTTGTTATGGGGATATGCTCAAGGATAAGGCACTTATTGATCTATGTCAAAACTACAGCTGAAGAAGTGAAGACACTCACCGTACCCCAAACCGTAACTGAACACTCTATGAGCTACTACTTCTTGGAATTAATTACTTTCCACTAAAACCTATTTAAAACAACAATGAATTATTCTAATTCCTTAGAACCAAAAATATCCTCAAACACAAAAGTCATAGAAATGCATCCACCACACCTTGACACTCTCTGATTTGGGCGGTAGAGACTCACCCATATGATATCAAACCATGTATAAAGAACACATCTCGATGGAGGAATTTACCCTCTCAAATATATTTCCAAATTTAAATAAAAAATCACCATTATAAATCTTTACCAAATCCCCATGTCTACCTATAAAATTTTTAAAAAAGGGTAAAAATAGTGGTTTGTACTTGTGTCTAACTATACTACAAAAAAATATGGAACGTAAATCATATCTCAACACACTCCTAGAGCCTCTAGGATGATGACCGTCAATCCCTATTGCTATCCATGATTCTAACTAGTATCTACCCAAACATAGAGTGGTCTACCTAGGGTGGAAGTGGAAACATAAAACCAATGCACCAGTCACATCCTAATGCTCCCCCATGTCCTCTATCATGTTTTTCGCCCCATGATCCTCCTTGCTCTAATTGCTTCCAATTCATAGGGAGTTCATTGACCACCTCTCTAATTTTAGCAATAAGGGTAGGAAAATACAATGTGAGATTTCTATACCCCTCATAAGAATAGAAATGATCATTCCTCACTGTAATGATCTATCACCAAGTTCTTCGTGAATGATGGTTCCTCCTGTGATGAGACCTATATCGAGCACATGTTGTTAGTTGGTCCATATGACCTTGTATCTTAGGAAATACCAACCGTAGAATCTCATGATACAAATATTACCTTCTAAAATCATCACCCAACACCAAAAAATTTTTATAAAATATTTCTAACATGTTGCATCCACCTAAACTACTAAATTTTGGTCATTGAATGACTCAACGAGAGATAGATCCACTTGTAGATTATCCTGAAGAAAGACCACATCGTGACGAACCCCAATTAGGGAGTCATAATAAATCATTAGATAATATTCTAAAATCTAAATTAGAACCCTCATTGGTTGTAATCATGGAAACATCCTATAAGAGACAAGATATACCTCAGTTAATGAGCATATATATTGCAAAAGATGAATCTAGAAGGATAGTCAAAGACTCAATCTTATATGATTTTGGTACCACTGTTCCCTGCAACCAATGTATCAATATAAAATGTTGACAAGAAGTCATTCATATTCCTAATGTATGGATATGTCAATTGTCGCACAAACACTAGACTTCCTAGCTTGAAAGCCACACTAGAGACATGTTGGCAGTATTACCCTAACTCCCAACCAATCCTCATATGGGGGAAACATTGAACACACTCCTATGTAATGTACTCCTATGATACCTATATTTCATGTCATAACCCACTGAGGCCCACTTTTATAGTGAAAGGATAATCCATAACTACTCCAGTAACACCCCTATAGGCCATGTGCTGGCAATAAGTACCTAAAGGAATAACAAAAATAGGTTGCCTTTTCTTGAAGTTCAGGTATGTACACACGCAACCATCTCTATGAAGAGGTGTAGAGGGGTAAAAATAAAATACAATAACATATAGAGTAAAAAACCATGCATGTAATAACCATTAAGTAAAAAAATACTGAGAAAGCGTAATTTGAAAAGTAAATGAAAAAATACACACCCAACCATAAAAGATGTCCCAACCTGACAACAACTGGAAAATAAATATTGAGAGATCCTGACTCTAAATCACCATGTCGGACAACAATATATGGTCAAATTCAACCAATTATACCTATACTCCTCTATAATCACCGCCAATTTGTCTATTATATTTGTAAGTCACAAATAATGCAGGAAAATACCATGTATGGGTAAGTATATACATACCTAGTAGGATGCCTTGAAAATTGGAAAGGGAAAAATAGAGGACATGATAGAAGTATTCAACTCAGCCTAAGATAATGAGGGGAAAAATGATATATAATCTCATAAAATAAATCCAGATGAGAGAGAAAAGGGATCTTCATATCACATCTCATCCTCAGAAAAGAGTCTTCTAGTAGTTTAAAAGGACCAACATTGATTCCCAAGATCTTACATGTTTTCTAGAAGAAGTAACCATGTGGTGAAACCACAACTCATCACTATGTCATATATTTGAGGGAGAAAAACATCCAATTAGAGGACCCATGCCCTATTCCATCATGGGGTACAACTTAGTAGATAGAGGACTTGTTCCCTAGTCTATTATGGGGGTACCAATTAGTTGATAAAGAACTTGTGTCGTAGTCCACTAGGGGGTACCACTCAATAGATATAAGACTCACTCATTAATCCATCGATGGGTTACCACTAGGTTGATATAGGTTTATGGAGGACCCACTTCCATACATGAAAGTGGTATTTTCAACCTCATTCTCTCTATAATGATCCTTCCTGACAACTTCCATCATCAAGCACCACCAAAAGAATTGTCACAGATTAAATATGTTGAATCATATTTAAAAAGACAATATGAATGCCTCCATCATGATCTAAATGGAAAGAAATCATGATTTGATTCTCTTTAACTAAAATTTGAGTCAAAGTAAGGGATATATTAGAGGTAGAAGATCCTCAAGAAGTACACAATTTGTAAGGGTTCCACATGATATGTGGCCCCACTATCTTTCCGGGTAGTTTCCTCCACATCACATAACTTGTTGTCCATGTAGTACTACATGGCATGTATGGGTACTAACACATGTGTCTCGACCAATCGGGTCATACCAATGTTATCCTAGTTATTATCATGTAAGCTGAACTAGTACCTATGTAAATTGGTCATGTAGAAATACATGGTGGGTTCCATGAAATACATAATATTTTTTGGTCAATATAGAACTAAAAAAGATCCATCATTACAAGACCATATACACTCTAACGTATGAAGTATATGACCTATAATACATGGTGTGAAGGGATACATTGGATCCTAGGTACATACCCTATGTACATGATGAGTTGGAAAACTAGATGGAACTTGTTTTCTGTTCACTCCACACAATGTGTTATATTTAACTCCAACATAAAAACCCTATCCACTATTGGAAAAAAGACTACATGACATGTTTTCATCATTGTACACATCATGTATGTTGTTATTTTCTATAATGGATGGATATCCACACATCATCAAGATATGGATCTCCCACCACCACATTCAACCATTGAACACTACAAAAATGGGGGTAATCACCTCTGATAATTGATTTGATCCCTTTGGTGGCCTGAAATCAGATTTCATTGACCCATAAGAATCTCTCATGTCATTGATGTGTCTCCCATCAATTGTAAATCGATCATCAGTCCTAGATCCATGTGAATAAACTCCCACATCCCACAACATATAACATTTCATCCATAAGTCATCATCATAATCTTTGATGACACAATCCCCAGGAATATGGTTGTTCTATCATGCTTAAACCCTTCCTGGGAAAGTGGAACTAAGACCTCATAGGACATAAACGAAGAATGTGAAGAATGATTGTAGAGAATATAAGGAAAAAATGATATCATCACTTGAAAAGATTTTTTTGTTAATGTATATAGATTTATGGATTTGCAGATGTGATTTCATGAAATGATCAATAATAAATCGAATGAACAATTTAATTTGATACATGGGGTCATGAAAATGATTTAATTAAATACATATTGAAGAATAACTTATTAGATCATGCTAAATATTTTTATCAAAGGATTAAAATACAATTGAAGATCCCTAACTCACTATTGGATCAATCATCGGTGAAAAACACATTCACCATTGGTGAGGATGATCTGATACATCGGTTTCATGACAATTCACATAGATATGTTCACTAGTCATCATATGATATCGATCCTCCAATGAAGGTCATCAATGATCCTCTCAAAAACCTCCTAGGGTTATGTGACTAACCCCTTAAAAATGTCAAAATGAAAAAATTGTATAGAATTATATTTCAATAATTTAAATTAAAATAAATAAGTTAATAATTTATGTTAATTTAAACACACCCACCAATGACTTCCACTTCTAAATGTCTATCACTGGCCAACATTAGGTCACACCTAGGGTAAACCCCACATTCTCGATTCAACTGTTCTATATTGTTTCTTATCCAATATCCATTCAAGATATAATCCATTATTTTTTAAAAATTGATTTTCCATGGTACAAAACATATTTATTTTTTTTATAAAATTGATTCTAGGATCATTAGGACATAGAATCACGCATCGTCTAAGTTCCTAGCTCAAATAATATTCCTAGAAATATTCCAAATTCATACAAGAAAAAATCATCTCTACATTATTCCCTTATTCAATTATTTTTTCCCCAAAAATCCAAAACTAAGAATAAAAGGTGGGGATACTAAGATCTCAACTGGGTCTCCCACTCCCATAGTCTCTCCACTGATTTCCTATGATTCCAAAAAAAACACAACCATGGAAAATAATTTCCCATGATGGGTATTTCTCTACTTGTTATCAACACTACCTAATCATTGAAAAAGAAAACTTAATTGTCACAGATCGTCATACCCTTATTGGTATCCTAAACTGCTTCATGAAAATACCTCCTTAACCTTAAAATATGTTGAACATGAAGAAACCAAAACTACTTTGGTTACAAGGTTAAATGTTACACCACCTTGCTAACATGACATAGAGGCTGGAAAAATAATAAGACCGAAGAACCCTAAAGATAGTCGAACGCCCTGGCTAAAACTCTACAACTCTTTATCTCTAAATCCCTATGTCATTATTCATTATATACCTGATGTTTCTTGTCAGTCCTCATCCATCCCTAGATGAACTTCACCCTTAAAACCCTATGTAGAAAAAAATCGGTCACCTACTAGTTCCAACCAATATAGAAGTGACCTGTAAGTTTCATCAAACATTGACTCAAAAATATTATACTTTGGTGGCAGAGTGATAATCATTATGGTATGGAAACCCCACAAATGGTTGATTATCCTCCCATATATAGCCCAAAAACAACATGTCAACCTGAAGAATTCTTACTAGAACCTAAATGGTCCACTTTACTTGGTTGGATTACTAGGGTAAGATACAACTCTCAAATACAACCATGTCACCAAAGACTTCAATCATCCTCTACTTATTCATGTTGTGAAGTGTGAATCACAATATGCATTTAGTATCATGATAATTCCATGAATCCATACTACCTCAAACACGCATAATAATCCCAAACATTCCAAAAATCTGTACTGGTCATCTCCGTCAGATATGTGATACAATAAGTGTTTATATATAAAAAAAATTGAAACTACTTCATCTACAGAACTGAATATAAGAGATTCTTGTACGTCCTCACCATATACTTATAATGGAAAAAACCTCCATAAAACAAACATACATAGCATGACTGTTGTCATTTTCCTTCATCGTACAAGTATTGTGTGCTTCTGACCTTTTAGAAATCTATTAGGAACAAATCTAATAGATATCTGGTCATGAAACATATCACAATTTATATCCCTCAGTTATATATCCCCAAATCACTAAAGTAGATGACGAGTAAAAAATATTGACTGGAGGTAAATTACACCATCCTTAGGTGTCATTCATACTCCAACTCCTACATTTAGTGCACATATATTTCATCAAATAATATTATCACGAATTGGTCTAATAAGGGTTATGAATCAAGTACCTATGTTTTATGGTTTTATTGAGAAAAATAACACACTAAAGGATATCACCATGAACTAAATATATAAATAGTTGATTTTTAAAGTCACTTATAGTATATATTTCTCCAAAACTAGAGATTCTAATAAGCTTTCTAAATTTCAAACATTGAGAACCTCTTCACCCTGAACCACTGGTCAATGAACACAATGATCCTCATGATTGGATATTCATCCCCCCATCACATCGTTTAAATGAAACCAATCCACATCCAACATCAAAAAGTCATCCTTCTCCTGGGTGAAAAAATGGGCTTCCCAGGTAAACCCACTAGATCTCCCACATTGGAGAAAGTGTTTTCATAGTCCCACAAACTTCTTTCCATCAACCCCTATAGATTCAGGGACATGGGTTGCCACAACATTATAGCAGTGTACACATTCATCCACTATTCTCTGTTTCTCATTGGACTTACTATGTGGTTAGCATCATAGTGATTCATCTTCTTGATTAACTCATTATAACTTGGGTTTTTGTGGTTTATGAAACTATAATAACATTGTCATTTTGTTACCTGATTATATGGAAGTGATTATTCCTCTCCATGGACATAAGAAATATTTCTTAGACAACATAAATTGTTGTGTCCATGTTCAGATTCTTATTTTTCATTTATTTATATCTTTTATTCATTTGTAAGACTCTTTCATTATTAGTATTGGTGATTCCATGAAAACATGTAGGAATTAGTAATACAAAAAATTGACACATGTTGTGACTAGTATGATTTAAAATGCCTGATTTCTATTTAAATTGACATTTTAGATGTAGATACATGTGAATTTATCAAAACCATGAAAAAAATTCGTATTTCTTTTGATACTTTAGGAAAATTATCCTTAAGTCATCTTTTACATGTAGGAAACAACTTCGTTTCTATTTGACACACCATGTGATCAGTATGAATTCAAGTGTGTATTTTCATTAAAAATTATCATTTTTTTTCAAAACACATGTCACATTGTCAAAACTGAGAAAACACATTTGGATTGTTTTGATACATTTGGACAATTATCCACTAGTCATTTGTGAGGTGTTGGAATTAACCAGATATAAATCTGAAACACAATATAACCAATATTACTCAAATTGGGTGTTTTAAGTTTAAAAAGTCATTTTAGTTCAAACCATGTGTCACTAAATGAAAATTAAGACAACATGATCCGATTGACTTGCTAATTAATGTCAATGATTCATAAGTAATCTCTAACATGTAGGAATTAGTCGCGCAATAAACTCACACATGTTGTGATGGGTATGACTCATAGTGTGTGTTTAATTTTTAAAAAGACATTTTAGTAAAAAGATAAATAAAATACTCAAAATCAAGAAAACACATTCAGATTGTTTTGAAACTTTAGGAAAACTATCCACAATTCATTTATAACATGTAGAAATCAACAACACATCAATCTGAAGAACCATGTGACCGTTCTGACTCCAAGTGTTTATTTTTAATCGAAATTGACATTTTATTTCAAAAAATACGTCACATACTCAAAATAAAGTGAATATATTCTTAGTATTTTGAGAAATTTATACAGTAATATATATGAGATTTGTGATGTGAGAAATTAGTTTCATATAAATCTAAAACATGGTGTGCTCGTTATAACTCATGTTGTGTGTCTTGAGTTTAAAAATGAAATTTTAGTGACATACTAAAAAATAAGAAAAAATATTAATATTGTTTCATGCTTCATGGAAATATTCTATATATTATTTTTGACGTGTAGGTATAATTCCCACAAAAATATTATGCTTGGTGTGACTAGTATGACACAAGTTGTGTTGTTTTAGCTTAAAATGCAATTTTATTAATATATTGTTTCATATTTATGTTTAAATATTTCCTTGTAGTATTACAAATATAAGAATTGATTTATTATAAATTTTTATTCCTTTACTTGAATTGGGGAGGTTTCTTTAGTAGTTGATACAATGATCAGGTTTTTTTAGAGTGGGTCAGGTTCCAAAGGGAATAAAACCGTTTATGTTTTTTAAATTTTTGTGTTAAATTTTAATTTCTAATCTAGTTTTAAAAATAATTGTTTTCAATTTAAATAATATATTGTTTTATTCTTGTACTTTTTATTTTATTTTTATTTCAATTAATATATCAATTTTCCATTCACATGTATTTTTTGATGTATTGTGCTGTAATTTAAAAAAAATGAAGTCGTATAGCCTTTATCAACACCAACACTATTTTATGTGATAATAAAGGAGGTCCCTATTAAAAAAAATAACGGAATTTTTTTATCATTGTTAATGGATTGTCATGCGCTATTTGTATCCCAACCTGTAGCATTGATTACGTTTTTTTTTTGTATTTGTGTGGATGGTCCTGGAAAGTTGAGTCCTATAATAGTTATCAAAAATATTATGTGTTTATAGAGCCTAATATGAAGTTAACTATGTGGTGTGATAAAACATATCAAGACAAACAATATTTTAATTGATTGGCTGATGAGAATTAAATTTAGGTTAACTAATCTAATGAATACTAAAACTAAGACTTCAAATGGATTGAATCATGAGTGATACTTAGTTTACCAAAGTCCATACTACTTTAAATTAATTGTGTGTCAATCATGTATTCATTTAGAGTTGACAAATATAATATTTATTATGTTGTGATTAATTACATTGGTATTCAATCCTTAAGGGATAATATACCTCCTCTATAAAGGATACTATATAGAATTGTTGTATGGTGCAGTCTTTTTTATCAATGGGAAGCATTTTGGATAACCACTCAATACTAGAATTAAGGTGACATGGTAATCTAGTAATGCGTAATTTTTGGTATAGTTCATTTATGATTCTTTGAAATCCATATAGTATAATGTGTAAATTTTGAGATGTGTGGAGAATGATCACATTTAATAAACCAGCATGTGTTGGGGGATATAGGATGATGATCTTTTTTTTATAAAAGTACCTAATCCAAAATTAATGAGTATTATTCTATAAAATGATGATATTTTATTTATAAATGTCTCTAATCCAAAATGAATGATTATTATTGGGTAAAATAAAATGGTACACCGTAAAAGGATTACATATCAAACAGTTTTGTTTATAGATTGGCCATAATTTTTAGTGATAATAGTATTCACAAAAAGAATTAAAAAAATTATCAAATTAATTTACAATATATTTCCATCCACTAAAAATAATATTAGTGAAATTATTCAATGATTGACGTATTTCTATTTAGGTCAATACAAATTACACAATTTTTTAATTTTTCACTATGATTCCTAGCATGTGTTTTTTTTTACAGTGATTCATGCAACATAGTCCTTGGTCATATAATTATGATATAGTTTTCCTCTTCATGGATTTTTATCAATTCTGCCCCTTTAATTATTAAATTATATTTATTTCATGGAATAGAAAATTATATAATATGATGGAAAAAGAATTTCCTACCAATAAAATGGCTAATCAGTAGTAGGTGGTGAGTGTGTCCTGATGCAACTATCGTTTACCAAGATGATTCTTCTTGTAGTTTCAACACAAAAAAACAAGGCAACAATTTTGAATAAATTTCTGGTTCTTTAATAAAATTCCTCTATATCAATAGTCCATGGTTCAAAAAAAATATTATATGTAATGTTCTAAATAAATCAAATAAAATCTTCCTTTTAAGTAATCACTATATAAAACATGAAGGAGTAATGGTTCCTAATGTATAAATATAAAACATACAGTGAATAATGTAGTGGTGAATGAACATAAGGAAAATTATCAAAATATCTATGAATGATATTCACATTCTTGGTTAACTATGGTATGATCCACTATCATGTGATTCTACTACTTTTTCACTGATGAGTTTCTATAATATGAAATGATTGGAGATCATAAAGAAATTATGGTAATTATACATCATATGAGGTCTCGATATATAGATAGTTTAACTCCAATAGCTCAAAACCAACAGTAAAACCTCTATATATAACATATCACATTCTACTATTGAATATCTTCCACGATAATATAATTAAATCATGAAACATGAAATATAACACATACATAAATAATAATACCTAAATAAATAAATGTAATTTAAAATGAATAAAACATAATATATATATATAACATAACTCAAAAAAATCCATAGAAAATTATATCTAAATATAAAAAATAGGAATGTGGCCTTCATAATGAAAACTAAATTCCCTAATATACATTAGACATTATCCATCTCTAGCCTCTATAATCATAAAATATATTCATTTACTAATCTCCATTCAGTTGAGAATGAGTAATTATTGAGTGAATATGTTGAGGTGTGTAATAATACATAGAATATTTTCCCCAATAAGTGAAAAACCCCATTATCAACTCATGTTTTCAATTTCTATGAATACTTAAATTGAAGAAGAACCTAACTACACAATACCACATTATAAAACAGAATTATTTTTTTGATCATTACCTGTCAATCAAATTATATCTCACTATAATAAAACTTAGAAAATAAAAATCTTTACATATGTTTCTCTTTCGCAATAAATATATACATATCCTCATATTTCAATATTATTATAATATTGGCCCTCACGATCCATGTATTACTAGAGGCCACCATGTAACTTGTATCTTATCCTCACTTTGCTTTTATTTTTACCACAAGATCCTAAGGATGATTGGTAATACCATAGAAAATCCTAACTATATTGAAATATGGCCCTTGGTTTACCCATATAGTAATAACATTTATACTTTCCATGTCAGTTAATGAATCACTAAAACTACCTTCATGAATTTTGGAACTCATCCAACCCATATTTCGATAATAGTATTGAAATTAACATGCATATAATAAAACAATATCATCTCGCATCACATTATAATCATTCTTACACAATGAATTGTCCCTAATTCACAAAAAATATCTCGATAAAGAAGTACTAAAAAAGTAATCACATAATATTTCCACACATATTTGTCAGTATTCCTTAAAAATAGATATGTGGGAGTGATAGAGTATAAACACTCATGATAAATTTCATATATACCAAGACTATATCATTTGGTTTTATTTATATTGAATAATCAAGTATATCATCAACAATCATTATATGAGAACACTGTGTGAGAATAAAAAAATATACATAAGTATGTAAGTGTCAACCTCTATATTAGAGTAACACTTCTGAAGGAAAAAATGTTTCTGATATAAAAAACACCATTGAGTCCACCAATCACTATAGTATATCACATTTAAACTAAAAAATAAATCAAATTAGTCGCATCAAACAATAAATAATCTATCTGTCCACACCATAAAGCTCATTTCTTATGGAAATTCTATTTCCCTTTCTTAATTTTTAATGATTTTGTAGGAACATTAGTGCTTAACTAATTTCCATAGAGTCACTGAGGTGATTTTTACAATGATGATTCCGAATATTCTTTGGTAGAGAGGGTGGGATGTCAGACGCATCACACCTTTTCTAGAGGATTCTTTATTACTCATGGAATATCTTATTTATTTAATATTTTTTTTGAAACCTTCCCAAATCCATGTGTGGGATTGGTTTCCCATTTTCCAATATACTAATTAAAACTATGTAGATATGAAAACACCGTTTTGTATTAAATTATTTCAATCATTCTTTTATTATTTCCTCATGTTTTGGATTAAAGATGACTAATTGGTCTCTCTAACTTTTATCATGGTCTAGGGAGAAATTATGTTTTGTGGAGTTGGAATCAGTCATTTTATAGAGATTCATAGATATATCTATAAAGGGAATAAAAAACCACATAGTTTGGTGCCACTTAATAGGGCATGTAATACCTCTTAAGATCATGTGACAAGAACTTATCCATGTATATTAACATCAAGTTGTAAGGACTACAAGGAAAAAAGTTCCTAGTAACGGTTAGTGTTGGACTTATATATGAATGGCCATTTTTGGTCTATCATGTATATAGGTAACTGAATATGAGGAGGTATTAGTATTATTTGGATCATAAACAGAGGCATCCAAGTCTCTTCACTTGAGAAATATGACTCTTCTTACACTTTTCTTCATATGGAGGCCATATGATCATCACATAGGAAGAAAATAATGTTTTTATATATGTTTTACCTAAAGTGAAGTCAAATTCATTTGATATCTTTCCCAAAATTATACACCAAAATAAAATGAAACCATAGTTTTTTTGGACAATTAAAATTTATTCCTTCAATTAGAATGTATGAATATGAGAAACTAAATTATGGAATATATATATATATATATATATATATATATCATTTTATAAAAAATAAATCCATTCATTATTATTCTAAAGAACCTATCTTTTTATGCGCTTCACTTTTTATTAAATAAAAATAAGTATATTAGATTTAAATTACGATCTTACTAATATATGTATATATATATATTTATTTATTAATGATATATTTATTAGTGTGTCATTGAAATTTTGAATATAAAAAACTGGTTCTTTGAAAATTATTTTCCAATTAAAAATTATCATTGTTTTTTATGATTTTATTTAAAAAATAAATTTTTAAATTATATATATTTAATTAGAAAAAATAAAATTCATTTTAGAATTTATAATATCAAAATTAGCTTAGTATAATTTAAAAAAATGATTTTTTAGGTAAATAATTAAATATACAAATTTTTATTAATACCATCAATTTTGTAATATTATGACTTATTGGTTTCATAAAAATTCTTACTATATATATATATATCTATTATAAATTTAAAGGAATCATTTTTTAATAATCGTTTTGATTGGTAAAATAAATGCATCTCATTTTCTAAAATTTAATCATATTTTAGTAATATATTTTTTCATATGTTTCATTAATTAAGTTTAAACATTGGGAAAATTTCGTTATAGATTTATTTAAATATAAAATAAAACTTAATTTATCAACAATAATATTTTTTATATCTTTAAATTCCAGAATATTTAATATTTGGTCATGTACATAAACTTTATTCTGAAAAATATACTTTATTAAAAATATGTTTTTCCAATTAATGTTAAAATTAATTTCACCACACATAGAAAGTTAATTTATAATATTAAATAATATATTTAAGATAACAAATTATATATTATATAATATGTATATTATCATATATATATATATAATTTAGATTATTAGGATTAATGAAAATTACCTTTATAATGGTGAAGCAATTATTCAAAAGTTATAATTGATTAATATCATGGAATTTAAATCGAATAAATTAAAATAATATCCATTAAATATTAACTCGCATATGATTTATAAACATATAAATAAATATTTGAAGAATAATTTAATTTGTAATGGATACAAAATTATATTAAGAATCTATAATTGTCAAAATTCCCTTTTTTTACTAAAGCATTATTTCTACACATTAACCATATTAATTGAGAAGTTAATTTTATAATATTTATAAATTTAAATGAATTAAAAAGAGGTTAAATTTATTTCCCTCACACTTATATTTTTTTTATGTGGGTTCTTTTATATTTTTAATAAAACACAAAATAACTTTATTAATAACTAGTTACCTAATTTAAATGTAAGAGAGAAAAATAAAAAACATAATGGTCAAATCACTATAACATATTTAAAACATGTTTATGAAGTCTTGATTGAGTAATTATGGACCCAATGTCACCCTAAACTCCATTATCTTGAATATGTTGAGTGTCTGACCAAGGAATGCTCTAATTTTATCATGAAAGTGAAAAGGGTATTCCAAAAAGTGTCATGTTATTCACTTATAAATTGGGATCACTTCCAGATGACCATGGTTAAACTTAATATTATAATTTCCCTTGAAAACATGCCAAAACAATCTCTCATAGATGTTATTTTATCATCCATACTTCCTTGTTCACTAGATGTTATCTTAAGGCCTCCACACCCAAGGAAATATCTATGAGAAGATCTAGTCTCTAATATACGTATTACCTTCTTCGTAACAATTTGTCCTTAATTTTGTCCATAAAAATATCATATATATATATATATAATTAAATGATCATATTTAGTGTAATTATATGTTATTATATATATGTAATAACTATTATTTATTCATCTCCATCCTATAAGAAAAACACAAGTATCATTAGTGTGTTGCGTGGACTACGACCTCCACAAAGAGAATACTTTCATTTTTCAACACCTACAATCATTGACGATCAAAAAAATTTAATGGATAACTAATTATGGAATAGATAATATTTTATGAAACAATTTTACAATTATTTCTACCATGTTTAACATACATTAATATTTATAATGAAATTGACAGAACAAACTCAAGTAACTGATATAGGTAGGAAAACTATATTATAAATAAAAACATATGATAGTTAAAGTTCCTCAGAATATGAAATATAAAAGAATAAGTTTATTTATGATCTTAATTAGTTATTCATAAAGTTAAGTGAAAGTGCACAGCTCTTCTGGAGAATATGAAATGGTTTCTTGTTCATTTCTCTTTATTGAGACAAATTTATTATTATGAACCAATTTCTTATTTCTATGGTGTATATATAACCAAATAATATACTTTGGAATAATAAATGATTTAATATATGTTATTTACAAAAACATTTAATTTTAAAAGTTCCAATGACCCTTCAATCAATATTCCTAAATTCATAAGTGTTTTGTCTTATAATTTCCTTATTTGGGACATATTTTATTTTAGGAACCTAATTTCATTCAAATGGGGTGTATATGACCAAGTTGATATATATAATAGAATTAATTATCTTTATTAATGGTATTTTAACTTCAACGTAAAACATTCTTTCTTTCAATGGATTTTATTCGAATATTTCTTAAGTTTAAAGGATACTCTCCCAATCAACCTTCAGTGGGAAATTGTTTTATATTATTCAATAATATCCATATGTATGGTTTTAATAAATCCCCCATGGATTATAATATCATAAATTTTGTTAACATGTATACTTCACATTCATTCATGTTGTTATGTGTTATCAGAAATTATTAATATCTTCCATAAAACATAAGGGGTGTTTCATATCTCAGTATTCTTTCCTGGGTTGTAATGATTATCTTTAAGTCTCTTATTACATTTTATATGATATAACGTATCTATATTGGTAGATATATTTTTATTAAAATATTACTCAATGGAGAGTTCAAATCAATTTTGAAAATTAAATTATGATAAGAATAATTGTCATCCATTTAAATGATGGTTTTCCCATTTTTATCATAATTACCATTTTTGAAATATTATAATTATTAATTTAAAACATAATTTTCTCATAAGAACATCATATTTACCTTACCCACTTTTCAATAGAATTTTTATCAACTAATTTTATGATGTGAGATTTCAAAAAAGTTTTTTTATAACATATAAAGGTATATTTTTTACCTCCTTCATGACTTGTCATTTACAAATTCTCTTTATTCTTATACCTTTTATGAAATATTCTTCTCCTTCACCTTTTCTATTTTTTAATATATTCAGTTTAAATATATTCCTAGTCAAACATTCTCTCTTTTAAGGGGTTTTATTAGAATGTCTCTTAAGTCAAAAGGGTACACTCTGAATCACCCTTCGTTGAGGAATACTTTGATATTATGCAACAATCTCCTTTTATGGTGTTAATACATCCCCACAGACTTATAATATCATAAGTTTTTGGGGAAAATGGAATGTTTACTTCCATTATTTATGTTTCTTATTTTGGGAATTTAATGATATCATTATTAAAATATATATTTTTTTTTCATAAATCAATCTTCTCTCTTGGGATGAATGTTTATCCCCGAGTTTCATCTTTGAATTGATATTGTATACTCCCATATATATTTGTAGATACATTTTGATTTAAATATTCTTTATTGGTGATTGTAGTCCTTTTTTAAAATTCAACTATGATAAGAATAATTCTAATCCATTTAAACAATGTTTTGACTTTATTGTTCAAAATTACCCTTTCCTAAAATGTTCTACTTACTAAATATTAAATCTCATTATGTTTCTCATGTGAGAAACATATTTACCATATAATCTAATTAAAATAATTTTTTATCAACTATTTTTGTTATTTGGGTTTCCAAAAAGGTATTTTAAAACATTGAAAGGGCTATTTTGTACCCCTTTGTGAGTTTTTAGTTACAAATTATCTTTATTTTTCTCCCTTTTATGTCATATTTTTTCTCACATACCTCTTCAATTTTCTTTTATAAGCCTCATAAATATATACATAGTAAAATATCCCTTTCATATTTAGGGTTATACATGTTTTAGTTTCCTTTGAAATTAACACATTTATGTGAACATGGGTTAAGTGAACATTCTTATTTATATTCCCACATTTAGCATCACTCCCATAAAATGTTTTTAAACCATGATTAGATTATAAATTAGCTCGTGACCACCGAGTATAACACCGAACCCTAGCACCCCAAGTCTATCCCCTACCACCATCATAAACCTAAACCCTAGTTCAAACCCCTACACATAACCCCACTCTAACCTAACCCCATAGTCTAACCCCCACCCCTCCCCCACACAAAACTATCATCCTATTCTAACCCCTAATCATATCCCCCAACTTAAACATAACCCCCCCCCCCGATATAACCCTTTCCCACAGCCTAAACCTAACTTTGTAGTTTACCCCTTGAACCTAACCCCCTAGTCTAACCCCCACCCCAAGCCTAAACCAAACCCTAGTATAGCCCCAAACCCAGCCTAAAACATACCCTTATTCTAACCATGAATCCAAACCCCCGTTGAACCTAACCTGTAATCTAACACCTCCCACAAGATGAAAACTAGACCCTCTTCCAACCCATAAACATAACCCCCACCCCTCCAAAAACACCCCTAGTACCCTAAGCCTATAACTAGTCCCTAAGGACTAACCCCAAAACCTAACCCCAACCCTCCCACAAACCCAAATTTCATGTCTAACCCCTAATCCCAACCCCAAAGTCTAACCCCTACCACATGCCAAAACCTAACCCCTTGGAGTATATACCCTACCACCAATATATAACTAATCCCTAAAGTATAACCTGTACCCCTGCATAAACATAATCCCCTATTCTAACCCTTAAACCTGACGCCCTCCATCCTAACCCCTTAGTCTAACCCCTACCACCATCCAAAACCTAACCCCTAGTCTAACACCTAAAACTAACCACCCCCCTCTAACCTAACACCTTCGTCTAACCCCTACCCCAGCCTAAATCTAATACCCATTTCCTACCCCTAAACCTACCCCACCCCCAGATCCTAACCCTACCCCCATGACAAAACAAAACCCCATAGGTATAACCCGTACACCTCAACACCAACACCAACCTAACCCATTATGTCAACAACCTAAACCTAGCTAGCACTACCCTCTCAAACAAACTCCCTATTTTCCCCTATACCACTAGACTAAACGTGACCCCTAATATGTCCCCGAAACCTAACCCTTTGAGGCTAACCCCTACCCCCAGCCTAATGCTAACCCCCTATGTTAAACACCTAAACCCACCCCCTCCAACCAAGCACCTTGTTATCCCCCCAATATCCTAAACCTAACCCCATAGTCTTAACCCTAAACCAAATACCCTACATTCTAACCCCTACCTCTTATCCCAACGTACCCAATTCTAACCCCTGCCCCTGCCTAAACTAAACCCCTTAGGATGAACCCTCCCAACCTAACCCCAAGTCTAAACCCTACCCCCAGCCTAAACCTAACCCTCTAGCTTAATTTCTAGTCTCCCCTACCCCTTCCCCTATCTTAAACCAAACCCCAGAGAATAAAACTAACCCCCCTTTCAAAAACCTAATCCTAACCCCTCCCCCTCCAACTTGGCCCCTATCCCCTAGTCTAACCCATACCCCCAAACATAACCCCTAGTTGCCCCTACCCATAGCCCAAACCCAATTCCCTAGTCTCCCCTACGCCCAAAACCTAAACCTAACACCCATTTCTATTTCCAACCCTATACTAGTTCTATACTAACCCAATATTCTAACCCCTCCCCCTGGAATCCTAATCCTAACCCCTAGTCTAACCCCCAAGACAACCCCCCTCAAACCTAACCACCTAGTCTCCCTCTACTCCTAACCCGACCTAATCCTGACCCCCTAATATAACCCCTAAACCGAACTCCAACTCTCCATCCTAACCTTCAACCTGTTGTCTAACCCATATCCCCCAACCTAACAACTAGTATCCCCAACCCCTATCCTAAACCAAACCCCCTTATCTCACTTACCCCCATCCAAAACCTAACCCCCTAGTCTGACCCCTAAACCTAACCCCCTATTCTTACCCATATCCTTATACAATACCTAACACCCTAGTCAAACCCATAAACCTTACCCCATCAGTCTAGCCCATCCCCCCCACCTAAACATAACCCCTATGACTAACCCCCCAAGTTTAACCCATCCCCCCTACTCACCTAAAACTAACCCCAATGGTCAAACCTATAAACCTAACCCCCTAATATACCCCCCCAAACCCCTAGTCTATCATACCCCCCCACAGCATAAACATTAACCCTAGTTTAACCCAAAAATCTACCCCCTGAGCTTAACCCGAACCCCATCCTAAACCTAACCCACCTAGGTATAACTCAACCCCATAAACGAAACCTAACCCCCAAGGTCTAACCCCTAACCCCCCTCCCCCCAGAGTCTAACCCACCATTTGTATAACCTAAACCCCCTAATTCAAACCCCTACCCCAATCAAAAACCTAACCTCCTATGTCTAGCCCCGATAATCTTACCCACCTCCAACCTAACCCCTAGTGTCCGAAAATAATTTTTTTGTATTAATCAAAGCCAGTTTAAGGAAAACCTGTAACCAGGAAGATCCATAAAAACCAAAAAACAATCAAATTTCAAATTCAAATTTCAAAAAACTGCTCTACCGCTATCATCACCTTGAGCCATGAGCCCTGCACGCGACCTGAAACACGTGCCGACTTTGAAATCTGAAATCACTCGAGTGTTGCGTCACCTCGGAACTCGATCAGACACGTCATTGATCCAAACTACGTCGAACTCGAGAAGCGAGTCGTTGCGAAACCCAATACCACCTATGGACAGGACGCCACCGAGACAAGCCAGACCTTACACTGACTTCACAGACCTTCATCATCCATCAACATATCTAGAAAGCAATCAACAGCCACTACATCCACTACAAATGATCCCACTTCAATAGATCCAATCCAGCCTAACCCCTGACCCCATATTCTAATCCCCACTAGTTGTAAAAGTGGGTTCCTGAGACCCAGTTTTATCAGTACTTTTTTTTAATTATCATGGATACAATGACTTATATATTATATTCACTTAAAATTATAGTGTAGATATTTCTACATCCTCTATTTAATGTTAATTTTCCAAGATTAATAATTCTATAAAAATGATATAGCAGATCATAAGCTAAAATGATAACCTTGATATACTTTTACATTAATACTAAATTTGTTTCCTATGATCTAGGTACAACATATAGATCATTAATAGTAGATATCTAATTATCAGGTGCTAGGAGATCATAATCTTTGTGACTAATTCTCATGAAGTTCACATTTTGTGATCTCTAGTAGTTTATATCATGAAGATAGACCCACCAATAGAATCAGCACATGTTTTGGGTGTCATTGTATGTTCCCATCTATATACATGTATGTCGGTTTCCTGACTTGATATCATTATCAGTGTGTTCCATTTGATCACATACTTTGATTCATAGAAAAACCCATCATAATGAAATCATAGCGAGGTATCTTGTATAGGGTGCATCATTGGTGGTTTGAAAATGGTTTAAATGGTCAATATAAGATTTGTCATTTTTGGGTTAAGGAAGTAATATCTTGGTCTAGGTTGACCATGATGGTAGTTCCCTCAAAAATCCATGGCCATGGTAGTTGAGGATTAATCTATCCAGTTAGATCAACAAAAAATAAAGCAATAAAGGAAGATGACACAAGTGTGTGTCCTTATTTATAAGATATCTAATGACAAAAGAATTATATTACACATTGTTTCTTCATTGGTTGGTTGTTGCGGGTATGAAAACTCCTTGTAATGTTTTGGGGGGGTGATGGGTAACTACATTTTAAACTTAGTCTGTGAATAGTATTCACTGTTATCAAGATAAAGGCCTAGAGTTTCACACCTAATTGTGTATTCATAAAATCTTCCCTATTCTAGGGAATAGGTATATAGTATATGGTGGGGCCCACCACTGGGGTTCGGGATATGTATGAGGGTTTACGATCCCAAAGAAATAAATAAATTCATAATATTTTAGTTAATAATTATTTATATTGAATTTCGTTATCTAATGTATTTACAAGTATTAAAGTAAATACATGGAAAAAATTTTATGGACAAATATTATTATAATATTGCAGGTTCATTTAATATTTTTGGGAATGAGGATTTCAGTTAAATAACTTGGTTTTAACACATAATAAATTAAGTACATATTACATGTATGTGATAAAATATAAATATTATTTATGATGTTTCTTAGTTCAAAATAATTAATTATTTATTACTTATTTAGAGGGAGTTAAATATATGGGGGTTGGTGAACCCTACCTAGATATTTTGAACATTCACTATATACGTAGAGAGAATCTAATTCCAACAAACTATTCATTAGTCTAAATTGAGATTTTTTATCTCGTCCCAAATCATAGAGAGTGAATCGCTCAATCCGATTCCACGATCCATGTTCACCCTCGTGAATCGAAGGTAGTGGTTCATGGTGATTGTCACATTGTTAAAGATATCACCAAATCACTACTCTAGCATCCAGAATATGACTAATGGAACACATAAAAAATCGAAAAATGTATGTGGATGATCTAGAGGGATTCACCATTGGATGTTTTGACCAACGTACACCAACAAATTACGAAAGATGTGTGTGATTCAAATTGAAATGGGGTAATTTTTATTTTTATTTTCGATGCTTCGATGGCCCCACACAAAATCTTTGGAAGGTATTGGCACTCGAGTCTCTAGAGATGACAACATTCATCGTGCAAATGATCTTTTTTAAAATCCCCCTCTAAATAGATTCTCTTGCGTTCCTTAACACAAAAAATTGGTATCAGAAGGTTCACGTGAATTTTTTGAGAAAATAATTTTTTTTATTTATATTTATTTATAGGGTTTGAAATCAGTCTCAAAATATATGATTGTGCGTTGATCCGATTTCAGATGTCCTAGTGATGGTCATATGAAAAAAAGTATGAATCAAAACAATGTTTTTTGGATTTAATAATTTCAGATATTAATTTTTTTTGAATAAAATGATATATTTATATATTTGGTTATCATGTTCTTGAAAAATAGATATTTTACACAAAGGATCATATTACATCCGTCCATTGGAGTTCCTCTGGCTGGTGATCATTCATCCACCAAAGACATAATTGAAAAATATAATATTATTTTAATTATATTCTAGAGATTATTTTTTCCTAATAAAAAATTTGGGAAGTCAATCTCTCACGTGAATTAGTTTACTCGCACTTTTTGTGCCAAAAATATATTATATGAAACCCTTTTTTTATCAAAACCCTAATACCAGGATTTAATAAAAAAAATACATCTTCTTTGTGGTTGGGACCCCATTGTCTACCTATCCTACTGGACCATTCCACCATGAACCAGGATCCCTCTCACCATCCTCCTCCTTCACAGTTAGGGAATCTACACCGAGTACTAGCCCTTATCCCTACCTGTTGAACGCTCCCCTCCATCTAGAAATCTATGACCCAACCTCTCACCTAGATTTGGCAACACTACCACAAAAATGGTTTTTCACAGTTGAACCCTTTGATAGTGCTAAAAAAGTGCTGATAAAGGGTACTTTTGACAATGCTAAAAAAAGCGATGTTAAAAGTACGCCATTATCATCACTTTATTTCAACACAGATAAAGGTACCCCCTTTATCAGTTCCTTTTTTAACACAATTAATGGGACCACCTTTATCAGCAATATTTTTAGTATCATTGATAAAGGGGATCCTTATCAATTATTTTTTATAGGCACAAATAAAGGGTATATTTCACATGAAATCATCAAAAATAATATATAAATATATAAATATATAAAAATAATATATATATTTTAAATATGTTTTAGATGAGTATAAATAGACATTTACACTCAATATATAAGATATTTAGTGAAAATGGATTATAAAATAATTCAAAATATATTATTAAATAATAATTTTTCTAATATTTATTGAGTAATAATAATTTAATAACAATTTGAAGATACAAAAGCTAAAAAATTTAATCAAAGATCTAAATTAAGTTCAAAACATAACTGAAAATTCAAACGACCATAACTTTGGATCTGGGCGTCCGTTTAAGCTCTATCACATATCAAATCGAAACCTATGATGAGATATATGCCATTACTGATAGAGATAATACTTTTTAACAATTTTCAAAGACAAAAGGACTAGAAATCCTATAAAACTGAGTTTTTAGTCAAGTTACTCCACTTTTATAACATTCAATGGATTTTCAACCTTGTTAAAGGGGGTTTTCCCTTTTTTAATGGTGACTGAATTTTATCTCAAGTATTGCATTCATATTAATATTATGGATTTGAAATTTTATCATTTTTCACAATGTACTATTTTTATAATCAAGTACATATGAATATAAAGATATATTGATATATATTTAGAAATAAAAATTTAATTTTATTAGTTTATAATTAAACATATTTATTTAAAAATATATATTTCTCAATATATAAGCCTTATCTAAATAAAAACTGATATCCATTTTATTTAAAATGAAAATATATGAATATTTATATACCTATATAATGTGTATGATTGTGTATTAACAAACTGATGTATATTATCTCTATATTCCAACATATAAATATACATATTAATATATAATATATTTAAATACATATAAATATATATAAATATGTATAATTGTACACATAGATATGCATATATATAATGTATATCTGTGTGTATGCAAGTTTTATATGTGAATTTATTTATTTATTTAGGAACACACACAAAAAACACATTTTATAAATGTATTTAAAACTAATATTAAATATATATAAATATATGAATTAATATACTGATAAAAAATATAAATATATATATATATATTATTAATATACAAATATATTTATATATATATTAATAAATGAATAGATATAACTATATATGTATAAATAAATATATATATATATATCATTAAATGGAGAAAAAAACAAGATAATCAAGTGGTAAATGTGTAGGTGCACAAGAGAGAGGTCTTGGGTTTGAATCCAAGCAGACAAAGGGGTGTATGGGTGTGTGTAGGGGGATAGTCTTATTAAATGGTGGGGGTGTGCTTAATGATGTTAAAGGGGTAGCAGGCACACGTATGGGTGGGGATTCCTAGCACTGTTGAAAGGGGGTAAAGCGCCGTTAAAAGGGGACCCTCTAATTTACAAGATTTTTATATTTTATTTTTTTGACTTTTATCAGGGCTAAAAAGAGAGCTGATAAAACACTCATTTATAAGTGATTTTTTAGAACTGATAAAAATTTTCTTTATCAAAACATTTTTAGCACTGATAAATGGGAGACCCTTTTAATAGCTCCTCAATTATAAGTGCTTTTTAGTGCTTAAATAGTATTTTTTGCACTGATAAAACCCTATTTTTTAGTAGCGCCACCACCATGTACCATCATCTCAGCCAACCACCGCATGGTCTCCGCCTTCCCTTGGCATTTTGGACTACCTGAATTTGTAGAACCATGTAATCCTTAATGATTCATAGATTTGTACCACTAGACCCCGCCTGTGGCCAACTGGGCCCGCCACCTCCTCCCTGTTGAGATGTCACCCACAACACTCAACAGGCCCACGTTCCACACTTCGGTTGGGCCAACTGGGAATGTGATTTCCATCTCTCTTCAAACTCACATGTGCCTCCTCTTTCTTTGGTGAGATCTTCCTCTCACAGATCGGTGTTGTTGGAACCACCACCTAGATCCAGCTAATTTGAGACTAATAAACGGTTACACAGACCGAGTAGGACACAACCGTCAACATCATCCAGGTCAAATAGTTCCTAGCTACCATGCACTTCCCTCATCTTGTCCATATTGATCCTTCCAGAAATTGTGGTTGTCGAGGCAAGAGTGCCAGCCGACAGCCACGTGCCTGCACCACATCACAACCCCACTACAATGCAAAACTTCTCGGGTCTGGAGCCCCCTGTTTGACACCTATCAGGCTATGAGGTACCCTATCATTGTTTCCATGGGGCTTTCTCGAAATAAATTTCCTTACAATGGGTATTGGTAAAGTCTTCCTAACTCGGAATGGTTTTGGGCACACATGTTTTCCCCAAAATACCCAATGTGTAGGGATTCCTTTTCACCAAATGGGCCTGTGTGGCTACAAATCATCCCACAAAGGGCCAAGGTAGGGTTTATGAGCCCATGATAAATTAATATAATCAAAATTAATTAATTTAATTTATTTAATTTTAGTATTAAATTAAATCAATCAATGTAATTTAATTTTAAGAATTAAAATTAAATTAAAAATTGGACCGAATAAAATAAATTATCTGAATTTAGAAAAATTCATTTAGTTTATTTTAATACCATAGTACATAATTTGGTGTAATTTAATTTTATCACACATTTATTTTTATACTGACTAGTCTTGAGAAAATTGATTGAGATTATGCATGCTTGGATGTTTTATTTAAATTTTATTTATTAATTTGGTTTGATGATTATAATAAGTATGTAAATAAATGACAGTTTGTGCATAAACTATTTTATTAATATGTATAAGGGCCTTGGTTCCCAATTTATCTATTTTATTTTCCCCCTATACCCCCTCCCCTATGTATGAGTATATTTGTACATTAGACGATGATGCTTTAAGATATGCACCCCACCAAGACAAGGTGGTAGACCATAAGGGATGTGTATGCACTAGATTGGGGGGTGAGTTCCAATATGAGTCAAGCCTCTAATCAGGTATGTTACACCCTATGTAACTTTATATCCATTAAATTTAAATTATATCAATAAATATTAGATTCAAAATATCTGTCGGGTAAAATTATTTTTTTTATTCATTTGTTTTTTATTTTATCTATGTTCATGTTTACTGCAAGATCACATAGAATAATAAATTAGTAAAATGAATAAGGATAAGACACATGTTTTTTATATTAATTTAGAATTTTGAGAGTTCATGTATTCCATGAAATGATTAATAAAAATGTATTACATTCATCTAGAAAGAATATAAAACTCTCAAAGAAATATTATGTCACCAACAGTTTTCTTCATTTGAATTTGAACAGAACCAGGTGTTTGGGTGCTCCATCAGCATAGTTGAGAACGAATCCTACTACTATGGAGTTCATATGAAAATTATGGGTTATATTGACTAAAGTTGGAGGTAAAGGAGTAGTTATAGAAAACTTGTTGAAACTTCAGAGGCAAGCATTAAGTAAATCATGTTTTTGATTTTGAAATCTAGGACTTCACTCAACATATTATGGAATCATTGGTTAATGTAGTTGGTCATTCAACCTACTTCCTTGAACTCTATGAGAGTTTTGTTGTTAAAACATATAAACTTTGAAGGGAGGTTCAAGGATCCTTTACACTAGAGGACTCAAGTGATAGAGTATTGTAATTATAGTATTGAGGGTTCCAAGAATTTGATAAAATAGTGGGAGATATTAATGCATTTAGTAATTCATCATGTCCAAATCCATAATCAAAATAAAAGTACCAATATTCTATATTTTATTTTTGTATAAAATAACAATTAATACCACAAGACATACTGTGATATTTATTGGAAAATGTAAAAGTCCTATCCAACATGAGTTTCCAGTGATTAGTATAGGCACTTGTGAAAAAATCTATGATATCAGAAATTCAAGGAGTTGGAATCCCTAATGCCTGTTAAGCCACCTCAAAAAGTGAGCGTGTACAAATTCTTATAGGAGACTCATGTATTTCGAATTTGATGGTTATTTCATAATTATATCATGAATGTCGAATGTGAGTTGTAGATACTACATCAGGAGATGGATGATATTACTTGATATCTCATCTATGAGAATATTTTGCGGACTAAGTGAAACTTGAAATGAATAGGTGAAAATTGCACTAGTTACTTGTAAATATGAATGAAAAATCAGGTTTTTTTAAAACATCCCATTCTTATATAATTTTCATTCACATACTACAGTTTCTTTTATAATTACAAAATGAATAGAATTTAGTAAATGCTTCATTACTATGTAGGAAAAGGTTCTAAATGAAATTCGAACATTAATGAAAGGTAATATATCACTAATAGATATTTGTGTATTTGTGAAAGGGAAATTGATATAAGAAATTACACCATCACAAATAATCCATAAAAGAAAACTATTTGTGATGGAATAAATCAGATGGTGCATGTAGTTTTGGTGGGGTTTCTTATAACATGGCACAAAATGTAGTAGCAATGGGAATTTTTGATAGACTACTACATCCATAACAAATGCAAATCAGTTAGTAATTATTAATTATGATCATTAATTCATATCAAATACACTTTTGATGAAAAAAACCCCTACAATGGAATTAATTCCATAAAAAATACTCTGTCTCAATAAATATTCAACTAAAAACATTGTGTAGCCCATTTCATCCTCCCCTATTCTTCCTATACTTATCTTGAACCACCATGATGACTGATTCCATATCCACCCCACACTTCCCTACTCTGACACACTTTTTTGAAATTAATTTTTTATAGATCCAGCTTCAAATCATATTGGTACAGATTCCTCTTGTCTCCTTTTTCAATATTTTGGGGTCTTATCTATTTTATTACATGATTTTGTTTTGGAAAACCCTAGTTTTAGAAATTTATCAATTTTTCATACATTATTATGTATTTAGGATGCTATAAATTTATTATTCCTTATTTTTATGTTAATCAGGTCTGAACAATTTATTTCTATATATTCTTTGGTACTTTTTAAATTTCTGAATATAGATATTTGTATGTGTGTTTTTTTATTAACATGTATATATATATATATATGTGTGTGTGTGTGTGTGTGTGTATGTGTGTTTTTAAAAAAATCATTTATGATTTTAGAAATATATATATATATATATATTTGTATGTATGTATGTATCTGTGAATATAAAAATATGATATATATATATATATATTTAAAAATATTGTCAGAATATATTTGATGTATTAATATTAATTAAAAAAATTCATATAAAAATATAAAAATAATGCCTTCTGAATATACTTGTATGAATGTTTTAAAAAAATGTATAAGGATTTTAATATATATATATATATACACACAATTATGTATATTAACATATGAATATATATATACACAAAAACACTTATATAAAAATGTTTTAAAAAATGTATAAGGTTGTTGATATATATATTTTTATTTTATATGTAAACGTGTTTAAAATACCTGTAAAAATATATTTGATTACAAAATCGTGTAATATATATATTAACATCACGGTATGTCTATATAAATGTTTTAAAAAACCTATAAAGTTTATTATATGTGTGTGGGTGTGGGTGTGTATTTATATAGATTTGATAAGTGCATTTGTTTAAAAAAGAGTGAGAATATATTTGATGTATTTATATTAATTACGCAATCATGATATACATATATATTGTAATTATTAAAAAAGTAACAATAATTTAAATAATTAATAATAAAAATTAAATAAGTTATAATAACTAATAATTTTTAGTCAATATTATTAAAAAATATTAAATATTATTGTTAAATATATAATATTATTAATAGTTTTAAAATATTAAGAAATTGTGACAATTTGTAAAAAATTATAAATATTAAAAAAATGAAATACTAGTAATTGTTAAAAATTAGTAATATGTATTTTAATGTTATTTAAAATAATGCATAAATGGTATTACATAACAAATTATTTTATCAACAAGTAAATAATATAAAAAAAATATTTGGAATAGATACTATTCTTTTTGACAAACCTTGCAAAAAAATATAAAAAGTGATAACTATTAGAAATTCATAATACTACATATAAATGTGGAAATAGTTAAAATAATTTTGGTTAATATTGTTTATAAATTTTGAAATATATATATATATATATATATTTATAATATTAATAAAATATTAAAAATAATACCCTCATATGTGGTGTTACGAAGTACCCGATACGTAAAAATTTAATGTCACACCTAAGATAACCACATCATCCTCGATCTAACATAGGTCTTATATTTCTAATATCATACACCGTAATGGAGATACATCAATTTATAATAAAAATATTAAATTGAATTACCCTCGTGGGTAATGTTACCAAATATTGGGCATAGAAAATGTTTTGTCGCATCTAGGGTAAACCCCACATCGCAGACTTGATAGTGGTATCCGAATTTTCATATTATGCATAGTTTGGTAGATACAATAATTTTTTATAAGAATTTATAATAAAAGTATAAATATATTAACATCGCAAGAAAAGTAATCGAAAACTCGACACACACAAATGTTATGTCGTGCCTAGGATAACCCTTGAATCCTGAACCTAATGATGGTCTAAGATTTTCCATATGATACACCATTTGGGAGATATATCATTATTGATAAAAAATTATAATAAAAAATTAAATGAATTACTATTGAGTGTGATGTTACTAAACTCTAGACACACACAAATTTAATTTCACTTCTAATATAAAACCCAATCCTCAAACTAATGGTGGTATTTGATTTTTCATAAGATACAATGTTTTAGAGAAACGTTAATTTTATATAATAAAAAATAACAAAAATACACAGTATTGTACGAGGAAATGCTAGCCAATCAGCAATGTAAGGTGGGGAGCAGGGTGATCAATGACACATATGCTATGGAGGGGCAGTTCAAGTGTCCTGGGCCTATGAGTCATGTATTGGGCATGGAATGCCTATGGCCCTTCGGGTCATGTATTGCGGGTCAGTCAGGCCTTATGCCTTTGGTCTACGGGTCATGTACATGTTCCCCTTCAACCCTTAATAGGGGGATTATCCATAATAAAAAAAAGAAGGCATTCTGACCATTTGGGCCTAGGGTAATGCAATCATCCCAGACAATAAGATGAAGTCAAAATTTTCATTCAATACACCATTTGGGATAGAATTCTATTTTTTCAAAAAATATAATTAATAAATTAACGAAATACCATCATCTGTCTTGTTACTAAGCTCTCAAAATGCACAAATTTTAGGTTACATTAAGGGTAAACCCCATACCTCATACCTAATGGTGGTCTCCGATTTTTTATATGATACACAGATTGGGAGATACAAAAAAATTTTAATAAAAAATTATAATAAAAATAATAAATGAATTACCCTCACATTCCATGTAACTAAACACATTACATACAAAAATGTTATATCACACAAAGGGTGAACCCAATATCCCTATGATAATGGTCATATCATATTTTTATTATGATACACTATTACATAGATGCATCATTTTTTTGTAAAATATTATAATAAATGTATTAAATGGAATTACCAGTGTGTATGATGCTACTAAAATCTTAACCCATATAAATGTTATGTAGAACATAGGGTAAACCCCATATCATGGACCCAATGATGGTCTCATATTACACATATGATACACAGTTCATAAGATATTCTATTATTTTCAAAAAATAGGGTGTGTGATATAATATTTTTAATATTGATATTCTATCTGCACCGAGCCTCTACAGGCCCTAGAATCTAGTGATAACCTAGAACCTCATGCTGATCATATTTTATAGAATATTTCATGTTGTTAAAATATAATAATAATTTACAATTAGTCTAAATGATTTGTAATAATTATTTTTACACAACTAGAAAATATATTTATTGTGATGCATCACTTACGATGGGAAAATGAGCAGTCGCAAATAGTTTTTGTGGGATTTCATGCCACTCGGAACCAAACCCAATGGCGATAGATTATTTCTGATGGGAAACTTATTCTATTCCAAATTGTCATTTGGTCAAATGTATTTGTGATGGAATTTAAAATACATTGCAAATACTTTCTACCAAATAACTATTTGCGACAACATTAATTCCTTCACATATAGTCCATCTCAAAAAAGTCAACAATTTGTCCCACCCTTTCACCTCCCCTCCTCTTCTTCCATCTCTCTCGCACAGCACTTCCAGACATACTCCTTCCCACCACCGACATCCCCTCCTCTATGTTGTGCCATCGCACCACTCCCATGCCCCTCCACATTGCTGCACTACTCTGTCAGGCCACAGAATCATTCTATCAATCCTTTTTCTATGAAATCGCAATGTAGTGCTGCTTCATGTTGTTCCGCTCAGATCTGAAAGGTAAAGACACGAGTATTTTTCTCCAATATTTTTATTGTTTATTTTTATTCAATATTATGAATATTGGTTTTATTAACTTACAAATTAATTGATTTAAATGTTTTTTAATTTATTTGATATTTAGGTTTAATATAAATTTATTAGTTTATGTTTGGATATCAATTGTTTTTATAGGAGTTGATTTCATTTGAATAATGGTCTGGTTATTTATTTTTGGTTTCCAATTAATTTTATATAAATGTTGTTAATATTTTGTGTGTGTAATTTTTTTGACTGTCAATTGTTTTTTGTATAAATACTATATATGTTTTCAATAGTTTCACTAATTATATATGCTATTAATTATGTATGTTATGAATTGTATAAATGTTTAAAATTTTATCTATGTTTTCAATTGTATAAATATTCTTTATATAAATTCTTAATAGTTTAAATATTATAAATTTCAATTGTATATGCTATCAATTATAAAAATTTCAATTGTATATGGTTTCAATTGTATACATGTTTTATATATGTTTATATATATATAAATTAATAAATATATGAACATGTGTGATAATATATATATATATATATCTGTGTGTGTGTGCGCGCATGCGTCTACATTAGAAATATATATTGGTTTAACAAAATTATAACAATATATATGATGCATTTATATTAATTAAGAAATAATTTAATGTATATATAATATCTTATGAATATAGAAATATAAACATTTTAGAAAACATATTTAATATTTTTAATATATATTTAAATATCTGTGTGTGTGTGTGTGTCTGTGTATTATCATATGAATATAAATAAATATACATATATATATATATCAGGTTTAAAAAAGTATTGTTTTTTATATATACATGTGTGCACACATATATGTATTTGTTTTATATAAAAAACTTTAACACATTTGTTTAGTGAAAAATTAATAAAAATTTAAAATGAATAATATTTATTAAAAATATAGTTAATAATAATGAGGAAATTTTTTTTAATACATTTAAAAAAACAAATACAAACCTTATTAAAATCTTATAAAAATATTAATTATTAAAAATGTGGTACTAATTTAAATAATTTATAATTATTAATAACTAAAGAGTCGTTATTATTAATAAATTGTAAATTTTAGTGATAATTATAAAATAATAATAATATTTTTTTGAATAAATATATAAAAATACAAAAATGTATTACAACTATTTGAAATTCAAAATAATTCATATAACTGTTTTATTAATTAAAATAATTAGATTTAATAATTATTTTAATTTTTACCCTCGCGTGAAAAGTCACTAAACCCGTAACAATCACAAATGTTATGTCACTCAAAGGGTAAAGCACACTTCTTGAACCTAATTATGCTCTCAAATTTATCATTTGTTACATAGTTTGAAAGATATATTAAACTTTTTATAATAAAATATAATAATAATATTAAATTAATTACCATTGCTTACAATGTCACTAAACACCTGATTCTCACAAATGTTATGTTGCGTTTAGGGTATAACCCACATCCCAAACCCCAATGGTGATCTCTAATTTATCATTTGAGACATTTTTTTGAAAGATACGTAATGTTTTATAATGAATTATAACAAAAATATTAAATTCATTATCCTCGCCTATAATATAACTAATCACCTCATGCAAAAAAATGTATTGTCACATCTAAGGTAAACCCCAAATCCTAAACCCAAGGGTGATCTCCGATTTATCATATGAGAGACTACTTGTATGATAAATAACTTTTTACAATGAATTATAATAAAAATATTAAATTTATTACTCTCACCTACAATGTTTCTAAACACCTGACACACACAAATGTAATATCGTTTTTAGGGTAAACCCATCATCCTAGACACAATAGTGACCTCTGATTTATCATATGAGACATCGTTGGAGAGATATTCTATAATTTTCAAAAAACAGAATGTGTATTGTATAATATATATATATATTATTTTTTTATCTATGATGAACCTCTATGGACCTCCTAATCTAGTGCTAAACTGGTGCCTCACTCTACTCATATATATTCCATATAATATATCATGATGGTAAAATATAATAATAATTTGAAACTAGTAAAAAGTATCAGTTATTATTAATACTATTCTTATGTTTTAGATAACTATGGACTCTGGAAGTAGACACAAAAATATATTATGTGATTTTGGATGGATAAATAATCACAAAAATCCAAACAGATCTTGTTCAAATCATATCTACATTGAAGGTGTTGAGTCTTTTATATAATTTTCATCATTGAATTCAAAGTTTGTTTCTAAAAGAATAATTAAATTTCCATGTCAGAAATGTGATATTTGGATATTCGAAATATTTTAAAATTATGGAATTCAAATATTATTTTCTGGTTTTTAGAAATATTATATTTTTGGTATCAAAATTGATAAAAGACTTCAGGTGAAAATACGATTTTTTTCCTTCCAAATCTATCATTTCAGAATTTAATACATGAGGCAATTATTCTGTCCATTCCAAAAACAACAACTCAAAATGATATTCCAAATCATGAATCAGAACCTTCTCAGTTTTATAATTTGTTAAAATCCGCTAATGAGTCCTTATATCCGGGAAGCCAGATGACCAAACATGACGTTTTTAAAAAAACAATGGTGTTTAAATCATATTCTGAAATATCTAATTGTTTTTTCAATCAGATTTAATCTTTGGTTATGTCATTTTTTCCTGAAGGAAATACATTACATGTAAGTTTTAATGAAATAAAAAGGTTGGTTCATAATATGGGTCTAATTTATCAAGAATATCCATGCATGTTTAAATGACTGAATATTATATTATAGTGACTATGAATCTTTGGTTGATTTTCCCACAAGTAGAGATTTGATGTATAAAGAGTCACAACAAGGAAAATCTAGAGTTCCCGTGAAATAGTTGAGATATTTTCCCATTACACCTCTTTAACATCATTTATTTATGTCTCACAACACATCTAGATTGATGACATGGAATAAATAAAATTTTTCATCACATAAATCTTAAATCATTCATGTGATGGTGATTTATGAAAACATTTTTATCAGACACATCCTTATTTTACTTCATAACCACATAACATATGGTTGGTCCTTTCTAGTGATGTTTCTTTTCCATTTTCTTATTAAGGCAGTTAATAGGCTTGTCAGACAATTTTCATTACTCCTTATAACATGCCTCCTTAAATGTTGATAAAGCAACCATACATATATTTTATGCTATTAATTACATGACATTCAATGAAAAAGATTTATGTTTAATTGAAATCACTAGTGGATTAGTTAATTTCATTATAGAAAAACGATGTGGATACATTTGATATCACTGTTGATCTAAATTTTATATTGAAGGTTTCAATAATATGAATGATTAATGACATTCTAGTGTATGGTATGTAATATAGATAGAGAACACATTATCTAAAATCATTTATATATTTCATGGATAAGAAAAAAGGGTTTATTCTTGTAGATGGGAGAAATGTTCGTTATTTTTACTTTCATCGGAGATTTATTACTATGGATCAACCATTTCAAAGGAAAATAATTAATTTTTTAAAAGGTCGAATTGAAACAGACGCAAATCCAAAAGTGCTCTCAGGTAATCAGGAAAAATCAATTGTATCTGCATTACCTCATGATAATTTTGGTCCCACTATAAATGAGAAAAAGATAAATGGTTTTGTGATAAATAATAATTGGATAAAGTGGATTATTTTGTGGGACCTTCCATATTGGTCTGATTTTTTGGTTCTCCAAATATTAGATGTAAATTATATTTAGAAGAATTTTTTTATAACATTTTTTATGCCATGTTGGACACATTTAGTAAGAGAAATGATAATATAAAGGCATGGTTAGATCATGAATATATTTTCAGATGTCTTGCCCTTTAATTATATGAAGGCAAAAGTTCACACAAATTATTGATGCCACAATAAGATTATTCACATAGTAAATAAAACCATTTATTTTTTTCTAACTGATTACATATTTGAGGTTATCAAATGGTTATGCTCTTAATTTGACTCATTGCATCAGAAATGGGAAAATTACCCTATTAAAAAGTGATGACTATCATGTCATAATTGAAAGATTACTGCATGTTGGCCTTAGAGGGATGTTGAATTCTTCAATCTGGGATGTGTTGACCGAAATATCATATTTTTCTAAGATATTTGTGTGGAAACATCAAATTTTAATGCATTGAGTTTTTTGGAAAAATATTTTGTTTTATTTTTATGTAAATTGGATAAAATATTCCCACAAAGCTTCTTTGATTCCATGGAACATTTAATATTGCATTTTAAATATAGCTAAAAATGGATGACTAGAACAATTTCGATGTATGTATCTGTTCAATAGATGTATAAAATCATTATTGAAGAAAGTATATAACAATGCATCCAATGAAGGGTTTATTTCAGAAGCATACTTATAGGAGGAAATTTTAAATTTCTACCCTTAATATTTTTAGTCAGAATATCCATCAAAACATAATTGTAAGGATAACAATGAGAAAAGTGTTGATGATGTCACATACCATTAGTTGTTAGTTTTTAATTAGCTCAAGTTTGGTTTTTGTGGTTATTATGAGTGATGGATTATTGATGAAGAACTATATAGATCAAATACTTTTGTTCTAATGAATTGTGAAAAATGAGATGATTTGTTCAATAAGTAATACTTTATTAATATTTTGTTAAAAATTTATAAAATTCCTATTTATTTAAACAACTTATTTTGTAGACTATATAATGACCATATCAAAAAACAAATTTTAAAATTACATCAGCTTCTCTTGAAAAATGTCTTAAAAAAAATTTGCATATTAGTTTTAAAGGATTATAAAAAAAATTCTCTCAATGAAATAATAAATCAAATTTTTAGTGATATATATTATTATTAATTTTTATTATTTACAGCTGACACTACATGAAAATAAAATTGACAGTCGATTATATGTGCTAAAAACCCCTCTATCAAAATTGATAAAATCTTAAAATGGGTAAGTGGTTCATGGATTTTGATTACATAAAATGATATTTGGTGACTCAAAGGAATAAATGAATAGTGGTGTTCATTTAAAAGGATACCATCATAAGGGAAGTGATTTTTACCTTTATTGTATACTAGATAAAGTAATCGAGTTATGTTATCTGAGAATAAATTATGTAATAATGTTTAAATTTCATTTCTATGATACTAATTGGGGATACCTATATACGTGATCGCTTTCATTAGTTTCTACACAACATGGGACCTGGTGCCCATCGCCATGCGTGACTAGATGTTTGACCACTAGATTGTATGTTATTAAATAATATATAATTTTTTAAAATTTATTTAATTAATAAAATATTTATTTTTACTTGTCTTACAATATTTATTTTCTCTAATTTCTAATAGCCATAGAGGTCCTATCTAGGAGGCATGGGACACTTGTATACTTGATAAATTTCTTTCGTTTCTATAAAAAATCATAAAGTCAGCTATGGATAAAACATTGGCTACCTTTTTTGGTCAGTCTTGCATCTCCAGTCATCCCAACCATATATCAGCTCAAGTATGGGATGGGTTGTGCTCTATCTAGCTAGGAGGGACTTCTATGAGGAGATCATCAGGTGGACATAAGAGATGGGGGAGGTAATACGTCACCCATAGGGCTAGGAGTCATACATTTTGAATACATTCAGGACATATGGTAAGTTATATTATTTATTAATGTATATATATTTTAACTATTACATGTTTGTTATATTATATATACAGCCACTTACCCATCTATTACGGAGGATGAAGTTTATAATACGATGTATATTGATCCATATACAGGACACGTTGTAGATGAAAAATATTTCCATATTGTGGTTATTGATTTTGTTTAAAAATTTAATGACTATTAATTTTATTATTATTATAATTTTTTATTATATTTAAAGAAAACATGTGAGGCTGAGAATTATCATTAATAGGATAATCAATATTAGATTGAAAAATACGTAACTACTGATTCATGTTTTGATGAGGGGGCTTGGATACAAGTGAGTATGCAGGGTGAGGATATAGGTTGAGTGATTGGTATTTGTTTTTGACTAACACCTACGAGTTAGTATGGTTTATCTTCGAGGGAATTAGTGAGCCTAAAGGGATATCTTTGAGATTCGTCACCAACATCGTAGAATTCTACACGGTATTAGGAGAGTTTGAGAGCTCAGGATGAGATGACACAACAGATGCATAATGAGAGGGAGGAGGAGCCTGAGCAGCAGCATCTGATAGATGATCAAATGATGGAGTATATGTGGTGACTTGCGCATGGCGTTGGTATGGACTTTCCTCCCCCTTGACCTTAAAGCGATCCTACCCCTATTACTTCGGATGATCCTCCTCTATTAGATGATATTTAATGATTTATGAAGTTTTTATGACTTTTTTTTGTAATTTGGTATGACATATCTGCTTTAATTTGTTTAATTTTTTATTTCTTTTTAAGTATCTATACATTTATTAAATTTTTAAAAAAGTTACCATATTTTAATTAACTTTAGGTTTTATAATTAATCATATATATATGTATTTTTTTATTATTTTTCTATATGTTTAATATGTTAAATAATTTGAACAATTTAAATTATTTAAATTATTTTTTAGTATATTTATTTTATAATTTACTTTTATTATATTTAATATTTACATTGTTCAATTATATTTATTTTTAAATTAATTAATTTATTTTATTTTATATCTTTTTAAATATTTTTTATTTTATTAATTTTTTTGGAAGAAATTGTTATTTGTGATGGATGGATCCATCCATTTTAAATAACTTTCTGAAAAATTTGTGATGGATTGTCACAAAATTCTCTTCAAAAACACTTCTATAAGAATTTTGCGACAAACCCTTTGTCCATCAAAAATAAGTATTATTTTTGGAAGATTGTTACAAATAAAAACATTTGCGATGCCACCATCCGTGATAGGGTATTTGAGATGGAATCTCGTCGCAAATGATGTTTTTCCACGACAGTCCATTGCAAATACCCTGTCATAATTAGCTTTAATTCTTACACTGTTATCTCAATTGTTTTTTATATAACTAAGCAGTCATGATGTAGACATGATTTTCTATTAAGTGATATTGAATAGATAAATCATCACAAAAATCCCAATAGATGTAGTATAAATATTGTCTACATTGAAGGCGTTGACACATTTATATCATTTAAATTATCAAATTCAAATTTTTTTCATAATGAACAGTTAAATATCCATTCCATAAACGTGATCTTATAAGATTTGAAACATTTTAAAATGTTGGACTTCATTAATTGTGTTTTTTTAGAAATATTATATTTTTTTTGTCAACAAGGTGAAACAAATCTGTAGAAAATAACAATTATTTGGTTTTAGATACATGATTTTATAATTTAGTACATTTGGTTTCTAGTCTATCTATTTTAGAAAAAAAAACTCCAATTGATATTATAAATCTTGTATCAAATCCTTATCAGTTTTACAATTTTTTTTAAAATTTACTGAGGAGGCCTTATATCCAGGATGTGAGATGAGAAAACATGAAGTTTTTTTAAAAGTTATGGCTACAAAATCATAATGTAGAATGTAAAATAGTTGTTTCAATCTGATGTAATTATTATTTATGTTGTTGTTTCCTGATGGAAATATATTACCTACATGTTTCTCAGAAGGTAAGAGTTTGGTTTATAATTTGGGTCATAGTTGTCAAAAGATTCATGTGTTTTAAAATGAATTAAAATTATATTATGGTGATTATGAATCATTGATTAATCATCCAACAGGTGTAGAATCGGGATATAAAGAGAGAGAATAAGGATTTTCTATATTTCTAATGATACAATTGAGGTATTTTCTTATTACACGTCATTTATTTATGTCACGTAACATAGATGCATTACTAACATAGAATATATAAAATACTCTTGTTAGTAAAAGCATAAAAAGTCTATGTGATGGTGATTCAGGGAATCAATTTTATCAGATGTAGCCATATTTTTCATCATAACCTCATAACATATAGTTGGGTCTTTGTACTGATGGTTTTGGTCCATTAGGAGCTTATGATAGTCTATATTTCGGTTGGTCTATTTTCATTACTCTATAAAACATAAACCATGGATTATAATGAAGGAACCATAAATATATATTTGGTTTTACGAATTACAGGACATCCAAAAGAATAATATTAATTTTTATTTGAACCCTCTAATTTATGAGTTAATTTTATAATAGAATAATGGTGTGACTACATTTGAGATAATTGCATATCATAATTTTACACTAATGGTTGCATTAATATGGATGATCAATGAATTTTTAATGTATGTTATATTATCTAGATGGGGTATAAAAGGTTTAAAACCATTTCTGTACTACATGGATATGAAGAAAACATTTATTCTTAGTAATTATAGGAAGACTATTTATTTTTATTTCCATTAGATGTTTCTTCCTACCGATCACCCTTTTCGAAGGAACAAAAATAATTTTACAAAAGGTTGAATTGAAAGAGATAAACCTCAATCAGTGCTCTAATGGATTATGGTAAAATATATTATCACTGTAGTACCTTCTATTAATTTTGATCCAACCATAAATGAACAAAAGAAATATTATTTTAGGAAATATCATAATTAGATAAAACATAGTATTTTTTTGGGACCGTCCAAATTGGTTTAATTTTTTGGTTTGTCCCATGTTAGATATAATTCATATGGAGAATAATTTTTCTGATAACATATTTTATACTATGTCGGACTCACCTAGATAGACCAAATATAATGTAATGGAACAAATAGATATTTCTCTAGTTTACAGTTACCATGAACTTGAATTATTTGAAGATTAAAGAACATTAAATTTAATGAAACTAGAAGAATCATATGAACATTCTAAATAATTTCATTTATTATTTTTCAAATGGATTATTGATTTGAGATTACCATATGGTTATTATTATAATATGTCTCAGTGTCTAAAATTGGCATATTACTAGTTTAAAAATTCATGACTATCAAGTCATAATAGAAAGATTAAGCATGTTGGTCATAGAGGTCTATTGTATTCTTCAATCTCGAACATTTTAATCAAAATATCATATTTCTTTTGAGATATTTGTATAGAATCAACTAATTATGTTGCATTTAATATGCCTCAAAGGATTTTGTTTTAATTTTATGTAAATTGGAGAAAATATTCCCACCATGCTTATTTAACTCAATGGAAAATTTAAAATTTCATTTTCTAAATGATGCTAAATGTGGAGGACCATTAATATTATGATGGATGTACCAATTTTAGATATGTATGAAAATTTTAAAGAATAATTTATGTAACAATTCATTTATTGAAGGATGAATTGTAGAAGTGTACTATCATGAGGAAATTACAAATTTCTTCTCTTATTATTTTAAATCAGAATATCTTGCAAAACATAGTTGGATGGGTCATAATGAGAAAAATGATGATGGTGTCACATACCACCGTTTATCAGCATTTAGTCATCACGATCTTGTTTTTTGTGGTTATCATGAATGATGGATTTTAGATTAAGAACTCCACATATAACATAAATATATTCTTATAAATTGTGATGAAATGACCCAATTTGTGCATTAAGTCCTAATTTTTTATTGTTTTATTTAATTTATATAAAATATATCTTATTTACATTGACTGTTTTTTAGACTATATAAGGAACATATAATAAAATATACAAATTAAATTTATTGTTCTTAAAGAATGTCTTCAAAAGAATTTTTCATATTGGTTTCAAAATACTGGTAAGTTAATTTTCTTTCAATGGAAGAATAAATAAAATTTTCAATGATACATTTTTTTAATTTTTTTTTGTTGTTTTCATGCAAAAATAATGAAAATAAAATTGATAGTAAAGTTTGTGTGATAAAAACCCCTCCATCGAAATTGGTAAAATCTTATAATGGGTATGTGGTTAATAGATTTCGATTCCATACACGCATAAATGGCGACTCAATGATATTAAGGAATAGTTTTTTTTTGAAATGAAATCATCATAAACAAAGTTTATTTTACTTTTATGGTATGCATGATGAAATTATTGAGTTATTTTATATGGAACCTAATTATTTAACAATGTTTAAATTTCCTTGGTTTGATACTGATTGAGGGTAGTGAGTTCATCCAAAACATGGATTCGTTGACATTAATTATAATATTATTCTTGCATCAAATAAACCTTTTATGTTAGAACATAAATAACATAATGTTTCCTTTTAAAATTAATTTTATATATCATGAAATTTGAATGACTAGTGGAGTGTAATAAAAATAAAATCAAGTGACCATTAGTTTATTAAAAATGAAAATAATTTTGTGGAAGTTAAACATATTGAAATATTTCAAGAAACATCTAAAAATATATCTCTTACCTGATTAGATGTAAATACCGATGATGAACCCCCAGTTAAGGGCTAATGATATATATAATCTTGATGAAGTAATACAAGATGATGAAATTGAAATTCTAATTGATGTTGAAGGTGCTGAAAATGATGATGAAGATAATGTTCTTAATAAAAATTATGAAAAAGATGAAAATTGATGTACTATATTCAGGTATTTGTTAGTTTTTTAAATTTTATATTTGTATTTAACCATTATTTATAGGTAATATTTTTTTTGGATGGATGGATATAATAATAAATTTTTTCCTTTACTAGTCCTAGTAATTATTAGTTTTTTTATATTTTATATTTTTATTAACATTTATTGATAGGTAAGAATATTATATTATGCATGATATTTATCAGTTTTTATATTTTAAACCTATATTAACATATATTTACTTGTTAAATTATTATGTTCTAGTATTTATTTATATGAAATATTACATTATGATATTTATTAGTTTTTTATATTAGATATTTTACCAACAATTTCTTATAGTTAAGATTACTATATTCTGGTTTTTAATAGTTTTTTAATATATTATAATTTTATTAAAAATGTGTTCTTGTTAAGATTAGTTTTTTAGATGGCTTGAGATGCTCCTGAAGATGTATTCAGTTCTATCACAGATGCCATACTTTCTACTGAGGAACCCAATTTATCTACTCTACTGGATGTTGCGCCTATTAGGAGGGTGTGCGGTCTTGCTCAATTAGTGATTCCATACCCTTTTCTAGAGAGATTACCATCAATTTATTTTGATAATAATTTATGAGGGTATGTTTAATTGTTTAAAATATTTATTTTATGTTGTATATTTTTATTAACTTGTTAGAAATATTTTTTTTTTAGTTTTTTACATTTAGAAATTTGGAACGCTACTATGATTCCAAGAAATTATTTTTCTGAGCCAAGGGTATCATGGAAATGGGTTCCCATCATTTTTCATCACTACAAGTTCATGCACTAGATTGTACAATATTAATCAATATATTATTTATAAAATTTATTTAATTACTAAAATATTTTTTTAATCATCTCGAAGGATTTATTTTCTCCAATTGATGATAGCTTAAGAGATCTTATACGAGATGCATGTCGTATTTGAATTTGTGATCACTTTCACCAGTTTTTAGATAACCTCAGAAAGCGAGATATGGATAAATATTATGTTACTGTTTACAATTTTTCTTGCATCTCCCATCATCTTGATTATATCTCAACTCATGTATGGGATGGATTGTTCTCCTACAAGCTAGGAGAGCTTTTAAAAGGAGTTCATCATTTGGATATCAGAGTCGAGGGAAGGAGGAAGTCACACATATGTTTGGATGTCATACATTTGGAATAAATTGGTTAAATATGGGGAGTGATATTATTTATTATGGTATAAATAATTAAACTATAAAAAAATTATTATATTATACCATTCACTATTGACCCATCTATCATGGAGTTTGATGTTTATAGGAAAATTTATACTGATCACCATACAGTATAAGTTATAGGCGACTGGCAACGCGATATTATGGTTAGAAATGTTTTTAAAAATTTCATGAATATTAACCTTATTATTATTTTAATTTTTAATAATATTTGAATGAAATGTTTGAGGCTAAGACTTATCATTCATATGAGATTAAATCCATGATAAAACAATATGTCATTGGTGATTTGGGTTTCAATGAGGGGTCCTTGATATAGGTGGATTTTTATGGTGTTGAGAAAGGTCGAGTGAAAGGTATTGGTTCCTAACTGACACCTCTGTGTTATTATGGAACTTCTGTAATATCATCGGTGAGCTCGATGGTGGATTAATGAGAGTCATTATCGATGACGTCATCCACTACATAGTAAGAGGAGAGGTTGAGAGCTCAGGATGATATGATAAAACATATGAAAATAAGGAGGTAGGGAAAGACCCGAAAAGTCATAGAGATGATCAGATGTTAGTGTATATGCGACAACTTGCACGTGACATTTGTAGGGAGTTTCCTCCCATTGATCCTTAGAGTGATCCTCCTCCACCTAACACCAGTTGTTGATTTTTTATTTTTTATAAATTTTTTTTAATTTATGGTCAAAAATAAATTATGTTTGAAATGGTGTATTACAATAATGTTTTATTTAATTGTTTTATTTATATTTTTTAAAAAATTTAATATTTTTTGATTTTTTTTTATTTTCAATTTTTTAAATTATTTATATTTTTTAAATATTTGTAACTATTTCTAATTTTATCAATTATTTTAATTTTTTTTATTTTTTAATTATTTAAAATTATTTAAAATTATTTTGTTATTTTATTTTATTTTCAAAAATATATTAGTAACTGCGACAGATGAACAACCATTCACAAGTAATATCAATTTCGATAGACTATCACAATTGATCCATTATTTAAGAGGAATTTCATTTACAATGGGTATTTTTACCATCGTAATTAATTAGTATTTGTGATGGAATTTCATAAATAACACCATTTTCAACATCATTTTTTTCAATGATGCATTAGAGATGGACTCCCATCACAAATTACCTTTTACAATGGACGTTCATCACTATTTCACCATTAAAAATCAACGATATATAGTTTTGTATAGTTCTTATGGTGAACAAGATGAAAGAAAAGGTAAAAAGGCTAATGAAATGGGTGATGCCAAAGGCACATTTGTAATTTCCTTCAAACAAAGAGGTATTAATTGAGAGGATGTTTTCATCTTAGGAAATAATCCTTTGAAAGTTTAAATGCAATTTACTGAATCAATGAAACAATCGATCACTTCTAATTTTGATATATTCATGAATTACATGTAATGTTTATATTATACATGGGTGTTAAATACAATATTCTAATAATATATGTGTATTTTAACACAGTAACGATATATAGTGATGTTATGAGAAGTAAGGTGGATTCTCCAAGCAGATGAGAAAGGGAGGTTCCTAAGTTAGTTGTGAGAAGAACACAACTTCTAATTTCCATGGTTAATGATTTTAATAAAACCTTATTGAGTATTACTAAAACATTTATCTCACATGTCTTTTGGATACAAGGATACATTATTCTATATCTGGAATTAATGTTGTTTGTTGTGTTGAATATTCAAGTAATAGTTCAGTGACACATGAATCGTAGGTACTACATTATGAATATAAAATGTAAACCCAAAAACCCATTTTTGATAAGATAACTATTTTTCATGAAAACCCAATTAGTTCTCAAAGAGATACCAAGTATGGTTTTAGACTCTATGGATTTAAAATCCCTTAGGTATTATCAACACACTTATGTAATTAGTATTGGACAATGAAACCATTAGAAATAAAGGTAATCAATAAATAATTCCCAACAAGTTCATGTTGAGAGAGTGAACTAATCCAAGTGAATGATATGGGTATATATATATTATTAAATTCCATTAAGTGTGTATGTAATGTGAATATGAAAGATGGTATATGCATGGTCAGAAGATATGAGATGCTTCAGGCTGATCTACCTAAGAATATTTTGACCAAGCATTCATCGACCAATATAATATAATATGGAGAAATTCTGAAATATATATTACCATATAACCATAAAATATATAATTCTAATAATGAGATTCATTTTAATTCTTACATGTTATCATTTATAAAAAAAATTTAGCATGAAGTAACTGTTAAACACACATTTCCATATACATATTAGAGTCATGATGTAAGTAAAAGAAGAATTAATGTTAAAAATCATGCGTTTCTGGTACATCCATTTTCTCAATACATGAATCACAAATAAAAGCATTATCCCATATCCATATTCCAAATATAATGAAAAATGGATAATACAACTGATATGATGGAAATTCATTTTCAAAAAACATGTATTTAGATGCATAGAGTTTGTAAGGATATTAACAAACATGTATCAAGAAAAAAAGTGCATATATAGTAATCATCCAAAGAGTTTCTTATGATATTATATAGAACCCTAAGATATAAAATAGATAGTCAATTTATAGACTATATTTCTACAAAAGGGTTCACATCTCTATTCGAGATAGTGGGATCTATATTAACATGGGTTTAGTTAGTAACCAAGATGCATAAGTAGTTAGAACATGAACAAGATCCACTAGATATTGTGGAAGAGGAATGTTATAGAGACACATATTCTATTGGAAGGACATAACAATTTTGAGGGTTTTATATTTCCCATGACTGGTGAAACATTATTAATCGAGAATAATAATTTCTACAAGTAAAAATTATATGGAAATAATGAAAAATTGATGAGATAAATTAAAAAACATAATTAATTACATGTATCAATGTATAATGGATTATTATTTTGAATACAATGGTAGGTATTCTCGTTACACGATAAATGGATGGTAATCGTGTGGTACCAATAAGGATTTATTGGAAACACCAAGTGATTTTGACTAAATACATTATAATTTTACACATTATATCTAATTTCAATGGTAAATTTATTGTGTATTAGATTTCAATACTATAGTCAGGGAAGGTTTTTTATTTTAAACAACAAGAAAGGGATGGTGACAACACTGAATGCCAATAATGGGTGAAAGTATCTAAATTAATTATTAGGATTGAAGTAAGAAATTATAGTATAGAATATTCATTTGGAATGAATTTGTTTCTTGTTATTATAAGAGATTAGTGGGATTGACATTTTCTTCCATGTAATATATGTTTGGAAACATATGGAAAACAATTATCGGTCTTGTAGTTAGATAAGACTATGATGAAAGTAACTCTCTAGAGATTAACTTAATGGAGACTCCAATGTTATTGTGAATTTTATCCACTGAGGATGATAAAATGGTTTCTTAGACCATCTCACTAGTAAATATACTGACATAGAATTGAAAAATAAAATTTGGAATTATTTGAGAGATAATTTTTTTCAATTTCACATGGTATATATCTGTCCAAAAATCCATGCATACACACAGGAGGAGATTAAAGTGGTGAGTTGAATTCCATATGATTTTGTGATAGATAAGTCATGTATTCCATGATATGTACATGAAATTTTACTACTAACATAAACATTATAGTAGGAATATATAATTTATATTTAGAAGAACTATTATGGAAGCAGTCAGAAGTTTCTGATTGTGCTTGATCAAGTACATAATATATATACCTAGTATGTGGAGAGGAATAAATAATAGTTATAAGTGGCCTAAATTAGTATTCATATAGATCCATATAGAATAATATAATAGTTAGGATAAGGTAATGAGAAATCAAATCTCACTCAAGACAATTGTATCCATACCTATAGATAATGAGTATGTTGCAGCTTCTAAGGTTATCAAGAATACGTGTATTAAATTCAATGATTTGTTCTAGTTCTTGTAATTTCAACTAGTAAGTATAGTTTTATCATTATGATAGTTATATTATTAACACTATCCATGATTTCAAGTTATGAAATTGGAAAAAAGGTATAAACTCTATATTTTCATCTCATGAGAATTTTTACTCAAGAAGGAGAGGTCACAAATAGTAGAATAGACACATATCAAAGACCTAGAAGAACCAACAACTAAATCCTTGACTGAGTCTAAACATAATCTAAATCTTGTGAGATCTAATAACGGGGGATAAGGAGTTGGCTCTAGTGATAGTTGGAATGTTCGAAATGTGGGTTCCCTATATCCAATATTATCAATACTTTTTATTACCATACCAAGGACATAGTGAGTTATGAATTATGTTCACTTAGAATTATAGTTTATACATTTATGTAACCACTATGTAATGGTAATGTCAATAGATTAATAGTCTTATAAAAAAGTTATTACATATCCCATTATGTAATGAGAACCTTGAGATACTATGACATTAATCATAAATTTATGTATTATTGTCTAGATAAATCATACTGGCTGGGAATAATAGATGTATGACTATAAGGTGATTGAGGCTCATATTATTTGAGAATTCATTTCATGAAGTCCGCACATAGTGACCTTAATTAATTGATATCATAAGGACAGACCCATGAATTGGAAAACCATATGTTATAGGATTGATTGGATGTTTCTATATATGGACATGTGTATTGGTTTTATGACTTGATATAATTATCAATGTGTTCCATTTGATTGCGTAAGTTGATGCAAGGAAAACCTAGTATATTGAAATCATGGTGAGGTTGTATGTGTTGGGTATATAATTAGTGGTATGTCATTGGTTAACTTATCATGATATGATATTTTTCTTTATGCTGAGGAAGTAATATCTCAATCAAAGTTGATTAGGATGGTATTACCTTTATAAATTCAAGGTCATGATAATCAAGGTTAAATCTGTCCAATTAGATAACAAATAATAAAGTAATAAAGGATGATGACACTAGTGTGAATCTTTCTTTATGAGATATCTAATGAAAAATAGATTATATTACCCAGTTCATGTATATAGGTTACATACCATTTTTATAACTAATCCATCTCTCTGTAGGGGCCATGATGGTTTTTAAGATTCTACAATTGGTATGTGAATAGTATTCACCGGTATCGAGATATGTTATTAGAGAGTCACATATAATAATATGTTAAAACACATTCACTGTTTTATTGAATACTTCTATAGGACATAGTGGTCCCTACCACTATGTTTTAGGATATGTTTGAGGGTTTATGATCACCCATGGATTAAATGAATTCATATTATTCAAGTTAAGAATAATTGGCGTTGAATTTATCTATTAAATGTATTTACAAGAATTAAAGTAAATACTTTGAAAATATTGTACGTATGAATATTATTTTAATATTCTAGGTCCATTAAAAATTTGTAGGAATGAATATTTAAGTTAAAAAACTTGGTTTTATCACATAATATATTTAATATATATTAAAAAGATGTAATAAAATATAAATAGTATCTATAACTCAATTTATTTCATCATAATTAATTAATTATTACTTATTTAGTGAATGTTAAATATATATGGCTCGGGGAACCCTAAATGGGTATTTTGAACATCAACTATATAATAGTAGAAAAGAACATTCCAACTGACTATTCATCCTTCAGAATTGAGATATTCACTCTCCTACAAACTCCTAGAGACGGAATCGCTCAATATGAGAAAACAATCCATGTTTTCCCTTACAATCCAAAGTTCTTGGATTGTGGTGATCAACGTGGAATTGTACATATCATTATAAATCTATGATTGAACCCAGAATATAATGAAAAACACATACATAGATTCTAAAATCCTGTGTGGATGATCTATAGTGGTTTGTTAGTGAATCATTCGAGCAGCAGTCACCAATAACTTCAGATAGCCATGAGCGCTTCTAATCAGAATGTGGTACTCATTATTTTTATTTTTTATTCTCTGATTACATCACATGAGATCCTTAGACCATACTGGGGCATAGGTCATTAGAGATGAGATGTTTTTCTCACTCCAATGATATATTTTATATAAAATCATCAGTCCACAAGTTTCTGCTACGCACCCCATAATCAACACTACCCCCAACCTAACCCCCTGGTATCCCATACCCCCAACCTAAACCTAACCCCCTCATCTCCCCTACCCCCAACATAAATCTATCTCCCTAGTCTAAAATATAAACTTAACCCCACTCGAACCTAAATTCTTAGTCTAACACCTAACCCTCCTCTACCAACTTAATCCTAACCCCTAGTCTAACCCCTAAACATAACACCCTCCAATCTAAACCCTATTATCCCACTACCCCTAACCAACCTAAAATTATCCCCTAGTATAACCACTAAACCTATCCCCACCCCACCTTCCTACCCCCTAACCCCCATTCTAACCCCTACCCCAACCTAACCACTTAGTATCCCCAACCCCCAACCGAAACTAAACACCATAGTCCCCCCACCCCCAAACCTAAAAAAAACCTAAAACCAAACTCCACTCCAACCTAACCCCTAGTCTAACCCCTACAAACAACCTATACCTTATACCCTAATATAACCTGTAATCTTATCCCCCCTACAACTTAAACCCCATGTCCTCACCCCCACAACATAAACCAGACACCCTAGTCTAACCACTACACCCAGCCTAATTATATCCCCTAGTCTGACCCCTAAACCTGACCCCCCCTCAAACCTATCCCCTTGTCTAACCCTAACCCCCTACTAGCCTAAATATGAACCCCATAGTGTAACCTTTAAACATAAAACACATCCAACCTAACCCCATAGTCTCCCCTATCCCTAATCCCCAACCTAAACCTAACCCCTGGTTTAACCCATAAACCCCACCCAAACCTCCAGCCTTACCCCAAACCCCCTAGACTATTCCCTACCTATAACCTAACCCCTTAGTATCCCCTAATCTTAGCATAAACCTAACCCCTAGTACCCCTACCCCATAAACCTAAACCAAACCCCGCTCAAACCTAAACTAGTCCAACCCTACAAATATCCTAAACCTAACCCCCATAATCTAAGCCCTAATACCAACCCCCTATTCCCCCCAACACAAACCTAACCCCATAGTTTAACCAATAAACCTAACCCCCTACAATCTAATCCTCTATTCTACCCCCAACTACCAAAACTTACCCCCTATACTAACCCTTAAACCTAACCACCCCCAAACCTAACCCCCTAGTCTCTCCTACCACAACCTAAACCTAACCCCTACTCTAACCCCTAAACCTAACCCCCTCCAACCAAACCCACTAATAAACCCCAACCCCAACTGAACCCCTAGTATCCCATACCCCCAAAGTCTCTCCCCACCAACTGAAACCTAACATCGAATTCTAACCTCATTAAAACCTAAACTTCTAGTAAAACCCCTTACCCAATCATAATGATATCCCCTAGTCTAACCATTAAAATGATTCCCCTCTAACCTAACCCACTAGTCTCCCCAACCCCTACCCCCAACTTAAACCAACCCCCCAAGTCTAAAACTAACCCATAGTCTAACACCTAATCATAACCCCCCTCTAACCTACCACTAACACTTAGTCTACCACCAACCCCCAACCAAACCCCCTTGTATCCCCAACCACATCTTAATCCTAACCCCATAGCATCCCCAAACCCTAGCCTAAACCTATCCCACTAGACATATCTACACCCCAAGCCTAATCCTAACCCCCATTCTAACTCCTAAACCTAACCATACTCCAACCTAACCCCCTAGTCTCCCCTAATTGCAACCCAACCTAATCCTAACCCCTATTCTAACCCCTAAACTGACCACCCATCCATCACCCTAGTTTTTACTACCCCCATTATTCTAACCCCTAAGCCTATCCCCATGGGCCAAACCCCTACCCCAACCTAACCTAACCCCCAAGTATAACCCTACTAATCCTAAACATAAACCCATAGGTCTAACCCCTAAACCTAACCCCCAACCCATCCTAATCCTAACCCCTAGTCTAACCACTGAACCTAACCCCCATCAAACTAACCCTTAACCCCTAGTCAACACCCGACCCAATCTCCTAGTCTCCCTATCCCACCACCATCCTAAATCTCACCCCTAGTCTATCCCCTAAATATAAACCCAACCTAACCCCTAAACCCATAGTTTAATCATCCAAACTAACCTCATAGTCTCCCTTACCCCTCCCCCAGCCTAAACTTACGCCCCCTCGAAGTGTAGACCATACCCAATACTCTAACCCCTAAACCTAACCCCCTCCTACTAAACGCCTAGTCTCCCATACGCCCACATAAACCTAAAACCCTAGTCATATTTCTAAACATAACCCCATGAGTCTAACCCTTACACTCCCAACCTAACCTAACCCTCCTCCAACTGAACCCCCTAGTCTCCCCTAACCCCAGCTAAACCTAAACCCATGGTCTAATCCCTAAACCTAACCCCATGGGTCTAACCCCTACACTCTATACTACTGACCTAACTTAACCCCCCTTGATCCTAACCCCCATCCAAAACCTAACACCAAGGTCTAACCCCTAAACATAACCCCAATATTAAACCTAAACCTAACCCCCTCCCCTCAACCTAACCCCTAAAAACTAGTTGAACACCACAACAAAAACCCCTAGTCTCCCCTACCCCTCCTCAGCCTAAAACTACCCACAGTCACCCCTATCCCAAACCTAACCCCCATTCGAACACTTAACCCCTGACCTATGCCTAACCCTCTAATATTTCCCCTAAACCTACCCCCACAACTGAACCTAACCCATAACCAACTAGTCTACCCCCAAGCATAACATTGAACCCCAATCATACCCCCAACCTAATACCCTAACCCCCCCATCCAAAATATAACCCCCAGTCTCCCCTACCCACTCCCCAATCATAAAAAGAACCCCTCAGTCTACCGTATTCCTAAGACTAAACCTGAACCCCAATAAACCCATACCCCTAGTCTAAACCCAACCCCCTTATCTATACCTAGCCCCCTTGTTTAACCCTAAACTCCACCATGATAACCCCAGGTCCCCCTACCCCCAAGCCTAAACCTAACCCCTTGTCTCCTAGCCTAAAAAAATCCTCATATCCTAACCCCTAAACAAATCACCCTATGTCTAACCCCTACCCCCAACATAAACATTAAACCCTATCCTAAACTAAATGTAACCCCCTAGGTTTCTCCCCAAAACCTATACCAACCTAAACCCTACCCTAAACCTAACCCCCTAGGCCAATGTATAACCACGTAATTATCCCTATATCCTAACCCCCACATGGACCCTTAAACCTAATCCAACCTTACTTCTAAACTACGATCAACATAACCACTAGCATAAAACAAACCCCCCCCCCCCCACTGAGTTCTTGGTCTAACCCCTAATCCTAGACCATCCAAATATCTTAATGAATATGTCTAATCATAATCCATTCCAAACATTACCCCAAAATCATCCCACCTAGCCTAACCCCTAAACATTTCCATTCATAACCCCTTGATATCCAGGTCTAACCCCTAAACCTAATACAACCTAACCCCTATAACACAACTAAGAATAGACCCCTAAACATATCCCATCTTAACCCAGTAGGACTAGGTCTAAACCTAAACCCCTAAAACAACCCCCAATCCTAAACCTATCCCGACATAACCCTTAAACCAATCCCCTACTTGAAACTAGACCAACCTAACCCCCTATGTTTAGGACCAAACTTAACCCCTCGCATAAACCAACCCCCTAGACTAAAATAACCTATCCTAGAAACCCTAGGTCTATGTGTAAACCTAAAACCTAGACTAAAACTATCCCAAACTAACCCCTAAAATAACCCCCTAGACTAAACCTAGACCAACCAAACCCCTAAACCGACTTCTAAAACCCCCCTAGTGTAACCTCCTACCAAACCCCAAGCCTAAACCACTTTTCCTAACCCCTTATTCTAACGTACTATGTATCCCCTAATACTAAACCAAACCCATGAACCTACTTCCAAGTATAACACCACAAATAACCCTAAAGACTAAAACTAACCACTAAACCTACCCCGAGTCTAACCCATACCTAATCCCAAGCTTATTCCTAACCAATAAACCTACCTCCCTAGCCTAATTAAACCTCCTAGCCTAATCCTAAACCCTAAGTCTATGTATAACTCCTACACCCTTCAATATAGGTCAAGGTTTAGGTCAAATCCCTATCCTAAACCTAAGCCTTATCCTAAACCAATCCCAACCTAACCCCCAAACCAAACTCAAAGCCATAACATAACCCCTAGGACAAGGATTAACTCCAAAACCCAACCCCCTATTTCTCTTAAATTATCCAAACCTAACCCATTGGTCTAATTCTAACCCATAAACCTAACCCCCAATCCTAAAACCCAAAACATAACATGATCAAACCCCATGATCTAGGTCTAACACCCTAACATAACCCCCAAGACTAGACCCCTAAACCTATCCCATCCTAACCCTCAAACCAACCCCCCAAGGTCTAAGTCTAACACATAATACTAAACCCCAAAACCAGCCCCCTTGTCTAACCCCTTAACTGAACCCTTATAACAACTCCCTTTCCTATCCCATTAATCTAACCCCTATGGCCAAAATCCAAAACCCACCAAGCTAAACCTAATCCCTAAAACTACCACATGTATAATACCTAATGTTCTATCCCCAAAACCTAACCCCTAGGCATAATCCTTGCCTAACCTACTCCCAATCATAAACCCTAAACCATCCAAGACTAATGCCTACCCCCTCTGTACTTAACATACCCCTGCCTGATCTTCTAATCCCCACCCCCCATCCTAAACCTACCCCTGTCAAATCCTCCAATCATTCCCTTACCCCCTCCCCCTCCGAGCCAAATTCCCGACATTAGCATAATCATCTAGCCCAGCCCCTACCAAATCCGGAAAACCTAACCCCATAAGTCTAATCTAATCCCAAACTAACCCTTATCCTAACACCTAAACCAACCACCTAGTCTACTCCATACTCCACTTGTGTCCTAAACCTACCCCCTAGACTTATCCCTAAAAGTCTATCCCCTTAACCTAACCCCATTAGGTATAATCCTAGCCCCACCTAACCCCTTATCCTTACCCTTTAAACAGCCCCATAGTCTAGCCCCTCCCCCCCAATGGCCTAAACGTACCCAAGCCTAATTCTCTAACACCCTGGCCTAAACCTACCCCATCCCTAGTCCCTAGTTAGACCCCTACCTACCCCCCTCCCTGAGAAAAATTCCCTACCTGATCCCAATCCCCGAGTCTAACCCCTACCTAAACTCCCCAAACCAAACCCCCATGGTCTAATCCTAGCCAAACCTAACACCCTATACAAACCCCTAAACCAATCCCCTTGTATTATCCCTATCCCCAGGGACAAAACCTATCCCCTATCATAATCCATACAGATCTAACCCCTAAACCTAACCACCTAGATCTAATCCAATCCAACCCTATCCCCTAGCCTAAAACCTAAACCGACCCCCTGGAATAATTCCTAACCTCCCCCCCACAGCCTAAACCTACCCAAGCCCCATCCCCTAACCCCCAATATAAATATAACTTATGCCTAATCCACCATTAAAACCCCATACTCCCACCCCAAGATAAATTCCCTAGCTAATCCCAATCCCTTTGTCAAACCCCTACCTAATCCTCCCCAACCTAACCCCTCTAGTTCTAATCCAATCTCAACCTAACCCCTTTTTCTAACCCTTAAACAAACCCTATATCCAAATCCATACTCCAACCAACCTAAACCTACACAAGACCAATCCCCACCCCACCCCCCAATTTTCTAAACCATTCAATGAGTAATCCCCTAACCCCTAGCCTAAACAAACCCAAGCCTAATTCCCTAGCCTAATTCACTTGGTCTAATCCTAGCCCAACCTAGCACCCATGACTAACCCCTAAACCAACCAGATAGAATAATCCCTAACCCCCACCCCATACAGTTAATCCTACCAAGACCTAATACACCCACCCCATGGGCCTAAACTACCCACACCTAATACCCTTACCCCCCGGCCTAAACTACCTCGATCCTAATACCCCAGTCTAACCCCTAGGTCCAATCCTAGAAAAACATCAAACCATAAACTAACCCCTAAACCATCCCCCAATCCTAATACCTACCCCATGGGAATAAATCTACAAAATAATAACATCTTAACCCCACGTTCTAAACCTACCCAGATCCGAATACCTTAGTCTACCCCCCCCCCCCCCCCCGAGGAAAATTTCCTACCTGAGCCGAATCCCCTAGTCTAACCCCAAACTATTCTATAAGTGGTTTCCCTAGAGCCCAATTTATCTGTATGTTTGATTACCCTATCATGGATATAGTTATTTATGCGTGATTTTCACTTCCCATTATAGTGTAGAAATTTATGCATCCACTATTTACTAGTAATTTCTATAGATTAATAGTCATACAAAAAAGATACAACATATACAAGGATAAAACGAGAACCTATAGATACTATGAAATTAATCATAAATATATATCATATGGAAAAGAAAATTCATACTGATCCAGTACATTATATGTATAACTATCATGTGATGAGGTCTCATAATCGTCGATACATCTCATGAAGTTCTCACTTAGTTATCTCTAGTTGTTATGATCATGAAGATAGACCTGCCAATAGCAATGCCATGTGTTTTGGGTGTCATTGGATTATCATGTCTATGGACATGTGTATTGGTATCTTGAATTGAGATCATTATTAATGTGTTCTATTTGGTAACAAACTTTGATGTAAGGAAACGTCATGATATGAAAATCATAGTGAGGGATCTTGTGCTGGGTGCATCATTGGTGGTATGAAATTGGTTGAATGGTCAATTTATGATTTCTCAATTCTAGGATGAGGATGTAATATCTCAGGAAAGGTTAATCAGGATAGTATTACATTAATAATAAATGTTCACGGTTGTCGATGGAATATACAGCTAGTTAGTTCAACAAATATTAAATCATGAAAGGAAAGTGACGTAAGTGTGAATCCTGAATTATGAGATATATAATGGAAAATATATTATATTACACAATGTGTGTTTGTAGGTTGGTTATCATTGCTATGAGTACTCCTTATCGCTTTATGGGCAATGATGGGTTGCTAGATTATGCCCCAGGTTTGTGCATAATATTATCTACTGTCAAGATAAGGGCATAGTGGGTCACACACAATATCATGTTCAAGAATCTTCTATATTCCAGTGAATATGTATACATTACATGGTGGACCCCACCATTTAGTTCTGAGATATGTTTGATGGTTTCTGATCACCAAAGGAATAAATAAATGTATATTATTCATGTTATTAATAATTTCCATTGAATTAATCTATTAAATGTATTTAGAAATATTGAAGTAAATATATAGAAAACAATATATGAAAAAAATATAATTTTGATATTAGAGGTTCATTTAATATTTCTAGGAATGAAGATTCGAGTTAAATGACTCTATTTTATCATGTAATATATTTAATATATATTTCAAATATGTGATAAAATATAAATAATATTTATTGTATAGTTTAGTTCATCATAATTAATTATTTATTAATTATTTAGTGTATTATAAAAATAAGTTGTTTGAGGACCCTAAATGATTATTTTAAACATCCACTATATAAGTCAAGAAAAGATTATTGCAATATACTATTCATCATTTGGAATTGAATGATTCTCTCAAATCTCAACTCATAGAGAGAGAATCACTCATTCCAAGAAAGCAATCCATCATCTCCCTCGCAAATCGAAGGTAGTGGATCATGGTGATCATCACCACATTTAATAGATCATGGGAAATCCATTCTAGGAACTAGAATATAAATAACAACATGTGTATATATATGAGAATCATGTGTGTACAATCAAGAGGGGTTCGACATTGGATTATTTGATCAATAGTCACCAATGACTTTTGATAGTCATGTTCACTTCTAATTGGAAGAACATACTTGTTCTTTTTATTTTCCCTACTCCAAATGCATCATATAAGATCCTCGAAATGTACTGGGGCATGTTTTATTTTAGATTACAAGTTATGTCACTCCATTGATAATTTTTTTAAAATCTCCAACCCACATGCTTCTGCTGTGCACCCTATTACCAACACTACTCCCAAACCAAACCCCCTTGTATCCCCTACCCCCATCCTAATCCTAACCCCCAAGTCTAACCCCTAAACCTAACCCCAATACAAACTAACCCCCATGTCTAACTCTTACCCCCTCCACTTCCAGCCTAAACATAACCCCCATTAATATTTCCTAAACATTCCCCCCTCCAACATAACCCCTACCCCTACCCCGAGTCTTAACATAACCCCATAGTCTATCCTTTAAACCTCACCACATGCTTTCAACCAAACACATACCCTCTAGTCTCTCCTACCATCCCAACCTAAACCTAACACATCTCCAACTTAATTCAAACCCCCTAGACTAAACCTACCCCCATATTCTATCCCCTTAACTTAACCCCCCTCCAACCTAAATCCCACCCCCACCACAACATAAACCTCACCCATAGTCTAAAACTTACCCACACCAAACCTAAAATTAACACCTTACTCTAAACCTTAAACTAAACCTCACTCCAACCTAACCCACTAGTATAACCCCTACCCCTGCCAGTATAAACATAACCCCTAGTATAACCCCTAAACATTACCCCCTCCAACCTGACCCCCTATAGTTCCTTACCCATACCCCCAGCATACAATTATCTCCCAAGTCTATCACTTAAACCTCACCCCACCACTCCACCCTAAACCATAACCCCTATTCCATCCCATACTCCCAACCTAACCCCTTATTATCCCCTAAAAAAGAATAAACCTAACCCACATGTCTCCCCTACCCCTTGAACCAAAACCTAACCTCACTCTAATATAACCTTGGTTTTACCCCAATCCACTATCCTAAACCTAACCCCCGAATATAATCCCTAAAACTAACCATCTTTCCCCCTCCCCACAACATAAACCTAACCACCTAATTTAACCCTTAAACTGAACCCCCTTTAAACTAACCCCTAGTCTCCCCTACTCGCCCCACACCGCACAACCAAAACCTAACGCTATAGTCTAACCCCTAAACCTAACACCCCTCCAACCTGACCCCCTATTCTCCACTACCCCAAGCATAAACTTTACTCCTTATTTTCACCCCTAAACCAAACCCCCTCCAACCAAACCCTCAAATATATACCTACCCCAAACCTATCCCCCTGCTATCCCCAACCTCCAAACTAAATAGAACACCTAGCCTCCTGGACCCCCCCCCCCCCACAAGCTAAACAATAAACCCCTTGTCTAACACAACTCCAACCTAACCCCATAATCTAAACCCTACCCGCAACCTAAACCTAACCCCCTCCAACCTAACCTACTAGTATCACCAACCCCTATGGCCCCGCCTAACACTAACCACTAGTCTAAAAACTAAATATAACCCCCTAAAAACCTTCCCATAAACCATATGCTAACCACTACCCATATTCTAACCCCTGGTTTCCACTAACATCATCCTAAACCTAAACCCCTAGTATCCCCTACACCTAGACTAAACCTAAATCACTATTCTCCCATATCCCCTTAGCCTATACCTAAACTGCTACTCTAAACCATAAACCCATCCCCACTCCAACATAACCCCTACTCTCCCTTACCCCAGACTAAACCTAACACCATAGTCTATCCTATATCATATGTCCCTCCACCTCTAATCTCCCCTACCCCTTGTATAACCCCTAAACAAAACCCAGTGAGTCTAACCTCTACCACAAATATAATGTACCCCCCTGAGTTTAACCCCCAGTCTAAACCTTACCCCTAGGTATAACCCCTAAACCTAAACCCTCACACCCTAGCCTAAACCTAACCCCATAGTCTAACCCTTAAACCTAACCCCCCTAAACCTAACCCTTAACCCACTTGTATACACTTTAACCTAATCACCTAGTCTCCCCAACCCCAACCCATATCTTAAACCTAACCCCCATCCTACACCTACCACCTAGGCTAACCCCAAAGTCAACCACCGTAAACCTAACCCATAACCCCCATAATCTATCCCCCCCAACCTATCCTCTTAGTCTGCCCTACCCCTCCCCCATCTTAAACCTACCCCCACTAACACACATCATAAACCTAACCCCTAGTATAACCCCTATAACAAACCCCTTTAAATCAAACCCCTTGGTCTCCACTTCCCCTTGCCTAAAAATAACCACTACTCTATCCCCTAAACCTAACCCCATGGTTCTAACCGATACACCCCTAGACTAATTTAACCCCCCCAAACCTGAAAAAAACCCACTAGGTCTAACACCTAAAACAAACCCCCCAACTTTAAAATAATCCTATCGCCCCCTCAAGCAAAACCCCAAAACCCCTATTATACCCCCAAAAACCTAACCTTCTAGTCTCCCCTACCCTTAACCCCAGCCTAAACCCACCCCCACTAGTCATCCCTACACAAAAACTATCCCCCAGACAAATACATAAACTTTATTCTAAACCAGACCCCCTACACTAACCCCTAATCGTAACCCCCTTGACATCCTAACCCTTAACCCCCTAGTATACCCCCAACCTAACCGCTAACCCATATCCTACGACCAACCTAACCCCCTAATCCTTCCATCCTATGCCTATCCCCCAGCCCCCCTATCACCTCGCCCCCAGCCTAAACCCAACCCCCCAATCTCCCCTACCTCCCATCCTAAACCTAACCCCATAGTATAACCCCTAACCCTATCCTAAACATAACCCCTTTTCTAGACCTACCCCTCATGGTTAACCCCAATCCCCCCACAAGGTTTTCACCCACATCTCCCCTACACCACCCCAAAATTTAAACCTAATCTCGAATCCCTTAACTAATACCTAGAATCCTAGTCTAACCCTTAATCCTAACCTCTATTTCTAACCCATACACATAGCCTAATCTTAACCCATATGCTAAACCGAACCTAAACCCCTATGTATCTTCAAAAAAAATATCCCAACCGAACCCCCTAGACTAAACCTAACCCCCTAAGAAAAGGTCTAAACCTTCAAATAACCCCCTCTTTTAACCTCATTCTAGACCCTTATACCTAACAAAACCTAACTACTACATATATCCTAACCTAATCCTCTATCTTAAACCTAACCCCAGGATGTCAAGGTCGAACCCCTAAACCTATCCCAACCTAACCCCATAAGGTATAGGTTAGTCCCTAAAACTAGTCAAAACCTACACCTAAAACAACCCACCCATCCAAATCCCTAAACATAGCCCAACCTAACCACCAAACCACCCCCAAGAATAGACCCCTAAACCTAGACCAACTTAATCCCCTTGGTCTTGGTCTAATCCTAACCCCCTAAACCAACGATCTAGCCTAAACATATCTCACAATACTACCTAAACCATGATCCTAGCATAAAAAATCCAAAACTAACCCCTAGGTCTAGGTCTAAACCTAACCCTATAGCCTAATCCAATTCAAATCCTAAACAAGCCCATACTAACCACCCTTGGTGTAAGACTAAATATGACCCCCTAGACGATTGTTACCTAAGCCAAACCCAAGAACCAACCCCCTATCCTAAATCTATCGAACCCTAACCCTTAAACCAACCTCTAAACCTAACCCAAGCCTAACCCATTAAACATAAACTGCCAGTATAACCCCTACCAAACCCCAGGCCTAAACCAACCCACTATTCTATCCCCTACCTAACCCCAAAGACAAAACCTAAACCCCAAACCAACCCCCAAGTCTAATCACCTTCCAAACCTGAATCGTGAACCTAACACCTAGCCTAATCCCAATCCCCATGCCAAAACCCAAACCCTTATGTCTAATTATAACTCCAAAACACCTAAATCTAGGTCTAGGTATACATCTAACCTCTAGATTAAACCTAACACCCATTCCTAAACCAATCCTATGCTAACCCCTGAACTGACACCATATCCTAAACCTGATCCACTAGTTCGTGATCAAACCCCTAAAACTAACCACTTACCTAATCCCCTAGGCCTTATAAACCAAGATAAACCTATCTCCTTGGTCTAGGTATAACCGCTAGATATAACCCAAATTACGAAACCCCAAAACATAACCCATCCTAACCCCTAGATCTAGATCTACCCATGAAACCTAACCCCAAATCCTAAAACCTTAAACCCAGCCCAACCAAACCTCTAAACCAATACAAATGGTATAGGTCTATCCCCTAATCCTAAACTATAAACCTAGCCCAAACTAAACCCTATGTCTAGGTATAACCCCCAATCCTAGTCCAACCTGACCCTTAAACCAACCCTTAGTCTATCCCCCTAGAATAACCCCTAAAAAATCCATTGACTAACCGCTAAACCAAATCCCTAGCCTAATCCCTAAACCCCTCAGCCTAAACCTAATCTCTAAACATGCACCCTATTCTAACCCTTCTGGGTATAACTCTAAAGCCTAACCCCTAGGTCTATTCCAAGCCTAACCTAACCCCCTTTCCAAATGACAAACCAACCTCCTAGCCTAATCTGTACCACCCCCCCTATGGCCTTAAACTACCAAATATTAATCCCCTAACCCCAACCCCCATGGGACTAACCCTACTCCAACCTAATACCCATGTCTAACCCCAACCTACATCCCCCACCCTCGAGCCAAAGTTGTATCCTAAGCCAAATCCCCTAGTCTAAACCGTGCATAAACCCCCCAAAACTAACCCATATGTATAATCCTATCCTAACCTAACCCCTAAACCACCCCTATCCAAATCCATAACCCCCCCCCTTTTGTCCTAAACCTACCCCTTATCATAACCCCTATAGGCCTAGAACCTAAACTTAACCCCATAGGTCTAGTCCTAGTCTAACCAAACCCCCTAGCCTAACCCCTAAACCAGACACTATCCTAATCCCTACCCCACCACAGTATAAACCTAACCAAGACTAATCCCCTAACCCCTCAGCCTAAATCTACTCCGATCCTAATCTCCCAATATAACCCCTAACTACCCCCTCCCCCCCACAAGAGAAATTACCAACCTGAGCCTAGTCCCCTTGTCAAACCCCTACCCACCCTCTAGAACTAAACCCCTTGGTCTAATCCTATCCCAATCTAAACCTTTATTCTAATCCCAAAACCATTAACCTAAACCTACCCCTATCCTAATCCCTACAGTTATTGCCCCTAAACCGAACCCCCTTATGTTTAATCATATCCCAACCTAACCCCATAGCCTTACCCCTAAACTAACCCCCTAGCATAATTCCTACCCCCCCACCCCTTGTGGTCTAAACCTACCCATGCCTATTCCACTAACCCCCTGGCCTAAACCTACACAAACCCTAATCCCTCAATATAAACCCTTACCTACCCCTCAGAGCCAAATTCTCTACATGAACCAAATCCACTAGTCTAACCCCTACCTAAACCCCTAATGATAATTCCCTAGGTCTAATCCTAGACCAACCTAACCCCCAATCATAACCCCTAAACCAACCCTATAACCTAATATATAACCCTCCTTTGGCCTAAACATACTGAAGCCTAATCCCCTATCCTCCTTGACCTAAACCTACCTTGATCATAATCCCCTACTCTAACCCCTAGGTCTAATACTAGCCGAACCCTTTCTCTAATTTACTATTATGGTTATCATTGGAAACACAGCAAATTTCAACTTTCACCCATTTATGACTCCATTTAGTAAGATATTTGATAATATGGACTGGGCACTAGAGAAGTAAGAGTATCATTATACCATATGAGGGGGGTATTGGTCACCAGGATAGATGGTAACACTTATTGTGAATAATACAGTCCATCTGGGTTTCACTACAACATCATGCACTTTTAACAATGATAAAAATGACCATTCCTAGTACATAAAAGAGTTTACTACCTAAGAGATATTAAAATCCCTCATCCTTTATCAGCACTAAGAAAATATCTTAAAAGATACCCTTTATTATCACTTCATAAAAGCACCGTTAAAGGACCATTTTATCAATTCTAGATGAATCCATAAATAATTAAATTCCAAATTCTATAGAGTTGCAACCCTACATCATAAATGAAATTGCCTTGTAAAATCAATCCCAGTAAAAAAATATAGAATACATAAAAAATTAATAGAAATATAGTGAAAATATATAATTTAATTAAAATAAAATTTCTAAAAAATAAAAAACATTGTATTTTAGACATTTCAAACTTTGTTTTGTACAATTACATTATTAAATAAAAATTATCAAAGAAATTATGAAACCTTATTGTTTCTTTTTATTTCCCCAACCCCAAGTCTTCCTATTAGTTTCTAAACAAACCAACCCATATCATAAAAATTAATACACCTATATAAGAAAACAATTCTTAAGTTGGTAATACAATTAATAAATAAGCTAAAAAAGTTTCAATTTTAAACAAAAAACATATACTTTGAGTCATACTGGCCACATTTTATCTTAGATTGAAGTGGAATCAATTTTCCACATCCAAAATGAGTTATGGACCATTTTACCAATGTTTGAAGACAATCCAAGTTCATTTTCTTTTTTTTTCTATTTGATGCATGTTTAAAACTAAATTGGAAATTTTTTATAGAAAACATGAACTTTGAGTCATATCGATGATATCCGGTGTCAGATTGATGTGTGGTTGATTCACACACATAAAAGAAGAATGAATGATATTTTCCATAACAGTTGACAGTAATCTAGTCTCATTTCCTCATTTTTTATCTTTTTGAAATGTTTTAAAATAAAATGATATTTTTATATTGAAAAAGCATACTTCGAGTCATATCAATGAAATCATATGTCAAATTGGCATGCAGTAAATTCCTACACATTAAAATTGAATTAAATATGTTTTTTTCTAAATTTTGAAAAATATACAAGCGTGTTTTTTTATTTTGGTGATGTGACAAAAATTTTAAACCAAAATGGAACCTTCTATTGAGAACATGCACTTTGAGTCATACCGATTACATCCTATCTCCGATTTATGTGAGGATGATTCATATACATCAAAAATGAATTCTATAACATTTTTCAAAATTTTGAACATAATTTGTTCTCGTTTTTTTTTTGTTTTTGGCTAGTTGATTTATGTTTTGAACTAAAATGGAACTTTTTTATTGAAAACATGCACTTTGAGTCATATCGACCACATTGGGATACATATTGACATGAAGTTGATTCCTACATGTCTAAAATGAATTATAGACAATTTTCTTAAAGATTAAAATCAGCCCATGCTTACATTCTAGGTCTTTGAAATGTGATGTGTTTTAAACTAAAATTAAAATTTTATACTAAAAATACATACTTCAAGACATATCAACCATATCGTGTGTCTAATTGTAATGTGGTCAATTATTAAAGGTGAAAATTTAATTATAGGTTGTTTTCTAGAAATTTGAAAATAATACAATCTCGTTTGATTGTTTTGGAGACGTGACACCCGTTTGAAACTAAAATTGAACTTTTCTATTAAAAAAATGCACTTTGAGTCATATTAGGCACATTGTGTGTTATAATTATGTACAATAAATTTTTAAAGATCAAAAATCAGGTAAAGACCATTTTCCCAATGTTTGAAAAAAATCCAATCTTTTTTTCTTAGATTGGGTTATTTTCTGTGTGTTTTAAACTAAAATGAAACTTCTGTATTGAAAAAATTGAAACTCAAGAAATACCAATGATATAGAGTATCATATTGACGTGAAATTGATTCATACACATCCCAAATGAATTAATGAATGTTTTCCTAATGTTTGAAAGAATTCTAAGATAATTTTATCATTTTTGGCTCAATGATGTTATTTAAAATAAAATGGCTACTTTAAATTAGTAACATGTACATGAAGTAATATAGAACACATTTTGTGTCAAATTTACAATAGGTAAATTAATATATGTGAACATTTAATTATGTATTTTTTTTATAATTTTTGAAAACAATATGATCGTGTTTTCTTAGTTTTGGTGATGTGACACGAGTTTCAAACTAAATTGGAACCTTTCAATTGAAAACAAGTTCTATGAGTAATATCGATCAAATCACATCTCATATTGATTTGTGGATAATTATTACACATCAAAAATGAATTATGGATCATTTTATTAAAGTTTAAAAAAAATCCAAGCTTGTTTTCTATGTTTAGGATATTTGATCTGTGTTTTAAACTAAGATGAAACTACTTTATTAAAACAAGGACATTGAGTCATATCGACCACATCGAGTATTTAATTAATGTTTGGTAAATTTTTAAATGTCAAAAATATATTATGGACTGCTTTAATAATGTTTAAAATTAATCTAATCCTGTTTTCACAATTTTTTCATTATGAGGAATTGTAAATTAAAATGATAGTTTTACACTGAAAACACATACATCGTGTCATGTCATCCACATTGTGTGTTGTAATAGAATGAGTTCAATTAATACACATGAAAAATGAATTATGGATCATTTTATTAATGATTTAAAAAATTCAATCTTGTTAGATCAATTTTGGTGATATGACACGTGTTTTAAACTAAAATGGAACCATTCTATTGAAAACATTCACTTTGAGACATATCATCCACATCATGTGTCAAATTGTTGTGAAATTGATTTTCACAAATAAAAAACATATTTTTGACCATTTTAGAAAAATTTTAAATAAATTTTCTCTAATTTTATTTATTTTGGTTATTTGATGTTTCTTTGAAACTAAAATGACACGTCTATTTTAGAACATGCACTTCAAGTCTTATCGACCACATCGGGTGTTAGATTGACATGCGGTCAATTTCAAAATGTCAAAAATGAATTATGTATCATTGTGAAAATGTTTCAAAGAAATAAAATCCCATTTTATGATTTTTGGATATGTGATGTGTTTAAAACTAAAATACTTTTTATAGTGAAAACACATACTTCGATTCAAATCGACCACATCATGCGTTGGATTTCCATGCTGCTACTTCCTATATGTGAGAAATTTATTATTGGTCATTTTAATAACTTTTTATAACAATATGATCTCATTTTATTGGTTTTGGTGATGTGACACATGTTTTAAATTAAATGGGACCTTTCTATTAAAAACATTCACTTTGAGTCATATTTGTCACATCATGTGTTGGATTGATGTGTTGTCAATTTATAGATGTAAAAAATAAATTATGGACCATTTAAATAATTTTTTAAAAAATAAAATCTTTTTTTTTGGTTTTTGATAATTAATACATTTTTTAAACTAAAATGGCCCTTTTGTATTAATAACACAATCATTGTGTCATACTAACCACATAAGGTGTCAGATTTATGTACGGTCGATTCATACATTACAAAAACAAATTATGGACTAATATCCTAAATTTTTAAAATAATTTCAGATTATTTTCTTAGTTTTGTCTATTTTATTTTTACATTAAATTAAAAAGACATTTTTTTTATTAAAAAAACACCTAAAATAAAATGAGCCTCATTTAATGTTTTATTGATGTTTATTCAATTATAACTTGTGGAAAATAAATTATGAATCATTTACCTAATTTTTGAAAACAATCAGAGTTTGTTTGCTCAGTTTTGGATATATGTAACTTGTTTCTTACTAAAATTACAACTTTTTATTGAAAATATGCATTTCGAGTCATACCGATCACATCATGTGTCAGATTGATGTTTGGTCGATCTTTATACATCAAAAATGTCTTATGTATCATTTAATAAAGTATCAAAACAAAATTAATTTGTTTTATTGGTTTTGATGATGTGACATGTGTTTTGAACTAATGCATAAATCTAAAAAATTATGTATCAGATCAAAATGATAATGAAATTTACTATAAAAAACTAGATAAAATGATGATAAATTTAACAAAATAATTAGTAGAAAGTAAAAATTTCATGATGTCTATATACATTTTGACACCACTTATTATTCTCATTAAATTCTAAGAAAATAAATTTCCACAATTATAATTCTCCATGAGAAATTGAACATAAATAATATGTAAGCATTCTGATACTAATGATTCCCATCCCAAGGGTATCTCTAAGGTCATAGAGATTACTAGATCACAAAAAGAGTAGGTAATCACCTAAATTTGATGTTGGAAAACATTCTGCCACTGTGTATACTTCCCACTCATCTAGAAATAAATTTACTTCTTCTTATGAGTATATAGATTATTGGAAATCATGTTAGTAATCATAAAATAAACACCAAAAAATTATTAAGTAATATTTTTAGTGAAATTCTATTTACCATAGAGAATTTCCTATTTGAGGGTTTCTAGTCTTTATGTGGTTTAAGAGATATTTCAGAAATTTGAAAACATAATATCTACAATTTTTTTCATTATCATTCTTTGGAAACTGTAGAAACATTGACCTAAATAAGTAAATTATTTTGAAATATGGTTTGATAGTTAAATATATATTTATATATATCTTAATTTTTTTCAGTTTAAGTAATACACATGATTATTATATTTAATCACTAAAATCATACCATGATATAAAATATATTTAGATATCTCCCTACCATAAAATATTTCTTATTAAAACACAAACTAAAACTTATAATTCAAATTTTATCTATAAAATATTGATATATGTGATTTATAAATTGACAATACACATAATGTTTGGTCGGTTGGATGGATTTCTTTGAATTGAATCCAAAAAATTAATATTTGGGGTATCCATATTTTTTTCTATTGGAATATGATACTTCTGAAAAACCAAAAACAAATAAGTAATCAAAAAAATATAAATATATTTTATGTGATTAGATTGAAAAATTTTACCCCTCCATTTTATGAATCAAAAATTATTATCATCTATTATTTTCATATCAATCACATTTTTTATAACATATTTATTCTTATCAATTTCTTATTTCTCCAAAGAAATTTCTTGCATAGGAATGATAAAAAATTAATGAATCCAAATCATGCTTCATACTATTTTCCCATTATATAGAAGTAATATAAAATCCTATTGAAAATATGAATACTTATTAAATTTAATTAACATATTAAATTATTTTTTGGATAATAGTATTTTGAAAATTTACCTTATGTATGTATTCACAATTGATAATCATAGCCATTAAAACTTGAGAATATCTATTTCACTCTGAATACCAACCATGTCTATAATAAAAGATCCAAATATTTCTTCCTTATATGGAATGTTGGTTATATCTTTATGTTTATATGGTCTCTACATGAAGTTGTAATTATGATATATACATTAGTGGAACTGATGGGGATAAGGTACTCTTGGAAGGTCCTTTTGTTTTATTGGTCTATTCACTACATTGTCTGGATTAGACATTAGGTTTTCCGATCGTTTTATCTATCTATAATACCAAACCTCACTTCATTCCCTTTTTTAGCAAGTATTGTAGGTTTTTCATTTTATTTTTTAAGGGTGTACCTCATGTATCTATATATTATTATATGATCATTATATGAATGTTCCAATATAATTATTGACCATTTAAATATCTAGATCATCAAGTGGAACAACCAACTCAGTGCTCAGATCTTGAGTAGCATCATTCCCCACTCTCATGTGATCTTTTGGGAGTTATTTGTTGTGTAGTGTATCTCCTAGGATATTATCCACCATACCCATCTTAACAATGAAGTGTATGGGTGTTTATATATAGAAATAATTTGATTGTTCATGTGTCGATCTTTGTTTCGCTATTGGTTCACTTTGATAACTTCTCATATACTGGTCTGCCAAACCAGAGTGGACAATAATATCTTGAAAAGCATCTATTTTCACCAAAAAAACTATTATCATATTATATATATATATATATATATTATCATGATTTCTTCCTCTCAAAATATGTTTGAGGTGATAATCCAAAACTTACACCTCTAATGCAACCATATTTTTTTGGCCACTTCAAAGCTATTGAAAGTAGTTTTTCATCTAGTACGGTCACTGGTAATTCTTGTGTAAAAACAATATATATATAAATAGATATTTTTATGTAATATTGTTATAAAGAATAATGAATTGCTATTATTGCATATATACACATGTTTCCCTTACTTATTTTTATTAATTACTTTACCCTCTATATTTACACTAGCCTATTTCCATAACACATGGTGTGGGATGAAAGTTTCTTCAAATTTTGATTCACCAATTGACATATAAACAATGGAACATATATGGTTTCATATCACATAAAACATTTATTTTATATTTTAAATAAATTCAAATTTATTCTCTAGTGATGTGTACCTTGTCTTTCATTGTGATAGGGGTACATTGGTTTTGATTCTTGTTTATTATTTTCATCACTCTTTTGATGTTTCATAAATTAATAATTTTGAATAAAAATAGAGAAAATAATATATTATGTACTATAATTAACATGAAATGATTTATACTCCTGATGACTGGTGAAAGTATTCCATGTTTCCTGCTTTATAATGTTGTCATAAGTAACTAGTGGTTGGGGATTTACTTTCCCCTTAGTATACCTAAGATGGTACTTGGTAATAAGAATCTAGATGCCCATATATTATTTTATAGTGACCATTAAAACATATTTCATATGGAAATAATCTAAAATAAATGAACTCTATAAATAATAATGAAGATTCAATCAATGTTTCATTATATAATTTTTTAGTAAAACAGAGAATGTATTTCACAACATTACCTTGATATAATTTCAAATTTTTTACTTTGTTACATGATTGAAATGGGGCCTTTAATCTATATCAGTTATAACATTCATCCTAATTGTGATCCCATCATAACTAATGAACATTAATTTATTGGGGATAACATGTTGGATGCATTGATTCCATCCAATCTCAAATTTTATACTCTTGATTAATTCATTGATAATTTTAGTCAACCCTATGATAATAAAAAATTATTATTATTATCATCAACATGATATTTATCCTCTAATAATTCTATGGTTTCAGCATCATCTTCCTATTCTTCCCCGATATCGAGAACCTAATCAATTGCAGAAGTCATTGTCTACATGATTAGTCAAAAGTTTAATTTAGATTATGTTAATATAGTATAAAACACATAATATAATGAGAAAAATAATAATTTATTAATAAATTATTTAACATACTCATTGAACTATCTTTTTTTTTATAATGATGAAGGCGTTTTACTCCTCTATCAAGTATCCAAATACCTACTTTGTGTCCCCCTCTAATATACAAAATATTTTCAACATTGGGACAACCATGAACAGATTTTTATCTCTAAAAGGTGATCCTTGATTGGTGTGATCTTAAGAAGGAACATTTGGTAGGTATTACACACTCTCATGTTGAGACAATTGTTACCATTCCAACATTCAATTAAATATGTCAATTACTCAACAACAATGAGGCTAAGGCATGATGTATGGTGTTTTCTACTGCCTGCTGCATCATTTTTGAAGTCTGCAAAAAATATAGAGAAGGATGAGTCATCTACTAGGTTTTCATTCTATTTCGGATTTTCTCGATGGTGGCTGATATGGGTTATCTCCATTCTCATGGTTATGCGTCATCTTTTTTGAGGAAGCACATCCCAAAGGTGGTCCTTTATGAATAGGGGAATGCAAGAATCCAAATGGGGGTGTGGGTGTGTTGGACCCCTCTTTCAAATAGACTAAAACCAAATGTGGATGGATAATGTGTAGGGAGTACATGAGAGGATAATGGATTGTTATATATGGATGGAGATTAGTCTTATTAGGTTTCATCACCTTCTATGGTGCTAGTAACTCTCTTGGAGATGAAGTGAGGGAGATGATCAGTGGAACCCAGCTATGAAAAATATACAACATTATTCTCTCAGAGGTGAAAAACTGATTCAAAAATCCTTATTGGGAAGATACAAGGGAGGGTCTATATCCCATGATAGTTATTCTACTTCATCATAAAGGGAAGGTGTTTGTTGGATCAAGGTGTAACAGTAGGTCAAACATTGATAGAAGGAAACATCATGGTAGATGATTTAGAAAGATGAGGTACACCTTATGAGGTGATCAATTTTTACCATAGATTTGGATCTCTACTAAATGAATTCAATCTAATTGTTAGGGGTGATTCCCTTGGTATTCATCAAATCCGAACACCTTGAATGGAATATGTACTCTACATTTTACATATAATCAAAAATAACTTACCATTCATCTAGTCTTTGATATGAGGACTGACTTTCAGAATCGCTTATCTTCTCATGAAAAATAAAATTTTCTTCCTACTCTTCTCGACAATTTTTTATAGAATAACAATAAGATAAACATGAACAAATAAATTAACTATCATAAACATGTGATTCTTGGAACAAGTTCTCAATTTTATGTAGTGTTGGAGAAAAAGGCAGTTATTTTTGTATAGATTATGTAACCTTGCTATGTGGGAGTCCAAAAAGTGTGATGAGTCAATTTTTATTCATTTATTCACTTAGAATGTGGTGGGAAATGTGGTGTTTCATTGATAGTCTGAGTGCAGTTTTTATGGAGTGTGAAAGTTCTAGGGACCATCACCTCTCAGTTGAAAAATGTCAAGTATGATTAATTCTACGATATAGCACAGGTACCAAGAAATTGAAATCATATGGGGCATTTGACCACTAATAAGTTTCATCTAACCCTGGATTCTTCTTCCCTATAATTCTGACATATTACCATTGATATGTATCCACTTTAAGCATAAATTTATACTCTTTAATTTATACCCCTTTACCACGTTCTAATACAATTTACATCATTAATCAATGGATTTCAAATCAATATTTCTTGTATAATAACAAAATATTTTAAAAAAAGTTAATAAAAAGTATATTATACTCAACCGAATTACTTAAAGACATATATTAATCTACTGATCAATAATAAATGTGTTGGAAAACAAAATTTATTTATTATTAAATGAAATAATTCCCTTGGAAATTCTCATTATTTCCTTCGATTTAATTACAACCTAGATTTTTAAATTTATTTTTAGAAAATATTTCCTTTGAACATACATGGTAGTGTAATGATTTAAAACATTGTTTTCATTTCAACTATTTCATCAAAACATCACATTGTATAATAGAAATCATTATATAAATAATTTAAGTATCCTTTATACCAAAAACTATTTTTTTTTGAAATCACTATACATGAAAATCATATAATTATGTATATACATGAAAACTATAAATATACATTAATAGAACACTTAAAAACTTTTAAAAGAAAATAAAACATGAGTATAACATAAGGTTTCTTGAATCCCTTTGAACAAAGAATATTATAAAACTAAAATATAATAAAGGGGAGTTATATTTTCAATACATTAATTAAAAAAATCACATGAAATGATAACATGATACATTAAATAATGATTTTACACAAGTTTGACATGAAAAGGAATAACATAGGGTAAACATGTGATTGTTGTGATAGGTTCTTGATTTGATTTTTTGTGGGATAAAAATATTTTACTTCAATGATAGTTTCTATAACATTACTAGTTGGGAGTCTGAAAAGTGGAATCATTTGATGTTTATTAATTTATTTACATACTATGTGGTGATCTAGGTGGTTTTTCATTGATAGTCTAAGAAGAGTATTAATGGATTGGGAAAGTTCAGGTGACCCTCACTTGTCAGTGAAATAATGTCATGTGTGGTTAATTCAAAGATCCAAAAAAATTAGTGATCAGAATAAATCATATAGTACATTTGATAACATACAATTATCATTCAACCATTGTTCCTTATTTCCTTATATTATGACATATTACCAATTATATCACTTACACATGCACTGTTGAAAACAAGAGAAACCCTTGGCCCCAACAATCGACATTAGTTGGTAAAACATTCCAAGAATAAAACATTAACCAAAAAGGCCATATGGGGAAATAAAAAGAATTGAAACCACCCATAACTCTCTACATAAATTCAAAATCAAATAAATACATGAAACTCGTAGTGTAAAGGTAATCCAAAATAGAATTTATACAATATACATCCTAGTGTTGAGGAAAACAAAGATGAATTAGGGAAGATTCAAACATGATTGTGGATAACCTTTAGTATCTCATACTATGACGTAGGAACTAATCTATATTCTATAGAAAACATATATGACCTTCTGAGGTAATAGAATTTGGTTAAGGTTAAAATAATTCCACTCTATTTCAAGGAAAATTTACCAAGATGGTATGTCAAGTGCATGCCCTTAGCTACACATTTTCTATAAAATATAGTGACTTAAAAACATACACTAGGGTTCCATTTTATCCCAAGAATAAGTCAATAGAATTTTTGTGACTCTTTAAGAGTATGGGTCTATGTGTTAAGATATAATATAGGGTACCAGATTTGAATTTCTTGAAATAGTCTCAAAAATTATGATATAAGTTTTAGGGGGTCACTGGATTTTTTTTTGTAATGTAATGTCCACCCCATAAGTAAGAGATAGTGATGATATCTATATATAATCTAGTGAAAAAATTGAATAAATTTAATCCTTTGTGTGAAAATATAATTGGAAACCATCCATTGATGTTTATAAAATATAATATGATTTTCATAAATATATTTGGAAAACAAAGGGAGATAGGTTATAGGACTAGCGTGGAAATCACATGGTGAATTAAGACCACATAACAATATTAATTGAGATATTTTAAAATTTAAGAATACCATAATAAGCCCCTAATACCATGGAACTACAATTTCATAACAAAAGAAACCAAATCACAAAAACCACTATAATTGATGATGAAAAAATATCATTGAGACCATATAATATCCATCTAAATTCCATCCAAATTCATCACATGTCACAAAATCCATCCAATCCTTGATCCCAAATAATCAACTCATAACCAGATTTCTAATACATAACTAAAAACACAACATGAAATATTCAAAAAATCATTCATCATATTTCCAATTAATAACCCCCAAAATATACCCAAACCAACTAATCCCACAAGATTTGGACATCCATGACTATCCTATTAAAATGTAACCTTAATCCAGAATCTACAATCCTTAACCATAATAAATACCCATAAATTTTATACATACCAATAAATAACAATAAAAAATATCCACACTTAGAACATGAACACCCTAAGGATAGAGAAAATAAGAATTTAAAACATAAACCCAACTAGTGTTTGAGAAATAAAACAACAAAGCGATGAAGGAGAAAGACGAAAATGGATGAAAAATAAAATAAAGGAGAAAGAAATTGAAAGAGTATGAGACTTTAGAAGATGATAGGAACATATATCTAGATTATCTGAATGAAAATATAGTCATTAATGAATAGACAATGAAGAATACTCCTTTTAAGAAGGAATGCGAGGATGCCTCTCCTGCTCTCACTTAGCCTACTTCTGGTATGGATTGTGTTGGGAATCATTCATACACTGACATTTTTTCTGGTTGACTACATATGAATGAGGCCAACTCAAGCCTTACCATATTGGTTTCACGGGATAAGGGATTGAAAAACGTACAAGGATTGGTTTCTAATCAACAAGCCCCAATTAACCAGACTGATGATGAATATGTATAGCCTCAAAGAGAACTCATTATTACGAAGAAATCCAACTCTATATAATATAAAAATTTCAAAATTTTGTTTCCTTTTATAGGTATTGTAGAACATTTCATGTTTCTTTATGTGTCTATGGACCCTCTCGTGGTTGCTTCATGTCATGGGTTATTTCTTATTAATGACTAGGATGCGGTTACTTTCTGAAATCACAATAGTGAAATCTTGATGGATGAAGAAAGGGAGAAGGATCATACAGATTTAAAATTTCATCAAGATCAAATGGTTTCTTCAAAAAATAAATTAAAATTTTTTTGATAGAATTTTAATGTAAAAAGTCACCATTTGTTGCACAAGTGAAGGAAATGTAGGAGGATGTTCTTTCTTGACCAATTTTTGTTTTCTCGAATAGAACCCCTTTGGATATTCAAAATTATTTTCCCACCTCATGTAGTTAGCTTCTCCTCTTATTGATAAGGAGATAGTGGTGAGGTCTATTTATACTCCTACCCTTCATAAGGAATATGATGGTCATAATGACAGGAATTACAGAAAATTGGTCTCATATGGAGACCCTCCCATGGGTGGTAATGATAATGAGCATTCTAACATATCTAAATCAAAGAGCGTTGAACCAAAAGGTACTGGGAAACTAGATAAATCTTGTAAGTGAGGTCATCACCCAAGAAGTTGTGATCGGGGACATGGTCAAGATGATTGGTTTGTAGAAAGAGGGAATGGTTGAGTGTCTACCTGATCTTCTTCCAAGGATTTTAATATTCTCCAAAGGGAGTAGAAAATGCTCAAGGATAAGTATTCAGTACTTTCAATCAAAAAGATTCACAGTCTTAGTGGAAATTTACTGACGATGATGATGTATCTAGTTATGGTTATGGGTATGACATTTTTTAATATGTATTTCTAATATGGATGAGGGATTGTCTCTCTGTTTGACCCTGTCCAACCTCATGAATGTTTTTTTATTCAACCATTAAGAAATGGTTAGGATATTTTTCTTATGGCTAGACCTTGTTCGTATATTTAAATAATTATATATATATTTTTTTTATAAAAAACTATAGCTATAAATATAAATACAGTAAATATATTCATTATTCAAATATTTTTTTATAGTTTTATAATTATAAATATATTGAAATCATTATATATATTATTATCATCATATATATTTATTTCATTATATATATTTATTTCATTATATATATAATAAATATATATTATTATAAATATATATAGTAAACATATTCATTACTGAAGTATATATATTATAATTTTATAATTATTTAAATATATTGTTATTTATTTATAATTAAAAATATATTATTTGATAAATATAATACATAATCAATTAGAAATATATGTATAAATAAATATATTTGTAAATATACTTATAATTAATTATTTATAATTGTAAATCTATTTATATTATAATATCTATTTATATAATTATATAAAAAAATATATAACTATTATAAATATATTCATTATTTAAATATAATTATTATAATAGATATGGATTCTGATGTTCTTCTATAGAGCTTACGATGGTGATACGATGGCGGTTGAACCCTATTCTTCATGATGGATTTTTCACATGAATCGATGCTCGATCTCGAGAAGCTACTCGCTGGAGAGTGTTGAAGAAATCATCCTTGTAGTAGCATTTCTCCATAAGAGGGTGATTAGGATACGACCTGGGTAAATGAGTTTGGATCTCGACCATTCACATCTAATCGAGATTCAAGTATCGGGTGCATTATCAGAATCAGTTTTATAGTCTATGTGGAAGTGAACTTGATTTTAGTCTCGGAAATACAATCTATGTGCTAGGACTCAATTATTGGGAGGCTAATTCTTCACAAAGGAAAATAATTCATGGCAACAAGAATATAGAATATGTAAAATAACTACTATTTGGGGGGTTTTCCATCTATGAATGTGTTTTTATGGGTTGTAGTTTCTATAATTTCCTCTTTTCATATGAGATTTTCAAGAAAAAGGCTTGGAGATTTGGAAATCTTTATCTATTTATAAAGACATTCTAAGTCCATGAGTTGTGGTTGTATTTAAATCAGGATAATGTTAAAAATAAATTTTCTCAGTTTGGATTTGGATATATGGTATCAAATGGATTCTTTGGGACCCAAATATTCTTCATCATATTATTACATCTATTGGGGTCCTAACTCGTTGTAATAGAGAGAAAGAAATGGTGCGTTTTAGGCATTATTAAATGATTTAAGTGGAGATTGATCTCAGTCTAACTCACATTGATTAGTTAATTATATCAACGTGTGATGATGAGATCAATCTTAGAGTGGAATAAAAAATGTTCCTTCATATTTATGAAGAATGTTATTTTGTTTATCATATAAAGGAGACCTACCGAAGGTCCATTTTTTTCAAAAATTTGGCCCATGAGGCCACATGGAAACAGGAAATAGGAGGAGGTCCATGTCTAGGGATCTTGTGAAACATGATGGGAGGGATATTTTCCTAAGGATCTCAACATTGGAAGTGCAAGATCTAAGATCATATGGCATTTTTTTGTATTCCATGCCTATAGAGTAAGGATTGGGAATGCATCATGAATCTATAAATAAAATCAGTAGACCTGGTCCACAAATAGGATTTGATCTTGGAGGGAAGAAACCTACTAAGCATGATCTTGTAATGAATCCCCATGAGATATCATTTCAGAATCTATCTACATTCTAGGTGCATGGGAGTACTACACACAATCAGGGCCTATCTGAAGCATGGTCCAATTGTTGTAATAATGGGTTACCTATACCCAACATGAAGAGTAATTTTGATTACTGTTACATGTATACAGACTGATATATACTTGTGTTTATTTATTCTCACTGTAATAGTGTTGATATTTTTTCATCAAATATTTTCATGGTAATGTGAATATATTATGTGAAAATCAAATATTTATAGAAGTTTCTAGCTATAATGAGACACTTGAGATACTATGATAGTGATCTAAAATATATATTTCATATGCTCTAGATATATTATACTGATTGAATAGATATAATGTATGACATGTGTATTGGTCTCTTGAGTTGAGATAATTATCATTGTGTTCAATTTGATTTTTCACTATGATTCAAGTGAAAAACTATGATAATGAAATCATGGAAAGGTATATTGTGTTGGGTGATTCATTGGCGGTATTCCATTAGTTGAATGATAAAGATAAAAAAAATCACTTCCGAGTTGAGGAAGTGATATATCATGAGACCAAGATAACGAGGAGGGTAGTGACTTTATAAATTCATGTTCATGGTATAAGAAGGTATGTTCTTCCAATAAGGACGATGACACAAAACTATTATGACCCAATTATGCATCCTTCTTTATGTGATATCACGAGACAAATAGATTATATTACAAAAAATGTGTTCATAGGAGGAGGTAATAGTTATGAAACACCTTATCAACATATGTGTCATGATGGGTTACTAGAATATACTATTGTTGGAGGATTGGAATCACTATTTTCGAGATAAGCGCCTAGATGGTCACACACTACGTGTATCCACATGTTCCACCAATTCTAATGAAAGGAGTTTATGATGAAGTGGGCCCCACCTGTAGGGATTGGTGAACGTCCAACTATGACCGATTTCATGTAAAACTAATTCAATTATATTATTGTTGTTTTGAACAATGATGATTGAATTTATATCTAATGGTATTGACATGTTTTTTTATCATAAAATTGAATAAGAGAAAATATAATTTTATGAATGAACATATGATTTTTAAGGATCAATAATCTATTTGGGGATATAACAAGTCTAGTTAATGGTTTTTATTTTATCATATAACATTTTATAGTTTTACAAGTGAGAAATAAAATATTTGGGACATTTATGACATCATTATTATGTCGCATGTGTGCATAAAAGTCTAAAATGAATGTTATTACTTTCTAGGGACCAAAGTATAATTTTAGAAAGTATAATCTATGTATAAAAGATTATTTTATCCTCTTGAATAGTGTTATCCACCATTTTTCATTAATTTTTGTGATAATCCCTCTTCTAATCTCCTCTCAAGTTCATAGAGAAATATTTAGAAGGAAGAACAAGGTTGAATCGATCTCTCTTTATTTATTGAGTTCAAGTTCTTCAAGAGATAAATGGGATGACATAAAGTTATAAAATTTCCATGATAGAATCTGATAATTGAAGATCAATGGTCTAGGAATTTTTTTCATCTGTGAATGATCTATATGATTTCTAGTCTGACAACTTTTAGCTAGGACACATCAATGATGATCGAATCATACTGGTGACATAAATCAAACAAGGTACCATTTATGATTTTGTTGGATTTTATTTTTCATGTAAAAATTGAATTATAGACAATAATTTCAGAAATATGGGAAATGTCTTTTGTAGATTGAATGTTTTTGACATGAATCTTATACCGAAATGTTTTGTTGAATGTTTTTTTCACTCTTTTGATGTGCCCCTAGTTCCTTAAATTGGTATCAGAGTGAATGTGTATTTATTAAAGTTGAAAAGTTTAAATTTGAAATAAATTTGTTATGATTTTGAAATATGGTTTTTATATGATCCCAACATAATTTAAGGAATGTTGATCTGAGTTCATATCTCCAATATATGGTCAATTAAAGATCAACAGATTTTCCGTAAAAAGTGCTACAAAAAATAGAGTTTTAATTTATTCTTCACATTAATGCCTACTAGTGTGATGGATTTTTATCCATAGACTGATGTAAATTTTTTTCTTGTTATCTAAATATACATGATATACTGGAATCTAGTTGGGTTATTCTATTGGACATACAATCTTTCTATGAAAGCTTGTTTAATTAAAAAGATTATTCTTCCCTTAGAAGCTTGTTTAATTAAATTGAAAAATATTCTCATTGAAGATTATTTAAAATATAAAAAAGGGTAACAAATTACTTTAGAATCATGATATAATTTTATATTATATATACATACACACACACAAAGAGATATATATATATATATATATATCAATTTATATGTCCTTTTAATGGATACCCCATCTCGGGCTGAATAAATACAGCCTGGTTCTGATTGTCTTGACCCATTTAACTCATATATAGTTACAAATTAATGTTCAAGGGTCTTATTTAGGTCTAAATTGAGTCAATGTTTTTTGAAAAAAAAAATTGATATTTAATTTAATTTTCTGGATTTTAAAAAAATTCTTACGGGTGTGATGGGACGTATCCATAATTCATTAAATTTATTTTAAAGCAAGTTAATGCATTAAAAATAACCTTGATCTAAATTTTAGAAAATTTAATTTTTTCTTATGCAATATAATTTCATGTTGATTGATCCTGATCCCATATCAACCCCTTATTTTTTTCATTATTATTTATCTAACTTATGTATTGCATTTATGTTTTATAAAATGTATTAATTATTTTATTTTGACGATCTATGCATAATCCCTACATTTTTATTTAGTATAAAGGAATGTGTGTCCATATTTATGTGATAAAATGTAACTTTTAACTCCATGTCCCCCCCCCACCTACATGTGAGTGTACATTGTAAAAATTTGAGGAGTATTTTTCGATACAGTTCGAGATTAGAGCCGGTGTAAACCAAACAAGTGAAGTGCAAGGGAGTTTCATGCACTGTAATTCAAGTCAGGTATTGACATAAGTAATTACCCTAGGGTATTGATTAATCCATTATTCACTTGATGGATTATCCAATAGTTAATTACTCATGATCATTTTATTATTTATTTATTTTATCATGTGAATTATTTATTATTTGGTGAATGATAATTTAGTATGCGTGATCACATAGTATAATAACAACCAATAAGGAAAAGATAAAATGAACATGTGTGGTAAATGATTTCTATTTAAAAGCATGGTTAAGTTGGGAAAATGATCACATAGAACAATAATTTTAAATAAAAAAGGATTTAATTCACTAAAATTAACTCACCAAATCCCTCAAAGAAAATATTAGGTCATTAAATGCCTTTCGTCACTCATATATGAGGAAATCGGGGCATTTGGGTTGCACGTTAGACATAATTTATGGTCGATATTTCTATAGGGGAGTTCTTATAAGAGTTGTTTGTCTACTTAATTTAATATAGTAGTAAATTAATAACCATTTGTAGCTTGTTTTCACTTTATAGGAAAAGTGTTGAGAAATAGAAAGTAATTCTTTGTAGGAGATGAGACTCCAATTAACAACTCAAGGAGCCATGAGTTAACAGAGTTAGTTAAAAAGATGCCTACCTTGCACTCTTCAATTAGTGGCATAGAGATATCTTATAGAATATGAGGAGAGTTTTCAAGGATCCTTCCCACTAGAATAATTAAGAAACTAGGTATTCTGAATATTCTAGTTCAGGGATACTATAATTTGATTAATTAGTGGGAGACATTTAAAAATTAATAATTTAAAAATATATACTAGAAATCAATATAAAAGTAAAAATATCCTATATTTTATTTTTTTTAGAAAATTAAAAGTAATACCAACAGTACACTGAGATTATATAGGACAAGGAAAAGTTCCAAACTCGAATGAGTTTCCAAAGAGTGGTACTAGTTCTTGCACAATGTACCATGACATCAGAAATTAAAGGTGATGGTGTCCCCAGTTGCTGTTAAGCTGCCTCAAGAAGAGATGGTGTAAAAATGCATACATGAGACTCATGTATTAGGCATATGACATTTATTCATAATGTTATCATCAACATACAATTTTATTTGGGGATACGACATCAGTACATGGATGATTTTACATGTTGTATCATCTATGAGAAGCTTGTGAGGAGAAAGTGAAGCGAGATATCAATGGATGATGATTACACAGGATATTTTTAAATTAAAAAATGTTCTTGATCATTAAATAAATTCCATTATAAAATAATTTTCACCCATATACTGATGTTTTTTTACGATTACTAAAGGAATGGTTTGAGGAAAATTATTTGTTTCCTTGTGGGTAAAGTTCCCTTAGCAATAAGAATTTAAGGAGGCATTAATCTTTATTTATTGTTCTGGAAAAAATAAAAGGAAAGGTAAAAATTACAATGAAAATTTTCACACAAAAGGCCCATTCACAACTTACTTTAAATAAAATAGTTTTTAAATAAGGTTTATTTGCTTCACATATTTTTAAATAATTCTATGGATGAAAAAAAATTACTAAATTGATGAAGCAAGAAGTCACCTGTACTTCATGTATATTCATCATTATTTGTGATGTTTTTTACATAATTATTGGTTGTAAAATACATTATTACTATCACATATGTGTATTAAAATATAGTAACCATGTATGTAATTAAATTTTACTATAAGTAAGGTGTGTCTACAAGTAGCTAATATAGGGTGGTTGCTAATTCATTGGTGAGATGCACAAAACTTCTAATTTACACGAAAATGGTTCTAGTTGAAGTTTTGTTACCAAAATGTATATCACATTTTTCTTTTAGACAAAAGGATATGTTATTCTAGTTTTGGAATGAATCCTTTTAATGATGTTTAATACTCAAACTATAGTTATTTAATATTAGAATCATTTGCAGTACTTGGTGAATATAAAATTTAATACTTGTATACCCAGTTGTGGTGAGATAATGTTTTTAAGTAAAACTAAATAGTTTTCAAGGATATAAAAAGTATGGTTTTAGAATCATGGGGGTTAAATATCCTAGGAATTATTGACACACTTATGTACATAGTTTTTGAAAAAGAAACCAATAGAAATAAAGGTAATCCAAAAATATGTTGGAATTATTGACCTTTTACTAGGATAGAGTAGTGGAAAGTAAACTTCAAAATATTCCTTTAAGTATTTAAGGAATTTGAAAGTGAAGTAGGGTATATGCATGGCCAAAATATATGAGATATTTTAAGTTGGTTTAATAAATATTATCTTGAAAAAGCATTCATTAATCAATATAATGTAGTGGAGAGTAATTCCAAAATATACATTACCTTATACATTTCATATCTATGATGCTAATAAGGAGGATATATGATGACACATACACATTAAAATCATTCAAATAAATTTGTCAGAGTAATTCATAAATGTACATTTCTATAAACACCTCAGAGTCATAATATAAGTAAATGGGGAATAATTGTTTAACCTCATGCTTTGGAGATACGTCCATTTTTTGAGACATGCTTTAAAAATAGTGACATTATCCCATAACCATATGCCAAATATAATGAAAAATTGATATCATATGATTTTGAGTTTTATATAAATCCATTTTCATAATAAATATGTTTAGATGCAAAGAGTTTGTTATGGTATAAACAAACTTTTATCAAGAAAAACACAATGTGAATCAATAGAAATCATCTTAATGTTTTATAAGGATATTACATAAATCCATGTTATAGAAAATATATAGTCACGTTATAGACTATATTTCTATAAGAGGGTAAGCATATCTATTTGAGAAAGTGGTAGAAAGATTTAATTTGTCTTATTAAATTCCAAATATGAAAAATAGTTAACATTGGAAAAAGTTCAACAAGAGTTATTTAAAAACAATTTTCTAGAGAGACATACTATGTAAGGAAGATACAACCATGGTGATGGTTTTATATTCACTGGGTTTGGTGATAAAATATTCATTTAGAATAATAATTCCTACTAGTAAGAAGTATATTGAAATTATATAAATTTGAAAAGATTAATTAATGTTCAATAATGGATTCCATATTTTAATGTACAGGCGGTTTATTATTATGAATACAATGGTGGGTATTCAAGTGATATTATACATTGATCATACACGTGTGGTACCAATAAGGCATGATTGGTAATACTAATAAATTATTCCAAATCCATTCGTTTTTTATTTCTAATATTGTATTTATGTGATCAATAAATTGAGATATGGATGTAAAGACTATAATTCATGCAAGATGTCTATAAGATGCAACCAGAATGGAATGGTGACATCATAGAATTCTAATAAGGGTGGAAGTTACTAAAATATAGTTAAACATTAAAGTAAGAAACTATATCATTAAAAATTCATTTGGAATGATTCTTTTACATGTGTAAGAAAGAGGCTAGTGGGAGATTCATTTTTTCCCAATTAAAATATGTTTGATAACATATAGAAAACAAATTATGGTCTTATAATTAGTTAAGACCAGGATGAAAATCACTCTCCCAAGTTTGAATTAATATATCAAAAAATGTTATAGAGATTGAGATATAATAATTTGGATATAATTATTTATTAGTCCTAGTCAACAATACATATATTGACTAGGTATTGATAAAACACATGTTGGAAAAATTCGAGAGAATTGTTACCATTGTCACATGGAATAAATCTCCCCAGTAAGAAATGTATATGCATAAAAGGAGATTAATGTGGTAAATAAAATTCCATAATCCTAAAAAATGGATCTATCACATATTCCATGATATGTATAATATTTAATATTTACTACATATACATTTTGGTAGGAAAATATTAGTTATATCTAGGGGAACTGAAAGAAAATTAGTCGGCACTATCAAATTGTACTTCAGTAAGTAAAATAGATATGTACTTGGTATGTGGAGAGGAAGTGATAATAATTACAATGGACATGAACTAGTATACCAAGAAGTTAAATACGGTCTAATATTTTGGTAAAGATAAGGAAATGATCACGAAATTTTCATTCAAGTTAGTGATTTCCATATCTACAAATATCAAGTTTGATGCAACTTCTGTGGAAGTTAAAGAAACAATGTAAAATATCCAATGATTTTTTTTTTCAATTCTTGGAATCACACATATCTAGTAAAGTTTTACCATTATGATAATTATTTTACTATTTCTAGCCAAGATGTCATGTTTATACCATGGAAAATAGAGATATACTCGAGGATATTATCTCTTTGGAGATCTTACCTAAAGAGATGAAGTCATAGATTATAGAATACTTATGTAGTGGAAACATTGTACGCCCAAGACTAAAGCCATAACATAGAAGAAACATGACCTTATCATGTGAGAGATAATAATAATATCTATCAATTTATCTCTATTTCAAGTGGTAATGTTGTAATAATGGGTTCCTCAAACCCAACATGAACAATACTTTTGATTACCAATACATGTGTACAGATTAATATATACATGTGATTATTTATTCTTACCATAATAGTGTTTATATTTCGACATCCACAATTTATATGTTAATTTCCTTAGATTATGTGTCATATAAAATGGTTATAGAAGTTCCCATCTAAAATGAGGACCTTGAGATACTATGATAGTGATCTTATATATATATTTCATACACTCTAGATACATAATAAAAACCCGAAACATATGTTTTCTGACTATTAGGTTCTGGGAATCATTAGAATTTAGACTTATTCTTATGAAGTTTTTAGTTTATGGTCTTGATTAGATGTTATCATGACGATAGACCTGCCAATAAGAACACCACATATTTCAGGTATCATTTGATGTTTATATCTACAGACATGTGTATTGGTATCCTGAATTGAGATCATCATCAATGTGTGACTTTGGATCATGTACATTGATGAAAGGAAAAAACCATGATAAAGAAATCATTGTATGGTATCTTGTGATGGGTGAATAATTGGGGTTCCTAAAAGGAAATGGAATCCTCATCCCCAAGGACCATCCAAATAAAACTATATTTAGAGTATCCTACCATTAATTATAGGTCCTAGAACCCAATCATAGCATCAATTAACATCTCTTTCACTGAAAGGGTAAAATAATCGTTTAAACAATGGAAGTTGAGGTCTTAGAAGTCCATGAAAACTATATTCTTCCCATTCATCTTCCTATATAGAATATTTTTAGCTAGAGATATGGGGTACTAAACCTCCTTGACAATGGTTGATTTAATAATCATATAAATGTTGGCCTTGACCATAACACTGTGAGAGGGGTGTGTATTTCTATGAGGCTATTTAAATATGTGATGGCCCACTGGGGGGATAACGTGATGAATAAAAACCTGAGGGTCTAGCCATGATATCTCATCATATCTCTTTGACAATACATTATGATGTTGTTTTAGGGAATCCACATACTACTACTTCTCCTCAAGGGACATTGTTACATAGATTAGTGTTCTCCTCAAGTATTCCACCATACCATGGTTCATCTAAGTTATCTCATCAATGGTTGTGGAGACACCCTCCTCAAATGCTGGTAGGGCATATTCCAGATCCTCTTCATCATCTGAGAAAAGAATACTAGGAGAGGTAGTGACTCTTATGGTTTGGATGACCTAGGGAGAGGATCAGTGTTTACATAGATGGATACAATATCCTCTATGAGGATTTCATTCTCATCTAACACTATAGTGACAAAATCTTTCAATCCAATTCTATTTGTATTTAGGTTATGATGTCCACACTTGATATCAATTAAATGATGATGGGTAAGCCTATATCAAGTCAACCCTGCTTTGTTGAACATGCAGGAATGTCTTGGATCAGTGGTTAGGGGATGAACTTCTAGGTACTTCATAGGAGTTGGGTCTTCTAGTATCAGTTGGGCCTATTCACTGTAGGAGTGACAAGTAATCTATGAAAACTCTTTTTTTCTTGATGAATATGAACAAAACCCCAAGATCTAGATTTTTTTTCTAACTGATGAATCAATAAGAAAAAATTGCCTTTCAGGTCTACATATAGATCGACTGATGTGGCCATTGGATCATTAGGTAAATTCATGCATTCAATCCCGTTATTATGGACCATTTTTATTTCCATTTTATAGTAACTAGAATCCAGATAATAAACCACAAAAGGACCTCTTTGATAGTAAAAATGGGAAAACCGATAAATAATGTGTTTTAGAAGATGTTTAGTATCTTACAATTTGAATCATGAGACAGTATGTGTGTGTTATAAAACCAAGTATTCACACAATGCTCATAATGTAAATGAAAATAAGTAGACTGATAAAATAAAGGGTGTAAAGGAATGGTGTTTCTTGTTTTGGTATTCTCTCTAGCTTGTAACTCATTGAATGTTATTTGAAATGAGGCTCGAGTCACGTTTTAAACATTGCAGCAAAACACAGTGTGGTAAATTCTTTGTTCTGACTATAGGAAGGAACTAGATGAATGATGTGCTTCATCTTAATCAGTCGAGTGTAAGAAATATGTAGCAGGTAATCTCTTCTAGTTCATGAAAATAATGTTCATCTTACATCACATGTCCATCTCGTTAAGTGTATCTACACATTATACACACAAGGGATTATTATTCATCTTTTATCAATAACAACAACAATGTGAATCAGCTGGATACTCAACATCCTCATACTACATTTTTGAAAAATATTGTAATTATACTCTATCAAGAAATTAAGGAACAATCATTAAAATAATCTTGAGAATTAGATTCAATAAACTATATGTTAGATATATTTAAATGAATAAGATAAGTAAAATAAATAGTGGTGGTGTGTATTTTGAATGGTGACATAGGTGGTGTATAAATCCAATGGTGAGATAAACTTGCAGTGTATTGTTCTGGTGGTGAGATAGAGTCTAACAGTGTGAAATTCTGACACATAGCCATTTTTTGTTCTGACAGTGAGTCATAGACGATGGTGATACTTTTCAATACATAAATATTTTAGATCCCAGTGGTAATTCATCCTTGGTCGTTACTCAACCTCAATGGTGTCAGATCTGACAGTGAGACTTCTTGGTGGTGAGATTTGGTTGGTGGTGTATCATCATTGGTGGGGAAAAATAGGTAATAGTTAGTCAAACATAGCCAAAATTTATCCAATATTTCTTATAGGATAAAATGCTAATTTAAAACATAAAGCTTATTATTTTCATAATAATTATGATTTGGGGACCATTAATACAAGGAAGTCAATATTACTTAAATTGGGTTTCTATAATAAAATGTATTTATGCTTTAATAGGTTTTACGGTTTTGCACCATGTTTTTGTAAAACATTTGAAAACTGTTTGAATTCTACTAGAATGATTTTTTAAACTTTTAGATCTATGTTTCATGGTTTAAGAATTCATGGTCAAACCTTGTGACCTAAAAAATTTCCCAAAATCCTCAAATGACATCACAAATACTAGGGGAGTCCACCCAAAGATCATTTAATGAATTAAACATAATGTATTGATCTCATGGGTGTCAAAAACTCCTCACTATGCCACTTTTTATGCATAACCTTCACACTGGCCATGCATAGAACAAAAAACCACCCAAAACCACCAAAACATCAATATTCAAATAGGTAACTCAAACTAAACCCCATATAAATGTAAAACATCCTAGAAAAGAATAAAATAAAGGGAAAAAACAAGGTCGAGTTTGACAATTATCCCTACTAAAAACAATTCCCCCCCCCCCAGAAAGTCACCAATCTAAATGGGGAACAAAGATCAATCTGAACCCCGAACGAAGTAGAATAGAACCACGAATTGTGGGGTGACCATTCCCTCCACAAGCTACACTCAACCAACGCAAATAGAAACAAAAAAACTATGAACAAGAGGAGGGTTCTCCCCACCCCAACAACCCAACTAACACTATGATAGGACTTTGGACTGACCCACCATGGGATCTTCCAATATGAACTGACTCAAAATTCTCCACAAAATCATGAAAAAAATCAAAAATAGAACCTAGAATTATCAACAACAACACCACAGGCCACCCAACATGGGAATTCACAATATGAACCAAATAACACCCACTCAAAAAGGTGAAGCACATGAAAGATATACAAACCAAATAGAGAGTGGGACCACAATTAATCATTTCCTTAAGATCCAAACATCTATGAAACAGACACATCCAATAGCCATAACCAATCCAAAAAAATATAAGAATACCCATGGGAAAGAAACTAATAAACTAATTTCTCCATAAGACACAACCACTGGAATTATAAGATAAAAATTCTACCAAACCTTTCATAATAAGGATTAACTTACCACAATCAAAAGATAAAAAAGGAACTCAAACTATTCATACTCTAATGTTTCCCACACCCCCAAGGATTTCATAACTGTGTGAAAAGATTCAATCTAGGGCCTATGGCTAGAGCCCTGATGTCTAGAAGCATTTTTTGTTCTGTAGTGATGAGGTGACACATTTTGATCAAGAATTTATCTTCTATCTATTCTTGTCATAGAATTTCTCCAAATGACCCAAACTACCACAACAATGAAAAAACTTCAGAGAATTATGACAAGATGGATTCGAATTCTCAAACTAACAACACTAAAATCATACAATTAAATTGTATGACGAATGATAATTTGGAACCAACAATAGTGAATTCTCAAGAATAGGCTCTTATGGAACACACCTATCACCAGATGGGGAACCTTCATGGGCATCAACCACCATTTACTACACCTCGGGAACTAACTCAGCTAAGAATTCCTCAACCACAAACTTCTCAAAAATTCTTCCTTGGATGAGGGGACTCACTCATCAATATTTGGTTGGAGAAATAAAAGGAATAGAGGTGGTTTCCAATAATCCTATGATGCTATCCCTACATAGAAACATACCATCTCCATGAAGTGGTCAACATAAGATTTCACTGCCCACTGGCCTTGCTGAACACCCAATTTCTTCTCCACTTACTTTATCTTCAACTAATATGGTATAAACCACCAAAAAATGTTGTCTTAAACAACTCCCATTTCATCCCAACCTTCAAAAATTATGGAAAAATCACCCCCACTAATACAAACTCAAACCATTGAAAAAACACAGAAAATAACTCACTTCACTACATTAGGAGCTCCCAATGATATGAAGACAATCCCAATTTTCTAAAGTTGTTCCAGAACCACCAGCTAACCTTGATCACCATGAATGTTGGGAAACAACCAGGAAGAACTAGAAAATATACAAGACCCACTAGAAATTTTGTGGATGTTCATGGGTGTCATATTCAGAAGAGAATAAAACACAGAACCAAAATCAATATCAACCAAAATTGCAACAAAAAGATCATCCCTATCTAGAACAATGGGATCCTAATCCAAACATTATAAAAAACCAAATACAATTTTTAAAAGCCACCATTTTGTTCTAATTTCCAAAACCTCCTTCTTGTAAGGACACTTTCTAAATTCCAAAACCCATTTTCCTAATCCAAATCAAACATAAAAATCCACCTTTATGATAAAAACCACACCCAAAATCATTTTCCATTTGAAATCTAGTTTTCTAAAAACCGTTTAACCTTTTTTTATACCCTTTTTCCAAAAAAATGTTTTCCACCTTTCAAATCCCTTTTGTAAAAAATCAATTAGAAACATTGAATTCAAATAGTAACCCATGGCTTCCTATGAACTGTCACATATGTGTCCATCCCACATTTTCATATATCATCTATGAAAACTTTCTAACTCCGAATTTCCTTACACACCCACACATAAATGAATATCCATAAAGAGTACCAAGGGTCAAACATAACACTTTATCTCCAACCAGAGGCATTTACCTAATTATCAATTCACTTTTCCTCTACATTCTCCCGAACTTTTCCATAATTTAAATCAATTTCTCTTTTAAAAACCATTATTGTCAATCTAAAACCACGTAAAAATTATTTTCATTTTAGAAGAAATTTTTCCACATTAAATACCATTTTTTTACTTTGGAAACCCACTCACACATATGATAACAAAACCAACACACAACTTACACTAAACTTCTAAAATGAAGAACTAGTGGACATGCATAACCTAGAGACATGGTTAGTGGTCCATTCCTTAATAATAAATAACCACTAAGAGGAACCTGAACCATGCAGTCAGATTCCATGTGGATCACTACTCTAAAAGAGATCAAAACCTCACAATAGATCATATCAATATCATACCAAAACAAAGGACTCAAATCCTGGACTACACCTGGAAACTCGAGGATCAAAATGAGAAAGGCTCTAGGATGTCCTTCCTACACCTAACTCCCAAGTCTTTAAAATACTATTATCTAAGATACTTAACACTCCAAATTACAAGGGCCTCATATAATAACATTTTTTCACAAACCATGTTAGGATTCCATCCAACCTCACAGCCAACCCAGTCCAACAGAAGGTCTGAAGGGCGTTCCCGATTCCCATGCGCTGGAATATAGTGTCAGACATCAAAATAATCTAATGGTATAATTTTAACCCATTAAAAAATAGTATTTAATAACCCAAAAACTGATCATGCATAAAAATAAAATAACTTAACATTGATAAAAATATATTCCAATTCAGTAACAAAAACTGATAAACTAACAGAAATAGAATAAAAAATTAAAACATAACCACGTAACATGATCTCCACGTTACCTCTTGAATGCCACCAATTACAAGAAAAATCTTATAAAAAATCCAACACATGAACCTGTAACCTAGATCTACAAACTAGATTAGATCTAATGGCGTTGAGTGGCATAAGTAGGGTGTGAGCAGAAATAGCTCAGTAGGAGATCATCATAGAGTTCTTTAATTTAATTTCACTAAATAGTCCACAAATAGTGGATTAAAATACATACAGAAATATGTTTTGATCATTTCCAACAAAAAATGTAGCTTTCCAAAAATTCCCCATTTAAAATAACACACAAAGGTTTCCTTTTTCAATGAAGGTTCCACTTTCCACAACCCAGTTCAAAACCAAAACCCAAATTCAAAAACACACTTAGTAACCCATGAAGGGTCTCTGAAGAAAGTAAATGAAACAGAAAAATTAGACAAAAAATTACAGGGATATTATCCACAAGAAGGAGAAATAAATAGAATATACAAATAGTAGATCATGTTAATTTTCTACATATATATAGACTTAATCACTGGATGAACTTATTTTGGAATCACCTACTATAATATGGTGCAACTCCATTACCATTAAACAACTAGCCATTATAATCTAGACAATCCAGTGGCACGTCCCACCTGGCCTCTCAAAAAATCTAGGGGCTACAACCCATATAATCGAGGTTGACAACCAACTGTCGCTTGACCCTCTAGATGATGCCCTATAATTTCATCATAATAGTACATTGTGAAACATGGTATAAAAAACATAACCTATAGTGTCCTCAGGCACGATCCACTAGAGGGGAATTCATCCCAAGGTATTGTGGTGTCCAAACATAATCCAAAACCAATAATGTTTACATGCATGATAAACTAGAGGGGATCTCATCCCAATATTTAGGGGTCTTTAAACATAATCTGAAACCAAAAATTAAAGCTCACATATAAACCGTCATTTCTATATTTAAACCAATTTCCAAGCCATTAGAAAAATACAACCAGTACTTCATGCTACCCAATATTTAAATTCAATGTTCACAAACATGCCAAAATGTCCATTGGGCCCATAAGTCACATGAGTTCTAAAAAAATCTAAAACATCACAAGGTACCAATTGGGCCTTCGCATCACATCACATCAAAACTAAATTTTTAAAGAAAAAACAAAGTGCTAGTTGGGTCTTCAAAATTTCCAATTCTAATACATTCACAAAACCATTTACAATTTCAAAATTAAGACACCACTTTCCTAGTCATGATGCCAAATGGGTATTTATACAATTTTTTCACCAATCCATATCTCAAAATGCCAAATGGGACAAGATTTTGGTAACACATTTGAAACCACACTCAAAGTCACATGAAGCACCAACACACCATTAAAAAATCAAGGAACCATTTTGGAAAAAATAAAGAGTAAATGGACGATAAGCATTTGTAAATCCATGGTTCAAGGAAGAAATAATTTTATCCTGGTCCCAAACATGCCTCAAGAAACTATTAAGAAACCAAACATTTCCAAAAGAATCCAACTCACCATTTACAAATGCAAACCACTTGGATTCAATTTAAGAAATACCAAACAAAAATCCATTTCATTATTCAAGTGTCCATGAAATCACCCAAAACACTTTTTAAAATAAACACAACTTGCTTTAAACCAAATGCAATAAACCACACATAAGAATCAAACCACAAAAGTCACCAATTCCCATAACAAACACCCAATTCACAACCCAACCACATTACCATAACATAAGAAAGGGAAAACACCACCCAAAGCACCCAATTTTACTTTAAATGATCAAATGACATTTTATCAAACACCTTGTGTGCATTTACATAAAGGAAAAATTAAGGAACCCCTTTGAAATCCATTTTTCACCCATTTTACATCTCAAAAATACAAAAAACAATTATGATAACACATCATAAGAAGGATTATATCATTTTGAAAGCATTCAAGGGAATCCGAAGCATCAAAAAAACGTGTAGAAAAAGAAATGGATATAAACACCTACCTCAAAAATGTGTGCATGAAATATAACATTATGAGAAGGATGAACTAATCCCAAGGGATGATATGCACATCCGAACATCAATGAAATCAACCCACATTAGTGAACCCTCACGCCAGGTCTTTCCCATGAGTGATCCAAGCTAAGAGAAGTCCAGAAACTAATAGAGGGAGAAGATAATAAGAAGAAAAGGAAATATTTTATGAATAAATAATGAATAGTCAACAACCTTTGGTGATAAATCATCCAAAAAGTTTCCCATGATGAAGGAGAACAAAGGGGGTTCACCTTATGGTCGATACCCGACTGAGAGGGGGTCAAATGGGAGGCAGAATCACTTAAATCATGTTTTTCAAATAAACATTATTTATGTTATAATGGAATGTAATTTTTTGATTCATGGTTTTGTGAACCATGCACATACTGTTTGAATCCAACTGGAAACATTTGTTAAACTCCAGTATTTAAGTTTCACGATTTGGAAAAAATAGGCTCAAACCGTTTGGCCTAAAATTTTTCCCAAACCCTCAAATGACACAAAAAAAACAATAGGAGTCCACCCAATGATCATTGAATGAATTAAACACAATGTAGTGATACCATGGATGTCACATACTCTCCATTATGCCTCTTTCTCTGCATAACTTTCACACTAACAACGTATAAAGAGAATAACCAACCAAAACCTCCAAAACATAAAAATTCAAGTCCCAAATTCAACCTAAACCACATTCAAATGAACCAAACCCAAGGAAAATAAATAAAATAAAGGAAAAAAACAAGTTTAGGGTGTTACATTACCTCAGACCCCACAATAAAAACATGTGTGTGATCCCTTGGAATAGGTCTAAGTGATGCTCCCCCTAGAAAAATGAGATGATGAGGGCTAGGATATACCCTAAACTGACTCAAAACTCAAAATTCCTAGCATCTTGGATCCCCAAACCACTGCTCTACTTTGTGAGGAATCTTGACAAACCCCTCTCTTGACGACCTAATTCTAACTAGTATCCACTCTATAACCTCTACTCTCACTAGCACCTCACAATACATCTTCGGCATGAATGGTGTGACCTGTAACTAGATCTGTGGATGAAAAGCCTCCTATAAGTGACTCACTATGGCATCCACATCTAGAAACCAGTATGAATCATATTGTAGAAGGGTCCTAAAATGGATCCCTAACTCTCACACACTAGAACTCCCCAATCGAATGGTAAGAAACTCGAGGAAAAAAGGTTCCATCATGTTTAAAGAAATAAAATCTTCTCAAAAATAGTCTTATAACTTTTCCCATTATATTTTCAATGCCTCGTGATCCCTACGGAACAAAAAAACCACCACTGCCTCACTGCTCCATGCATCATCATCACAGAAAATAGAACCCAATGCTCTTTCCGAGCTTGGATCAAACTAAAAGATATATAAACATCATCTAGGATGTATTTTGTGACTAAATATGAAATATATCCCTCATAATTAAATGAAATCTAGGGCTGAAACTCTTAGAGTGTCCACCTCTAAGTGTCTTCTTCCTCGACCTCTACTATGTGGTTATCTACTCGCAAATCCTACGGAACAACTTCGGTGAGAACCTCATGAGGAAGTCGACCTAAAGCCGTTCCAAAAAAATAAAATCCTTTAAGAGATCCTCAAACTATTATATAGAATATTTAACATAAATTAATTAATTAATAATTATCTTGTTTAAGGTATTATCATTTCCCAAGGTTTACCCATTTCAAACACAGGCGAAAAGAAGAATTATGCATGATCCTTTCCTTATTCTCTAACCTGAAACAAGTATCAATTCATTTATTAGGCTCAATAAACATAAATTTCCATGCATCAGATCATAAGTGACCTTAAATACCCATGTCCCAACTAGTCTTTTGTGTTTACATCACTTACTCAACTTATACGATATCATTACCCATCTAACCCATGAAACCTCACCTATTCCTAACTCTATACTCAATCATATCCCTTAACCTAAACCTATGATATCACTCTATCATGTTCCCCTCCCCATAAATATATTGCAATGAGGGGATATTTATGGTGTCTTTTGGAGTCTTTCCTCCAATAGGCCTTGAGTTGGCGACATACACAATGGGTATAATAAACATGCATATGGGAGGCATTACCCTATAATAGAAATAGATGTAAGAGAGAGATAAGATAGATATACCAAACAAAACATGCTCATATAGATATATATATCCCAAGTGAAATCATGCAATGACATATAGTACAAAGAAACTAAAAGGAAAACTATAAGTACCAAAAACATAAAGACAGTAGTGATCATGAAGCCCAAACAGTTCCAAGAAAACCACGAGCTAGTAATATTCAGCGCAATCTCCAACCTAGTACCAGTATCCTAAAAACATTTTATATATACTTAGGGTGAGAATAATAGTATACTCAGTAGGATCCTCCCCAGAGCCTCTCATGGAAAAATAAATATATCATGCTAAATCACCGTGAACAACAGTAAAACTAACTCATCACCAAAAATGGTATACTAATAATGAAACATCAATGGTACCTCACTCATTCTTCCCCCAACGGTTTTATGCTCTTCCCCTAAATCGCACGCTGTGATCCATCTCTCCTTAAAAGTAAGAAATCTTAAAGACACTTGGGAAAGGAATCAAAATATGCACCTCAAGAATCACATAATCCCATTCATATATATATATATATATATATATTAACCCAGAAGTTTTCAAGAGACACCAAAACCCATATGATGTATATTAAACATCGGGTACTATACCTCAAGCCATTATAACTCATATAGCATGTAAGTATGTCAACACATTAGATCCTACACCCATCATGTCTATAATAATACTATGGATACTATAAATGGTAATACATGTGTGTGAAATAAACACAAAACATCATATCCCTCTTTAAAGATATATGGGAAAACTAACCGACATGCATACCAGCACCAGTGACTACCAAGAGAAGAGTGCTGGGCCAGAGCGGGCAGTGAGTCGTCCATCCTCCCAAATGGATATTGGGGAAAACACCCTTTAAGAGTCAACTAGGTTTCATCCTCCCTAACTTACATGGATGGGTAGCATCTGAAATCATAGAATATACATGATATAATATATCGCACAATAACACTATGGGAATAACCTTAACTAAGACTCAATTATAGCTGACATCACTCAAACTTCAGGCCGCCACTTCTGAGAAATGATATCCTATAAGATTCAAGTATTTAAAAGTGATAAATTAATTACTTTTATTTTTATCATTTTAATCCATTAATTTATTCATTAACCATAAATTAAAAATTAAATTTATTCCACATTTCATTACTTTAAATTAACCATCATAGCAATTTTCATTCCCTCTAGGAAGAATACAAACCGATTCCATGGTTTATCAAGATTAACATCTTTCATCATTTTCATTCAAGATTCAAACTACCTCGTTGGTTAAGAATTATTTAATTCATTATTAGAATCATTCCATAAACCAGGTGTTCTAGGAAAACCATCCTAAGCTACCACCAAGAGGAAACCTGCAACAAGCACATCCAACTGCCACAAGAAGCGGGGAAAGGAATGTAGATAAAACCACCAACTCGGCCATTGACTATTTAATAAATTCATAAGCATGCATAAAAACTATCATAATAACATAAATGGATAGCCCAAATTTAATCCATTACATCAACCCCAGTGCCATCCTCGACACACACCTACATATATCAGTTCGTCTCTTCATCACTGGAATCATCTTCTGAAACATCATTCATGCCTCCCTACCTATATATCACATCATCCATCAAAGGATCATCCATTCCAGGATCATATAGAATTCGAGCCTCCCCACCCAATATCTCATCACAAAGAGAAGCTTACATCCAGACCACAATAACATGCAATTTCAAACAATTTTCTTTAATCTGGTTCAATATCATTAGGTTAATTACATTGTCATCCAAATGACTGAAACATTTTCTATTTATTATTGTACGAAAATGAAAATATAAAAGAAAATAATCTCATAATTCAATGGATTCAATTTCGCACGAGAACATAACAATGTTGTGAATCCCTATCACGTCTCTCACCCAAAGCTACACCCATTCAAGGATTCCATGGAATAACATTACAAACCAGCAACCAAAAAAACTTCATTAGAAACATGGTAGATGACCCTCTATCACATGGAAAGGAGAAATAAAAGGAAAAAATACTAATCAGGGATAGATCACTAGAAAACAAAAGAAGAACACACCTTGGATTACAACACATCGAATACAGGAATCCAAAGATCAATCCCCATCGATGGAGTCCCAAAACGCTGAAGAGAGGGATATTGGATCCCCTGGAACAAAAGAACAGTCATAGGTTTTTGAGAAAACTCGAGCTGTTGTTGTACTTAAGGATGCAATACTTGGGGTATTTACATAGTGTATAACCCTTAAACGTCGTGTAAATGTCTAGTTTCAAATATCACCAAAAAACACATCACCTAGAACCTTTTCACCCCAAATAAATATATATCATGTCACACCCCATAAACAATCCTTAAAAATTTGTGAACTACACATACATGTTGTGAACCTGCTTTACACATTATTTATTCCCCCATCTTCTAGCCTATTGAAACCAAACCCCTCCAGACTCACGCTTGGCCTCCTCTGAGCACCTTGGGCCTTAGAAATAAGAAAAGGGTCAGATTAAGTGGATCTGGGCCCTTACATTGTGGATTTAATTAAGTTAGTTAATAAATAAATTATTAAATTATATATAAAACGGGGGGAATAAAAGATGTATCAAACTAACAATTTGAAATTATAAACCCAAATATGTAGATAAATATAATTTGACTTGTACATGGGTCAGGACACTCACCCGATTTGATTAATGGGCCTAGTTTTATAGGATGTAATATAAATCATGCCTAAATTTTGAATTCTGATTAATAATAGGCTCTGGTTTTGTCCTTAAATAGTGAACTAATTCCAGACCTACAAGGTCCAATAAAGATATATTATTAATATATTTTTTACAAAATTATAATATTGTGTGTTGAATATTTCATATTGAGATTATTATATATGTAAAAGATATTTTTTCAAGGTCCGATTAGTAAATAGGTCAAGTTAGGGTTAGTCCGGCCAGACCCAATTATTAAATGATATTTCAATCCAAGTGAAAATTAGTAAATAGGTCATGTTTGGATTAGTCCAAGGCCCAATTAATAAAAATGTCATTTTTTAGCCAAAAATTGGCACACCTAACCCATGTTCATATATAAATATAATTACCCGATAATAAATTTTCAGAATAAATAATTATCCATGAGACACAGGTCAACGGTTACATTCATGTTGTACCAGGAGTGGTGGCGGTGGGGGTGGGTCTCATGTTTGATTCTTCCCTAATGTGTGTGGATGATTTTTTATTGTGTTTCCCCTTACCGACCCAACCAATTGTAATATAAAAAATAACTATATTGTATTTCCTTTCTATTTTTTTATAAAATCATTATTTTAATTTATAAACTCATCACTATCCTTGTAAATAGAGTAAGGAATTAAAATTTTAGAAACATTATTTGAGGATTCATGATTTTATCATAATGAGAATCATGTTATAGACCAACATTTATTCAAATTATTTTGAAAATTTAATTCAATAAAATATTATTTTAATTAGAAAAATATAGACTCTCAATTTTACCCTGAGATAAGTTGGTCATATAATTAATGTGGGTGAATATGGTCAAAATAGAAAAAGTAATTAACAATGGGAAAAATATTTCCAATATGATTAATGAATCATTCAACTCATATGAATTTATGAAAAATATAATTTACATATTACTTTTCTTAGTCTTCATTTTTATTTAATTTCTACAATACTATAATAAATTTTATTCATTATTTTTATAAATCTATATATTTTATTATGTTATAATTACTACGTGTTTTACCAATAAATAAAAAATTTTAGATTAAAATTTTAAAAAATAATTTAACTTCTTAACTTGTAATATGTATTTGTTTTATTAAAATTCCTGAAATATTCTAATAATTTTGGTCATACTAATAAAATTACATAATAATGATTATTTCAATAATAATTGAACAATCAATCATCATTTATAAAACTTTTTACCTCTTTACTTAATGACTGTCACATCTAAGTTACTCTCCACATATACAATTTTTTAGTTCTTATAAAACAGTTGGACTTCTCTATACCTCTCTAATTATTTTTCATTTATAAAATTCATCCATTATTATTATATTGTTAAATAATATCACTATGTATTAATTTGATAAATATAACATTTTTTTAATTATTAGAAATTTAATACACGTGACATGATTAAACAGGTTAGTTATGATTGATTTTGGGTAAAAAATTAGATATTAATGAAAAAAATTACCCATATTAACAGAACAATCATCTAATATGGGTTTATAAAAATATAATTTTCATTTTATTTTTATTAATCTTTAACATTATTTAATTGTATATTACTACAAAAAAATACACCTACACTTATAATATACTACCACAAATCAGCATATGGATAACACCTTCTTTTATCATCACTTAACAAAATGCACTGATAAAAGGTTCACCTTTACCACCACTAGTTAAAAGTGCTGATAAATGTAACTTTTATCAGTTCAAAAAAAATACTGATAAAGGTGTACCCTTTATCAATGCATTTTTGAGCACTGATAGATTGATCTTAATAAGTTCTCTTCTTAGCACTGATACCTTGTTTTATTTTAAAAAATATTGTTTTTTTTCACAAAAAAAACCCTAGATAAACTCTATAATTAATGATAATCCAGACATAGCCCATCCCCCTGCAGGTGTACTAGGCCCCGGGTCTCAAATGCTAACTGCAACACAACATTGTAAAACTGGTCTCCCTATAATGTAATGAACTATCAGAGCATTTAATCACACGGCTTGAAATTACCTCAGTTGAAACACACCACCAATGTGAAATAAAAAATATTATTAATATATATATAATTATGATATTCATATTCATAAAATAATGTAAATATATTAACATTAATTAAAAAACCCATGCTTGTAATTAATATAAATATTATATATAAATATTTATTAATAATTCAAATATATATATATAGTGTCTTAAAAAGTATTTATAAAATTGTAAATAAATAAATATTTATTTTAATAAGTACAAAATTATAATTAATTTATTTAAATAATAAATATATTTTTTATTTATATATGATTAAATAAATATATAAATATATATTATTATATAAATATAAAAATTTTAAATATATATATATATAATTATCAAATTTATATTAGTCTAAATGTTTAATAGTTTATTTATATATATTGTTTAAAAAAATTATATAAATAAAATTAATATTATATATTAATATTTTATTTCAATAATAATATAATATATAAATGAAAATCATTATTTAGATATATATTTATATTGATATTAAATAATTTAAAATATATGTACATGTATATGTACATGTATGTATATTCATGTGTCTATATTAATGTGTGTGTGTGTGGGTGGGTGTAGATTTGTATGTGTACATATGGATGTTTATGCCTGAATGGCCCAAAGGCCTTCTTTTTTATTGATTTTTGATAACCCCCCTTTTAATGGATGAGGGGGGACCCTTACGAGGCCCGTAGCCTTAGAGATTACATGGCCCATAGGCTTAGGAGATTACATGACCCGAAGGTCTTAAGGAATTCAACCAGACTATCTACATGGAACGACCCCTCCCCAGCATCTGCATCATGATAGTGGCTCTCCACCTTCACATGTCCGTCTGGCTAGGCTTCCTGTGCAATCATAGGCTGGTCCCAATGGCATAGCCATACCCTCTCATTCTAACAATCCATTTGACTCTACACTGGTGAGTGCACCTACTCTGAATCCACTTATGGAGCTGCTACATTTTTTGTACAGTCTGTCTGGGGAAACTTCATGTGACCTGAAGGACTTGAGGTGGCCCGAAGGCCTTAAAGGTGACCCGAATTCCCTACTGACCTAAAGGCCTAGGTGGCTCGAAATCTGTAAGGACTCCAAGCCCACACTAATGGCCCAATGTGAATAGTTCAAGCTGCTATAGTAACGAACAGTACCTGCAATAGTAACTGCTACAGTTCCTGCTATAGTTCTCACACAGTGTATAGCGATGCTACAGTACTGCTACAGGGCCTGTGATAGTACCTGCTACATTACCCCTGGAAATATGCCTCTACCTAGTTTTGAACCTGGGTCTCATGGATGCACCTAAGGATACCTCACCAACTGTACTGAGGCTCATCTACTATATATAGATGTTTGTAATTCACGTAAATGTTCAGAATTATCTTTTTAATATTTTTGTAATTTATTTATTTTAATTTATCCATTTATTATTATACATTCATTCATGGTGTTGAATATTTAGTTAATCATTTTTCAATATTTATTTATACATATATTTATTTACTATACATGTAATATATTTAATATGATTGTAATTTATATGAATAATATTTATGTGTTTTCATTTAATATGTTTTAACATTTAAAATATTTTTGGAATATGAGATTGTACCCTATTTTTGTGATGTATGCAAAATAGTGGGGCATAATGTATCGAATTGCAGGATGATTCAGAGAAATTACAAGGTCCAAACCAAATCTTCTGATTGGAATGAAGTCATCAAGAATAAAAAAACCAAAGCTCTCTTTATTCAGAAAAAAGGTATTCTCAAATCAACAACCCCTCCTGTCAAGAATCAAAATCATGCTCCTGCAACTGATTTTATATCAAAGTACCCTGCCTCTTCCTCATCCCAAAGAATTTCTTGGGCTGACCAAGTTGAGGAGGAAGAAAATAATTTTCAATCTGCTCATATTCAACAAGAATGGGTTTCAACAGAGAATCTTCCCTAATTCTCTGAATTTTGTACTGATATTTTCAACCTGGTTTATGACCTACAGAATGAGGAATCTGAGAACCAATTTCTTTTGGACTTCTATCAGGAAATCCTTGATTTTTTATATCTTTACTAGAGATTACAGAATATGGAACTACTGCTACATACATGCACACAGATACTGAAGCTGGGCAGGACTGTGCTACTGTTTCAGATGCTGAACTGATTTCCAGTTCTCAGGAGGACTTGCAGACTTAAAATCCACCTGTTTTTTCAAACAAAGATTCATCCAAAGAGCAGTTTTCTTCTTTGAACAGTAATGTTCTAGCTACTGTAAACAGTTTTTTCAACTCTCTGAATGTATCTGCTCCTCTTCCTCAAACTTCTACTTCATTTTCTTCAATGCCTTCAAATCATTCTGATTCTCTGTTTAAGAACCCAGTTTCTACTGATTATATTCATCATAGTGAAGGACACAATGTCTCTTCCAGGGATGATGTGCCGCCTGGAATCCAGGAACAAGATAACCCCAATGTCTCGGGCATTTATGATCTCATTCATCCTAAGTTCCCTCAAAGTCCTAAAAGGAAAGTGGGGATACCCTCTAAGGAAAGTAAAATCAAGGATACATTGGAAAAAAGGGGGTTCTAACCCCAACCATAGGTTTAAATGAAGATTCTGTATTGGAACTGTCAGGGATTAGCTAACAGTAATATAATGAGGTCCCTTAAATCCCTCATTGTTCAGCACAAACCTCTCCTTATTAGCATCTCTGAACCCAAAAGTATGTTTTCCCCTAATATTGCTAACATGGAATCTTTTGTATTTCATCTTGTTGATTTAAATATCTGCATTTATGACATAAAAAACCTTTAGTTTCTTGCTCATTCATAATTTACTGATGTATCTCTGGTTGATAATAGTGGAATGCATGTGACTTATTCCTTCAAGCTATCTGGCATTCAACTTTATTGCTCTTTTCATTAGGCCAATGCTAGATATCAGGATCAGAGGAGATTGCGGTTGGAAATTGATGTTCTTAATTCTATCATTTCTGCTCCATGGATCATTCTTGGAGACTTTAAATCTATTTTTCATCCTAATGAGAAAATTGGTGCAATATTCAATACTATATTCTCTAGGGAGTTCAAGTCTTGCATTGATACAAATGATTTACATGAGATCAACTTGGTTGGGTCCAAATTCACTTGGTACAGGAATTTTTTGAATAGATTTGTCGCTAGCAAGATTGATAGGGATTTTGTTAATGATTCCTCCCTTGATCATTGGGACTCCATTCCTTGCATGAAACTTCCTAGAATTAACTCTGATCATCATCCAATTCTATTGAATCTTACTTGTAAGGATTTCATACCTCCTTTACCCTTTAGATTCAACAAATCTTGGGTCAATCACCCTGATTGTACCCCTTTAGTTGTAGATGCATGGAATTCTTCAAATTCAAGTCATGATGTTTTTTCCTGCTTATCCAAATTCAAAATTCTTAAAATATCCATGAAGATTGGAGTAAGGAAAAATTTTGCAATATTGATAAGGATATTTTGTCTCTTGAAGATTCTCCTCAGAACTTGTAGGTTCAAAATACAGTGAACAATTTCCCCAATGGGCTCAAAGAGGACTCTGAGATTGTCTCAAGAATCAACGACCTCCTGAATATGAATGATGCTCTTCAAAGAGACACTTTCAAAGTTAAATGGTTAAAAGATGGTGACAGTAATACTAAATTCTTCAATTCCTTACAACGAATTAGGAGGATTTCTAAACCGCATTCGATTATTAAGAATGGGGATCAGATCATTGATAATGATAAGGATCTGTCAGAACATGTGATATCTTATTTTAAAGATCTATTTAATGGCCCTACTTCGTTGAATGAGCCTATTGATGGCATTATCCCCAATATGGTTAGCCAATAGGAAAATACCAACCTTACTTCCATTCCATTGAGCATTGTGATCAAAGTAGCTATTTTCAGCCTCAAACCTGACAGCTCTCCAGGCCCAGATGGCTTTGGTAACTACTTTTTTCATAATTATTGGGATATCATTCAACATGATGTTTGAAGACTTGTGATTCACTTCATTAAAGGTGGTGATCTTCCTTATGAAATGAATTCTCAATTTCTTTCTCTGATTCCAAAGATTGAGAATGATTAGGAAATGAAGTTTTTCAGACCTGTTGCCTTAGTCAACACCATTTACAAAATTATCTGTAAGATTATGGCAATAAGGCTTACGGATGTTTCCAGCAGAATTGTTTCACCCAACCAGTTTGGCTTTATCAAGGGAAGGTCGATACAGAATTGCCTCATCACTGCCTCAGAATGTGTGAATCTGCTCAGGAAACCCTCCAGGGGTGGAAACATTGCCCTTAATCTTGATTTCAAAAAGGCCTTTGACACCATGAATTGGGGTTTTATCTACAAAGTACTTATGATGTTTGCATTTGATGGTTTATTTATCACTTGGATCAGGAAGATTTTATGTTCTTCCCATATTAAAATTCTTATAAATGGAACTCCTCTTGGCTTTTTTGATTGCTCTTGGGGGGTTAGACAAGGTGACCCTCTTTCTGCAATTATCTTTTCTATTGCAGAGGATTATCTTAGTAGGATTCTCTCTATCATGGAAGGTAATGGGAAATTGAAATCAATAAATGCTGGGAGAGGCATGCTGGTCCTGAGTCATCTTTTGTATGCAGATGACATTATCATTTTCACTTCAGGTGATAAATGAAATATCAAGAACATCAAAAGAGCTCTTTTGCATTATGCCTCTGTCTCTGGTCAAGACATTAGCTTGGAGAAATCCTTTCTCTACATTGGCAAGAGTATCAATGATCAGAGAAAGACTTTCATTGTCAATGATCTTAATTTCAAGGAAGGTTTTCTTCCCTTCAATTATTTGGGGTTCCTTTGTTTTGGGGAAAGCCAAAAGATAGTTATTTTTATGAGATTGTAAGCAATGTTAGAAGACACCATTCTACTTGGAAAGGAAAATCTCTTTCAATGGCTTGGAGGGTCTATTTGGTTAAATCGGTTATTGTCTCCAAACTTGTTTATTACTTCATGGTTTACAAATGGCTCATTTCTCTCATACGTTGTATCAATGTTTCTCTTAGGAATTTTATCTGGAGTGGAAATATCATTAAAAGGAAATTGTCTACTACATCCTGGGCTGATTGTTGCAAACCTTATGATACTGGAGGATTGGGTATTAAAGATCTGGTTCTCTTTAATGATTCTTTGCAAGCCTCTTTCATCTAGAAATTGTTTAATAGAAATTCTGAGGGATTGACCTTTCCTCAGGGTAAATTTATGAATAGACTAAAGAGGGGGTCTTTGAATTATCTGGAATCATCTATCTGGCCTACCTTCAAGTACATATTTACTTCAATTGATTCTCATTCTAGATGGCTTGTTTCAAAGGACTCATCTCTGAATTTTTGGAAAATCAAATGGACTGAAAACCCCTTTCTTGATCTTGTAATAGATGAACAAGATATTTATATTGAACTCACTATCAAGGATCAATTAGAGAACATGGATGGTCTTCTAATTCACATTGTCAACATTGTCAGCAATCACTATTTTTCTGACAAGATAGACTTTTGGGCTTGGGAACCTGTGGTTAATGTTATTCTCTCCTCCAAGCTCTATTATGATTTTATCTCTAAAATCTAGTTTAGCCAATCACTGGATGGGGAACATGCATAAAAACTTCATTATACCATCTCATTCCAATTTATTCTGGAGAATTGCTCATGGAAAAATACCTACTGATTGTTACCTTCAGCATTGTGGTATCTCTTTATGCTCCTCTTGTGTGCTTTGTCATCAACACAGGGAGGATGCAGATCATCTTTTTCTTTATTGTGTTACTGCTGCTTCAATGTGGAAGGCTCTTGAAAGCATCTTTGAAGTCTCACTTCCTCTGATTACATCTATCACTGGTTTCATTCAGAGATGGAAATACATTCCAATTTCTTCACAGTTATTGGACTTATTTCAGGTTACTGCCTCTGAGTTACTTAATTATATATGGTCTTCTCGAAATAATGCAATTCATGGAAAGCAACCTTTTTCAATTACTTCTGCTATTTCGAACATCCTTGCTGCAACACGCACGGTTAACATCCCTAAAAAACATTTTTGTGCCAATTCTATGCATGATTTCTCTTTGCTTGCTCGTATTGGTGTTAAAGGTAATTTCAGGACCTCTTATAATACTTTTGAAGTTATTTGGAAACCACCAATGTTTGGTTGGTTGAAAATTAACTCTGATGGTGCATCGAAAGAAAATCTAAGGCCTTCTGGATATGGATCCGTTTTTAGGGATCATATGGGTCAGGTAATTGGTTGCTTTCATGGATCCTGTGGGTTTGCTTCCTCATTGGAAGCAGAGAGGATGGGTATTATTGTTGCGGTGGAGCAGGCTAAAAATCGTGGTTGGAATATTCTTTGGTTTGAAAGTGACTTGACTGGTATTGTGTATGCCATTAAGGAATGCTCTTATCACTTATCTTGGAAATTCCATAATCGTTGGATAAATTGCTTGGACCCCCTTCAGACATTTAATCACATTATTACTCATGTCTATCGGGAGGCGAATTTTATTGCAGATGGTTTGGCTACTAAAGGAATTGAAGATGATGATTTCACATGGTATGACAATCTCTCTGCTGCTTTTTACCCCTTTTGAAAAGGGATTTGAACCAAACTCCTGTGTTTAGAATTTTGTAAGTTGGACTTTTTTATCTTAATTTAGGGGCCTTGCTTTTCTGGGTAAGGCCTCAAATTCTTCTAAAGAAAATTATATTTATCATATTTGTAATTATATATTAATATATATATATATATATAATTTTATATAAATATATTTTAAATATGTTTATTTGTAATTATAATTATAAATAAAAAATATATATTTAAGTAATCAAAAAATTATAATAAATATATATAAATGATAAATATATTTATTATGTTTATAATTACATATTAATAATTATATATAAATACTTTTTAAATATATTTATTTATAATTATCATTCTAAATATATATATATTTAAATAATTATAAAATTATAATAAATTTATTTAAATAATTATAAAATTACAATAAATATATTTATTATAAATTTATAAATGTATATATTTACATATTAATATATATATATATATATATATATATTTAAATATATAAATATATTTATAATTACAATTATAAATATATCTATTTAAGTAATTATGAAATTATAATTAATATATTCATTATATTCATTATATTTATAATTTTATAAATATATTTAATTATATAAATATATATAATAATATAAATATATTTATAAATATATGAAAATTTTTATGAAAGTATTTATTTATAATGTTAATTTTAAATGAAAATACGTATATAATTACTATATATATATATTTATAAATATATATAATAATATAAATTAATTAATAATATTATATCTTTATCAACTCTTTCTAGTGATGATAAAGATACTCCTTTATCAATGTTAAAAAATCGCTCAATGAATACCTATGGGTTCTTATAAAAATAAACCTAACAGAGTGGTGTCGCCACCCGCATGTTCAATCTTTTGTGGAACTAGAGCTCCACCGCCACTGTCGTTGGACCCTATTGTTGCCACCACTTGACATTCTCGATGAATCAATCTATAAAAATCTATGATATGTGTCAATTTATCTTGTTACCACCTCTCACCACACTATTTTTTCAGTCACACCTCACTGAATCCTATTGCACGCTTCTTCACTTCTTCTCAATGAACCAAAAAAATATCCCCAAAACAAATATCAATATTGTATTTGGTCTGAGTAAGATCTCATATCCTCATCCTTCTTTATCCTCTCGTTCTCTTGTCTTCCCCTTTTTATGCATGCTATAGGCTAAAATCGAGGTTGTATGGATAATCAATTTTTCATTTTTTAATGGGACTAGCATGTGTGACCTCACTTCTATGTTTCTTAGACTTGGTTGTGGTAGTGTTTGTCCTCCCTTATTGAATGTAATAATTTGTTACTAGGATTCCTCCACAATTATCTTTTAAATTTTGGATCTGATGATTTCTTGGACTATTAATTCATGTTTTAGACATCTAATAATCGTATTAATTATGTTAGAGGAATCCATTAGATGAAAGAATGGTTTTTTCTCAATTTCCAATGAATGATAAATGTTTTTATATTAAAAAAATATATGTTTTAAATTGTATTTCAATTGCCTTGTGAACCATGTGTTTGTTAAATTTCCTTAATAACCCTTATGAAGGAAGAATGTAATTTAAAAAGGTTCTCTGGTCTTCAAAAAAAACATTCAATTCGTTCTCAATTTTTACTTGGAATTTCATATAATACCTGAAATTAAAAGTGTTGATAAAGAATTTTATGTTTATTTTTCAATAAAAAATGCATGTTATGCAAATGTGTTTTGACACATTCAAAGTGTTTCAAGTTTATAATTTCATAGTTTAATAAGTTTATAAATTTTTATACATTAATACATTTTATAGTATATTGTATTTTACCAGCGTAATTGTATAATAATTTTTTATTAATTATTTGTAGTTTTAATGTTTTATTCATTTATAAATATATATTCTCTTATAAATTATATATACTATCATATTTAAAAATATAATTTAAATATAAAATTTTATTAATTATTTGTACTTTTATAGTTTAATATATTTATAAATTTATATAAAATTATAGTTTTATTAATTAAAAATTATTATACTCTTATACATTCATAAAATTTAATTTTATATATTATAATTTTATACATTTATAAATTCAAAAAACTATATACTTTTATAAAATATATACACTTTTATATAGTTTTATAAATTTATTTACATTTATAAATTATGTATATTTATTTAAAATTTATATTCCTTTATAAATTATATATAATTTAATACCTCTATATACGTCTATAATTTTATATATTGATATAAATGTATATACATTTGTAATTTATAATTATATACATATATAATTTCATAATTTATCAATATTTTTATACTTTTATACTTTCATAAATTTTATTTCTATAAATTATATTTTTATGTTTTTATAATTTTGTAATATGATTAATATTTTTCCAAAAAATTCATTTGGATAATTAAGATTTGTTTTATTATATGAAATATTTTATGTTTTAAAAAATAAAAGATCGATGATGGATGTATGATATTAATTTAGTATTGAAGGAGGTTCAAAATTAGCTTTGATTTTTTTGGATTTCATGTTCAACGATGTATCTAAGGGGGAACGTATTCGATTTATTTTTATAATTTATTAGATAGACCATAATTTACTCATAAACAAGTAAGTTATCATATCACAAGAGTTGGATTTCAAACCAACTATGAGGTATGACACCATTATTGAGAAATAGTTCAACAACTAGAAAATGTTGACAGACCTAAGATGTGTGATGTGAAATATATGATATTTGATCAGTTTTCTTTTCTTTAACAATCTATGTATTAACATAATGACTAGAAATTCAATTGTAGTGTTGAAAATATTTTAAAATATATAATAAATTCATTTTTTTAAATATTGAAAACATTATTATATTCAATATCCATATTTTATTTTACTGAAATGGTTTTCAAATAATATAGATTTTATTTTTCCATTATTATATTCAATAAACATATTTTCACAGGTTTTTTATAATATAAACTTGATTTTAAGGGTAAATGATTTGGTTAAAAATTAATAAATTGGATTTATATGAAGTTTCGGAATGAAAATGATACTTTGGATTTCAATGATGATCTAAATAAATGATATTTTAAGTTTCACATTAACATTAAAATAGATTTTTGTGATTTCAAAATTGATTTAATAGATTCATTGAATTTATTTTATAACATAGTATGCTCTATCAGCGAGATGAGTAGTGTCTATTTATAAATGAAAACATGTGTAAGTAAAAAGGGTGATATATATATTTATATGATCATGTTAACTTTTAGAGACCTCCTAGATATACCAAATATCACCTTCTATATAATATAGATTTATAATAGCACCATGATAATGGATTATCACTAACTCTATGAAACCCATAGAATATCCATCATGACCTCCCTCCCACAAAAGGTGAATTGATGCTTAACTCATTAAAACTTCAAAACCTACTTTGCATCCAACATCAATTTCATTTTTAAACTATGGGAGTACTCCACAACTACATCTACTCTTTGATTTGGTGTTAAATTATTGGGGGGTGATTCTTATTCAAAAAAAAGAAATAATAACTATCATGCTCATTAGCTTCATATCCCGAACAGTTATTATTTAATTTTGTTGCCTAAGAATAATCCCCCATCTCTTTTTGGACATGAACCTATGATTCTTAAACCACTTTGAGGAGTATTCATCCCATACCAAGTACCATTGACCATTTTGGACGCATCAAGGATAAAACCTACCACCAATGGAGTAACTCTTTTCTTAATTTCAATTACATAATTCTTTCAAAGCATGATGAAATTATTTGAAACGTTTAAATTTTGGGTTCCCTTATTTGAAAGGACCGTATTTTGTATTTATTTATTTTGATAAATATTAATATTACCAAATCAAATAGTATGGATATGAATAGAAAATTTATGGATGACAATTGAATGAAAAATGATTATAAAGATGGTGTGAAAGAGATCATAATGTCTGAAAACGATCATGAATATAACGCTTATCAAATCTTTTTATATGTTTATATTGTTGTTATTCAAGGATAATTTTTATAGAGGAGTTGGAAGAACACTTAATTTGTCACAAAATTTATTGAAGTTATATTTGTTGGAATAAACATGTGTAAAATGTGAATGTAGCTATTGACTGGGACACCACTACATTTTATGAATCCTCTGATATTATTACCAGTGTGGAAAATGAAGAAGAATGTATCAAGGATATGATTATAGGCTTGAATGATGATTAATATAGTATTTAGGAAATAAAAATGATAGTTCAAGATGAACATCATGATTGTCCAAATAGTTTTAGAAGTTAAAGAGTTGTGCAAAGATTCCATTATTTACTGGTTGCACTAAATATATAGCATTTCCATCCTCACAGAACCTATATAATTTAAAATCTATTAATGGATATAGTAATACCAATTTTACTAAACTTATTAATCTCATTAATGATATGATCCTAAATGGTAATGAGATTCCAAGCCAAACATATAAATTCTAAATAAATTATACATTCAATGGGTATGATCTATGAATGAATATATGCCAATCCAAATGACAATAAACTATTTTTCAAAGAAAACAAATCACTTAATGAATTCCCATTGTGTGTTTATTCTTGATGCATGGTGTGGTTGATTCCTAATCATGGTTCCACTAATATGACTACAAGTGTTTCTTTTTAATTCTAGTTAAAAGAACATCTAAAATTATGAAAACTAATAAAACATATTCATATTATTTTGATACATTTTAAAAATGATCCATAAGTCGTTCTTGATGTGTAGGAATCAACCACACCACAGTCTGATTTATGATTTGACCGGTATTTCTCAAAGTGTTTGTTATCATTTTAAAATTTACATTTTAGTTCAAAAGATGTGTCACTCACTAAGAACTAAGAAAACACACTCTGATTATCTAGATAATTTAGTAAAATGATAAATAAGTCATTAGTGATGTGTAGGATGTAGTCTCGTGTCAAACCGACCCACAATGTGACCAGTATGACTCAAAGTGCATGTTTCTTTCTTTAAAATGAAATTTTAGTAAAAAGAAAAATTAAAATTCTAAAAAATAAGAAAATGAGTTAGAATGGTATCAATAATATAGTAAAAAATCCCTAAGTAATTTTTCATGTTTAGGAATAAAACACACCTTAATCTAATGCATTGTGTGACCGGTATATCTCCAAGTTTTCCTTTTGATTTAAAATTTACATTAATTTAAAAAAACATGTTAAATAATGAAAAGCAATAAAAAATTATATATTTTTGATACTTTAGGAAAATGATCTATAAGTCATTTTTGATGTGTATGAATCAACCTCACCTCAATATGACGCATAGTGTGACCAATATAACCCCATGTGTATTGATTTATTTAAAATTGACATTAATTTCAGTAAAAAGAACTAGTAAAAAACTAAAAACATATAAAATGAATTCAGATTGTTTTTATACTTTACAAAAACAATTAAAAAGTCATTTTTGACATATAATAATTAACCACACCTCAATATGATGCATTGTGTAACTGATATGACTCAAAGTGACTGTTATCTTTTTAAAATCAACTTTTTAGGTACAAAATGTGTGTCACTCATTGAAAACCACGAAACCTTGATCTGACTGTATTGAAAAATTAGAAAACTGATATATATATATATATATATATATTAGTTTTGACATGTCGGAAGAGTATCACATCAAAATGATACTTGATGTGACTTTTTTGACTCAAAGTTCATGTTTCCAGATTGAAATAACATTTTAGTAAGAAAACACAAGTGAAATAATCCAAAACTGAGAAAGCATATTTTTATTGTTTTCATACTTTAAGAAAATTACCCATATGTCATTTTTGATGTATAGAAATCAGACACACCTTAATCTGATGCACATTGTGACTGATATGACTCCAATTGTATCTTTTTATTTAAAATTGATATGAATTTTATTAAAAATAAAAACTGACATTCTGAAAACTGAGAAAATGCACTTGGATTATTTTTTTACTTTAGAAAAATGATCCATGAGTCATTTTTGATGTGTAGAAATCAACCACACCTCAATCTAAGGCACAGTGTGATTGGTATAACTCTATGTGTGTCGTTTTATATTAAACTATTATTTTATTAATGTGTTCTTTCCTATTCATGTATAATTTTTTTTATATTATTACTAATATAATATTTGTTTTCCTATACATGTGGATTATTTTTCTTGGGTTGGGGTGGTTTTTTCGACAACTAATACAATGGTTGGGATTTTTTGAGTGGGGTTTGTGGGTGTTCCAAAGACAATGAAATATAAAAGTTTTCAAATGTTTGTCGATAGTAAATGAAAATTTAACTATACATTGCATTTTTTGAAATTTATATAGAAGTGTTTTTTTTATTTTCATTTTGATTTATTTAAATTCAATTATAAATTTTATATAGGTGTATTTTCATATAGGTTATAGGTGTATTTTCTATAGTGTGTAAATAGAACACTCAAGTAGGTGATCCTTTATCAGTGGTTTTTTAGTGCTTATAAAGGCACCCCAAATTTAATAGTACTGAGGGAAAACATGTTTTTTAGTGCTGTTAAATCCCTTTTTGTGTGATATTAAAGGGAAAACTATGGTACTAAAACCAAAAACCCTCTATTTTCTATCTTCCTACAAGTCACTTTCTTATTCTTTAATATCTCATTAAAAGTTTCACATATTTTTTATCTCACTATCTCTCTATATCTATTTTAATTTGAAACATCCACCTTGTACTCTAGATATGTTTTAATTCCCCATTACTAAAACATATTCTTTCATTATATAGCATATATCATTTATAAATTTTTTTAAAAGCGTTATAAAAATATTAACTAAAAAAGGTACAAAACTCCTTTTGGTGCTAGATTAGTGCAATGATAAGTAAGATATATTTATAAATAAAAAAATAAAATATTGCAACGATCACATTATAAGTTGAAAAAATGAATTAGATGAAGAAATCAATGAAAATAGAAAATACTAATTAGAAGAATTACATATAAAAAAGACGAATAATCTAGAGAAAATGATATATAAAAACTAAAATGAAGAGTTCAAATATATTATCAATGATTGATGATCTCAATCAAAGATCATGGATATTGATAATTAGATCAAGACATCATTTTTTTGTCTGGATATTATTTTTCAAATATAGATGTATTTCAAATCTAAATGTTATTCTTGATGTGAATATTCCCCAAATATATATATATATATAACTTGTATGTCATATTTCATGTTAATGAATTCGTTATAATATTTTTCTGTTGACCACCTTAGTTATGCTAAATCTTTGTTATCATTAAAAGAAACATTTCATAAGATGAATTAAATGCTTATGATGAAAGGATTAGCCAAGACATTAAAACATGTGTTATAATTTCATGAATTAATGCAGAAACCAATGAGGATCATCCTCAAAATCTATATAAACCCTACATTCATATGATACTCGGGTATGTGGATGATTATTCTTGGCCTAAACTCCCAAAAACTATATGATCTCCATTTTTCCATATTTTTATAAGAGATTCTATCATATCGTGAATGTATGAATAATCCAATCCGGACAATGGATGATTCATATTAGCTCATGGATACATATTTCGGTGAGTTGATTTTTTATACATTATTGATCCTTATCAAACTTATCATATGAAAATTTATGGATTTAGTGACTCGTTGGTGAAGGGTTTACTTGTATCTACAGTAGTTTATTATTTCCATTTTATGATAAATTTCTTATTTTTTTCATGGAGATCCCCATAGAAGGGTTTTTAACAAACCCCGCTTGATCTGATAAATTTTATCAAACTCATTTAAACCCCTTTAGTGGTATCAATGGGATCCAAGATTAAGTTTTATGAAAAATGTGTGGAAATAAAGAAGAAAATTGAAATGGAGTCCGTGATTTTCTTTTTATGGAAATTCCGTTTTTACGATGGATTAACATTATGTACCAGTGCTACATAAAGGTAACCGAAATGTTCCCTTTACATAGATGGGACAGGTAAAGGTAACTAGGTCATTACCCTTATGAAGATAAATTTTGATGTGGTAATCAATAATTACCTTTATGATAAGGGGTTCATGTAAGGGTTGTGTTGCCTTGCCCTAACATAGATCATTCTATGTAAGTTTATTTGTAGCTTACTATCCCATGTTAAGGTATTTGTAACATTTATTTATGTAGAAAGGATTTTTTTAAAGGCCACATAGAGTTAACATTATGCAATGCATCCTATTTAAGGGTTATCCCATCTTTCCTCATGGTCTACGTAGGGGTTATGTTAGATTTATCAATATGTAGAGTGTTTATTTTAAGATAATGTCTAGTTTAATTGATTTATGTAAAGATATATTTTCACATACATTTACATGAAGAGTTCACGTAATGTTACGACCTTATGTACCCATACACAACATATATTATGTATGTTTCATGGTCATCTATCCTTACAAAAGTGATCTAGAACTAGATTACACTTACTTAGAGTGTCTGTGTGTGGGTGGAGGGAGTATATCCTTTCATAAAATAAGAATTTAAAATAAGGGGAAAAAGTAAATATTTTTAAAAAATGAAATTATTTAATGATATTAATGGTTTATAAATTTTTATCAATCATTATAAAAGTTATTTTGGGATATTTTAATTTATAAAATATTTATAAATCAATTAATTATAAATTTTTTATAAATAATTAAATGTTTGTGAAACATTTTATTCCTAAATATTAAATGTTAATATTTTAAATAACTTTTAAAAAATTATATGACATAATTTATGATATAGGAATAAAATATTTTATTTAGAAATCATAAGAAATAATTTACAAGGGGTTATAAATTATGAAATAATGAAAAAATATAAGTTGTTTAATTTTAAATTATAAATTGTCTATAATTAACTACTTGGCATTTTCTAAAATAAATGGGGGACTTATTCAGATATTATTTAAGAAACATAATCTTATTTGATGATTTATATGATCGTAGGATAAATAATATTATGTATATGAGATTTTGATTATGTAAAATGTTTAAATAATTGAATTGTAAAAAGTTTATAAATCATATAATATCATATAATGAAAAATATAAAATATTTCATATTGGAATGAATATAATATATTTATATTCAAAATTATGGATTGTCTATAATGTTAAAGCTAAAATTATAAAAGGATTATGGTTATCTTTTATTTATGAATTTTTCATAAATATTTATCTAATATTAAAAAATTTGAAATGTCATTTTATTTAAAATGTTATTCCCTATCATATTCATGTTTAGTTATTTATTCATGAAAATATGAATATTGTATGATTTTGTTTAACTATTTATAGGATAGTGTCTATGATTACATGCTAGGAATGACTCTATAATGAATCTTGATTTTCATCTACATTGACCCATGTTTATAAGTAACATTTTTGAAAGTAATTTATTTATTGAATATAGTTTATGATTATTAGTTTTTATAGTTATGATGAATTTGATTCTCTCTTGAGTAAATTATACCTGGGTAGAGGGACTATAGGTTGTACTACCTACATACCTGGAGGCTTTTTCCTTATCTAGGTTGTTGAACGGGGTTGGGTATCTATCGCTATGAGCTTAGTCATGTGGATAACTCTAAGAATTTACATTAAGTGTTTATATAACTTTTACATTTGATGAATCTAGATATGTATTAATTTTATTAACCAAATATTTTTTGGGAGTCACACAAACTTGTGGGTTGTATAAATATTTACACATCATTATGGTTTTAACATATTGGTTTGGTGAAGTAAATAAGATTCAAAACTGAATTATTAAAAGAATGTGCACATAAAAGGAATAACATGAGATAAGTTGGTGATATTAAAATCTCATTCAAATACTAAGTGTGATATTCCTTACAAATAAACACTTTTCAAGACATCGATCATTCAACTGGGTATTTTTAATCTTTACACAAGTACCCCTAAATTATCTTTTGCAAGGAAAGAATGTTATAAGTGAATTTGGATTATCTTGGTGGTATTTTCATTATTTGTAGAAGTATCCCTTGATTTTCCTTTATTGGCTTATTCGTGGAATTTTTATTAGGTTACAATAGATAAGAAACCCTAAGGGTTAGGATACTATAGGAATAGAGTTGAGTAAATCCATATGATAGATTGGACAAAGTTGTGTCTGTTCAACTATCTAAGAGTCAAATATGATATAATTTACAATTTTTGTCTATAGAATATGATCACTGATTATTTATATAACATCTTGGATTTTCGGTTTATTTTTTAAAATATTATATGGATTAATTTTTTAGACCACACACTGAGACATTGTCCGATTCTGAGCCATGGTGTTCCTAGAATAAATGTTCGAAATATATTAAATATATTAAAAATCACACAAGCATGGTTTTCCTAAAAAAGTGTATTAACTTCTAAAAGGGTGCTTGGATCAGAAATCCAAGGTCACCATTGAGTTAAAAAGGTGGGTTTTACCCAAGGCACGGCTTAACATTAGTCGGCACAGGTTATTTGTAGAAACGTTGTCGTGAGAAAAAAATAAATAAAATTATTTAATAAAATTATTGCGAGATGCAATGAACTTATTGTATCTATAAATAATTTCTTATGAAAAATTTGTAGGTTTATTCGCATAACTTTGATAATTTTAAAAGTTCCATTGAAGCATTGGAGAAGACCCTCTTGGTAGACAATGACAAATTGATCGATCAACACCCCTTGGATTCGATAGATCTTTCCAACAAATGTGACACAATAATAATTCTTCATCATTAATCGAACTTAATAGAGGTAGGGTGTGTTTTTAATTTTTTTATTCCATGTTCCTAATGTTTTCAAAAAACACAAATAAATTAATGAAAAGATGGATTTTTGGATCAATCTCCTTGTGGGATGGGATTATGATTGTGGCGTTTATCAGGATATTCTTAACATTATAACACCCCAATCTTCCACGGTACATTTCCCTTTCAATAATAAAATAGCATGCGATGTACGCAACTTCGAGTTCTAGCACACTATGACCAATAAAACCAGCTGTTATAAATATTAATACCCACTTTTTGAAATTTTATAAATTTTATTTTTCAAAATGGACTTCATTTTTGGATTTTGAATATCAAAATTAGCTTAGGGTGAATTTTTGGTATTTTTCTGAAAACATTCTATTTTTTATGAATAGTGAAAAAAACTCCATTATTGTTTAAAACTGAATTTTTATTTAAATAATTATAAATTTTATTTATATTTATTTTAATCAAAATAGGTACGTAATACCTATATTTTTTCAATGAAATTAATTAGAGTCATTTTATAATAAAATTAGATGTATAAAATTTTATTGAATGTTTTTACGACTTATACCCACCTTCTACACACATTAACAAATTCTTATAAAATGTATTTTTTCCACTTCTATGAATTGAATTTCAAAAATCCAAGAGAAACTGTTGATATCAGTAAGTAAAATTTGGTTCAATAAGATGAAAATAATTTTTTATGAATAGTAACTTTTCACTTTTATTTACCATAGTTAATAGTAAATAGAATAATTAAAAGGAAAATGATATTATTATTACCTTAACACATGTCCAAATTCTATTAGATATGTTTATTTTGACCAAAAACCCATAGTAATAAAATATGATCCTTTTGGCCCACTTGGATAATATTAGGACATTTATTATTATTTTATTTAAGGAAGTGTTAATAGTTTTAAATTCAATGTTTCATAACAATTTTTTTTAATATAGGGTTAAAAATAAGATAAATTCCAATATAAATATTAATTATAAATATAAAATAATTTCCTACAAAATGGTATTTTATATATAATTTTTAGACATTAAATAATTAAATTTATTTATGACACAATGATGATGTGATAATTACCTTATTAATGAAAGACCAAAATAATTGATATTATAAATATCCAAATAAATGTAAATTGAATTTTTGAGGTATTAAAAGACTTTTATAGGTTAATATGACATGGTAGGGTTTATTATATGAATTTTTTTCTAAGTAAATGTGTTTTTAGGACTTTAACAAAAATCAAATACTAAATAGTGTAAAATTGGCATAAATGAGTTTTTGAAAAAAAATAATATATTATTAAATGGTATAATAGTCCTAAAAATATATGGTTCTTCCAAAGGACATATATTATAATATATATTTCATTAATGAACCTCTTGGGGTTTTCTGGGAATTTTATTGTAATTTAATTAACCGTATAATATAAATATACAAGGAGACATGGTAAATGTTAAACTATTTAACCCAGAGTTAAATATAAAAGGTAAGGTTAATATGGTGACCTAAACCTGTATAAAAACTATTGGTTCATATTATTTTTACCCATTCAAAATTTAGACTTAAAATAAATCCTTTGGGTGCCATTAGAAACCGAATATGATTGTATAATAAAATAAATTTTCAAACTTTTTCTAATGTGACCCTCACATCTCTTATAAAAGTGTACGTCCCCTTCACTCAAAATCACACTTCCAAATCCATATTTCTCAGCCAACCCCTTCTCCAATATCCTCCCAAATACCCTCAATTCTATATAGTGGCCTTAATTTTTTCATAATCCCAACCTAAAGATTCATTATGATCAGCTCAAAAAGAAACACCCAAAGAAGAGGTAATAATTTCACCACCTCTTACAAAGTTAGTTTCTTCTTCCACTTCCTCTTTCTTTGTTGTTTCCATACCAAAATAATAACTCCAGTACCTTATACATAATTTTTTGTTATTATAAATATGTTACAACCATATTCATTATTATATCCATCCTATGAATGACAAGTCAACATACGTGCGTACATATGGCTTACCATCTCCATGTCGTGGTGTAGTTTATTATTCAAACACTTCATTATTTGGATGGGTATAATAATGAATATAATTGATTTAGATAATAAAAATAACATGTAAATAATTATTTATATATTATATACCATCCAATTACATACTATTCGACTATCAATAGAACGGTATTGTCGCTCGTGCATACGTACGGATTACCGTCTCCACGAACGCGATGAGATTCATTCCCCATCATAACCATTCAAGAATAAATTTCCTTTTACAATTAACAAAATATTGTTTAAGAACGTTGTATCATTTATTATATTAATTAAATACATCTTATTCATAAAAACATGAATTATATAACAAAACATATAAAAAACTAATCAGTTGACACCCAAAATGATGATACTGCTGAAATATTATTAACAAAGAAATATTAAAAGATAATATATGATATCATATTTATATATGTGGTTCTTGTATAATTTAATAAAAATTATTTAACTATTATATATTATTTCAACGTTCCCAAGAAAAAGTACAAGGTAAGCGTTAATTCTAGATTCTCTTCATTATCTGAGGTTGTTTATACATGAGTATCTATCAGGACCTCTTTATCATCCACATCCATGTTTCTTAAAAAGGTATTTTGAAACATTTTTACTATTTCTTATACTATGGGATAAAGTCATTTATACCCTTTTATGTATTTTTATAATATTTTTATAACGGAATCTTTCCATTGTTTTCCAAACAAGGTCCTTTACGACCATTTCGACAAAATTAATGAAAGAATGTTTTTTTAACTTATACAGCGGGTGCAGCTATTTGCAGTCATTATAACACCTTTGATGCTTCCCTTACAAGCTTATAAGAATATTTTCTAAAAAAAATTTCTATTTTATAATTACATGAGTTTTAAATGATTTCAAAATAGAAGTAGATATTTCTCTCAAATAGTTTTTATTTCATCTATGTCGACATCCTTTGATGGATTTTAAACTTGTTTGAAGTTGATTTATTATGATACAAATCATCCATATTTTCTTTATGGTTTTGTGATATGTTTGACTGTGGATGTGTTATTTTTATACAATTTGTGGTTTATGGATAATGTATTGAAATTTCATATGCTTGTTTTCATACGAATGTTTCTATTATGTTTAAAACTTTTAATATAAGGAATGCATTGGACTTAGTAAGTGACGAGTGGAGCCCGCTATAGATCCTAGATGCGTCGTTTGGTCTCATGAGACAAACTAGTGTCTTGGCACAAGGCCTTGAAAAAATCTTATTTGTAATCTTGGCATGAGTCCTTGACTATGTTGTTATGATGTTCGGCATTATACATTCCATAATTATGAAATTGTCTATTGATATTGAATCTGATTATTCGACTAGTAGAATATCCCTATCAATAAGAAAATGGAATTATTTGATTTATATTTTCCATATTATACTAAAGTTTAAGTTTAAAATCTTTATGTTTATTCATATATGTTGCCTTAAATGTTTATGCTTATTTATGAAAGTTTCCACTATATTGTTATCCTTACTGAACATCTGAGCTCACCCCTTTCTATGTTTTATTTTTTCTAGGATGTGAAGAAGTATATTATGACTGACCTATAGGGATAGTCTAAGGGAGAGGAATGTGTTCAAAGGATACACAATGATGTTGTTTTTCATTTAAGAATGTAATGTAAAACTTGTGTATGTATCTAGTACTTCCAAGGCTAATAAACTAATCAGTCTTCCGCGAAACGATCTATTGTGATCATGCCAACATTATGTAATAATGCACCGACTCTGGGTAACTAGGTTTGGGGTGTTATAGTTGGTATCAGAGGAAGCTTAGTACAATCCTTTGAATCTATCTTTAGAAAGAATTTGATAAGAGAACATTACCCTAAGATAGAATTTGAGGATTAGTATAGGAGAACTTTTGAGAATTTTGGTAATGTAGAGATTTATTGAGTTTTCAGATAAATAAATCCCTGTCTGGATATCAGTAGGTAGTGGCGACTCTGGAACATATGCACCTAGGAGTAAAAACTCTTACAAGGAGTTTCAGGCTTGACCTTGGGTATCCTGGTACACGACAACAGGCTTTGATGCACTCTTGGTTACGACACTCTAAGGGGATACTCTTTGGATAATTCACATATCATTACAACCCATTATTAAATATTTATGTGTATATACCTTCTTAAATAAATAATTTTTATGATTATGGATTATATCCATAAATGGTTTAGTTTATGTTAAGTGTTTTACATGTTTGGAGTTATGTATTTTGATTCATAAACTAATCTAGTGTATGCCATTGCTTGGAAATGGCGCATAGTGGAAGTAATGGAAAACATATCAACGCATGTAATACATATAGAGATTTCCCTCCAACTAAAGATAATTATGGTGGATCTGGTGATGCAACTGCTACTAATCAGCTTATCACCATACTGGGATAACTCACTCAGGTTATGAGTAATAACCTTACTCATATTGATCACCCTAATCTACAATGCAGAGGATCAATGTTAGACTAATTTATGAGGCAACACCCACCAATGTTCAATTGGACTACAAATCTATTTTTAGTTGAGCAATGGATAATTTCCATAGAGAAAATATTTCATGCTTTGGGGAGTAGTGAAATGGAAAAAGTTTTCATGACTGTTTATCACCTCATGGGAGATGCAGACCAATGGTGGTCATTAATTCACAAAAAAAGAAGGATTAAGAATTATTAAATATGGGATAGAAATATTTTAAAGTGATTTTCTTATAAAAATACTTTCCTCATGAACATCGAGCAGATATGGAAAGACACTTTCTGAGTTTGAGGCAAAAGGATGATGAAAATGTCACAAAGTGTGAGGATAACTTTAAAAGGTTACAAGGTACACAAAAGATTATATACGTAACACAAGGAGTAATATTGATTGATTCATTTATGGTTTGAAACCATTTATCCATTGATCATTCGTCTTACAATCCTTCTCATCATACGATGATATTATCTCATGTGATATCAAGACAGAAAAGGAATTATCTAAGTCTTATGACATTAACGATAATCAAGAGAAGAAGAGATCTACCGAACACTCTGGAAATTGAATAAGGGGAATAAGGTAAAATTTAATATGCATCCAATAGTAAATGTGGGAAGAAAAATCCTAGTACTTTCCTGAAGGGAATGAGAGTCTGTTACAGGTGTGGTGAAAAAGGCCACCAAGCTCGTGAATTCAAGGGAAAGAAAGAGGCTGTCAATGATGAATTCTAAAATTTTATAGAAGTGGGGAATTATTCAAATGAATTTCTTAAGTGCCGAAGAAACATACCTCAAAATGTCCAATGGAGAAAGTCCATGATTATGTGATCATTACTGCTGAGTTTGAAGCTCCAAAAGATGTGGTGGAAGGTAATTTAATAGTTTTCTGAAATTTATGCAATGTTTTATTTGATTCTAGATCATCGAATTATTTCATATCTACCTATTTGGATAATAAAATTAGATATTTCCAATTTTATTTTACAAGGGAGTTTTCAGTTAAACTCCTAAGGGATGTATCATTGCAACAAATTTTTGTGAATCAGTTCTCATTAAGTCTTATAAATCTTATTTATCTGCTGATCTCATGGTCATAACCATGATTTAATTTGATATAATCCTCAGTATGGATTGGATTTCGAACCATGATGTGAAAATTTATTTTACGAAGAAGGAGGTTACAATTTTCGATGATGATAAGGAGTACATTATCTATATAGCATAATCATCACCATCTGATTCTTATCTAGATCCAACCTGAGTATCTCTACAAAATTGAATTATTGGGGAGGAAGAGAGTGAAATAACTATGAGTGAGGAAAGAAATGTTCAAATAGAGGATGCACTTATTGTTTAAGAATATGTTGATGTGTTTCCAGAGGATTTACCTAGACATCCTCTAGAACAAGAAATTGAGTTTTCCAATTATTTAATTCCTGGTTCAAGGACTGTATCGAAGACCCCTTATAGAATGGACTCTTTGGAATTAGTGTAACTAAAGAAAAAACTGGAGGAATTGAGTAATAAGGGATTTACTCTCACTAGTTTTTCTCCATGGAGAGCCCCTATTCTTTTTGTTAAGGAGAAATATGGATCTATGAGGTTGTGCATTGACTATAGGGAGATCAATGCTATAATAATAATGAACAAGTATCCCCTACCTCGAATTGATGGTTTTTTTGTTAAACTTCATAAAGCTCAATATTTTTCAATGATTGAACTTCGATCTGGATATCATCAATTGTGTGTGAAGAAGGAAGATATTCCAAAGATATCATTTTGTACCAAGTATGTGCATTATGATTTTACAGTAATTCCTTTTGTACTGACTAATGAACTCTCCGCCTTCCTAGATCAATTAACAGAGTTTTCACGGAATATCTTGATGACTTTGTAGTGGTATTTAGTGATGATATCTTGGTAAACTCAAATTCTATGGAGATCATGAAAATCACTTGATCACTATTCTAAAGACTCATAGAAGAAATGAATTATATTGTAAGTTCATCAAGTGTGAATTATGGCTTCAGGATAATTCATTTCTTGGCCATATTGTCTATAAGTATGGAATCTCTATTGATCCTTCAAAGATAAAGACATTCCAATAATGGACAGCACCAATGAGTATAACTTGGGTTTGTAGTTTTATTAGTTTAGTAGGTTATTATCGGCGTTTTGTCCATAATTTTTCCTGATTGGAAAACCCATTAACCAAGCTCAAATGTAAAGGGGATACATATTTTTGTAAAAAAGATTGTGATTAATGTTTTGAAGAATTTAAGTGAATATTATTCAATGCTCTTATCTTGCCTCTACCATCGGGGAATGATGGGTTCGTTATTTACAGTGATGACTCAATGAAAGGACTTGGTTGTGTCCATATGTAGAATCGTAGAGTTATTTCCAATGCATCACCGTAGCTAAAAATTAATGAGAAAAACTATCCCGCTCATGATATTGAGTTAGCATCTCTAATCTTTACTCTGAAAATATAGAGGCACTGTCTCTATGGTGAAAAATATGAGGTTTATACTAATCAAAAGTGTTTGAAGTGTATTTTCTCACAAAAAATAACTCAACATGAGGAGATGGAGATGAATTTCACTACTCAAGGATTATGATTGCACTATACACTACCTCCTAGGGAAGGAACATAAGGTGGAAGGTGCTTTGAGAAGAAAAGATCTTGGTGATTTGAAAAATATGAGAGTTGAAAGGGAAACTATTTTCATGGATCTAGTAAATATGAATATGGGAATAACCATGGATAGTGAAACAACAATACTTTTTCAAATGGTTTCCAAACCATCTTTATTTAGAAAGGATAATGATTTCTCATAATGATGATGAGGAGTTTCAAAAGAAGATTAATTCTATGAATGATGGGAGATTGAGTGACTTTGTATATGAAGATTGAATTTCGAAATTTGAGAAAAGACTTTGTGTCCCCGATATACCTTTTCTAAAACTGGATTTTTTGGATGATGATCATACCTCCAATTTCTCTATACACCCTAGTAGCACTAAGATGTATAGAGATTTGAGATAATTTTTTTGGTGGGACAACATGAAGAGGGAGATTGTAGATTTTTGTGTCAAGATGTATGGTTTTTCAACTAGTGAAGGCTGGAATAAAACATCCTATAAAAGTCATGAAACCTCTTCCCATACTTGAGTGGAAATGGGATGATATTATGGTGGACTTTGTCATAGGACTACCAAATACTCCTAGAAGGAATGATGCAATATGGTTCCATATTGACCGTCATACCAAGTCAGCACTTTTTCTTACTATAATAGAAGATTTACCACTTGAACGTTTAACATTACAACATATTAATGAAGTGGTAAGACTTAATGGTGTACCCCTATCGATTGTCTCTGATCGTGATCCCCGTTTTACATCAAGATTCTGGAAAAGCCTTCAGAAGGACCTGAATACTGATCTTTGTTTAAGCACTACCTACCACCCCCAAACTGATGGACAATAAAAAATGACTATTAAATCCTTAGAAGACCGGTTGAGATCCTGCTAACATGATTTTCAAGGTATGTGGGATTAGTATTTACCTCTGTTAGAATTTTCCTTTAACAATATATTCCATTCAAGTATTCATATGGAACAATATGAAGCGTTATATGGAATGAGATGTTGCTCACCGACTTGTTCGGATGATATGGGTGAACGAAAACTCGTAGGGCCAGAACATGTTGAGGAAACAATAGAAAAGGTAAAGGTTATCCAAATCCCCATCAAAGTAGCTCAAAGTAGGCAAAAGAACTATGTTGATAATTGAAGGAAGGATTTTGAATATCAAGTAGGTGATCATGTTTTCATGAAGGTATTTCTATGGAAGGGTGTTATACGATTTAGTAAAAAGGGTAAATTAAGTCCCAGGTACACCATACCTTTTAAAATTATAGATAAAATATGAGTTGTAGCATATCATTTATCAATGCTGCCAAGTTTCTACAAAGATCACGATGTGTTCCACGTATCACTATTGAGAAAATACATGCCTGGCCCAATGCATGTACTCACTTATGAGAAAATTGAACTGGAACCTGATCTATCTTATTGTGAAAATCCTGTCAAGATTCTTAATACAAGATAACAAGTGGTGAGAAACTGGATAACTCATCTGGTAAAAGTTCTATGGAGAAATCATAAGATGGAAGAGGCAATGTGGGAACCCAAGGAACTTATGATAAAGAACCACCAGGATCTTTTTATGCGGTAGTATTCTAGAAATTTCAAGGAAGAAATTATTTGATGTAGGGGAGAATGTAACACACCAAACATCCACAGTATGTTTCCCTTTGAATAATACAATATCTTGCGTTGTACACAACTTCAAGTTCTAGCACACAACGACCAATCAAACAAGTAGTTATGAATAGTAATACCCACTTTTTAAAATTTATAAATTTTATTTTTTAAAATGGACTTCATTTTTGGGTTCAGAATATCAAAATTCGCTTAGGGTGAATTATTGGTATTTTTCTAAAAACATTCAATTTTTGATGAATTGTGGAAAACACTACGTTATTGTTTAAAACTTATTTTTTATTTAAAATTTTTTTTTTATTAAAATAAATTTTATGTCAAAATAGTTACACAATACCTATATTTGTTCAATGTAATTCATTGGATTAATTTTATAATAAAACTAGATGTATAAAATTTATTGAATTTTTTAACGTCTTTTACCCACCTTCTAGGCACGTTAGCAAATTTGTATCAAACATAATTTTACCACTTCTGTGTATTGATTTTCAAAAATCCAAGAGAAACGATTGATATCAGTATGTCAAATCTGGTTCAATAAGATGAAAATTATTTTTGGTGAATAGTAACTTTTGACTTTTATTTACCACGGTTAAAAGTAAATAGGGTAATTAAAGGTAAAAATGATATTATTATTTCCCTAAGACATGTCCTAATTCAATCGGATAAGTTTATTTTGACCAAAAACATCCTTATGAATAAAATATGATCCCTTTGGTCCACTTGGATTATATTAGGACATTTATTATTATTTTATTTAAAGAAGAGTTAAAAGTGTTAAATTCAAATTTTTATAACTAAACCATTTTTAATATAAATTTATAAATAAGAAAAATTAAAAAATAAATATTCATTATAAAGATAAAAAATATTTCCTACATAATGGTATTTTATTTATAATTTTTAGACATTAAATTATTAAATTTATTTATGACACAATGATGATGCATTAATTACCTCATTAATGCAAGATTAAAATAATTGATATTCTAAATATCCATATAAATATAAAATGAGACATTTGATGAATTCTAAGAATTATATAGGTTAATATGACATGATAGGTTTTAATAAATGATTTTATTGAATTAATCAAGTTGTTTGGACTTTAACAAAAATAAAATACTAAATAGTGTAAAATTGACATAAATGAGTTTTTAAAACAAATAGTATATTATTAAATGATATAATAGTCCTAAAAATATAAGTTTTGAATAATGACTTATATAAATATATATATGTCATTAATGAAATAATTGGGATTATCTTGTCATTTTATAGTATGTTTATTAACTATATAATATAAATATACAATGAGACATGGTAAATGTTAAACTATTTATACCAGAGTTAAATCTAAAAGATAAAGTTAATATGGTAACCTAAACCTATCTAAAACCTATTGGTTGAGTGGTTTTTCATCCCATACTCCCCTTATCCTTAAAATATATCCTTTTTGAGCCATTATAAACCAAATATTATTGTATAATAAAATAATATTTCAATAATTTCCTAAAGTGACCCTCAACTCTCTTATAAAAGGGAACTTCCCCTTCACTGAAAATCACACCTCCAAAGCCATTTGTATCGGCCCAGACCAGCTCAAATATTCTCTCAACTACCCTCAATTTGACCTATAGGACTGAGTCTCATCATAAATCCACCCTATGTATCCCTTTTGATCTACTCAAAAATAATCACCCGAAGAAGAGGTAATAATTTCACCACCTCTTTCAATGTTCTTTTCTTATTCGACCTCCTCTTTCTTTGTTTTTTCCATACCAAAATTATAATTGAAGTACCTAATAAATACTATGATGTTATTATAAGTATTTTACAACCATATTCCTTATTCTATACATTCTATGAATGACAAGTCACCATACATGCGTACGTACGACTTACCGTCTCCACGTCGTGGTGTAGTTTGTTAATCAAACACGTCATTATTTGGATGGGTATAATAATGAGTATAATTGATGCAAATAATAAAAATAAGATTTTATTGATTCTTTACATATGATATAACACAAAATTACATATTATTCCACCATCAATAGAATGGTATTGTCGCTCGTGCGTACGTACGGATTGTCGTCTCCACAAATGTGATGAGATTCATTCCCCATTGTAACCATTAAAGAATAAATTTTATTTTATGATTAAAAAATAATGTTTAATAACTTAATATCATTCTGGGTATGAATAAAATAGATCTTATCCATAACAAAAATGACTTACATAAAAAACAGATAAAGGAAAATGAATCCGTTAACACCCGAAACGATAATACTACTGAAATATTAGTAATAAATCAATATTAGAAGATCGTATATGATATATTATTTTTTATGTGGTTCTTGTATAATTTAATAACAATTATTTAACTATTATACAATATGTTAAGATACCCTCATGAAAGGAAATGTACATGGTAAGGGTTAATTCAACAATATTTTCATTATCCGAGATTGTTTATATGTGAGTATCTACTGGGACCTATTTATAATCTTCATCCGTGTTTCTTAAAAATGTAATTCAATAAATTTTTAATATTTCTTAAAATATGGGTTAAATTCATTTATACCCTTTTCTGACTATTAATAAGATGTTTATAAATGATCCTTTTCATCATTTTCCAAACAGGGTCCTTTACGACCTTTTCAGAAAAATTATGGAAAGAATGTTTTTTTAACTTATACGACGGGTGCGACTATTTTCTATCATTATAACACCTTAGAAGCTTCCCTTACACGATTATAATATTTGTTTCAAAATAAATGTTTTATTTTATAATTACATGACATTTAACTGATTTAAAAATAGAAAAAGATATTTCTCTCAAATAGTTTTGATTTCATCTATGTCAACATCCTTTGATGTATTTTAAACTTGTTTGAAGTTGATTTATTATGATACAAATATTCCATATTGTATTTAAGGTTTTGGGATATGTTTGACTATGGATGTGTTATTTTTATACCATTCATAGTTTATGAATAAATTATTGACATTTTATATGCTAGTTTTAATAAGAATGATTATGTTATGTTTAAACCTTTTCATATGAGGAATGAATTGGACTTAGTAAGTGATGGGTAAATCCCGCTATAGGTCCTTGATGCATCGATATGTCTCACGAGACATACTAGTCTCTTAGAATAATTCCATGACAAAAATCGTATTTGTAGTCTTCACACAATTCCTTGAATATGTGGTCATGATGTCCAGCATTATGCATTCCATCATTATAAAATTTGTTATTGATATTGCATGGTCTTATTCGACTAGTAGAATATCCATGTGATTAATTAAATAGAATTATTTGATTTATATTTTCCATACTATGTTGAATATTACGTTTTAATGGCTTATGTTTTAGTCTTATACATTTCCTTAAATTTTTATCCTTATTTATCAAAATTTCTATTATATTGTTAACCTTACTGAGCATCTATGCTCACCCTTTTCTATGATTTATTTCTCCCAGGATGTGAAGAAGTATATTATGAGTTACCATCCGGATTGTCTATGGTATATTAATGTGTTCAAAGGAGACACAATTTTGTTATTTTTCATTTCATAATGTAATTTAAAACATAGGTATGTATCTAGTACTTCGAAGGCTACTAAACTAATCAGTCTTTCGAGAAATGATCTTTTATGATCATGCCAATGTTATGTAATAATTCATAGACTCTAGGTAACATGGGTAAGGGAGTTAAAAACATGGTTATTAAATTACATATTGGTTCAACTATCATTCTAATGGAATTGAACCTAGATTGAAACGAACATCGCTCAAGGATCATTCTTATTGATTTATTAGTGCTTTTCTCCCCCCGTTCATCGTTGAATGTGGGAATTATTTGTTTGGAACATGTTTTTACACATTAATGATAAATTGATCATTACTTATGAGTTTCTTGGCACAATGATCCAAGATTGAAGATCCCAACTCGGTATTACACAATGAAGGTGCAATGATGATGGTCTTGAATAGATCAGACAAGTTTGGAAACCCCTGATTTGTGAGCTAAGTGTGTGGAAGATGATTAAGATGAATGGAATCCATTTTCCAATTGAATTTTAACCCCTTATTCTATTGAATGATTGTGGAATAGTTTGTATTAAGTAGATCCATGAGTTTCTACTTTATTGAATCCATATTCCAAGGTGGGGGAATCACATGCACAAGTGGGAGAATGAGCCACAGTTTTTTTGGAAAATATCAATACACACAATGTGTACTCTAGTTTACATGGTCTATGGGGACCCTTTATCAGTGATGAGTTCTTTGTGATTATGATATGGATCACATGGAGTTTGACCATTATCACACAGTGTGTGACCCTCTCTGGATAACATTTCAATTACTCCAAAGTGTACATAGACTAGAATTGGAGTACACGATCATGGCCACTCTGTGTACTCCCACATGGACATGGCTTAGCAGACATGGACTCGTACATGGACATGATCAATTGACATGGGTATGATATTGTGTGTCTCTACATGTTGTGTACTTCTTCTACATGCTGTGTATATAGAGGCTACATGTCATGTGGGGATCTTCCAATTAGGATGTACTTAGGATAACTGGACATGTCATGTATCCCTTGGGACACATATTTTACTCCCTTTAAGAGTTATTGAGGCTCTTAATTTTCATATTTTGGACCAGTATATATTTATTTCATTCCATTGGCCCTTTTCCTTGAGGGTATAGTGCATCATTACATCCACATCACTCTATTCTGATCCCCCTCCAGAGATAGAGTTGTGTTGACCCTCCATGAGACTGGAGTGCGATCCACATTCATCCTTAGTTACATAGTTGTGGTTTTTGTAATCTACGTGATAACCCAGAGAAGATATTTGATCATCCATTTAATAGCTTACATTTGTAGGGTTGGTGGAATCATTTATGTATGATCCCTTATATAGTGGGTTGATCCCGATATGGTTCATGGTGTCCCCCAGCAGTTCTGGGCATGACCCATATCAATGCATCAAAGACTTCTTAGACCATTTTGTTCTCTTTGGGGTGGGGGAGTCCCAATGAGCTATACCTCTTCATCAGGTTTCTTCGAGGATATCATGGCTTGTGGAGTGAGTTCTCCCAAAATAAATGTTCCATAGAGTTGAATCATATGGCTGCAAGTTGGTTATCACTGCCTAATGGAAGGGTGACTTTCCTAAGTATATATTTGTGTTTTTGTTATAAATTTATTTTTATATCTTATGCTGATCTGGATGTACTTTTTTCACCATGTATAGCGTTTTTAGGATTCCCTACTAAGTATTGTTATACACACCCTTGTATGAGATTTTCCCGCACAAGTTCTGTCTTGTGTAGACAATGACCCATTTGACGGTGTCCTGGGAGGACATGGAGTAGGTGAATCATATTTGGAGCATGTAATACCAAGGTGTTTATTGGGATCATACATTTTACTTAGTCCTTTCCCTTGGAGAAGGTTGGAATTTTACAAATATCGATGGTCTTGTTTTTTTCCCCATTTTGTTTTCAATAATTTTTACCATACTCTATTGTGGGATCCTAGATGTACGCATGCATTCTTTCAGTTATTTTACATTTTATCATTGTGTGGGATTAGATATGTGTATGTGTGTGTGTGTGTCTATATATATATATATATAGTAAATTTTGGCTAATTCCTCCCTTTTTTGGGATATGCCTACCCGACACTGATCACCATCCCATGGCCTATTGGCGTCTTTCTTGGGTTAGTCACAGAATGGGTCCCTATGGGATGGTTCAAGACAATTTACACAACACTTAATGTAATACATGATGAAATATGGATATTAGACCACTAATGGATATGACGGACTCTAAAAAGTGTGCTATCATTTTAGTGGGAATCCATTTTACAAAATTCCTTAACGAATGGTTATAAAACATGATACTCATATGATAAAAGCTTCTATTGTAGATAACATCAACATCATCATTAAGATAAAAATTTAAATCAATACATGAAAAATAAAATCTTAATTGAATATACTCATAAGATAAATTACACAAGAAAAGTTCTTTTAATATCCTGTTACTTGCCTTCAAGAAGACCTCAACGATTAATTTGATCATGCTTTGGTTGGGGATTGTATGAAGTTGTCTTGGGATAAATTTGGAATTTTTTGAGGTTCTCAGGCCGTTCATGGTTAGTGCATAGTTTTCCCAAACCGTGCACCACTCTAGTGAAAACCATGAAGCCCTAGATATTGAGGGATTTCACGGTTGGTGCAGGGTTTGACAAACCATGTACCCACCAAGTAGAAACTATGTGTTTGAGATATTTTTATTCCAAAAAAAATATTTTAAACTCTATAAACCCCCACCCAATTTGACCCCCAAACCCCAACTATACTTAACTTGAATTGCATGGATATGAAATCTATCTAGGGGTGGTTTTGTATCCTCTAAACCATTCTCTTGGCAGATCGAAGCATGGTTTATTTTGTTTTATCTCTTATGGGTATGTGAATATCCCCTTTTGATTTTTATTCCAATATCTCTTTATATTATCCTTATATGGTATTATATCATTGTATTTTTACGGATTTAAACTCTATTTTATGGGATTGTGATTCTAGGATTGATTTTTTGATCTCTGATGAATTCCTTATTCATTGGTGAATCACACTATGATTGTTGATTATTTTAACATGATTAAATGAATATGGATCAATTTGAGATTGACCATATGATTAAACCTTGATTTTTTTGATTTTTTTGAAATGGATTTCAATCGATTTATTGAAAAAAATTTGATATGAATTTTAATTAGAATTTGGAATCGTAGGAACTTTGGGGGAAAACCCCCAATTATAATGGAATTAGAAATTGAGATATATTTTGAAATTTATGGAATTAATGAAATGATTTGTGAATTGATTTTATAAAAATGTATTAAATTGAATTGATAAAAAACAATGATTGGGTTTTTATTGAAAAGGCATGAATGATGAAAAACCCTTATTTTCGTTTTGAAATTAAGTTAGCATATTGAAATTGAAAATTGGTCAATTGATTTTTTTAAATGATTGATTTGAAATATGATGATTTGACAATGATTGATTGTTTGATTGTGCACATACAAGACTAGGTAGTTAATGGGTTATTTGGGAAAATCATGTTAGGATGATGATTCCCTATCATTGAATTAATGGTGATAAATCTAAAAAATAACTATTTTGGCATATATTATCCCTAATGGGATATTGATGAGTCGTATTCAACCTAATCCTAAGGTACGTGTGTACACATAGTTATCATGATCATTGATATGGAAGTATGATGATCCAACATCCAGGAACTATTGCACCATATAGAAGATTATTGTGGTGCTCTTGATGATAATTTTGAAATATACATATATTCCATTGATTATAGAATTGATTTACTCATTCCAAATTATATCATATAAAATATTTATTAAATCCATGTTTGAAATGTTTTCCATCCAATTGAAATGAAATCATGTTTTATTTTAAATATGAAAATGTATTTTAGTGACGTATATTATTTGAATTTAAGGAATGATTTGGTTTATTATTATATAATCTGTTATGGAACACTTGGTGAGACCCTACAAGGCTATATATTTCACACCATACTTTTTCATTCGGTGTTTGTATATTTTCTTCTTCCAAGTCCAAGGAAATGGGTAGCACCACTTAGAGGTGGTGGATGTATTTGATCCTTTAATATTTAAGTGATGTTTTATGTTGGGATGTTTGTCTTTCTACTGGGTAATTTTATTATGTACTACTTTGGGTTTTGTTATACCTATTTGGTTTTTTCTACTTTGTTCATTTGGAGTGTTGAGAATACTAAATTGTATATTTTAACATTTTCTATCTTGTGGAAATGTAGTTCCCTATTTTATCTTAAATTATTTCTAGTGATAGTCTCCAAAAAATAGGGATTGGGAATTCCCTTTAGGATATAAAAGAGTCGAATCAGATATTGGGGTACTATGGTATCTATTGAGGTTCATGAAAAAGTGGTATTAGGGGAAGGTTGAGTGTCTCTTCTTGATGTTAGTATGTAGTTTGGTTTATCTTGTTGGGACATAAGTGGTAGTTATGAGCAAGTATCGGACTAACTATCATCATAACTAGCCTTAAGTCACCATGGGCGGTATGTGGTTAGGAGTCTTGAGGAATAATTTGAATTAATTCTATTCTTTTCCCTAATTTTCATTTAGATATGTTTAAATCCTAATCTTGATGTCTTATGTAGTGGAATTAATTTTTCTATTTATCTTATAGGAGTTTTTGTACTAAGTAATCTTCTGATGTCCTCAATGTTATTTGCTGATGTTTTGTAGCATCATGCCTCCAAAAAAATGTGAATAGGCCCATGGAGAGAGATACTGGTTAACCAATGTACTTGAATCCTCCCATGTACTTGAATCTAGTTGAGATTATTGTGTGTTCCATCCAATCTCTATGATAGGCACCTAAATTTGTTACTACTTAGGCTCCAAATATGGAACCTAAGAGGGATGAAACATATAATCATTCTTATAAGTTCCTTCACTAGAAGATACCAGTGTTCTAAGTATCAATTTATCCTTAAGAGTCTATTTATTGGTTAATGAAGTTAGAGATTATGTTTTAATTCTTCAAAACACTTAATTAAGTTAAATTAAAATGTATCACATTTAATCTATAGGGGCCAAGAAGGACATTATGGGACTCAATGGTTATGATGAAGAAGAATGAGGCTTTAGAGTTGAAGGAATTTATGTTTCTTCTACCTAAGAAGTTTTATTTAGATTTTATGGTCTATCTATGGCTATAGAGGTTTTTAATATTGAGTAGGCTAACCTGACCATGATGGAGAAAGCAAACCACTTTTCCATTATTGTTCACCTTTCACATGATATTGCAAAAAATCAGAACATGAAGAATTGATGTTTTGAGATGGGCCTTAGATTTGATATTCATTATCATGTTTCTTTCTAAAGATCTCTTCTTATACTAACTTGTTGGATAGAACATTGATGGTTGATCTTAGCATGAATGGTAAGTTAAGGTTGTCGGGAGTTCCCTTTTCCCCCAGTAGATGTTTTCTGACATCCTTTCAGGGAAAAATTAAGTTAGATTAGTTTCGTTGTGTTTATCAACAATATGTTTCTACCATACCTTCTTTAGTTCCTAGAATATTCTATTTTCTTTATTTCTAGTGTAGAAAGATGAGGCATTTGAAATTGGTTTGCACTAATGCACCCAAGATCTACAGTCATATAGACACTCAGGTCACTTATAAATATTCTGTTATATATTTTCTACTCTACATAGTGGAATGGGTTCATCGTCAACTAAAATTACTATAGTAAAATAAGATGCTTCACAAAAATGTGGTTCCAACCATAGATAGTCAAAACAAATCATTTTCACATAGTGTAATAGTCTCTAGAGGAACCGGATATGGGTTCAGCAACCATGAGAGGTACCATTTCTATAGATTTGTCTTTAGTGACTACTTTTTTTATACTTTTTCATCTCACTAATTTATGTCAACTCATATTTTTAAATTTCTAAATCTTCCTATGGAGATTTTTTCTTATGTGATGGATATTACTATGCCACTTAGAATAAAGTGAGAAAATAGTCTCTATTATCCTTCTTGTATATTATCTTTATCAAATATTAATCTTACATAGGATTTTACAGTTACTGACATGAAACCTATTGATGTAATTTTTAGGATGGATTGAGTCATCACTAATAAGCGTCAAATTGACTATTATCTTTGATAGTTCTCATTTACTAAGTCTGATGGGGTGTGACATGTCTTTTAGGGAGATTGGGACCCAAGATCGAGTAGAGATGGACCATATTTTCCAAAGTTAAGGAAAGTAATATCATTTTTTAGTTTTTACCTGGAGTTGGAATATTTGAATGATGATATGCCTCCATTTTCATCAATTTTCCAAAAAAAATATTCTTCTTTCTCTGTATTTCTACTAGTAAGAGAGTTATAATTTTATATTAATTTAGTGCATAATAATCAACCGATTTCTATCCCTTCTTACCATATAGAACTATCATACATGAAATAGTTATAGGCTATGTTGGATGACTTTCTTGAGAAATTATTTATACATTTTAGAGTGTCACCATGGGAAACACATATTCTTTTTAAAAATAAAGTTAACGGGACACTTCACATTTTTGTTGATAACTATAAAGTTAACTGAATTATAGTAAATAAAAAGTGTACATTACCATAATTTGATGATATATTTGACTAGTTAAAAGGGTTCTTGTGGTTATAAAAGATTGATCATTGGCCTAGTTATCAATAGTTGAAAATAAAACAATTTGAAATTTAGAAAACTACCTTCTGAAGTAGGTGTGGACATTATGAATATCTTTTCATTCCATTTGGTCTAACCAATTCTCTTTCAGTCTATATAGATTTGATGAACATGATATTACATGAGTATCATGATATGTTTTGGTGGTATTTGTGGATGAAATATATTTATATTTTATGTATGATGAGGATCATGTGAATAATCTGAGAGTCGATATAGAAATATTGAGAAATCAAAAACTTTATGCCAAGCTATCAGAATGAGATTTATGGATTCATGATGTGAAGTTATTGGAGAACATGGTCTCAAAATATGGTATCTCAATTAATCCTAAATAGGTGGAAGCTATTATGACTTGGTAGAAACCATGAAATGTTTTCATGATTCATAGCATCTTCTCTCTAGTGGGGTAATATCGCTGGTTTGTAAAGGATTTATCGAAGCTGGAATCTTTGATGATCTCACTCACTTGGAAAGGGGTGAAGTTTACTTTGGATGAAACTTTTCATAATTTTTTAGATGAAATATATTTTGACTTATATGTCTGTGTTGACTCTTCCAGATGTTTAGCAGGGCTATGCTGTCTTCTATGATGCATCAGGTCTAGGTTTTTTCTATATTCTTATGTAGGGTGACAACATGGTAGCATATGGATCTCGTAATCTTAGGACACATGAGAATAATTATCCAAACCATGATATTTAACTCATAGCCGTGATACATGCACTTAATAGTTGATGGAATTACCTTATAGGATAAAGTATTACTCTATATTCCAAACACAAGATCTTGAGTTATATCTTCTCTCATAAATAATTGAATCTATAGAATTGGGTAGATCTCATGAAGTCTTTTGATTTCTATATCACCTATACCATAGGGAAATGGAATTTCATTGATGATTCATTATGAACAAAATTTCCAACCCAGATTATAAAAGAACCATTAGAAGAGTGGAATAAGATTGATCGTTTTTCATTATTGCATATATGAGTCTATGAAATAGAGGATGAGGTTTACTTATCTAGTGTTCAATTGAAATACATGCTTTTGAAGATGATTCTATAAGAAAAATAGTGCGTCAATTAATTATGAAGCATTATGAACTCTTTTTATGGTGGGGAGACCATTACTTAGTGTTTATTCTCTATCGAGGGTATCCTATGATTATAAAATTGATATGTTATGAATTCATCCATGAGGAGTGTTATGTTGGGATATTTTTATAATTACCAATTTTCTGTGCACCCAAGAACCAAAAATATCATCTATGACATATGACAACAATTTTGGTGTCCAGGTATGAGTTGAGACATCGTTGAATTTGTTTCACATTGCTATACTTTCCAACGGGTCAAGGTCAAGCATCAAAGACCTTCACGTTTACTTCATCCACTTCTAGTGCTGATATAGAAGTGGGATGATATTTAAATGTTTTTTTGGTTATTTTTCTATATACCCTTTGAATTAATAATGTGATATGGGTTATGATTTATCATCTAACTAAATCAGGACACTTTATATCCATTCATGATACAACCAAATTTGAGGAGTTAGGAAATCTCAACGTGAAAGATATTGTTTTCTTGCGTGAAGTTCTATCTTCAATATTCACTAGTTAAGATATCTATTTTACTTACCAATTTTTAAGAGGCCTTCAAGAAGAAATGATATATGAGGTCCATTTGAGTATGGCATACCATCTGCAGATGGATGACCGAAAAGGGATGGCTATATAGATTCTCTAGGATATTCTTCGTGCATGTGTCCTTTATTTTTGTGGATCCTGGGATGACCATTTCGGACTGGTTGAGTTTTCTTATAACAATTGTTACCAGTATGTGATCAAAATGGATCCTTTTGTGGAATTATAAGATAGACTTTTCAAATATCTGTTGTGTTGGTTGGATATTCAACAAAATTACTTGGATGGGCAAATTTTGGTCCAAGATATGGCAAGGAATGATTTAGTTAATTATTTATAGAATGATGATGTAATAGAGATAATATAAATCTTATTCAAATAATCCTTTTAGACCATTTGAGTTTTTAGTTGGTGAATAGGTGTTCCGAAGAGTTTCACCACAGTTGGGTCATCGATGGCTTGGGATGCAAGGGAGGATTTCTCCTCATTTTATGAGACCTTTTTAGTTTTTTAAGAAGGCTTGGAAAGTGGATTACCATTTATAACATCCATCACAATTGATGTTGATACATGATGTGTTTCATGTATCTCATCTATAAACATATCTTCCTCACCCATCTAATGTATTGAGATGGGAGGATCTTGATGTAGAGCCTAATTTATCTATGACTGAGTATCTTGTCGGGATAGTTGATTCTAAGACAAAGGTACTACATTTGGTGATTCTACCTTTGGTTGGTGTTCTAGGGAAGCTTTTTTTATTCTAATTAGACATTAGATAATCAGATACTGATGTGAGAGTAGTGGCATCATCCCTTTGATAGATAATCTTCCTGAATGGATTTATCGGGACATAAAGCTTCTATGGTAGGGATTTTGTAACATCCCATTACGTATTTTAGGTACTCCTCAACCATTATTTTGATCATTCTTTGGTTGTATTTTTTCTTAAGTTGTTTTGGGAGAAATTTGTAAATTTTTAGTTGGTTTATGGGTTATGAACGTTTGGCGTATAGTTTTCCGAAACTGTAGGTCCATCCAGTGAAAATAATGAAACCCTAGATAGTAAGGGATTGTATAGTCAGGGAATAGTTTGAAAACCCATGGTCCCAAATAGCAGAAACCATTCACCTCAGATATTAAATATAGAGGGGGAACATGGTTTGGGTGTATAGATTGTCTAATTGTGTGTCTCTCTCTAAGAAACTGTTCCCACAGGATAATTTTATTTTGAAAAGTTATTTTATATTTCCAAATCCCCCAATTTAACCCCCACAAAACATCCACTCCACCAAACTTGAATTACTTAGCCATGAAATCTCTATAGGGGTGGTTTTTACTCCTCCAAACCCTTCTCTTGGAGTATTGAAGCATGTTTGATTGTTTTTGATCTTCTCCAGGTAAGAGAATCTCCTCTTATGAGTTTTCTTCTCATCTCTATTTATCTCTTTTTTAAAAGGTATTAGATCACCATGTTTTTTATGTCTATAAAAAAAAATTTATCGTGGTTCTAGGTTTGATTGTAACACCCCAATATTTCGCGATATTCTTCTGTTTGAATAATACATTAGTGTGTGTTATACGCAACTTCGAGTTCTAACACACCACAACCAATCAAACTAGTCATTAAGAATAGTATTACCCACTTTTTGAAATTTTATATATTTTATCATTAAAAATGAACTTCATTTTTTTATTCAGAATATCGATATTATCTTAGGGTGAATTTTTGGGGCTTTTCTGATAACTTTCATATTTTGATGAATAGTGAAAATTACTAAATTTTAATTAAAAACAACTTTTTTAATCAAAATAATTAATAGTGATATATTATGCATTTGAGTAATTTTAAAGTATAATTAGATTATATTTTTACCATTTAATCCAATGTTTTTCATTGGACGTAATTTCACATTTAAACTGGACATAAGCAGGTGTCAATCTTTTGATAGTTATTATTTCTCAAAAACACGTTATTTGTTTTGAAAACGGGAATTAATTTTCAAATTAATTAATGAAACTTATATGTTTTTAATTTGGTAAAATAGACATCATTTTTGAATTCATAATATCAAATATAGCTTAGGCCGGATTTTTGGTATTTATCTGTGAAACATCCATTTTTGATGAATAGTGAAAAACACCGAGTTATTGGTTAAAACCGAATTTTTATATTAAAATAATTATTTATATTATTAAAATTAATTTATATCAAAATAGATACATAATACATATATAAGTTCATTTTAATTCATTGAATCCAGTTTATAATAATTTTAGATATATAAAAATTTTATCGAACTTTTCACTGTCTTTTACCCACCTCCTAGAAGAATTTGAAAATTCACATAAAACTTCATTTTACTGCTTCTGTGAGTTGAATTTTGAAAATCCAAGATACACGGTTAATATAAAAGAGTAAAATTTGGTTCAATAAGATAAAAATTATTTTTGGTGAATAGAATCTTTTTTACTTTTATTTACCGCGGTTAAAGGTAAATAGGGTAATTCAAGGTAAAAAAGAATATTGTAATAATTCAAAATTTCCTTAACACATGTACTAAAATTATTGGATGAGTAATGGCCGACCAGAAGCATATTTGGGTCGATTTTGGGACCCCATGGAGCCACTTATGAATGATAATGGCATTTTAGATTAATTAATTTAATGTAAAGGCAAAATTGACATAAACAAAAACCTTTTAGTAATTAATTTTTATATGGTGTTATATAAGTACTATTTTTGAATATAAATTTTCATTAGAAATATAAAACTATTTCTTACATAATTTAATTTAATTTATTATTTTTAGACATTAAATAATTTAATTTATTTATGACACAATGATGATGCAGTAATTACCGTATAATGAAATATTAAGATAATTGATATTATAAATACGCAAATAAATATAGTTTGGGGCTTTTTATGAATTAAAATAATTATATACGTTAATATGACATATTAGGTTTGGCTATATGAATTTTCATTCAAGTAATAATAATTTTATGAATCTATCAAAAACAAAATACCCAATAGTGCCAAATTTGACAAAAAAGAGTTTTTAAAACCAATATTATATTATTAATTGATATTCTATTACTAAAAATATTAGGTTAGGCCAATGGACTTATTTCATGATAGTTGTATCGTTAATGGACCACTTGGGTGGTCGATTGGAAGTCTATAGTAAGTTTATTAACCATATAATATAAAAATGGAAAGAGACCTGGTAAACATCAAACTAATTAACTAAGAGTTATAAATATAAGATATGGTTAATATAATTACCCAAACCTGTCTAAAAACTATTTGTTGAGTGTATTTTTACCCATAACCACCTTATCCTCAAAATAAATTAATTTGTAGCCATTATAAACCGAATATGAATTTATTATAAAATAATATTTTAAGTTTTTCCAAAGGTTCCCCTCACCCCTCTTATAAATGGTCACCCACCCTTCACTCTAATTCACACATTATAAGCCATTTGGCTCCGCCAAACCCTGCCCAAATTCCTTCTCAACTATCCTCCCTTCAACCTAGAGGCCTTTTTTGAGCAGAAAGGCCACCTAAAGAGCACTTTTGATCAAATCAAAAGGAAGAACCCAAAGAAGAGATAATGATTTCACCCCCGCTTTCAAGTTCCTTTCTTCTTCCACTTCCTCTTTATTTGGTTTTTACATTATAAAATAATAACTCCAGTATCATATATATAATTTTATGTTATTATAATTATTTTACAACCAAAATCATTATTCTATCCACCCTTTTAATGACATGTCACCATACGTGCGTATGTACGACTTACTATCTCCACGTCGTGGTGTAATTGTTATTCATTACATTATTATTTGTATGGATATAATAATGATGTTTATTTGATGTAAATAATAAATAAAACATGATAAGGATTATGTATATATAATATAACATCCAATTATATATTATTATAATATCAAAAGATTGATATTTTCTCTCACGTGTACGTACGGATTACTGTCTCCACGACGCGATGAGATTCATTTCCAAGTTCACCATTCATCGATGATTATAAAAATATATATATTACTAATAAGTATGTAATATATGACATAATAATTCTAATAGATATATATATATTTATAGATTTAAGTATTTATGTACATACATATATCTTATTCACTTACTTACGTTCAATACTATATGAAAATGGAAAGAACTTTTATGCATACGTATGGACTACTGTCTCCATAAATGGTGTTTTCCATTTCATATATATGTCTATTATACATATTTATATTCCAAATATATATGATATATAAACCATGTTTTATATTCTGGAAGTATTTAAATCATGATCTATGTGATACAATCAAGAGTAACAAGTTAAAACACGCACGATAAAGAAAGCGATTATTACTCGAAATATTAATATAACATGGAAATTATTATTAATTGGGTAGTATAAAGTCATAAATGAATAATGTATGATATCCTAAATATTAATATTGTTCTATTATAATTTAATAACATACTATAGTCTTCATACAGAAGGTTAAAGGTACCCTCGACTAAAGGAAAGTGCAAGGTAAGGGGTTTTCATCTCCCTCCTTATTCCCATGAGATTCATGACATATTTCCACTATTACCTTTTGTGTGGTGTATGCACTGACCATAATTGCATTATTTGTGTAATACACTTTAATTGATGTGTATTTACATATTCATTGTATGATACCTCTTTCATGGGTTGTATGTCTCGTTAGTTACCAAATTAGTAAGGGTTTATTTCACAATCTCTTCATTATCTGAGGTTGTTTATACGTAATTATCTACTGGGACCTCTTTATCATCCACATCCATGTTTCTTAAAAATGTATTTCAAAACATTCTTAATATTTTACATAATATGGGTTAAAGTCATTTATACCCTTTTTTTACTTTTTATAAGATGTTTATAAACGAATCTTTCCGTCGTTTTCCCAAAAGGCCCTTTTTAACCTTTTTGACAGGATTAAGGTAAGAATATATTTTTTTTAACTTATATGGTGGGTGCGGCTATTTTCCACCATTATAAAATCTTCGAAGCTTCCCTTATAAGATTATAATAATATTTTCAAAGTAAATGATATCTTTTATAATTATGTGTCTTTTAAATGATTTCAAAATAAGATATTTTTCTCTCAAATAGTTTTGATTTCATCTTTTTCAACATCATTTGATAAATTTTACACTTGTTTGATGTTTATTTATTATGATACAAATATTCCATATTGTATATAAGGTTTTGTGGTATGTTTGACTATGGATGAGTTATTTTTATTCCATTAATGGTTTATGATTAATGTTTTTGCATTTCGTATGCTAGTTTTAATGCGAATGTTTATTTAATATTTCATCCTCTTCTAAAGATGAATGTGTTGGACTAGTATGTTCCAGGTTGGGGACTGGTAAAACTAAGCCCTTCGGGTTAGGGTATGGTTACAGTAGACCCTCTGGGTTGGTGTCTGGTTATTAGAGGAACTCCATGTTGGTGTCCGGTTATTAGAGGCACTCACGGTTGGTTTCCACTTATTAGAGGCACTCCGGGTTGGTGTCCGGTTATTAGAGGCACTCCGAGCTGGATTCTAGTTACAGAGGCTCTCCGGGATGGAGTCCGGTTATAGAAGCTCTCCAGGTTGGGTTCCGGTTACAGTTATACATTAGGTCTTGGCACGAGGCCTTGACACAGAAATTAAAGTTCGGCATTATGCATTTTCTTGTTATGAAAGTGGTTATTGATATTGCATGTGATTATTCTATTAGTAGAATATCCATGTGAATAATTTAATGGAATTATTTTATTTTATCATTTCCATATTATGATGAAGTTAAAGTTTAAAAAGATTTTTTTTAGTTATACATTGCCTTAAATGTTTGTGCCTATTTATAAAAGTTTCTGCTGTATTTCTTACCCTTACTAAGCGTTTGAGCTCACCCCTTTCTATGTTTTATTTTTCCTAGGATTCCAAGAAGTGTATTGTGATTGATATTCAGTGTTAATACAAGGGAATAATGGTGTTCATAAAGATTATTTATGTTGTTTTGTATGTCTTAAAGTGAAATGTAACATTCATGTATGTAATCTATTTTCCAAGACCGCTAAACCGAACGGTTCTTCGGGACTTGATTCCTTGTAATCATTCCGATGTATTAAAATAATGCACCGACTCTGGGAAACTGGGGTCAGGGCGTTACAGTTGGTATCAGAGGAAGATTAAAAATAACCTTGGAAACTATATTTAGATAAACATGGATTAGAGCACATTACCCAAATATATATTAATAGGATTATTATAGAAGAACTTCCTAGAATTTTGGTTATATAGATATTTTGTGATTTTACAAGAAATACATCCATGTCTGGATACGAGCAGGTAGAGGCGGCTATGGCACAGATGTACCTAGGGGTAAAACCTGAAAACACCACTTTGAGCTAGACTCGAACGAGAACTGGTGCACAACAACGGGCCTTGCTTTACTCATGGTTGCGACACTCTCGGGGGAAACGCTTAGGAGAATTATCATTTTATTTACAAACCATTATGAAGAGTTTATGAGTATATACTACCTCAAAGAAATCATTTTTATGATTATGGATTATATCCATAAATTGTTTAATGTATGTTACATGTTTTACAAGTTTGGGATTAGGTATTTCTATTCATAAACTAATCTAGTGTATTCCATTGTTTAGAAATGGCACCCAATAGAAGTAAAGAGAACTTCAGCAATACTCCTAATCCAAAGAGTAAGAAGAATCATATCATTCATGGTTTTAAGCTAGAATTTAGAAGAGAAATAGTCTCCTGTGTATTATCCTCTTATGAAGAAATAATATCATGTGTTAATAAGATAAGGAACGAATTCTCTGAGTCCTATGACTTGGAAGGGAAGCCAGAGAAGAAAAGGACAGTAGAAAGAAATATGGATAACGTGAATAAGTGAAAGAAGGATTTTCCAATATGGGATAAATGTGGAATGAATCACCTTCATAAATGCTTGAAGGGAATGGGAGTTTGTTATAAGTGTAGAGAAAAAGGACACCAAGTACGTGATTTCAAGGGTAAGAAATAGTTTTCAAATGTATAATGCTTCATCTACAAGGAGTTGAGACACTACAAAAACCAATGTCCAAATCATCAGGGTATTCACCTAATGATGCTATTGCATAATAATCATGTTATGATACTACCTCAGATGAAGTTTAATGACTAGTGTTCTTATGTTGTTATTATAGAATTATTTTATTTGAGTGTTGTATCAACAGTATACTAGTTACATTAATTATAGAGATAAATAAGGATTGTACTGCAGTACTATTTTATTAAGGATTTGAGATTTTATGGTTCTAAGAAAAGTGACTTAATAGTAAGCTACACTTTTTTGAAAATACATGGTTTATGGAAAGGTAATCCTTAATATGGTCCCGATAATGAGGTAGTGATTTTGGAATAATATATGGTTGATTTGAATAAAATATTTTGGATATTATTGACTACCTTGAAACTGATTAATGATTTTTCATTGTTGGAGTTTACAAAATTTTTGGATAGAAGGAGTACATCCAGTATTCTATAAAGAATAAGGGAGCATTAATGTAATCAATAAGGTTTTATGGTAATTCAGGATGTTACCATGTTTTAAAATAATACGTGATGAAGGTGTTCACATGTTATTACAAGGAAAAAAGGATCTTCATTGTGTTTAAATTCCTTATAAATTTTGGACTGTGAATTTCGAAAGTAGTATTTTGGATAAGTCTAAAGGTTGTAATGTATTAAGTTTGAAAGGTTATTTTTGGATTTTTATAAAAGGACAACACACATACCGTGTGACAACCCCTCATGTCAGACAAAGCTGTGGGAATCAAACCCACAAACATAGTGTGGTTGGGATTTATCACCTACAAGTGGACTACGTGAAGTACCTGGATTATATAATGTAGTTTCTTATTTTAAAGGATCTGATATCTGAATTACAAATTCATTATATTTGGAACCCTATACGATTAGGATAAATAGAGTATTTTTGAGTTGTGTAATGTTTTGGAGTGAAAGATGAGTTTGTGGTACAAATTTATTAATGGATAAAAATCTAATTATAAAGTCAGTATATCTTCTTATGATATTATCCAATCTCATAAATAAATTCCTCAACATTAAGAAAAGGAACTTAGAACAAAAACATAGTCCTAGATAGTACCTTAGATTATCACAAATTTATGGCTTTGTGATTGTTGGCTTTTTCATAGCCATCTTCTCTACCACTATCCATCTGATATTGATGGTTAGATTTCTCTTCCATATCCATGTTTTTTGACATGGAACCCTAGTATGTGTTATTTTCAGTAACATTCATACTTACCACTCTTTATTTTAAATAGAGGCCTCATTAATCCATTTTTCGATGTGGGGTTTCAACTATGATATTTTGAAATGTCAACCCCATATTTCCAATACTGAGCATAAATTGTAAGGAAGAAATTTATTGAAGGAGGGGAGAATGTAACACCCCAAACTTTTATGGTACGCTTCTCTTTGAATAATAGAATAGTGTGTGCTATACGCAACATCGAGTTCTAACACACCACAACCAATCAAACTAGCCGTTAAAAATAGTAATACACACTTTTTGAAATTTTATACATTTTATCTTTCAAAATGAACTTCATTTTTGGATTCAGAATATCGAAATTATCTAAGGGTGAATTTTTGGTGCTTTTTTGATAACTTTCATATTTTGATGAATAGTGAAAATTACTAAATTTTAATTAAAAACAAATTTTTTAATCAAAATAATTAATAGTGATAAATTATGAATTTGAGTGATTTTAAAGTATAATTAGATTATATTTTTACCATTTAATCCAATGTTGTTCATTGGACATAATTTCACATTTTAACTGGACATAAGAAAGTGTCAATATTTTGATAGTTATGATTTCTTAAAAACACAGTATTTGTTTTGAAAACGGGAATTAATTTTTAAATTAATTAATGAAACTTATATGTTTTTAATTTGGTAAAATATACATCATTTTTTAATTCAAAATATCTAATATATCTTAGGCTGAATTTTTTGTATTTTTCTAAGAAACATCAATTTTGGATGAATAGTGAAAAATATTGAGTTATTGGTTAAAAGCGATTATTTTATTAAAATAATTATTTATTTTATTTAAATTAATTTATGTTAAAATAGATTCATAATACTTATATATGTTCATTTTAATTCATTGGAGTCAGTTTATAATAATTTTAGATATATGAATATTTTATTGAACTTTTCACCGTCTTTTACCCACCTCCTAGAAGAAATTGAAAATTCACATAAAACTTAATTTTACAGCTTCTGTGAGTTGAATTTTGAAAATCTGAAAGACACGATTAAATTAAAGGAGTAAAATGTGGTTCAATAAGATAAAAATAATTTTTGGTTAATAGTAACTTTTTAGTTTTATTGATCGCGGTTAAAGGTAAATAGGGTAATTCAAGGTAAAAAAGAATATTGTAATAATTAAAAAATACCTTAACACATGTCCTAACATTATTGGATGAGTAATTGCCGACCATGGGCATATTTAGGTCGATTTTGGGACCCCATTGAGCTACTAATGAATGATAATGACATTTTAGATTAATTAATTTAATGTAAAGGCAAAATTGACATAAACAAAAACCTTTTAGTAATTAATTATTATATGGTGTTATATAAGTAATATTTCTGACTATAAATATTCATTAGAAAGATAAAACTATTTACTACATAATGTTAGTTTATTTATAATTTTTAGACTTTATATAATTTAATTTATTTATGACACAATGATGATTCAGTAATTACCGTATTAATGAAATATTATGATAGTTGATATTATAAATACCCAAATAAGTGTAATTTGAGAATTTTTATGAATTAAAATAATTTTATAGGTTAATATGACATATTAGGATTGGTTATATGAATTTTTTTCGAAGTAATAATGCTGTTATTAATTTATCAAAAACAAAAATAACCATAGGGCCAAAATTGACATAAAAGAGTTTTTAAAACAAATAATATATTATTAATTAATATTCTATTCCTAAAAATATATGGTTCGTCTAGAGGACTTATATCATGATATTTTTATCATTAATGAACCAATTGGGGGTCTATTGGAGGTTTAGAGAAAGTTTATTAACCATATTATATTAAAATACAAAGAGACCTGGTAAATGCCAAACTAATTAACTATGAGTTAAAACTAAATGATAAGGTTAATAAAATGACCCAAACCTATTTAAAACATATTTTTTGAGTGGATTTAGACCCATAACCACCTTATCCTAAAAATAAATCAATTTGGAGACATTATAAACCGAATATTAATTAATTATAAAATAATATTTTAAGTTTTTCCAAAGGTGCCCCTCGCCCCTCTTATAAAAGGGCACTCACCCATCACTATAATTCACACATTCTAAGCCATTTGTATCATCCAAAACCTTCCCAAATACCCTTAAAACTATCCTCCCTTCAACCTGGAGGCCTTATTTTGATCATAAAGCCAACTTACGGAGCCCTTTTGATCAAATCAAAAGGAATAACTCGAAGAAGAGGTAATGATTTCACCCCCTCTTTCAAGTTCCTTTCTTCTTCCACTTCATTTTTCTTTGTTGTTTCCATTATAAAATAATAACTCTAGTATATTCTATATACTGTGATTTTATTATAATTATGGTACAACCAAATTCATTATTCTATCCACCCTTTTAATGACATGTCACCATACATGTGTGCGTACAGCTTACCGTCTCCACGTCGTGGTGTAATTGTTATTCAATACATTATATAATAATGATGTGTATTTGATGTAAATAATAAATATAAAATGATAAGGATTATGTATATATAATATAATATCCAATTATATATTACTATAATATCAAAAAAATGATATTTTCGCTCGTGTGTACGTACGGATTACCGTCTCCAAAACGCGATGAGATTCATTTCCAAGTTCACCATTCATTGATGATTATAAATATATATATATTACTAATAAGTATGTAATATATGAAATAATAATTCTAATGGATATATATATATATTTATATATATAATTATTTATGTACTTAAATATATCTTATTCACTTACTTCCATTCAATACTATATGAAAACGGAAACAACGTTTATGCATACGTATGGACTACCATCTCCATAAATGGTTTTTTCCATTTCATATATTTTTCTATTACAAATATTTATATTCTAAATATGTATGATATATAAATCATGTTTTATATTCTTGAAGTATTTAAATCATGATCTATGTGAAACAATCAAGAGTACCAAGTTAAAACACGCACGATAAAGAAAGCGATTATTACCCGAAATATTAATATAACAAGGAGATTATTATTAATTGGACAGTATAAAGTCATAAATAAATAATTTATGATATAATAAATATTAATATGGTTCTTTTATAATTTAATAACATACTAAAGTCTTCATACAAGAGATTTAACGTACCCTCGATTAAAGGAAAGTGCAAGGTAAAGGGGTTTTCATCTCACTCCTTATTCCCGTGAGATTCATGCCATATTGCCACTATTAACTTTTGTGTGGTGTATGTAATACCCATAATTGTATTGTTTGTGTAACAAACTTTAATTGGTGTGTATTTACATATTCATTGTATGATACATATTTCATGGGTTTTATGTTTTGTAAGTTACCAAATTGGTAAGGGTTTATTTCACAATCTCTTCATTATCCGAGGTTGTTTATACGTAATTATCTACTGGGACCTATTTATCATCCACATCCATGTTTCTTAAAAATGTATTTCAAAACATTCTTACTATTTTATAGAATATGGGTTAATTTCATTTATACACTTTTTTTCACTTTTTATAAGAAGTTTATAAAGGAATCTTTCTGTCGATTTCCAAACAAGGTCTTTTTAACCTTTTCGATAGAATTAAGATAAGAATGTATTTTTTAACATATATGGAGGGTGCGGCTATTTTCTACCATTATAAAATCTATGAAGCTTCCCTTACAAGCTTATAATAATATTTTCAAAGTAAATTTTTTCTTTCATAATTATGTGTCTTTTAAATGATTTCAAAATAAGATATTTTTCCCTCAAATAGTTTTGATTTCATCTATGTCAACATCCTTTGATAAATTTTACACTTGTTTGAAGTTGATTTATTATGATAAAAATCTTCCATATTTTATTTAAGGTTTTGTGATATGTTTTACTATGGATGAGTTATTTTTATTCCATTAATGGTTTATGATTAATGTTTTGGCATTTCGTATTCTAGTTTTAATGCGAATGTTTATGTTATATTTCATCCTCTTATTAAGATGAATGTGTTGGAATAGTATTCTATGGGTTAGGGACCAATAAAAGTAAGCCCTCCGGGTTGGGGTTCAGTTACAGCAGACCCTCCGGGTTGGTGTCCGGTTATTAGATGCACTCCGGGTTGGTGTCTGGTTATTAGAGGCACTCCAGGTTGGTGTCCGGTTATTAGAGGCACTCTGGGTTGGTGTCTGGTTATTAGAGGCACTCTGGGTTGGATTTCGGTTACAGAGGCACTCCGAGATGGAGCCCGGTTACAGAGGCTCTCCGATTTGGGTTCCGGTTACAGTTATCCCTTAGGTCTTGGTAGAAGGCCTTGACACAGAAATTAATTTTCATCATTATGCATTCCCTTGTTATGAAAATGGTTATTGATATTGCATGTGATTATTCGATTAGTTGAATATCCATATGAATAATTTAAGCGAATTATTTTATTTTATCTTTTCCATATTATGATGAAGTTCATGTTTAAAAGGCTTTTGTTTTAGTTATACATTGCCTTAAATGTTTATGCTTATTTATGAAAGTTTTCGCTGTATTTCTTACCCTTACAGAGTGTTTGAGCTCACCCCTTTCTATGTTTTATTTTTACCAGGATTCCAAGAAGTTTATTGTTATTGATATGCAAGGTTAATACAAGAGAATAATGGCGTTCATAAAGATTATTTATGTTGTTTTGTATGTCTTAAAGTGCAATTTAACATTCATGTATGTAATATATTTTCCAAGACTACTAAACTGATCGATCCTTCAGGACTTGATTCTTTATAATCATGGAAATGTATTAAAATAATGCACCGACTCTAGGTAACTGGGGTCGGGGTGTTACATTGATTTCATGTTCTCTGAATCCTTTGTTCTTCTTTGGAGAATCCTATTGGAAGTGTGGATTCTCGTTCTATGATTAAAGGTTGGTCTTTCTATTTGAGATTGTCCATATGATTAAACCTCAATTTGATTGATTTTTTTGAAATTTATTTTAATTTATTTATGAAAAACAATTTTATATGAATTATTATTAGAATTTAGAATGACATGAATTTTGTGGAAAACCCCCAACTTCAAAGGAATTATGTAACGACTCGAAATTTTGAATTAATTTGGTTTCTTAATTTTGTGTGTTATTTTATTTTATACTCAACAAAACTGTTTCATTCGATAACATGATTATAATTAAAATTATACAGTTGGGTTTCAACTGTTATATGACCATTGGTCAATATGACCACTGGAAACTAAACGTTTAGATTATTGTCTCTAAATACAAGTGATCTTGGTTAATTAATATAGAAAGAAGATTCGATGACCTCACCCAATAGTCTTGGACCGATCGAAGCCCATCTAACAGAACTTGTGAAGGAGGTAACACCACTGGGCTTTGCTCTGGACCAAACCCAAACTAAACTTCATCGTGTGAAGCTAGAACATAATCACCTTTGCGAGAAGTTCAAACTGATAGAAATTACTACTCGTGCGATGTTGGCCGAGCCTCCCTCAGATTATCTCACCTTAGCACACCGTACACTTAGGTCCTATGCTGGGGTTATAAGGGGCTATGTAAAGAGACCGTAACTGCCTTGTGTAATCCTTTGTTTTAAATAAAAATTGGGATTTCTTCTTATGATGGTGTTTATGAATTTTCAAATGACCGGATAAATATAGTGTCCATATTTTTGATGAATTTTAGAAAAAAGATATTTTAAAAATGTTTATGTAAAACTTAAATAATTAAAAATGTGTAATGATTTTCAAAATATGGTCTTCTACAATTATGTTCAGTATGAAATTTGTAGTCTAATAAGATCAATGTAAATTTTGATGAATAGTAAATTATGAATAGTGATTTTACCCTTAGGATTAATAATGTGACCAAATGGATTTGTAATCTCACTTAAAGAACGTTTTAATATAATTTAGACACCTTGATTAAGTAATGTGATTCAAAAAAATGGGTAAATAACGGTTTCATAAATATTTAGTCAAGTATTAGTTTTTCGGGTGAATAGTGTTTTTTTAATTAAAAATTAAATAAAAAATATTTTGAAAATTATTCTTATAAAATGGACTTTATTTTTGAACTCAGAGCATTGATATTATGTTATGGTAATTTTTGGGGATTTTTCTGAAAAAAATGAATTTTCGGTGAATAGTGTATTTATTTAAAAATTAAATTAAAAATATTTATAAAAATATTTTTATAAAATGGAGTTTATATTTGTAATCAGAGCATCGATATTTGGTTAAGGTGAAATTTTGGGATTTTTCTGAGAAAGATGAATTTTCAGTGAATAGTAAAAAATGCTGTTTTTGGGTTTCGGTGTGTTTAATGACATCATAACTATGTCATGATGATTTCATGAGAAATTTTAAGGGTTGGCCCACCAAAGGTGATGAATTATTGTATTGGGGGCCCCATGTGGCCTAACTCCATGGGAAATGCTATGGGAGAGCCCATGGTTTTGAGAAAACCACTTGTGAGGTGTCCCTTGAAATTATTAAAGTATCACCTCACCTTCCCTATAAATATCCACCCTTTACTCATTTATTTTTTACTCCCAAATCTTCCCCAACAAATATCTGGTCTTATTACCTCCCAAGGAGTCCTCCCAAGGTGCCCCCAAACCCTAAAGGTCCAAACCATTGAGTTTTAAGAGTTACATTTTAAGGTAAGGGATCCTACCTCTCTCTTTCTTTTCAAATAATCTCTTTTATGTCATTTCTTTTATGCTCCATGCTATTATGTTGGAGGATGTTCTTGTATATTCCTCTTACTTACCTTTTCATGTTAATAGAATGAGAGACCCCCTCTTGCTCTAATAAATTCATTTTAAGAAAGTTTAGGTGGCGTCGTTAGGCTGCCAAAATTTTAAGGGATTCTTTCAGCTTTCTCATTTTTCAAAGTTCTACTTTCATGTCAAGTCTTTAAAGTTCCTTTTTATTATGTTGGGGTATGATATCTATATCTATAATATTTATCTTCTATGTTCATATGATGAGAGACCCTGTTTGGTCTCATCAATTCGTTTTTGTTGAAGTTTAAGTGGCGTCGTTAGGCTGCCGAATTTTTAAGGGATTCTTTCACCTTTCTCATTTTTCAAAGTTCTACTTTCATGTAAAGTCATTAATGTTACTTTTTATTATGTTTGGGTATTATATATATATCTATCATGCTGATATTATATTTTAATATGATTAGAGACACTATTTGATCTCGTCAATTAATTTTTGTTGAAGTTTAAGTGGCGCCTTTAGGCTGCCGAATATTTAAGGGATTCATTCATCTTTCTCATTTTTCAAAGTTCTACTTTCATGTAAAGCCTTTAAAGTTCCTTTTTATTATGTTTGGGTATGATCTCTATATCTATCATACTGAACTTTTATGTTCATATAATTAGAAACCCTATTTTATCTCGTCAATTCATTTTTGTAGAAGTTTATGTGGCGTCGTTAGGCTGCTGAATTTTTAAGGGATTCTTTCACCTTTCTCATTTTTCTAAGTTCTACTTTAATGTCAAGTCTTTCATGTTTCTTTTTATTATTTTGGGGTGTGATCTCTATATGTATCATACTGGACTTTTATGTTCATACGATGAGAGACCCTATTTGATCTCGTCAAATCATTTTTGTTGAAGTTTAAGTGACGCCGTTAGGCTGCCAAATTTTCATAAGAGAAATCTTATTTTTGTCATCCTTTCATGTTTTTCATTTCAAATGGTTTGTCCTTAAAATTTCATTACCATGTTCATATATAATTTATATTCTGTCCCTCTACTATTTTATGTGTCATTTATGAATTTTTGACTCATGTCCCATCTCTTTTCAATGTTTTCTAAAACCCCAAAACATAGCCATTATGCTGCAAAATTTCCGTCTCAAAATGTCTCTCTCTTTTTCAAACGTTCTTTTATTTTATTAAGTGAATACTCAAATCTCTATATTCTATACGGGTATTCACATATATACCAAAATGTTCTATTTTAAATTTTGTTGTTTACATACATGAGACCCTCTTTCTCTTTCTGTGGGTTTAAAGTGACATAAAGATCATGTCTTTAAAGAAGTTTTTAAAACGTTATGATTATAAAAGGAAACCCATTTCTTTTATGCTATATAGGATGTTTATGAAATTTTTGATGATGATATATGTGGCTCACATGAAAATAAAGTCAAATTTAAGGGTTTTCCCTGATATTTCTCCAATGCATTGGGTAAAGACTTAATCTCTAGAGATGACCATTTAGACTGATACCATGGTGAATAACCTTGGTAATTTTTATTGACAGCTTAGGGATTGACCTTGGTGAAACGGAAATTATTGTCTTTGTAAAATGTTCTAGCCACATCTTAAAGTTATGAAATATGTTATTTTTATTATGATATGCCTCATGATTTATTTCTCATGCCTTAAAGTTCCTTTTCATTATTTATTGATGTATCTCATGTTCACATGTTAAATGTTTCCCTTGTTTCCCTTACTGGGCCTTTTTCTCACCCATTCCTTTGATGTATGCTCCCAGGTTATGAGATGCTGTAAAGAACATAGGATGAACAAATGAAGTATCCTTTAAATTTTTTAAGAAGAATGTTTTTATGTAATAAGTTCCTGGTTTCCAAAACACTAAACATTACTGATCCTCGGTTTTGAAAAATGTAATGAAAAGTTATGTTATAAAAAGGCGGGATGTTATAGTTGGTATCAAATGATGGTTTGGTTATTTGTGGAAATAAGGATATGAAAACTTTAGGAAGAAGGCTACAAAAAAGTTTATATATAGGAAATATTCCTGGTATTTTGGTGAGTATTGATTAAGGGGTTGCCAAGAAAATACATCCATGTCTGGATACGAACAGGTATAGGTGGCTCTAGCACAGATGTACATAGAGGTAAAAACTGAAAAAACGGCTTTGAGCTAGACTCAAGTAGGAACTGGTACACGAAAACGGGCCTTACTGCACTGTTGGTTATGACACTCCCGAGGGATATGCTTTGGTAAATTAATAATCTTAGTATGAAACATTATTAAAGGAACAAGGATAAAAAAAATAAAGATTCACATTAGAATATATGATCATGGATAACCTAGATTGGAACCTAGGGGATAACAAGTTGGGGTATACTTTACTTTTACAAGTTTATCCTTCTTTTCTTAATGTTTCCTTTTAATGATTATTGGCTAAGTATTCAAGCCCCTAATTATACTCACTTTTCATAGTTAATGGCAGGCAATGGATGAACATGTCCCAACAACCAATGTGATAGAAAATGTGATGATTTCCCTATTGATATGACAGAGATAACGAGAGATCAAGTTGAAAATATTGTGACTATTCCAAACCAGCTATCAAAAATCACAATTAATAATTGGTACCTAGTTGAATGCCCATATTCTACAAGAAATAATAAGATGAACTCTCGGGGAGCGTCATATGATAAAGTTGATAAGGGAAAGAAGACCCAATTTCTTTTGTGCAAAAAGTGTGGAATAGAGCACAAGGATAATGTCACAAAGGAACTGGGATATGTTTTAAGTGTGGGAAGATAGGGCATAAAGTATCCAATTGCTTTAAAAAATGTATAATGTGATGAATGGAGATAAGGTTCGATCTAATGTAACTTATACATTTCGATGTCGTAAATGTCGAGAAGTTAGACATTATCCAAGGCAATGCACTCTTGGAATGGGTGAGAAGCCTGATGAGCATCAACAATCTTCTAGGATAAGGGAACAATGCAAGTCCTATGCTGATATGGATCATGATGACTGAAGTACATGTAACTTCTTCGCAATAATTGTCTATGTCATGTTGTATTATAGTTCATGCTCCATGAGCACATCTTTAATGTTTTCTAAGAACATCGAGTCACTACCTATGATGGTTTTATATCATTATGGAAAACATCTATTGTTATGTACCACATGTTGATGTAGAGAAGCTGTTCTTCTTAAAAAAAGGGTGATTAGGGGATTAAAAGAAGATTATTATTTTGGAAGATGTTCACTATTTTTGAAACCCTATTTGATAGAGGTAAATAGATTACTACGTTATTTTCTTTGAGGAGTAAAGGTTGACTTATATTTTTAAGAATCGATGAATTCAAGGAAGACTTATACCAATTTTGGTTACATATGGAAATGATTAACCTATCTTGGGGAAAATATGTTTAGGTTAGATACATTTGTTATAAGATTTTAGGGGTGGTTGATGTTGTTTGGAGATGAACGATGAAGTTTATTTTGGAAGACTATGTTATCAAATCTTTCTTGTATTTGTGTTTAAATCTTGGTTTGGTTTATTTTGAGGAATTTTAAGGACAGTTATTTATGGAATGATCTATGATGAACTTTTGGTAGTACCCTGGAACTTTGAAGATTTAAAAGTATTTTCCCTTCTTATGGGATTATTTCTTTTTTAGGAGTTGTTTTATCTTAACCTTTCTGTTTTTGGGATAATGTTTAAAGATAGAATAAATTCATTGTTAATCTTTTTTGGATTACGCGACTCTCAAGAAGATGATTCTTGTATTTTGATGAGACCAAGTGTTTTTGAATGCTCATCGTTTGGAGAAAAGATTAGTTTTGGTAGAAACTTATTAAAGTATGAAACTCTACTTGAAGGTAGGTATATTTCCTTCTGTTTTATTCTAGTTAGTAAATGAATTCCTCAAAACTATGAAAAGGAACGTAAAACAAAAATTTTGTCTGTTAACGTTTCCTACTAGGAAATCAAATACCGTTTAACCCCTCATAAGTTTGTGATTTTCTTGTTGTTACCTTTCTCCTAATAATTTTTTCTATCAGTCTCCCTCAGAAATTGACCCTTTTTTTCTCCTCCATGTCCTTGTTTTCCTACATGGAATCCTAGTATGGGTTAATGTGGGTGACCTTTTTACTTCCCTTTATTTCTTTTAAAGTAATAGTGTTACTGACTCTTTTTCCGATGTGGGACTTTCAATGAAATTTCCAATCCCAATTTTAAGAATTGTGGGGACGCAATTTCTTAAGGGGGGAAGAATGTAACAACCTGAAATTTTGAATAAATTTTGTTTCCTAATTTTGTGTGTTATTTTATTTTATACTCAAAAAAACTGTTTCATTTGATAACATGAGTATAATTCAAATGAGACCATTGGGTTTCAACTGTTATATGACCATTGGTCAATATGACCACTGGAAACTAAACGTTTCGATTATTGTCTCTAAATAAAAGTGATCTTGGTTAATTAATATAGAAAGAATATTTGATGGCCTCACCTAGTAGTCTTGGACCGATATAAGCCCATATAATAGAACTTCGGAAGGAGCTAACACCACTGGGCTTTGCTCTGGACCAAACCTAAGCCGAACTTCATCGTGTGAATCTAGAATGGAAACCTCATTGCGTGACGTTAAAACTAATAGAAATTACAACTCGTGCGATGTTGGTCGAGTCGCCCTCAGATTCTCTCATCTTATCACACCGTACACTTAGGTCCTATGCTGGGGTTATAAGGGGTTATGTAAGAAGACCATAATTGCCTTGTGAAATCCTTTGTTTTAAATAAAAATTGGGATTTCTTCTTATGATGAAGTTTATGAATTTTCAAATGACCGGATAAATATAGTATGAATATTTTTGATGAATTTTAGAAAAGAGATATTTTAACAAAATTTATGTAAACCTTAAATAATTAAAAATGTGTAATGATTTTGAAAAAATGGTCTGCTACAATTATGTTCAGTACAAAATTTGGAGTCTAATAAGATCAACTTAAATTTTCATGAATAGTAAATTATGAATAGTGATTTTACGCTTAGGAATATTAATGTGACCAAATGGATTAGTAATCTCACTTAAAGAAAGTTTTAATATAATTTAGACACCTTGATTAATTAATGTGATTCAATAAAATGGGTAAATAACGATTTCATAAATATTTAGTCAATTATTAGTTTTTCGGGTGAATACTGTTTTTTTAATTAAAAATTAAATTAAAAATATTTAGAAAATTATTTTTATAAAATGGACTTTATTTTTTAACTCAGAGCATCGATATTATGTAATGGTAATTTTTGGGGATTTTTCTGAAAAAAATGAATTTTTGCTGAATAGTCTATTTATTTAAAAATTAAATTAAAAATATTTAGAAAATTATTTTTATAAAATGGAGTTCATATTTGTAATCAAAGCATCGATATTTGGTTAAGGTGAAAATTTGGGATTTTTCTGAGAAAGTTGAATTTTTAGTGAATAGTAAAAATGAAATTTTAGGGTTTCAGTTTGTTTAATGACATCATAACTGTGTCATGATGATTTCATGAGATATTTTAAGGGTTGGCCGACCAAAGGTGATAAAGTATTTTATTTTGGGCCCCATGTGGCCTAACTCCATGTGAAATACCATGGGAGAGCCCATGGTTTTGAGAAAACCACTTGTGAGGTGTCTCTTGAAATTATTAAAGTATCACCTCACCTTCCCTATAAATACCCACCCTTTCCTCATTTATTTTTCACTCCCAAATCTTCCCCAACTAATCTATGGTCTCATTATCTCCCAAAGAGTCCTCCCAAGGTTCCCCCAATCCCTCAAGGCCCAAACCATTGAGTTTTAAGAGTTACGTTTTAAGGTAAAGGATCCTACCTCTCTCTTTCTTTTCAAGTAATCTCTTTTATGTCATTTATTTTATGCTCCATTCTCGTATTTTGGAAAATGTTCTTTTATATTCCTCTTACTTCCATTTTCATGTTAATATGATGAGAGACCCCTCTTTCTCTCATAAATGTATTTTATGAATGTTTAAGTGGCGCTGTTAGGCTGCCAAATTTTTAAGGGATTCTTTCACCTTTCTCATTTTTCAAAGTTATACTTTCATGTCAAGTCATTCAAGTTCTTTTTTTTATTTTGGGGTATGATCTATATATCTATCATACTTATCTTCTATATTCATATTATGAGAGACCCTATTTGATCTTGTCAATTCATTTTTGTTGATGGTTAAGTGGCCCCATTAGGCTGCCGAATTTTTAAGGGATTCTTTCATCTTTCTCATTTTTCAATGTTCTACTTTCATGTCAAGTCTTTCAAGTTCCTTTTTATTATTTTCGGGTATGATATCTATATCTATCATACTGATATTCTATGTTCATATGATTATAGACCCTGTTCTATCTCGTCAATTCATTTTTGTTGATGTTTATGTGGCACCGTTAGGCTGCCGAATTTTTAAGAGATTCTTTCATCTTTCTCATTTTTCAAAGTTCTACTTTCATGTCAAGTCTTTCAAGTTCCTTTTTATTATTTTGGGGTATGATCTCTATATCTATCATACTTAACTTTTATGTTCATATAATGAGAGACCCTATTTGATCTCGTCAATTCATTTTTCTTGAAGTTTATGTAGCGCCGTTAGGCTGCCAAATTTTTAAGGGATTCTTTCACCTTTCTCATTTTTCAAAGTTCTACTTTCATGTCAAGTCATTCATGTTACTTTTTATTATGTTGGGGTATGATATCTAAATCTATCATACTGAAATTTTATGTTCATATGATTAGAGACCCTATTTTATCTCGTCGAATCATTTTTGTTGATGTTTAAGTGACGCCGTTAGGCTGCCGAATTTTCATAAGAGAAATCTTATTTTTTTTCTTCCTTTCATGTTTTTCATTTAAACTGTTATGTCCTTCAAATTTCATTACCATGTTCATATATCCTTTATATTCTTTCCCTATGCTGTTTTATGGGTCATTTATGAATGTTTGACCTATGTCCCCTCTCTTTTCAATGTTTTCTAAAACCCTGAAACATAGCCGTTATGCTGCAGAATTTCCGTCTCAAAATGTCTCTCTCTTTTTCTAAAGTTGTTTTATTTTATTAAGTGAACACTCAAAGATCTCTATTATATATGGGTATTTACATATATACCAAAATTTTTTATTTTAAATTCTGGGATTTACATACATGAGACCCGCTTTCCCTTTCCATGGGTTTAAAGTGACATAAAGATCATGTCTTTAAAGCAGTTTTTAAAACGTTATGATTATGAAAGGAAACCCATTTTTTTATTCTATATGTGCTATTTATGAAATGTTTGATGATGATATATGTGTCTCACATAAAAATAAAGTCAAATTTAAGGGTTCTCCCGGATAGCGCTCCAATGCATTGGGTAAAGACTTAATCTCTAGAGATAACCATTTAGACTGATACCTCGGTGAATAACCTTGGTAATTTTTATTGACACCTTGGGGATGGACCGTGGTGAAACAGAAATGATTGTTTTTGTAAAATGTTGTAGCCACATCTCCATGTTATGAAATACATTATTTTTATTATGATATGCCTCATGATTTCTTTCTCATGCCTTAAAGTTATTTTTCATGAATTTATTGATGTATCCCATGTTCACATGTTAAATGTTTCCCTTGTTTCCCTTACTAGGAATTTTTATCACCCTATCCTTTGATGTATGATCCCATGTTATGAGATGATGTAATGAACTTAGGATGAAAAAATTAAGATTCCTTTCAAGTGTTTAAGAAGAATGTTTTTTATGTAATATGTTCCTATTTCCAAGACACTAAACCTTAAAGATCCTTGGTTTTGTAAAATGTAATGAAAAGTTATGTTCTAAACAGGTGGGATGCTATAGTTGGTATCAAAGGATGGTTTAGTTATTTGTGGAAATTAGGATATGAACACTTTAGGAAGAAGCCTATAGAAAAGTTTATATATAGGAAATCTTCTTGATATTTTGGTGAGTATTGAGTAAGGGGTTGCCAAGAAAATACATCCCTGTCTGGATACGAGCAGGTAGAGGTGGCTCTAGCACAGATGTACATAGGGGTAAAACTTGAAAAACCCACTTTGAGATAGACTCAAATGGGAACTGGTACATGAGAATAGGCCTTGTTGCACTCTTGGTTACAACACTCCCAGGGGATATGCTTTGGTAAATTCATAAGCTTAGTATGAACCATTATTAAAGGAACAAAGATAAAATAAAATAAAGATTCACATAAGAATATATGATCCTGGATAACCTATATTGGAACCTAGGGGATCACAAGTTAGGGTATACTTTCCTTCTACAAGTTTATCCTTCTATTCTTAAAGTTTCCTTTTAATGATTATTGGATAACTATTCAAGCCCCTAATTATACTTTCTTTTCTTAGTTAATGGCGGGAAATGGAGAACATGTCCCAACAACCAATGTGATAGGAAATGTGATGATTTTCCAATTGATATGATAAAGATAATGAGAGATCAAGTTGAACATATTCTTATTATGCCAAACCAGCTATCAAAAATCACAATTAATAATTGTTACCTAGTTGAATGCCCAAATTCGTCAAGAAAGAAGAAGATGAAGTCTCAGGGAGTTTCATCTGATTAAGTTGATAAGGGAAAGAAGACCCAATTTCCTTTGTGCAAAAAGTGTGGAAAGGGGAACCAAGGAGAATGTCACAAAGGAACTGGGAGATGTTTTAAGTGTGGGAAGATAGGGCATAAAGTAGCTAGTTGCTTTAAAAAAATGGATAATGTGATGAATGGATATAAGGTTCGATCTAATGTACCTTATACATTTCGATGTCGTAAATGTAGAGAAGTTAGACATTATCCAAGGAAATGATCTCTTGGAATGTGTGAGAAGCATGATGAGCATCAACAATATTCAAGGAAAAGGGAACAATGCAAGTGCTATGCTAAGATGGATCATGATGACTGAAGTACATGTAACAGCTTCGCAATAATTGTCTATGTCATATTGTATTTTAGTTCATGCTCCATGAGCATATCTTTAATGTTTTCTAAGAACATCGAGTCACTACCTATGATGGTTTTATATCATTAAATAAAACATCTATTGTTATGTACCACATGTATATGTAGCGAAGATGATCTTCTTAAAAAAAGGGTGATTAGGGGATTAAAAGATGATTATTATTTTGGAAGACGTTCACTATTTTGGGAAACCTATTTGATCGAGGTAAATAGATTACTACAGTATTTTCTTTGAGGAGTAAATGTTGACATATATTTTGAATAATCGATGAATTTAAGGAAGACTTATATTAATTTAGGTAACATATGGAAATGATTAACCTATCTTGGGTAAAATATTTTTAGGTTAGATAATTTTGTTATAAGATGTTAGGGGTGGTTGATGTTGTTTGAAGATGAACGTTGAAGTTTATTTTGGAAGACCATGTTATCAAATCCTTCTTGTATTTGTGTTCCAATCTTAATTTGGTTTATTTTGAGTAATTTTAAGGACAGTTAATTATGGAATGATCTATGATGAAATTTCAGTAGTACCATGGAACTTTGAAGATTTAAAAGTAGTTTCCCTTCCTATGAGATTTTTTCTTTTTGAGGAGTTGTTTTATCTTACCCTTTCTGTTTTTGCGATAATGTTTAAAGATATATGAAATTGATAGTTAATATTTTATGGATTATGTGACTCTAAATAAGATGATTCTTTTGTTTTTATGAGACCAAGTGTTTTTGAATGCTCATCGTTTGGAGAGAAGATTAGTTTTGGTAGAAAATTATTAAAGGATGAAACTCTACTTGAAGGTAGGTATATTTCCTTGTGTTGTATTCTAGGTATTAAATGAATTCTTCAAAACTATGAAAAGGAATGTAAAACAAAAATGTTGTATGTTAACGTTTCCTACTAGGAAATCAAATAACGTTTAACCCCTCATAAGTTTGTGATTTTCTTGTTGTTAACTTTCTCCTAATAATGTTTTCTATCACTCTCCCTCAGAACGCTACCCTTTTTTTTCTCCTCCATGTCCGTGGTTTCCAACATGGAATCCTAGTATGGGTAATCACATGTGTCTTTTTTACTTCCCTTTCCTTCTTTTAAAGTAATAGTGTTACTGACTCTTTTTCCGATGTGGGACATACAATGAAATTTCCAATCCCAATATTAAAAAATGCGGGGATGCAATTTCTTATGGGGGAAAAAATGTAACGACCCGAAATTTTGAATAAATATTATTTCCTAATTTTGTGTGTTATTTTATTTTATACTCATCAAAACTGTTTCATTAAATAACACAAGTATAATTAAAATTTGACCATTGGGTTTCAACTGTTATCTGACCAATGGTCAATATGACCACTGGAAACTAAACGTTTCGATTATTGTCTCTAAATACATGTGATCTTGGTTAATTAATATAGAAAGAATATTTGATGGCCTCACCCAGTAGTCTTGGACTGATCGAAGCCCATCTAATAGAACTTTTGAAGGAGGTAGCACCACTAGGCATTGCTCTGGACCAAACCCAAGCTGAACTTCATCGTCTGAAGCTAGAACGGAATCGCCTTTGTGAGAAGTTCAAACTGATAGAAATTACTACTCATGCTATGTTGGCTGAGCCGCCCTCAGATTCTATCACCTTAGCACACCGTACACTTAGCTCATATGCTAGGGTTATAAGGGGCTATGTAAGGAGACCATAACTTCCTTATGTAATCCTTTGTTTTAAATAAAAATTGGGATTTCTTCTTATGATGAATTTTATAAATTTTCAAATGGCCGGATAAATATAGTATGCATATTTTTGATGAATTTTAGAAAAAATTTATTTTAAAAATGTTTATGTAAACCTTAAATAATTTAAAATGTGTAATGATTTTCAAAAAATGGTCTTCTACAATTATGTTCAGTACGAAATTTGGAGTCTAATAAGATCAAAATAAATTTTGATGAATAGTAAATTATGAATAGTGATTTTATGCTTAGGATTAGTAATGTGACCAAATTGATTAGTAATCTCACTTAAAGAAAGTTTTAATATAATTTAAACACCTTGATTACGTAATGTGATCCAATAAAATGGGTAAATAACGGTTTCATAAATATTTAGTTAAGTATTAGTTTTTCTGGAGAATAGTGTTTTTTAATTAAAAATTAAATTAAAATTATATAGAAAATTATTTTTATAAAATGGGCATTATTTTTTAACTTAGAGCGTCGATATTATGTTATGGTAATTTTTGGGGATTTTTCTGAAAAAAATGAATTTTTGATGAATAGTTTATTTATTTAAAAATTAAATTAAAAATATTTAGAAAATTATTTTTATAAAATGGAGTTCATATTTTTAATCAGAGAATCTATATTTTGTTAAGGTGATATTTTGGGATTATTCTGAGAAAGATGAATTTTTAGTGAATAGTAAAAATGCAGTTTTAGGGTTTCGGTTTGTTTAATGACAATATAACTGTGTCATAATGATTTCATGAGATATTTTATGGGTTGGATAACCAAAGCTGATGAATTATTTTATTGGGGGCCCCATGTTTCCTAACTCCATGGGAAATACCATGGGAGAGCCCATGGTTTTGAGAAAACCACTTGTGAGGTGACCCTTGAAATTAGTAAAGTATCATCTCACCTTCCCTATAAATACCCACCCTTTCCTCCTTTATTTTTCACTCCCAAATCTTCCCCAACGAATATATGGTCTCACTACCTCCCAAGGAGTCCTCCCAAGGTGCCCCCAAGCCCTCAAGGTCCAAACCTTTGAGTTTTAAGAGTTACATTTTATGGTAAGGGATCCTACCTCTCTCTTTCTTTTCAAGTAATCTCTTTTATTTCATTTCTTTTAAGCTCCCTGCTCTTATGTTGGAGGATGTTCTTTTATATTCCTATTACATCCCTTTTCATGTTCATATGATTAGAGACCCCCTCTTTCTCTCATCAATTCATTTTTTGAAAATTTAAGTGCCGTCGTTAGGCTGCCAAATTTTTAAGGAATTCTTTCACCATTCTCATTTTTCAAAGTTCTACTTTCATGTCATGACTTTCAATTTCCCTTTTATTATGTTGGGTATGATCTCTATATATATCATTATGATCTTCTATTTTCATATTATGAGATACCCTATTTTATCTCATCAATTAATTTTTGTTGAAGTTTAAGTGGTGTCGTTATGCTCTTGAATTTTTAAGGGATTCGTTCACCTTTCTCATTTTTCAAATTTCTACTTTCATGTCAAGTATTTCAAGTTGATTTTTATTATGTTTGGGTATGATCTCTATATATATCATACTGATATTATATTTTCATATTATTAGAGACCCTATTTGATCTCATCAATTCATTTTTTTTGAAGTTTAAGTGGCGTCGTTAGGTTGCCGAATTATTAAGGGATTTATTCACCTTTCTCATTTTTCAAAGTTCTACTTTCATTTCAAGATTTTCAAGTTCCTTTTTATTATGTTGGGATATGATCTATATATCTATCATACTGAGCTTTTATGTTCATATAATTAGAGACCCTATTTTATCTCGTCAATTCATTTTTGTTGAAGTTTAAGTGGCGCCGTTAGGCTGCCGAATTTTTAAGGGATTCTTTCACCTTTCTCATTTTTCAAAGTTCTACTTTCATGTCAAGTCTTTCAAGTTAATTTTTTTTATGTTGTGGTATTATCTCTATATCTATCATACTGAACTTTTATGTTCATATTATTAGAGAACCTATTTTATATCGTCAAATCATTTTTGTTGATGTTTAAGTGACGTAGTTAGGATGCCGAATTTTCATAAGAGAAATCTTATTTTTGTCTTCCTTTCATGTTTTTTCATTTCAAATGGTATTTCCTTCAAATTTCATTACCATGTTCATATATCCTTTATATAATGTCCCTATACTGTTTTATGGGTCATTTATGAATGTTTTACCCATGTCCTTTCTCTTTTCAATATTTTCTAAAACCCCAAAACATAGCCGTTATGCTGCAGAATTTCCGTCTCAAAATATCTCTCTCTTTTTCTACAGTTATTTTATTTTATTAAGTGAATACTCAAAGCTCTATATTATATAGGGGTATTCACATATATACCAAAATGTTATATTTTAAATTCTGGAATATACATACATGAGACCCGCTTTCCCTTTCTGTGGGCTTAAAGTGACATAAAGATCATGTCTTTAAAGCAGTTTTTAAAACGTTATGATGATGAAAGGAAACCCATTTCTTTTATTCTATATGGGATGTTTATGAAATTTTTTATGATTATATGTGTGGGTCACTTGAAAATAAAGGAAAATTTAAGGGTGTTCCCTTATAGCGCTCCAATGTACTAGGTAATGACTTAATCTCTAGAGATGACCATTTGGACTGATACCCTGGTGAATAACCATGGTAATTTTTATTGACACCTTGGGGATGAACCCTGGTGAAACGGAAATTATTTTCTTTGTAAAATTTTGTGGCCACATCTTCATGTTATGAAATACATTATTTTTATTATGATATGCCTCCTGATTTCTTTCTCATGACTTAAAGTTCTTTTTTCATGACTTTATTGATGTATCTCATGTTCACATGTTAAATGATTCCCTTAATGGGACTTTTTCTCACCCTTTCCTTTAATGTATGCTCCCAGGTTATGAGATGCTGTAATGAACTTAGGATGAAAAAATTAAGAATTTGTTCAAGTATTTAAGAAGAATGTTTTTTTATGTAATAAATTCCTGGTTTCCGAGACACTAAACCTTAAAGATCCTCATTTTTGTAAAATGTAATGGAAAGTTATGTTATAAAAATGTGGGATGCTATAAATTGAAATTTTGTGTATATTGTGAAATCGATGGAATTGATTAAATGATTTTATAATTTATTAAAAAAATGGATTGAATTTAAATGGTAAAAACTTATGAGTGGTTTTTTAATCAAAAGGAATGAAATGATGAGAACCCATGTTTTAGTTTTCAAATTGAATTGGAATTTTGAACTAAAAATTGGTCAATGTATTTGTAAATGATATTTGATTAGAAATGAGATAATTATACCATAATTGATTGATTGATTGAGAACATAAAATTTTTGGTACTTAGTGGGTTATTTGCGATAAGAACACTAAGATGATGATTCCCTAGAAATGTATTGAAAATGAAAATAGTAAAAAACATAGTTCAACATATCTTATCGCTAATGGGATGTTGATGAGTCCTATTCAGCCTGATCTGGAGGGATGTGTGCACACATACATTCCATGATCACTAATATGTGAAGTGTGAGGATCCTATATCCAGGAACTATTGACCTATAGGGTATATGACCATGGTGCTTGTGATGATTATTTTGATATATAAATATATTACATTGATTATATAACTACATTACTAATTCCAAATTATTTTTATAAATTATTTCATATAAAATGTTTATTTATGCCATTTTTGAAATGAGTTCCATTAAATTGAAATTAATGTATGTTTTTAATATGTAATTGTATTGCCAAACACTATTTTATTTTAATTGAAAAAATGATTTGGTTTATTATTATGGAATCTACTATAGAACACTTGGTGAGACCCTAATGGGGTTTATATCTCAAACCCTATATTTTCCTTTAGGCATTAATAGATTTTATTCTATCAAAACTGAGTAAAAGGAATGTTTCACTTGGTGGTGGTGGATGTTCTTGATCCTTTGGGATTAGAGTGATGTTCTCTACTGGGATGTTTTTCTTTCTACTAAGTACTTTTGGGATGTAATACTTTGGGGGGGGGGTTAATCTTGTTTGGTTTCTAGTACTTTATCGATTTGGAGTGTTGAGAATGCTAATTTTCCTCTTTTATCTTCCATTGTTTTATTGAAAATTCATTCCCTCAATTATCATGTATGTTATCATATTCTAGTTTCCAAGCTATGGGGATTATTAACACCCTTCAAGATATAATAGGGAATCTTGGGTATCAGTGTACTAGGATAGTTTGTTATGGGTCTTAAAAAATAGTGGTTATTTAAGAAATGTTCTTAAAGAAAAAATTCTACATGTTAAAATAGTTCCTTTCTTAGTAACAAAGTGTTGAAATTATTCACCAAGTAAATCTTGATGATTATGGAAGCATAGAGTGATTAATTTAATGTTTCAAAGTAATTTCATCATAAATTATCAAAGTAATCTTAGTCTCCACTCATGTACTCAATATTACTGAGTACCTCAATGATTTAATTATTTTTAGTCTCATATACTCAATATTATTGGGTATGTAAAATGATATTCAATATGATTGAATATTTTTATGACTGAATGAGACAACAGGTTTCCTTAAAATTTTATTTTTTATATAAATCAATTCTATATTATGACTTATATATGATATCAAATATATGTTTTAAAATTTATTTTCAATATATATAAGGTCATAATATGAAAAGAATTAAATTTTGAATTTTTCTTTCATGTAATGGAGAAAAGGTGTTGTTATATTGATAAATTGGATACTTCAAGTTTGGATAAACGTGTCATAAGATGTGTGTATATTATCTTATCTACATATTGATAATAGAATGTAAACAATAGTTGTTTTATAAACTGAGATGTGGTATTTTTGATACATATAGTTATGATTTGTTCATTTTTTTAACATTATTTAAGGGGAGAATAAAATGTATTGTTTTGGTTATGGAATTTATCCAATTTTCATCTATGAATTAATAAATATTGAATTATAGTGTTTAGGAATCATATTCCCAATAGTTAACCTTCTTTAACATAGTAAAACTTCTTAACTTTACAACATCAAATGTTATGATGTCAACTTTTGTTGTCTAATTAGAATTATTTCTATATTCATCATCATCATCTTTTTAACTCTATTCCATCATATTGTTTCCTTTAAATAATTTAAATAGATGAATTATTGTTTACCATCCCTCCTAAAATCTTCCAAAATAATGTGAAAATCACTTTAATATGGTAACTAATCCTTTGAGAAATAGGGTCTTTCATATTTCAAGATAATGAAATGAAACTCTTTACATTATTTATCATCACATATCCTAAAACACTTTTAGGATATTGGGTGAAAACAAATGTAGTCTTATATTGGTATAAACCTTTAGGAAATAGTGTTACCCACTTTATAAATGGTAACTAAATGTAAAGAGTTTCATTTCATTATCGTGAATAGTGAAAGACACTATTTCTTAAAGGATTGGTTACCATATTAAAGTGATTTTAACATTATTTTGTAAGAGTTTTGGAGGGATGGTAAACAATAATTCAAGTATTTAAATTATTTCAAGGAAAAATTATGATGGGATATGGTTAAAAATATGATGACGATGAACATAGAAAGAATTCAATGTAGGCAACAAAATTTGACATCATAACATTTGATTTTGTGAAGTTAAGAAGATTTAATATGTTAAAAAAGTTGAACTATTGGGAATATGATTCCTAAATTACAATATAATTCAATATTTATTAATTTATAGATGTTTCTCAGGAAAGATTTTAGTTGGTGGGTTTTATCAGGTGGTCACATAGAGATGTGAAAGGAATTACATATAATGTAAAGAGTTAAAAAGAACAGAAAGTGTAGAAAACATAAGGCTGATCTGATAATTTATCATACAAGATACAAAAAACCATATATTTTGTTAGTTTTTTGAAATATTATTATAGTGTTTCAGAATATTAAAATATATAAAATTAAATGAATCATTCACTTTATCAATATTTCATGTTGGCTACATAAATTTGTATATATATATATATTAATTTGTTTAATGAAGTGAAATGATAATTGACCTATAAAAGTATGAACATGAGTTTATCCCTAATCAATTTTCATTATGGAGTATTATAGGTTGTGATGAAATGTTTTGGATATAGTGAGTAGGATTGTTGTATATAGATATGGAATATGATCACGAGGAACAAAACAAAGAATAAGATTATTTGTGTGCACTGGATGACCTACTAAGTATACCACATGGAGTGTCATATTGATGTATTTGGTATATTAGGTGATCATGGATCATATTTGAGTCCCCATTACCTATGTTTTATGAGATATATAGCATGATAACACATATAATTTGATACCTTACTTACAAAATTCTTTATATTGACTTAGAAAATATGAGGGTGGTTTGGTATGTTTCTGATTATTTTGTCAATTGAAGTTTAACCAATATATTATTTTTCCTCTCATATGATGAATATGACATTAGGTCCCTCGATTGAGATATACTAGGAGAGTTTGTGGGAACAACTAGTGATTATATATATCTATCTGGATAAGGGACATATGATGTGCTTATCCAGAAGGATAAATGACATGTTTTTATTCATGAATCAATTCAGTATATACTCTATGAATCGAGAACAGATGAGTTGGATATATGGTATTAACATGTTTTGTGGCCCAAGGGCACTCGATATATTGGATAAATGGAAAATATTAGAATTCATGTTTGCATATGATGCAGGCTAGAAGATGTAGTTATAACCCAATGCCCAAAGGCCTTATTTTTTATAATAATATTTTCATAATCATGTTTTTAACTCAGTAGAGGGGGAACCATAGATGGTCAGTAAGCCCAGAGACACTAGTCCTAATACATGACATTAAAGTCCAAAATTTCATACACATAGTAAGAAAGCACCTCCAAAAATGATGCTTCAATGATAATCCTAATCTCCTGACCTTAATGGATTTATTAGCAAGTAATGCCCCATGAAAACTACATAGTGAACTGTACTAATGAAAAAATAGTTTTCCTCTCATTCTCTTAATTTGAATAGATTTTATGGTGGTTAATATAAGATTTTAACTGATTTGGGGATTGCATATGGGGATCTGGCCTATATTTCATCCTTTTCTTTCTACCTGAGGAGTCCGCAGATGCATTTTCCTCCGCCATGACCCTGTAAGCCATTAACCCCCTGGCCATCACTCCATTGATTGTAAGTCATATAAAATACTAAATTTCTCCAAACAAAAACAGAAAAACGTCCATTGATTCCATCAACCACCTCATCGTGGGATCCTACGTCACAGACCAACATCGCATCTGCCAATCTCGATGTTGATGACCCACATACTACAGATATTGATGTCGAATTTGAAGACCCTATAGAGACCCACTTCTATTTCCTCCTTAACCATGATCCCATAATTCAAAAACTGCAAAGATTGACATTTTTTCAGGATTTGATCAAGGGATTTAATGGATATCATGCTAGATCCCTTTATAGATTGAGTAGTATTGAGGCTTTTTAGAGGCCACTCTTTTATTACATATATGTATTTGGAGATTCGTTTTTAGTATCAATTATATAAATTCCCATAGGATGAAACTTTGTGGTTTACTAAATGGGTATTGATTTTGACTCAAATAGTGACTCTAAAAGTGTTTTACATTTAATCCAAATGTGTATTGGTTGGGAATTCATGAGGTATTTCATATGTTTTAAAATAAGGTGGAGATAATAATGGATTTACAAAAAGTGTTTTTCAATATATCTAGAAGGTGATTTAGACATGGTTTCACAAGTTATTACATATGATACAATATAAGGTGAAATAACCCAAAGTCTATTAGGCTTTAGTGAATGTGGGAGATTAATGGGAAAATTCCTTACAGATTTATATACATGTATATATGATATATATATATATATATGATATATATATATATATGATAGATATATATAACTTGTAAGTAAAATTATAAGTAAATTCATTAGGTATATTATTTTTATATTCGAAACCTGAATTATTTGACATCATGGTGATCATTAAAATAAATAAATCATAAGATAAAACTAATGGAATATAAATGAATATGATTCATGAATTATCCAAGATATTTATACAGGCATTGTAAACACATGAATTAATGTAGACACCACCTAGATGAATACTTGAGTTCTATATAAATCCTAATTTCATATGATGGTATGGTGTAGGAATGATTAATCTTGGCTAAAAATACTAGGAACCACATACTCTCCAATCACCCTTCTTTACATAAGATATGCAAGCACATATGGTAGAATAATCCCATACAAATGTCAAATGATTCAGATCAACCAATGGATACTAATAGATGTGGTATGATTTTGTTTTCCACTTTAGTGATCTTTATCAAACATATCATAAGAATATATAAGGTTTCATTGGATCTTTGGGGAATGGTACACTGGTATTTACAATACATCTTCATTTTGGGTATATGTATTTTCATATTATCTTGGGTGGAGATATTCAGTTAAGTGTTTTTAATGGATTCCTCTATTTCTATTAAGTGTTATTAGATTCACAAGAATCCTAAACATTATTTTTTTCATCTTTTTATGATTTTTTTTAGGAATACTCCAAATAAATTTGGCTGTAGGGTTTCGATGGGGATGCCAAAGTGGATTTTTACTACATGTTTATTTTTCATAATGTTTCACATTTAATTCATGTTTTATGAATATTTCATTAAAATATTTTTATAAACATTTTACCTATTAAATATAATTTTTTTCGGATATTTTTGGTTGGGTTGTCATTCTAGTGTGGGCATCCCTATTTAGGATTATGTTGGGTCCTCTAGCATAGAATGTTCCCTTATGGACCACATTATTTGAATGATCCCTTGTATAAACATTCTTCTCCCACAATTTTGTTACATAATTGATATTATAAATTCTTCTTTTTCTTCTCCATCATACTTGTATTCTCTTGAATCCATGATTTCCTCATGAAAAGTAACAGATTCAATGATGGCATTATTTTCATAATGCCTCCTTGATTTCTATACACCACTTCCTGGTAAAATCAATAGGGATGAAGGTGTTTTTTATTTTTCTAGGAGAGATGTTAGGGAATATGGTTTGGTGTTCGTTATATAGCTCACATGAAAATCGATTATAAGTGTTCATGGGGTGATTCAACTTTGTTCTTAGAGAGGATATTTTTCGAGCTCCTAATCCCACCAAAACATGTGATAGAGTTTTCATCTATGAATGGTGATCCTGCTCCATCATGATCAATGTAATATTGGTTCCATGATCACCGTGGAAGTGTGAAAACAAGTAAATTTTATATTTTTATATTAGATAGACATATAACATCAGTTATGGAAAAGCATTACCCAATACTCAATATTAGGAATGGTTGTAAATTAAATTACGCACAAAATGTAAATAAAAAAATTCCATATTAAATTTGAATATGATGGCACACATCACTCAGTTTTGTGGATTTTATCTTGAAGGATTTGATTGGGGATCCCTATAAATAGTACACATGTTCTCTATAAGTTTTCATTTCTCTGTTATCTAACTTTTGTCCACATGCATGAAGAATAATAGAATCTCATGAACAAAATTATTTTAATATCCTTATTCCGCTCACATTCTCACTCTATACTTGGGTGAGAAGATAAGATACGGGTTTTTAGGAACTAAATGAATTTTTATATCTAGGTTAAACTTCTCAAAGTTACACTTTGGTCCTTAGAGATATTTAACTTCCTAAAAACAACACAATTTTTCTAAAATGACGTAATTGACATAGGGTATGTGATATAAAAAACCCAACACTAGAATATAGAATAATCAAATATTATATAATAAATTATGATCCATTAACTCATCTCATGTTTCTTATATACATTAAAACAATAGTGTATAATAAAATTTATTCTCTAAAAACACATTGCTCTTATTCACTTATTTTAACTTAAATAGCTTGTGAATACATTGAATATTAAATTCATATATTATTATTTTAAACATTGAGAATATATAACTGAATTTATTTATTTAATAAATTGTGATTGTTCACATTTAGATTTTCTTCAGCCTATGCATGTGGTACCCACTTTATCTTAAACTCCAATTCATTCGAATTGGTAAAAATTAGAGATACACATTATGGCTTACCCTATATTCCCTTATATTGATAGTTCTGAGTGTTACTCACATATAAGGATAAGTCATAATAATGAAATCCTATCTTATGACCATACACCCTGTAGTGTAATCACATTGTCTCTTGATATATCATAATGAAATATTCTTGTCTTTGTATCACCATCTTTCCAAACATTTTTTTCATTGGCCATGCTAAATAGATTTAGCTTGTTCTATCATGGGAATGGAATCAATCAAGGTACTACCATCCTGGTAAATATGGACCAATATACCTACTTTCTATTCACAGAACCAATAAACCTAATATTGATCATTCAATCAATATCATACCATCAACGATCCACCCAATAAAATCAACCTCACCACAAACATGATTGATTATGGTTTTGATCATGCATCAAATTAGATGATCAATGATATATATAATGATAATTACCATAATCCAAGACACTAATTCACATTTTTATATATTAAAATAACCAATGAAACCAAAAAAAAGTGGTGTTACTATTAGTGTTTTAGTCCTCTGGATCTTATATACTCAATTTTACCAGATGTGAACTTCATGGGAAGAAAACTCAGTACTTATAATCCCCTATAACCTGATAATAAAATATCCTCTATGCCTCTTTATAATAATCTATCTATCCCATAATAAATATGTTTAATATTATTTTTATAGTATCTTATGGTTCTCATTATAGATGGGAACTAATATAACATTATAATATAACATGTAATATAAATACATTACCATATATAGTATACATAGAAGTAATATTACTATAATGGTAGTTGAAATACATGTATATATTAATATGAATAGATTAAATTGTAATAACAAGTACATGTTTGAGTTGGGTCTAGAGAACCTACTCTCACTACACTCACACTTTCACTATAGCCTAAAAATAGAAACTCTTAATCCACTAGCACTCACATTAGAATCATGATTTTTCTAAGATATGAATTTTCTTAGGAGGTATTCCATGTTATCCAATGTGGATAATATATTGTGAATTTACCTCTTTAGTTAAAATCTCTAAAGAGATAAAACTTTTGAAGTATAGGAGTTATCCTTTTGTGTGTCCTTGACTCCTTGGAAAGAACAACTCACTCAATATTATCAGTGTATACTATAATAAGGTATGTAATTCTAGTTATAATGCTATGATCTGTGACAAATATTTTTATCCAAAAAGTTTCCAAAGCTACATTGGAAATCACTATATAATCAGACTCTACTATGGAATCGAAGACCATGGGTTGATTCAAGCTTATCTAGACAATTAAACCACCATTTAGGTGAAAGAAAAAATATAAAATATGATTTCTGATCATCTTGAACTTTTTAGAAACTAGAATTGGTATATACCCTAAAACATTATGATATTTTATCATATGTTTTTTCTATTAAATAATACTGAGTTTGATATCATTATTCACAAACACAAAAACAAAGGTTATGATAAATTGTTAAATTAAAATAATGTTCCTCAAAATATCACTATGGTAATATTATATATATATATATATATATATGATATAAAATATTTAAATTATTTAAATTAAAGAATTTGTATGAAATAATATTGGAAATACTAAATGTTTATGTTCTTTTTAAATAAAATCAGTTGAACTTTAAATTTTTTATTTTAAATTAAAATTCAAACAAATATTTTTTAAAAATATAATTAGATAAAATTATTTTTTAATTTTTAATTTATATATCAAAATTTAATTAGTATGAAATTTTAAACATTTTCTAAAAATATCAATTTTTAGTCAAAAATACAGTTTTTAAGAAGAGTTATAAATATCATGATATTATCAATATATAATAATGAACTAAAAGGTCATAAACCCATTTTAGTGAGCAAATATGAAACTAAGGAATAACATTATCCATTTTAAAATATTATTTTAACTTATAAAACTCATGCTAAACATCTTTTAAATTAAATTAAAAGGTTATTTTAATATTTAAATTTTTATGTCTTTTATTTTAATTAATTAATATTTTTTAAAATAATTATGGATTGATTTTCATGTAAAAGTACCTTAAATTTTAATAATAAATCCATTACATTCAATGAAACCATTTACGATTAAAAAATATCTTATACATAAGTTTAATGTTTAAAAACAAACTTTTATTTAAAAAACATTTTTATGTGTTCTGTGTATTTAATTTAAAATATAATTTTATAATATATATCAAATGAACTATATAAATTTGGGGATAAATTTTTATTTAGTAAATTTATTTTTTTTGGGTAATTATCCTCTTATATATTTTGTAATAAAATAATTGATATGATTAATATTTAATTAAGAGTTATTAGTGTTTAAATGAGTAATATAAAATGGATCAAATTTTCCAACGTTTACATGAAATATAGACAATATATAAACAATTTTTTATGTTTTCAATCCTTACCGACATGTATCAGCAATAGTACCACACCTAACTCACCTAACATTCTAGAACTTCTATTCTTACCCCTTACATAACATTCTTTTCCATGGAAAGTGCATGTTTCTTCACTTATAAAAGGAGACCACTTCCACCCCATACATAACTCAACTAAGATTAAAATTATATGCTGAATCTATATTTTTTTTCTTATTATAACCTTATCCCATGAACCATAGACTTTTTACATCCTTAATTAGCATAATCCTATCATTTACAGGGAGTGTTTCAAGGACAATTTCAGTCTCAATGTGAATGTTTCTTATTCATAGTCTTTTTTTAATTAATATAATAATAATATTTTATAACTACCTTAATATTTTGGATTTATTATATTTATATAATTAATATTTATTAAATTTATTTATCAGTAATTATCTATCCCAATGAATCTACTAAGGAAAACAAAAGCATCGATCATGTGTTGGGAATATTACTACATCAATGTTGTGATACAATTTTTTTTCATAACCACATGTTCGGTATGGTAAAAATTATGGGATTTATGAATAATTATTTTTTATGTCACTAATAAAATTATAAAATTATCACCTTTTATATTTAGCATCATTCCATCCATTCATTATGAAATGTGATCATTAATCATGCATATATGTGGACTACTGACTCCATAAATGATGCATTCTATTTATCTTAACCAGAAAATATGGATGGACCTAAAATTATAATTAATAAAATAATGTTATGATTATAACATTAGATTTATTCTTAAAAGATAAATAATTTTACTTTCCACATCCCCTTGATTTCATGGAAAGAAAATTATTGACCGTGTGTACCTATAGATTACCGCCTCTATGTAAAGACACATTTTGGTGTCCATTACCACCAATAATATATGACTTTAAAAATTATTATGATGTACAAATATTATATTTAAAACAAAATTTATATTCTTGATGTTGTGAATCAATTTTCAAAATAAACTTAACCATGTCCAATATGGAAAGAGATTCACATAAAAATCAACTGAACCACCTTGAGTAACCGATATCAGTGGAAAAAATTTAATAAATGAGAAACTTAGGATGGTAATGAGAACTTGGTAAATTAATTATATATAAATAAGTTTCTTATTATGGTTTTTAATAAATTCAATTTTATTATTTAAGCTGTTATGTGTATGTATAGAACACTTTTAAACACAGCTAAGAGTTTCATCTCAAAACAATGTTCATTGAGACACATGCTATTTTATGCACCAAATTTATTTTAAAAAGTGAATATACTACCAATTATATTTTTAATATAATTTATTATACATATCATTATAATATTAACTTCAAATTCAATATCTCTTTAATTTAATTGTTTCTTATTAGAATTGTTTTAGCCATACAAGATCCTCTAAACCACCCCCATTACCTTTTAGTCACACCTTCTCTTTATTTCTCAACATTTTACATTATATAATTCTCAATTATACCACATATATATATATATATATTCCATTTACATATATAACTAGTTTACAATACCGTTATTTGATATGGAAAGTACATTTTAATGTTCCCTTAATTTTTTTCTTTTTAGTAAACCAGATTTTAAAGGAACATCAATTTTTCTACTATCATGTAAAGTATCCTACCCCATTAAATATTTTATATTTAATTTTTTCATATTAACATTATCTTCATCCTCAAAAACCATTTTAGTTCAATTTTTTTTAAAATAAAATATTCTTCCATTTTCTTCTTTAAATGTTCCTTCGTTAATTTCAAAAAGCATCAACTAAGTGGTTATTTTTAAATTACTTATTCAAATTATATAAGTATTATTTTCTAAAATTACTACCCATTCTCAATATCTATATTCATTTTTGCAATTATTAATGTTCAAAATTATTTATTTCATACTTCTCTTGGAAATATATATAACATATCCTTCAGTTATGCCTTAAGGAATAGTTCTGAACCCTACTTAATTCTAATATGTTTTATCATGATTATGATTTATATGTCGTTTCTATATACGTTTTTGGAGTACATAACCTTGTAAATATCATTATAGTAGATAAACTATGTTTTTATGGGTTGGTCTATTCTATCCCTTGAATACATTTAGTAATGTTAGTGTCTTATGAGAATATATGTATGGGATTAGGGAGTAAACCTAGTCTATTTTGATGGACTAGGGAGAAATCCTTGGTATATGATAATATCCTAGGGAGTAATCCTTAGAATATGATGATGATGGACTAGAGACTGATCCTTTTCACATTCTTATGATATCATGTTTAGGTTGTTTCCACATTCCTATGATTCCATGATCTTATGTTTTTATCATTATTCAATCCATTAATGTATGATATAATATCATTATTCCATGCTCTTAAGATTATGATCATTCTCATTATGATATCATGTTATGCCTTATGTCTCTCATGTTATTCTTTATTATCAGGTTTTTCCTTACTGAGCATTTGATCCCATCCCTTCTTATGTTTTCTTATCCCCAAGTTATGAAAGAATGTATTAAGTATGCTCAGTCTAGAAGATTATATAGTGTTGGGAATTTCTGGGATATGTTGAAGACTCATTATGGATTTATTAAATTATTATACAGTGGAGAAAATGTTCATTTGGTGAGAAGAGATGATATTATTTAGCTAATGATTTCTCCTAATTCTATGAATCTTAAAATTAAAATGTCCTTGGATTATAAATGTAAAAAATATATTGTAATCCTAGATGTGGATAAAAGGCAGTGTTTTAAGTTATGTGTTTTAGGAATAAAAATCACGAGCTGAGGTCTAGGGGCACTATATCCATTAACTATTAGTTTCTCATATCCTCAATATACCGAGAGCATACCCTTTGTATAAGTCTAGTGATTTAGGATAGTTTTAACTTTTTCAATAATATCTCTCATATATTTTCTTAATATCTTCCCACCATGATTAATTCCATGTGAAATTGGTAACAATCTTCTCTTATATTGTTCTATACTATAATTTTGAGTAACTTGTAAATATATATACTTTGACTTATCCAAAGAAACATTTTAGATCTTCCATGATATATATTGATCCATATAATATATGATACTTTAATTAAGTATTTTATAGAATAGGATTCATTTAACCAAATCTTAAATAACTATAAGGCATGAAATTCATTACCCATAAACAATATGTCATCAACATATAATACAATGAAAACTAAAACCCCCACTAACCCTATTGTATACATCTGAATCACTTTAATTACAAATGAAACCAAATTTTCTTATGAAATCATCATAAAAATATATGATGATCGTGATTCCTAATTTAATCAATAAATATATATTAAAAACTTATATATTTTTTTAGAATTTCTATATATCACAAAACTTTTTGGTTGACCTATATATATATCTTCAGACAATTTACCATTTAGGAAAGTATTTTTTATATTAATTTTCCAAATTACATAATCATGATAGGATGCAATTATGAGTAGTATTATAACATATTTTTTCATTAAAACTTGTAAGAAGGTTTTTTGTAGTCAGTTCTTCAACATTATATAAAACCCTTTTCAACCAATAATAATTTATAGATATTTATTTACCATCCATGTCTATATTTTTTTAAATACCCATTTACACTAAATATGTTTTACATTATCTAGTGGGTTTATCAAAGTCAAAACATTATTTTTGTACAAGGAATAAATTTCAAAATTCATGGATTCATTCCACATTGTATTAGATTTTCAAATATATTTTTTCCTTGTAGGTCAAAAGTTCATTATCATGAAGGAATAACATGTCACTTACATCGGTGAGAAGAAAACCATATATCTATGTTTTTCTAATATATTTTGTAGTCCTATATATTTATCGTATTACAGGAACCTATTCTTCACCCACTACTTATTATATTTTCTATTATTCTACAAACTCTAGTACATATAGAGATTCAAATTCCTTTAATTTAATTTTGATCCTACTATTTCCATTAGAAATGTTCTCAACTTATGGAAACATGGAATATCATTCCAACATTAATATTATATATGGAGGATTATATAGATAATATCCTTTATTTTATTTATAATATCTTAGAAATGTAACTTCATTCTTTAGATTTCTAGTTTATCATTAAGTATGGTCATGAAAAATGAATCGTATCCATATACACATATGTGAAATATATTTAGTTTTTTTCATAACATAACTCATATGAAATATCATTTTGTGCTTTAATTATCACTCATTTTCGTGTATATGTCATTGTATATAGATAATATCCCAAAAAGGATAAAAGAAAATTTCTATGAACCATTATTTATCTTACCTTGACTAGAAAGGTACCATACACCACTTAATTAAACCATTCCAATGAGGTTTATAAGTAGGAGTGGGTTAGGATACTATCCCACACTCCTTAAAATGATTGGTGAACACTTAGTTAAGATATTACCCATGACCATCTGAGCAGATTTTCTTAATCTTTTTTTCAAGCCGATTATTTACTTTATTATGATATTCCATGAGCATAATAAATGAATCTATCTTATACATCATAAAGAACTCATAACCATATACACTAATTAAATTTGTAAAAGTTATAAAGTAATAATACCCATCCTCTTATTCTACAAGAAATTGACCACATACATTAGTAATAATCACTTCCAAAAAAATTAGTCCTTTATTCTTTACCACTTAAAGGTTTTTTTTCCCATTTTACCTTGTAAAAGACCAAGAAATATATATAAGGGTTGTAACTAAATACTGTATAAATACCCTACTTGATGTATTTTATTTAAATGATTTTCATTTTCATGACCAAGCCTGAACTATCATAGTTGGGTAGGATATGATTCTATCTAGATTTATTTTTCATTGATTGTTAATAATGAGTTATCATGTTCAAGTATATACAAACTATTATTAAGATATTATTTACTATAGCATAAGTAATTATTATAAAATAAACAAGTTTAGTTAATAAAATTGAAATAAAATTCCATTGTGTCTAATCTTTACAATGAGACAATGTTTTTTCTAACTGATAGTGCATAATATTAATTATTTAATACAATAAATAAACCAATCTATAATGTAAAATAGAAAACCCAGAATTTTGATGCTATAATTATTACACTATTTACCACCTATAGATCTAGCTCACCCTTGGTAATCTTCTTAAATATACTTGGTTCTAATATTTTAATAAAAAATAATGATCCCAAGGTGTTATAAAATAAAAAACTTATTAAAATGAAATAGAATGAATTCAGTGAAAAAATGTAGCTAAAATAGAAGCATCACATTACTTCTTCTACCCAGCCATGCAGTTCTTCTTCAAGTGACATTTTTTACCACATTAAAATAAAACAACTTCCTTCCCATTACATTCCCTCTATATCTATTGATCCTTGGAGCCATGATTTTTTGTCACTTTATCTTAGGTTTAGTCATTAACATATTTTCTTTTCCCTTCCTTTTCTTATTCACTATAATAACTGAAGGTTTGTTGTTATTAATATCTTTATAATCCTAGAAAACCACTTCCAAATGACTGAGAAATAACTTCTTCATTTTTTTCATGTTATATTTAAAGAAAATGGGTAAGAATCAAGAGGGTAAAGATATAATTATGAGATTTATTTCATGTTCTTATTTTAATTTGAACCTTAGGGACTCTAGTCGCACAATATACCAAATAATTTTATGAACATGAGGACACAGTTGATTCCTTTATCCCATACCACTATTTAAAATAGAAATAATTATCTTATACCCTTCCGGCCTTGCTCTCCCATGATATAATTATTGGGGATGTGTCAGTATTCTGTATAAATCCTTATACACAGACATTTTTTATAGTCTATTATATATAGATGATAACATGATGCACTGTAAATCCAATACATCTTGGAAATTAACCTTATATGCATCTTTATACACCTTTATTACATCCTAAATAGGTAAAATAGGATGTGGGTACTTTGAACATATAGTATCCTGTCTTAGTGTAGTATTATACATAAGAAACAGTACTACTCTTATAAATTTTTATTATTCATGACATTTTCTAATCCAATGATGTTCATAATGATAGTGAATTTGTGGTATTGATTGTCATTTTATTTTTAAGAAACAAAATTATCAAATCGGTAATCTATCTTGATTTTTAATAATATATAAATTTTCTGATTTATTAATATCAATAATTTCCCACTATTTGATAAAATCACAGTATCCATCAAATCCTAGATTCACAATATTCAGTAACTTCAATATTCTAATTGAAGGGATCCTTAAAACCTCTACTTATAGTCCAGTCTATGTTTATACCACCACTTGGAGATATTTAAAGAAATATTTTTATGTGGAGACCATATTAACTATTGAATCCTTGATTTGTTGAGGGGATTCCCATATACACAAAAAATTAATCATAAATTGACTCATCGATTAACCTCTAAAGGGGAAATAATTTATCTTTAAGGAATACATTATTTATGTCAACCCACCACTCTCAAAAGAACTTCCTAATAGTTAGATTCACTCTCAACTATATCCAATAATCCCCCTGTACATATGGATTTGTTAAAATTAAAGTGATGCATGTATTTTAATGACATAATTATACATTAATTTATTTTGAGATCTTTATTTTTCTCATTGAATGAAATCTTATTCTATTTATCATTCTTGTTACTATGTAATCACAGTCTCAACATTAAAAATGTATAAATAAAAATTTTCTTTGCATGTTTATTGATTTTATACTTTTTTTCATGTTAACTATTATATATGATCAGGTATAAACTATACATTCAAAAAATAATTAACCAAGTATGAAAAAAATAAACATACATGATCATAAGCTTTTATCTATTAGTTGATCCATCAATCGTATGGTAGATTAATCAGGGCCCCAGGATATCTATTTGATCCACGAACCAACTCAAGTTATAGATCTTGTCGTCGTTGATGTATTGTATATCATTTGGGCACATTCTAATTTTTCATTTCAATAGATTCATCATGAATTCCTTTATCCAATGAACATGTATACTCAAACAAATATGAGGGGAAATTTGGATGTGGAAATTATATTTAATAACATAATATATATACTCATATGACCTTTTAAATTATAAATAATTAGCTAAAATATATAGATCCTCACAAAAAATACATATATAGTTAATTATTATAATTTAAATAAAGGGAAAAAACAAATTCTCTAACATACGTAGGCTGATCTAATACCCTAATAAGATTAAAATGTATAAAACTGCCTAATAAAAATAAATATGTGAAAGTTAAACTTGTAGGTTTTTTAAGGAATTTAAATTACATTAATTAGATTTACCCATAAACTAAATGTCCAATAATTCCCAAAATAATTTTATTAAATTTAAAAGTGTTTCAAAAATGAGAATTTTTTATGTTTTTTTTCCTCAATTTTAGCCCTCTGGTGGGATGTTGACTGTTTATGACACCCATATTGGGACTAATTTTGATAGAAAGGTCTGTTTTGACCCAACCTAACCCCTCCAATACCAAGGGAAACCTGTACACCCCTTGGGGGTGCCCACATTGATTAGGTATCACCCACTTAAATGAGATATAATTATTTTAAAAAATATATTAAAATGTGATATTTTGAGAAATGAAGTGCCCCATATTTTACACGTGACAAACAATGTGGATTCCCTTAGTCAATAAGGTGTATACACCAATTATATTTCTAATGAAATTATTTTTATTTTTTTACCATGCAGTGTGCATGATCCTCCCCCTATTGTTCAGTGTGTTCAGTGCACACACATGTGCCTCTTGGGAGGCACTAGGGTGTTTCCTCCTTTGAATAGTTGTAGCATAGCCTTCTTAGATATGATTTTATCACCATTTATGGTGTCGTGGTCGTATCATCACCCTCTTATCCATTCTAGTAAACTAAATTCAAATTTTTCTCAATTAATTAAATGACTTCTTCAGTACTACTTTTGTTTCTAGGTACGCAGTGGAAGCTAGAAGGTATGCAAATTTAAATTGTTTACCCCAAATCGATAGGTAACATCGGGTCCATCAAGGCAGTTCCTATTTCATAAGTATTGGATATCATTTAATTTAAATTTATATTAAACGATAAATAAAAATGATGTATCATTTTTTTAATGGATATGGAATGTTTTTCTTACTATTAGTGATCAGAAATGAAATGCTCCAAATAGAGGTCCATCTAGATGATCTACACATGCTATGTATTCTCATGGATCATTGTTCTCCACCTATTGTATGTTACAATGATAAATTAGTACAATTTATATCATACCTTTGATCATTTTAATAACACTCATTGAATCAATTAACAAAATTTATTTTATCTCCTCCTTCTACCCACATTCTCACTCTATACTTGACAGTGACAATGAGAGATGAGTTAAATTCAATCAAAAGGAATCCCTTAAGTGATTCGGGTGTAAAATTTATTTTTATATCTTGTAATTTTTTATGGGTATTAAAGGATTATATTTTGATCCTTACAATGAAATAAACCAATTTAAAATTTCCAATATATCATTCCAAATCATCATATTTAATGAAACACATAAATTTAATAAATTTACCTAAAATACTGATAGATCTGTCACTGAAAAACATGAATTATTTTTTTAATGAGATCACTGAGAAACAAATGTTGAATTATTTCTTCCATTGAGATTCCGCATACCACTAGAATCCTCATATTATATGATAGGACCAATTAAAATCAGAATTTTTGTTAGAAATGTATCATAAAAGATGAATGGAGAACATAGATAAAGAGAGAGTTGTGGTTGTGTCTTATCAATATTGCACTTGCTCAATAGGCTCCCTTTAGTCAATGAAGATATTTGAACATCGATTTACATGGCTTATGTTCTAAATGTGTAAAATTATGAAGGTTATTAGGCTATGAATCTCTCTAACCTTAGGTAATGAGGATTCATTAAAATATTTCACCCCTAAATATATTAATTATTGTATGGAATTCTACGTGGTATAATTCAACAAGACAGTCTGGATGACAAGCCTTGACTTATTACCTCATGAGTCCTTTCCTTGTATATTGTGCCAACTCTTTGTATCGATTGGAATATTCTACTCACACTAATATTAAAATATAATCAAAACCCATAATACTCCTTGATGATCACCAATTATGGATAACAGAGAATCATACTTAGAGGGGATAATTATCATTTCACTTCACACAAAATATGCATTCAACGTGAATGAATGGTAAATTTGATATTCACTTTTATATAACAAAATAAATTTTATACTCCTATACACATTTAATAATACTTAACAAACCCATAAATAATAATATTTCTAATATATCATACGTGATAAACTCCCATATAATTCATATGTTTGTTACAATTTCAGGTGTTTTGTTAATATCATTACATCTCTAAGTGACCACATGATAAAAACCATAAAAATAATTTTTTAGTGAGTAAAATTTATAAATATATCATGTTTTTATGATGATTTAGATTTATGAATCATATTCTTAATATTCAACTACTTGAACATATTCGAACTTCTTAACTCCATAACATCAATTACTACATTATTAATAAATTCTATTGTTTACTTATAACTCTTTCTATGTTTATTATCATCATTATTGGAACCCTATCTCTCAAAATATTCCTTGAAGCATTTCGGTAATAAGGGTCACTATATACATTAATCATTTACCAATATAACCTATTAATTTTATAATATAAAGTGAAATTCACTTCAAATTTTGACAAGCACAATATTTTATTTGTTAATTATGAAATTATCATAGTCAAAACATAATACCCATAGCCTCTTAAATACTATATTCACTCTATTTATTTATAAGTAGGATTTAATTCCAAACAAATTTTATTAAAAAAAATAATTCCCTCTCATTTATCTAGGAAGAGGGATCCTATTACATGACCTGTAGGTCCAGTGGGTATTAAAACCCCTAAAAACAAGACCCGAGGGCCCATACCCATTGGTCCAAACTACTTTATCACCATCATATCGATCATTTCCAAGTCTTAAAACTCCCACCATCACTTAATGGGAGTCCCCCTATCTCAAACACAACTGTCGAGCGGAGTCCCAACCATAGTCATGACAGTCTAAACCAATGAATTAGACCACCATCCCTCCTTGATTAGACCTAAAGTCAATGCCTCAGGCCAGTTTTCGACTTCCATTGCAAAACCACCAATGATCGGTGTCTTAGCCATAGCTATGACCATCCATCTTCAAAACTGACCCTCCCTAATTCACCCTAACATAGATGCCTCAGGTCCACTTTCAACATGCCACTACGGTGGTCCATCCACCCCCACCACCACATGTAGTATAGGCCAAAGTGATCCTTTAAATAGTAGTCAGTTATGATGATTCGATATCCCAAACATAAAAGAAGTGACTAGCACCCATTCCACTCAAATAGAATCATTTTTTCCTGTATTCTCTTTAGAGTGTAATGATATGATACAAAAAACAGTTTTGTGATTAAAAATTAACTCTTAGTTCCTTTTAGTATAAATATTTTAAAAATAATGTATTATATCAATATCATATATGGTATTATGTATGTTTGTAATTTTTTATTGAAAATAATATTATTATTTTAAATATTCCACTAATGGTAGTGGAATCTCAATTCATCATATTTTAACAAAACATCTAGATAAAATCTTTTATCTTGGAAAATTTTATTCCCTTTTCTAATTTTCAAACATTTTATATAATCTTGTGAATCATAAATAATTTTTATCATCATATATTGTTCATAATAACTCTATTTTTTGTAAAACATTTCTCTTATCATAAAAGTGAAATGATATACCTATACACATCCTTTACTACAATATATTTGAGATTGATATATTCGTTTACACTCAATACGATCATTATGAAACACTTTTATTCATATTTTGAATAAAAACAAAAATCTATTTTAATTATTAACTTTAATTTTTTCTACTTTATATTTACAACATTTTTAAAATATAAATTTTGTATAAAATACCCTTCAAAACTAATTAATCAATTTTTATAACACGGATTCCTAACATAAACATTATATAGGGTTTATAAAACTCTTTCAAGCATATTGAATCCAAGCAATATATGAATCATTAATCACTACTCGTGATATCTTCTTCGGGATTCAATAACATTTGTTATCTATTATCATAAAAATTTTTAGAATTTATAATTGAATTTCCTTTTTTTGGTTTGAACTTTTTCCAACTTGTACTATCAACAGAACACCAAACCCTAAAAATAAAATTTCTAGTTCATTTATCCTCAATAAATTGATAATATTGAGTAAAATTATTTTTTAAATCATTCCCATTATCAAAAGGTTTCTATATATGAAAGAAAAATGAATTTATGAATCCAAAAAAGCATTAAAAAACCTTTAGACTCAGTAAGTCATTATCACACTCAATCATATTGAGTATGTCAGTAGATACTAAAGTTACATAGGTTATTTTTCATCTAGTTAAATCGAAAACATAAGTAAATTTATCTAATATTCTCATAATAATATAAATTTTATCTGTTGAAAAACATCAATAATTAATTACAAAGGATGTTTTTTGACACATAAAATCTCTATTACATAGGAACTTTTCATAAATTACTATTTGTAGTAGTTTCTTAAATTAAGCTTCTCCATATTAAATATTGATTTCATACAATAGTTTAAAACTAATAATTTCATTTATCTACAACATATTATTTAATTAGATGTGTAACATGTTTTACATTAATTTAATAAGAAATTTTCTTAAATTATCTCCCACTAAAATTATGAACCCTTTTTAAAATTTCATAACACCCTTTAATGGGAAAAGATATATATTTCATTACATTTTGAGTATTTTTAAATGTTTCTCTAATCTATTAGTAATTTAGGTAGGGTATTATCTCAATTCAATCATATATGAATCTTGGATAGTTGAGTAGATAACTCTTCATTGAATCCATCATATGGACAAACTAAAATTTATTCCATCAGTATTTTAATCCTATTAGGATTTCATGGATAAATATATCCCAATAAAATTATAAAAATATTCACCTAATCCTATTAGGTTCACACATTAATTGATTTCATTACACAAGATAATCTAGGGTCACCTAGTTTTGGCATGACCTACCCAGTTAAAAGATAATTGTCTTAAAAGGTTATTTTCTATAAGAAATATCATACTTTGTTTTTTAAGGGATTTATTTGAAAATCATTACCAATTTAATATATATCACGTGAATATTAAAACCATAACTATTACATCACATGTAATAATTATTAACTCATATTTTATTCCATTATGTAATCATTCTTCAAAAAATTTAATTTTTTAAACCTTATTTGTTCCACTAAATTAACATAGTTAGACCATATTAGTGTGTAACTATTTATCTAATCCATATATTTTGTTACTCTCCCAAAAATAGAATTCATAAAATTCTCACATATCCAAATTAATCATAAGATAAGGTATGTGAACATTTTCATTTAGTGGTTTCAAATTATATAAAATTCACAATCCTTATATAAGTACGCATGGAGCCACAGATATCAAACCTCCACCTTTATATAATAACGAATAAGCCTCTAAGATAGTGGGAAATATGACCCAATGTCCCTTTACCTAAGGATAATTTACTTAAGCTAGATTCCAATACATCATAACTCTAATAACTAATATGGATAAACAATATTCAACAACTAAATTCAATCTAAAAACATTAATTAAAATTATTTGTCAATATAGATGAATATTAAATCTTGTGTTGTTGTACCTATCATGTAATTCAAGGAATTACAATTTACAAGATGAAATTTATCACATAAATTAATGTATGAATACTTAAAAAAAATAAATATGAATATTATATGTTCATAAATAAATAAATATTTTAGTTATTTTCTAAAAATTTCATATTTATATAAACATTTCAAATTTTATTTTCAAATGAAAATATCCTATTTAAAATGACTAACACTTCTCATTTATAAAAAATTTAGAAACATAAATCATTTTTATCTAAAATATTAAATTTATATAGGGTCCCGTTTTTCTATTTGAATCATTATAATATTTTAACATTTTTTGAGGTTTTCACTAGTCGGGATCTTTTTTTTGTATCACAGGGCTTCAAATATATATATATATATATATATATGTAATTTATATGATAGTTTAATGGAAGGGGATGTTACTATGTGAACATTGGTGTCACGACATGTGTTATGGTGTTGTAGTGTAAGGAATAATCCATGAGAATGAGCTCCAAATTATCTCAAAGAGGAGTCCTAGTCACCACATAAAAGTTATTAGTCACATATTGGGGGGTTTCCATCATGGTGTGGCCACAGCTTCTAACACATGATGCAATGGGTATAGTCTTTTCATTATATCAATTTATATAATAGAATTAATTAATTAATGTATCGGTTGATATTATATCTGAGAATTATCATCCCTAGTATTTAAAACTCCTTATAGCCTTTAATCATGACCTTTCAAAAACCATAACCAAAGAGAAGAGGAAGGGATAGGATTGGGAGATATTAGATCTTCCATACATGACCTATATGGAGGATCAACATCAAACCTAGTAATTAATAAACTCTTTTTAAATGATTAATCTAATCAGGAGGTATAACACACAATTTACCTTTTGAAACTCTATTATTGGTGATTTCCAAGCTAGGTAGATTTATGACTGATTATTGAGCACAAAAATAATGTACCCAAAATTTACCTTTATTTATTCCTATTTTTTGGATATTCTCAATTGGAATCTAATTCTTAATTATCAATGATTGAATAAACATTTCATGGACTAATAATTTATTTCCCTAGGCTTCATTCCCTTTTCTTTTTTATTTAATTGCTGACCATTTTTATGGTCAATAGTTTGATGAGACTTTCCCTAACTAAATGATTTCCTAGAACCTAGGACTAAGAACAGTAGATTCAGGTGAATTAGTGAATATTGTGGAATATAGAATTGATTAAGGGATATAAGGGATCATTGGAAAATGTGATGACTTGGGATCCCAATGTTAGTGATGTGTGGTGGGATATGGATTCATATTAACCCCTTTTATATTATTTATGTATAATCTTGTCCATAAAATGACTGATAGAGATATGAAATTGATAAATATGGCTTTTGGTGGAGCTTTAGGTCTAAATAGTTACTAGAGAAGTGACTATGTCTTGATTTAATGCGGCTTTATAAAGATAGTTCACTATGTCATGTTGGATAGAGTTATGATGAAATGAGGTGTCCAATCTAGTAGGATTGAACCATATCATTAGGACACCATGGAATGAAGATTACAGTAGTGAAATGGTTAAGGCCCTTATGTAAGGGTCATCTACATGAGGATTCTATTTTTAATGCAGTCACTACATGGTGAAGTATACAAAAACATGAAGGTTGAGTGAAGGTTGAGAGGCCATGATATGTAAAAAGGTGTTCCACTACATTATGGGCAAGGGAAAAAAGAGGTTCATGAGAGGTAGGGGAAGAGGCCACCTTTTGAAACCCCTATATAATTGAACCATCATGACATGGCCAACAAAATCAGACCATGATGGTGTCTTTTCAAGGAATGATGATGAATTTACAAGGGGTGACAATATTTCCATCCATGTGGAATGCGATGATTAACGTTTCATTAAAATTTGATGTGAGATTCATAATGATATAATAAACTTAGCCTTCATAGATATATGTAGATAATGACAGGGATCTGGAATAGTGATTTGAATATTTAAGGGGTTGACACACCCCATTTAGTGAGGTTCTATCCGAGAATGGGTCCCCTTTATCATAGACAGGTTTTGACACCCCCCACAGACTCAGGGAAAATTCACTCTATCTATAGATTTTGTACCCTCTACCATCAATGGTCTTAAATAGGGTAGGATTCCTTCATTGGGGTATGATACCCCATAAAAACAATTCTTATCCTCTGGTGAGGCATGGTTACCATACTAAAATCTATATAGGTGATAATGATTTCGTGATTTAGGTAGATTAAATTTCTATGGATTCTTACAGGTTCTCTTATACCTAGGCTATAATGAGTAAGATTTCCCTTTTGTATTAGAATCTATACATCAAATAATATTTGTTTTTTTAATTTCTTATTCATTTCTTTTTTTCTTAATGTTTGAGATGAATTTTTTTTATTATTCCTTTGTGGTTTTTGGGGTGTCCTACAAGGTATGAATGTACTCACCCAAGAATATCCATCTTCACACACACATGTAATGTCTTTTGAAGATGATAGAAAGTACATCGTTGACCTTGGTGGGAAATATTTTGTAGAACCTTGTGGTTATAAAAGTTCATAGTAGCATGAAACGTTCACATTTATATATTTCCCATTGTATGGATTTATTTACTTGATCTATTTAGGTTGGTTATTTTACCTTTGGATTATTGGTCAGGTATCTTTCCCATTTTTCATTATTATTCATGTATTGATTATAAATTTTTGGTTCAAACTAGGATTAATAGGGATTTAATAACATTTATTTGATGTAAAAAAAGTGAGTGAATAATTATAAACCCAATATCACCATGCTTAGAAACATAAAGTCATGATTACTATAATAGAAATTAAGAAACCAATGTGTACTTTAAACCATAATTGTCATATATGTATAATTATATAATCTTGATGAAGGCCACTATAGTGGGATCCAAAAAATTTCCCACTTCTAGAAGTATCCATGGGTTATACAAAATTATTAAAACCTCAAATGGTATCCTTCGTATTTTAATTTGCGTTAGTACCTCATCCTGTAAAGGAGATAGAATAAAGATACAATTGGGTCCATGAGAGTTTCAGCCAGGCATAAGTGAACTATCTAGTCAGCTTCCACCAAATAGTTATGTGATTTTATAGACTCTTGAAGCCACTCCTTGAAAACACATTCATTTACTCATGAATTAATAACACATGTGTAAATGTATTAGCCTCTTCATGCATCTCTTGCATGAATACTTCTCCCCATTCTATAAAACCTTTATAAGGAGATTTTGATGACAACCAATGTCTGAAAGATTTATTTGTTAAATTTTAAACACTTTATTTATTAAAATATATTGACATTGTTCCAAATGAATCATACCATATGATTTACGGAACAATGATCCCACCAGGTCATATAATATTAATAACCAAGAAATGTATACAACATCTCTATGTTTTATGATATAACAAAACCATGCATCATATGTAGGCAGTAACTCACATGGTTTTAATACATCCTCATATTTTATAATATTACATGGACAATTGAATCTCATATAGTATAGTTTTAAGGAATATCATCTCCTTCAAACTATATCTTTCACTAAATCCTAAAATACTTTGTGTCATTTCATCTTATATCGTATCATATAAAATAACTTGTGAAATTAAAACAAAAATTTTTTTGGAAATATTCCATAAAAAATTAAATCTATTATCAAATACACTATGTATCACATCATATTTAATACTTGGCGAATATATATAAAAAACTCTTTTAGATTAACTCTAAAACACTTTTAGAGAAACTCTTTGAATCAAAATCAATCACAGTTAGGTCAACAAAAATGTGTAACCCTATGGTAATTTTTAGTGTTGGAACCGAATATAAATCTATGAATCTATATATATAATAAAAGAGAATCCTCTAGAAATTGATAAATTATAATTAATCTATAATGGGATCAGATGTGATCTATTTTAAACAATTTTAACTCTATACCCATGTCCACGAATTTCATCACATGCTAGGATACATTATCACATGTTCCCATTATCTATGATATACATTGACGATGAGATATAGAGTATGATAACATCATATAGATAAGTCAATTGTTCCTAACTCTCTAGGTATAGATATAAAAAAATCAGTCAGTGTACCATGTGTCATTCAAGTTTATGGATTAGCACATTACATGTCCCTCATCCATGTAGATAAGAAAATGATATGTACTATCTAGGTGAAGATACACAATCTTCAGTACATATCAATAAAAGAAACATATTTATTACTTATTATAGGAGAGGAAAATACCATTCTATTTGAGCTGCAAGCAAAGACATGATTAGAAACATACCCAACCACCACATGATTATCCAATCCTCAAGGATTGAATAATAATGTTATTAAATAATAAGTCTTATAATATTAGGAATCTCAAAAACCTAAAGTAATGGGGTCTTTTAAATGACTCATGTACTCCAAATATACCTAACTAATGATGTATGACACTCAATGTTGTATACTAAATAGGCCATCAAGTAAAAAAAACACTTTTTCTTCCTCATGGGAATATTTCATATCTCATATAAGAATCCTAATCATACTAACCTTAACATTTTATCATGACCTAGAATACTCCATGACATATACTAGTTATGGATAATTCTTATTCATACTTTTAAGGGTCAATCATCACTTCACTTCAAAAAATGTATAGAAATATATACACAAATTCAACCAACAAAAAATAACAGTAAAGAGAATATTACCTAATATATGATATATTTTATACTCTTAAAAATATTATAAAAATATTTAACAATGAATTATATAAGAACATATCTATCATTTCATATATTATAGACTTCCAAATCATATTTATATTTTCTACACTTTCTGGGGGTTTTTAACATTTCACATTTATATGTAATTCATACCACATATCTATGTGAAACACTAATAAAACCCACAAACTAAACTTTTTGGTGAGTATCTTTTATGAAAAAATAAATTTTGAATAATAATTATATTTATGAATCATTTTCCTAATGATCAACTCCTTAAACATATCCAAAATCCTTAACCCACAAGATCAATTGTTTTTATTCCATCTCTTTTTATCTTCTTTGAACACTTTCTAGGTTTAACATCGTCATACTTGGAACATTTTCAATAAAATATTTCCCTTGAAAAATTATGATAATTAATGATTCAATTTACATTATTAATTTCTAGAACATTCTAAACCCCTTACGGATAAATTGACATTCACTTACATTAGTGTAACCAATTGTCACTCTTTAATTTTTTATTTTCTGTTGTATTATAAAATATTTTAGGATATTAAGTGAAATTAAAATTTTATTATAAATATAATACCCATTTGTAAAACAATGAAATTCACTTTTCCATTTAAACTAAATGTAACATTTATATTTTTATTTTCCATCAGATATCTTAAACTCATTAGTATATTTAGGTGTAAATCACTATTGTTCTAACTAGTATAATTATTATATTTCTTAACATTGAACATTTCTATGTCTGACCATACTCCCACGATCCTCTTATACACAATATTTTATTCATAATAGCATGACATGATATAAAAATACTTTTGGTTTAGGAAATAGCTCTTATTTACTTTTATAATAAATGTTTTAAAAATAAATTATTTTTTATTTCATATATGTTATTCTATGTTTTTTGATCATTTTATCTCTAAAAAGAATAATTTATTCATTAAAATATACCATTTATGAATGATGATAACATATTACTTCATTTTTTAATAAATATTTGGATAAAAACATTATCTCGTGTTTGAATAAACCACATTATCGTGATTTTTGTGTAGTGTTTTTTGATAAATTAATTGAAGGAACATCCAAAATAGCTCCTCAAGTAATTAGGAGAACATTGTATGAATAATGGAGGAGTATTTGTGGTATTAAATTGGAATTATTGGAATTATTTATTTATTTTAATGTCAGATAATGATAGATAAAATTTTCTTAGTACTACATCATAAGTCACCAAGGACTTAATAAGAGTATATGGTGACATCAAAAGTGTACTATGTTACTTTTAAAGAGTTATATATGACTACTAAAGAGTAATTTAGATATTTATAAGAGTATATTTTTGATAAAGTCAATGTTTTAAGGATAATATGAAACTTCATAATAGTAAGTACTTACTTCGTAAGCATAAATAATGACTTAGTAGGAGTAAGTGTCAAGTTCATAAGAGTTATTCTACAGAAAATTAAATTATTATATGAGTTGTTTGAAACATAAAAAGACTAGTTTAGAATAAATTAAGTGTCATCTTGAAACTTCTTAAGAGTAATTTCATTAAGAAACTTTTGAGGAGTAGTAATGTACAAGATATTCCCTTAATCATTAAAATTTTATTATGGTCGTGACTACTAGAAGTGGGGAAAATCATGACATAATTATAGTAGGATTAATTTATGATTATCTAGTTTTATAAATTCAATTATTTTTTTAATTTTGGGTAACTATTTTTGGCAAGGATACATGTTGAGAAGGGGGAAGTTGTGATGTGTATTTTGAAATAGTAACATTGGTTCTTAAATTTGAATATAGATATCCAACTGATGATTAATGAATATATTATGTCCAATATAATAGGTTACTTTAATAACATTTGATATTTAAGTAAAACAAATTATTGGATCTGGAAGTTTCCATATTGGGATTTTGAAATACTTATCATATGGAAACTAATTGAATAAAATATTAAAAAATAGATATAAAATAATGAGAATACATGTACAAGACTATATAAACATATAGAAAATAAAGATATTCTTTCCATTCAATGGAAAAAAGAGAGAGAAATGTGTTCTATAAATTCTCTATAAATGGATAAGTATTATAGGTTTGAACTAGAATGTGAGATGTGAAGAAGACAATGTTCTGATAGAATTCTCACCAGAATATTTTGAGATGTTCTTAAAGAAAGAGGAGGTGGATAAAATCAATTCACCACTATTGGTGTAAAATTATTCCTTAAAAGGGGAGGTTGAAGATATAATATCTTGTAGGAGTAGTGTTCCCTGAGTATTAAAAAATATCGTGATAATTTTTTTGAAGATTATAAACTAGTAGGGACAATTTGGTTAGTCAAAAAATTTAATCAAAGTAGTGAGTTTAATGATTCAAGATTATAGGTATATTAGAATGTATACACCTTGGATTATCCAATTTAGGTGAACCAAGTAAAACAAATTCTCTCATTACTGCATTATTAATCCATATTGATTGAGTTTGAGAGATATAATTCCCTACTAAAAGTGATACAAGATCGTTGGAAAGGGATAATTTAAAATTTTTAAAACTTGATTCATCCCCTCTTAGGGTATTAACATTATTTTAGTCCAATATTCTAGATTAAAAATTTTTATACATTCCCCCACTTCAAAACATGTTATATAATCCAATTAATCATAAACCTTATGTATACAATTAATCATATCATTTTACTCATCACCACTCTTTAATGAATAACTTATTTTATCATATATGTGAGATGAGATTATCCTTTGTTGTGATTTATCTGAGTTTGATAAACTCTTCTATATTCAAATCAATGATATAGAAAATATTTGAATCATATATTTAAGTAATATCCAAATATATAACAGTATATATAATTATTTTTATCTCTTTTATATCTATAACAATTTAGAAGTATACATTTGGTATCAAATACCCTTCAAAATTAGAGAATTTATTTCTATAACACTAACACCTTCCATGGACATTCCATGGAGTTTCATAAACCCCTTTTGGTATCCTGGAAAATTAAATCTTATAGAATTATTACTTCTTCCTTCTTGATTTTATATGCAGGTTTAAATGAACTTATATGGATACTTAAAGAAACATTATTAGACTCACCAACTAAAATTTTTCCTTATAGTTCAAACTTTTACCCACTTATACTATCTATAAAAACCGAAATCTATAAATCCTATGCCCATTTAATATTTTTTCTACACTTTAAAATATTAGTTAGACTTTCATAAAATTCAATAAACTTGATAGAACATTTCTATATATGAAAATAGGATGAATTCCAAAACTAGAAGAATATGATAATAAACCTCTACCCTTACCAAGTAAGTAACGTACTAAATCATTTTGATTATCATTGAAATACCTAATCATATTGTGTATATGAGAATAAAATTACATAGACCATTTTGTATATAATTAATTTGAAACCGTATGTGAATAACTTGATTATTTTGATAAGAATATATATTTATCCATTAATTAATTTTGACACTTGGTCACTCGGGAAGGTGTTTCCCTAACACATAAAATCTATAATTACATAATGAATATTCTTAAGTTATTGGATATAGTAGTTTCTTAAATTTATATTATACTTTATATAATATTTATCTCAAAGATATGTTTTAGGATAATGATTATGTTATTTATATACAATAATAGATCTTATAAAATGATCATCATGCTTTACTAACATTTAATAAGTAATTTTACTAAATGGGATCCTATAAAAATGATAACCCCTTTTAAATTGATCTTATCCATTAGTAGTCCAAGATCTCTATTTCACTAAGAAACGAGTCTTCCTTTCAATTCCTCTCACCACTTAAATATTTATGTACGTAATCATACCAATCACATTTTATATGACTCTTATATATTTGGGAAGATAACTCTTTTTCCAATTAAACATATTGATAAACTCAACTTTATTCCTCCAGAATCCAAACTCATAGGGTTTCATAGTTAAGTGTAACCCAAAAAAATTATGGTATTTGGTTACCTAATTCTTAGGGTTAGCCACTTCCACCATGCCTTACACAAGATAATCCCTAAGAACCCTCCATGGTAATAACATATCCAATTAAATAATCAAGGTCTTGATATGTTTCACTTTGGAAGGAATCTAACAAATAGTGTATTTAAGTGGTTTTAATCTCACCGTTTTATCTCTTGTTATTTAATTTATATCTGAATGCTTATAATGATTTAGTTTTTTAATCCCTAATCAATCCACAAAATTAAAATGGACAAAATATATTAATTTGTAACTCATTACACACCCCAAAATTTGTGTTACTCACCAAAAAATAGAATCTAATCATATTTACATATATCCAAATTCAACTCATTTATAAGGCATATAGACTTTTTATATAATGGATTATAATTACATAAAATTGATAATCTATACATGAGTAATCTTAGAACCATAGATAGCCAACCCAAACCATTATAAAATAAAGAATAATCCACTAATCTAAATGGGAAGTCCATATCCAAGTCCCTCTACCCAAGGATACTTTATTAAGTTCCCAAATCAATTCAAATCAAAGGGGGTGGTGATTTAGTGAACTATTTATAAAAATTATATATTTTTTAATTAAAACTCCACGCTTTGTTAAGATCTTGATAAACTCATTGTGTGTAACTCAGTAGTATCTGAATACCATATAAAGTAAATCGAATAAGACACAATATTGTTTTCAAGATTCTACCTTGATCTTTCAATGTTTAGCTAACCCCTCAATCAAAATTTATCCACTATAAATGTACATGGTTACACCAGTAATTATATTGATCCAATTTACATAAAGTCACATTTTTCTCATTCTAATGTATCACTAGAAACTAAAACTTCCCACTAATCAGTATAAAAAGTTCAAAATAAATAATAATGTTCTATTTTTTCTCCCAGTTTCTTCTAAATCACTTGATGTTGATTTTTATTCTTAATCCTTCTAGATAAACAAATATAATTCTCATCACTTCTTCAAGAACTTTGTTGTTTGAAAAATAATTATCAGAATAAGAATTCTTGATGACTATATTCATATTATCATTGACCTGGTTCATACTCAATTCTATAAATTCTTTGGCACTAAAATTCTTTCATTCCTTTATTCAAAAAATCTCATCTTATGTCTCTCTCTTCTCTCCAAGATTTAATCTTCTCAAATATGCGATTTATGGATCTGTTTCTCACTATTGATTGATTTTTATTTTTTCAAGACTAATATTTTTAGTCTTATTTTTTAAAAAATTTGTACATAGAGTGGGTTATTCATTTCAAATATTTGTTTCATGAATTCATTCTATGCAAACCTCTTCTCAATATTTCTTCATATAACTCGTTTTGTTTGTGTATTAAAATTTTTTAATTCAAATAGTGTTGTTTCATATAAAAAACATGCCTTGTATGAATACCCCTCAAGAACTAAAATTCATATAAGAAGAAGTTGTAAAAACAGATGATTCACGTAGTCCTTATGTGAGAGTGGATCAAATGATATTCACTTATGATAATCCTCATCAAAATCACCCATTTTATTAATAATGATTCTAAAGGGTATTTATTGGAACTAAAAACTAATGCTTATCATAGAACTTCTAAAAATACTAGTGATGCACTCAAACTCATGTGACATCAAAAAATATTTCATTTCTCATTCACATGAAACTTTGTGTGCACCACCTGAATGGCCCAAATGCCTTCATTATTATAGATTTTTGATAACCCCCTTTCAAGATATGAGGGGGAACCCTTACAGGGCCCATAGGCTTAGTGATTACATGAACCACTGTGTTAAGAGAAATTACATGACCTGAAGGTATTAGGCAATTCAACTAGACTATAACTACAAAGAACAACCGCTCCCTAGCATCTGCATTGTGATTATAGCTCTCCACCTTCACATAGATGTATAGATAAAATTTATGTGCAAGAACAGGGTGGTCCCAATGGTGTATCCCTACCCTCACATTCTTCAAAATCCATCGGTTCTGCTCTGGTGTGTGTTCCTGCTCTGAATCCTCCTCTACAGTTGCTCCTTTTTCATAGATTATATCTGGGGAAACTGCATTGATCATGTGGACTGAAGGCCTTGAGGTGGAGCGAAGGCCCTTAAGGTGGCTTTAAAGCTTTACAGACCCGAAGGCCAAAGTGACTCAAAGGCATTAAGGACTCCAAGACTAAACTAGTGGCCTGAGGTGAATAGTTATGATTGCTAAAATACTGAACAATACCTGCTACAGTATTTACTACAATAACTACTATTGTGTCTACAGAGTACTTCTATAGTTCCTACTACAGTACATGCTACAAAACTGATACAGTAACCTGAAAATATGTATCTTATTGTTATTTGAACCTTAGTCTCTTGGATTCACTTAAGGACCTCACCAACTGGGATGAGTTTAATGTTTTCTTGTACACCATGAATTGCATGATCACCACGTAACGTATTCCTCACAAACTAAATTCTTGAAGAAACCATCACATAATTTATTTGAGTACTAACCATCACAAAAAATATTCATCCACAAAAAAATATAGGGAACTAAAATTTCATTCAATCATAAAATACTAACCATCATGTAGAACCTATGTAATCCAGATTCATGAACTGACAATAAATTCATTAACAAAGTATTCCAAATTTATTCCTTTATCATCTTTCTTCACTATATCAAGTGTCAATTAATCTATCATGGTTCGTTTAGTGGTTGCATGCATTTCACATGTAGGTTTGGTGAATCATGAACTTCCTACATGCATGCAAACCTACTACATGATATGAAAACCAAATACAGTGGAGAAGATGAAATCATGCAATGTTGTTTCACTCAGTTCATGAATACATGTGTTTTAAGAGGTGAACAATGCTGCATTGGATGAATCCTACATCTATTTGCACTTTATCAGGTCCACTGTCTTATTGATCAGCGCAATTCTTAACCCCCCTAATCAAATCCCATAAAACCACCCCATTGTATGACCACATTATTCCATGCCACTTCGCATAGTGGGGATTTTCCCTTACACATCCCCACCCTCTTCCTATCATCTCTGACCAATGTGTTTACCTCTTCACACAAATCCACTTGGGATATTTTTGGATGAACATACTATTATGTATATAAATGAGTACTCTTGAGCTTGATCCTATTTCTAGCCTTAACAGGAACACATTGTTGAAGTTCCCTCTATAATATGCCTCTATAGAAAATAATTCCATGTCAAAATAATTTAATCTCATATAACTTTCTTATTTAGATTATACTCATCTTTAAATGATAATCAAATTAAAATGACTTTGAGTAAACTTCTAAATTATCAAAATAATTCTAAATCACTTAAACTTGAGTTTAAGGTCTCTTACATCATAATTAATCATCTTTGAGTAATTCCAAGTAGTTCTACTACCTTTGAAACCCCATTTATCATTTCCCAATCTAATAATAACAAAATATTCATTAAAATTTATTTCAATATGGATTCTAGATTACTCATATAAAGATGGATTATTCAATGAAAAATCTAGTTTAATGAGCTTTTAGTCAACAATTATTCAATCTCCAATTTATCAAACTACTTAAATTGACACGTATCATGTTATAAATAATGATCTTCTCACAAGTAACATCATAACATGAATTTTTCATTAACAACTGCTCAAAAATCATCAAATGTAAAGGGTTCTTCATATAAACCAACATATTATCACTTTTCATCCATATTTTCTAACATATATATGATTATTAAGAGTTTTATAGTGGAATAAATATCCCTTTTTTCCATGATACCCACCAACTATAGAGAACTTTGTTGAACTCATGGACATAAAAAAACATCAACACAAACATTGAATTTCCATTGAATATAACCACAACTTCCTATTGAATTTCATACTAACAAAAGATACAATCTTAACTTCATCAATCCATCATGGTTCTTTTCCCCCCCTTTGGATATTTTATCAATAAAAAATTTACTTCTAAATACTAAATTCAAGTAATTATTTATACCCTTATTTATAATAAATTATAAGATACAAATTCAATAGAAGGCCTTCTCATCTTCAAACACCTTTAATGATTTTTCAAAATAACTGCTTCTCCCATTTTCATTTTTAATCATAGCATTCTCCAATATGGGAGACAGATGACATCACATGTTTCTTAAAAATGAGAATTCAGTCGTTCAACTCTATGTTAACTTGGAAAAACCTGGTGTAGAAAAAAGAGTGAATAAACCTAAAAATTAATGTTGCCCATTAATATTTTCTACATGTGACACCACATAAACATTAAAATTTTTTAGGTTTTAAAGACAGTTTCATCAAGAAAATTATAACTTGAACTTGTCTTCACCATATACATTATAAACATTCATGTGTAAGGAATATAACTCCCCTTATTGATATTTCATTTCTATATACTGTCACTCCCCATTTATCAATATATTTATCATAATAACAATAAAATTAATAAATTGTGAAATGTATACCATGGATTCCATTTTTTTAAATCATGTTTAATTTTTATATTTATACAGAATATAATATATATGACTACTTGTTCTACATATAAGCCACCACTAAAGGTATGTACTCTATTATTTATCATTGATATTACATAATTACATTATTATCACCACTTCTCAAAGTAAAATTTATACCAAACTCATCTATCTCCCTCTTTAATTAATCTCTTTCTCTTCCCTTAATGTTAGTATGAATAAAAAACAAGGGAATAATGAGGAATCTCTTAGTTCCCTCATAAAATTAAAAAAAATATGATATATCCTACTTAACTCAGATCCTTCATTATTTCTAATCTCATTATGAGAATAATTCTTCATACTTACTTTCATGTTATGTGACTTCATAGTTTTTTTGTTCATTTTCTTCTATTGAACTATTTCCTTCTGTGGAGCCATATTCTTCACATTAACCATCAATTAAAATAAATTCCGTGGATATTGAATTATATTTTCCATCATTTTTTATTTAGCTGGTAGGATAGTCAAATAATCCATCATACCATGTCAATCATTTTTTCACATTCCACATAGTTTCTCTTGAATTTTTTGGTTATCAATTTTAGAAAGCCTCTCATTAACTATGATCTCTTCATGTGAAATAAATCATTTTTGTATAGCATAAAATTTTTTTTCCATCTCAATATTTATCTCCTCTTACAATTAAACTATACAAATAGTAAATCACTCATTTTTACCATGATCATATTTCTTGGTAAGTTCACATGGTTTCTTGAAAACTGCATCAAAACAATAAGAGGATTTTACAATGGTCTTCTTAGTCTAAATTCTTCTATATTGGGTTGTAGAACTTACATGTTTAGAGGTAACAATTTTATTTAAAGATTTATTTGGATCATAATTAACCTAACTATTTGGACCCCTCCTTTCACCAAATTATGATTACTTTAATTTATCGTCAACTAACTTGATGAAATTTTTTTTGTTGTTCTTCAAATCATTCTAAGTGTCCAATTAATTTAATTGTTTCTTGGAAAATTCGTCTCTCAAACCCATTTTTTCAACATCTCTTAATATCTTTTCCAGATCAGTAACAATCATTTGATATTTATTTATCTCATCAATGCGTACTATTTATTTCCAGAAAAATTCTTATTTCCCTTCATACATATTTCACATTACTTTTATCTATAACTTATTCTCATTCTTGTTTTTAATGTTATTCACAATATAAGCTTATAATTCATTATTTATCATGTATTATATCTCTCTTACTCATCATCCTCATAATCACTACTCGAGGTATCAAAAAAATTCCACATGATCCATAAAGATAGTTTTATCTTATTATTAGTTTCTTGAGAGGAGTTGGCTTATTCTTATTTACTCATCATGTTTATTTTTTATTAGAGTAATTATTATTTTCCACCATATTTAGTTGACTAATTTAATATTTTACCCCATTTAGTCGTATGATATTTCTCATCATATTCAGCTGAATCATATGATGCATCTTTATTCATTGGACAGTTTATTGTTAAATATCCAATCACACTCCAAATAGACCATATTTGTGAGTTCTTACTTCTATTTTTTATCTCATCTTTCTGGAATTTATTTTACATTGGAGAAATGGTTTTTGGATAGAATTCATCTTCTTTCTCATTATCAAATTCCCTTGATTATATAACTTCATCATCTCTAATTTTTATCTTTTTCAAAGATTCAAAATCCATATCATTTTTGAGATACATTTTTAAAAATGGGAATAGTTCTAATTTCATAAGACATGATAATATTATATAATTCCTCAAGGATAAGATTATCTCTATCTTATAAAGTTGAAACATTAGGACAAAATCTTTCTGGAAATTATCTAATAAATTTTTTAAAATTGTGGAATCACCCATATTTTCTCTCAAACCCCATATATTACGGATTATTTCATTTACTATAGTAAATTAGAAATCCATATTTTCTTCATTGAATATTTTAATATCCCAATATATATTGTATATTTATAATTTGTATTCCTTTACTCTTACATTTCCTTCCAAAGTGCTTTCCAATTTATTCCAAATTTCCTTAGTAGTTTGGAGGCCCATGATTTATGTATATATAACTTTTCTAAATGAGACATAATAATGTAATTTTTATCTTTTACATCAACTTCCATATTTTCTTTCAGAAATTAACATCAAATCACCCTTATTGATGTTTGGAAATCCCACTATTAGTATATCTCTTACTTTCATGCTAATTGATAGAAAGTGGGAAAACATCCTATTCTTACAAAATGGATAGTTCTTTACATAATATGCGGGGAAATCAATACTATTAAATAAATTAAGATTTTATATACTATGAATCTCTTGGTCCTGAGAGAGTGAAATAGGGTTTGCTCTGATACCAATTAAAGTTCCATGATATGGTTCGATCACTGTGGTTGGGGGATCAATGATAACATTTTTATGAATTTTATGTTTTTAATTCAACCCTTATAAATAGTTAGGATCATGATCAACTTAATGAGGGTATATCAACCTTGGATAAATTTTTATGAAAGTAAATTTCATAGGGTATAAATTTTTTTACATGGAATGACCATGATATAATATCCCACTCATTTTGGTGATTGGTTATACCAACCAATCATAGATTCTACATTATAAAAGAAATAGGTTAGGATAGGAATCTTATCAATCAAAATATTATAGGTTCACAATAAACTAATTACATATTCCCACGATAACCCTACGATTTCTTCGATGCTTAGTATAAAAATTTCAAACCAAAATAAGAAAGATAATTTTTTCTTCTGGTTGCGTCTATAAAATATAACATAGATCATTCTCCTCAAGAATTCTGGATCAACTAACTACACATGATCACTAATTCATGAACTTAAATGTTTAAAAATAACAATCATAAAAATGTTTCTTACTCAATATCTTTATATATTCATTGATCTGATTTTTTATCAATTCACCAAATTGTTGGGCTCAACAAAGTTTCTTACCTTTTTTAAAACTCATGGATTTAGTATCTTTATTCATTTTCAAAATTTATCTTCCCAAAAATTTTCTTTTATAAACTTCATCTCATTATTTATTCACATTTATTTTTATTTCATTTTATTTTAACTCATCTTTGTGTAACAGTTAATATGTGGAAGGGGTAATAATTCACAGATCATTTCTCCATCAACTGATGCTTCACATACTGGTTCTTTATAAACCACTTCTCAATACTTATTAATGAAACAATTTATACTCATTGATAACAAATTACTTTTTCATGTGGGGATATTTTTCATACTAAATATTCTTTGTATGAATACCCTTCATGAACTGAACATTTCATCATGTAGGGATTACGGGAGAGTGGATAAAATTAAATTAAATTACGATAATCTCCATCAATATAATGATTGACCATAATAATAATGTTAAGGTGAATTTATAGTCATATAAAATAAACACTTAGATTAACCATTTTGAAAATAATTGTAATCCACTCATACTCTTGTGACACTAAAAAATATACCTTCACTTATTAACATGAATCTATGTATATGCTTTTAACTATATTATTATTATGCGATGCCTAAATAAAAATATAAATTCATGAAAAATCACCATAAATTTTTTTTATGAACTAACCATCATAAAAAAAATATTCCTCTATATAAAAACATCAATGAATTGACTTCATGATATCATCACATATAAATAATTATGTTGAGATTCATAAACTAGCTTCATGAACTCATTATATATTAACGAATTGAGTTTATGAACTTTTTCCCTTTTTTGTTTTTCTTCATTTCATTGAGATTCAATTGATATTGTGAGTTTTGTTCAGTTGTTTCAAGTATTTTTCATACTGATATGGTTCACCGAAAACTCCCTAAATGCATGAAACCCTACTATATGTCATGTAAACCCTATACGGTGGAGATTATGAGATAAATAAATTCTGTTTCAATCAACATGTTCACCCATGTTTTAATGTGATGAATAGTACCTTATAAGATGAATCCCACACTAATTTCTACCTTCGGTTGGCCATTGGTTTACGGACCCATACTTTTCATGCATATATATTACATCTTATTATAAAAATATTCATTATATAACATCATGATCCACTCTAAAATCATATTGTTTTTGTGTCTTTGGAAACATGGATACATAAACAAATTGTTTGTAAGGGATCTAAATCATCTCCCTCTAAGTTCTTCATAACCATCACACTTATTAGACATATCATACTTAAAATATGTATTCATAACCTGTGGAAACGAAACATATGATAGGGTGAGATCTGATGCTCATTAAGGGAAACATGAGAGATATCAATTATCTAATGCGGATAAGGGTACGGGAACTTGAGATTAACATCTGAAAAATATATCCAACATATCATATATCATAATATTGAAACATGAAATAAATCTCGGTAGTTCCTAAGACATGAATCATAAAGGAATTAAAGAACATGATCCACGAGAACATATCATTGGCATGAGATCATGTCATAAAAAATAACATAAGTCTAGAATAATCATAATCATAGAAATATTATACCAAGGATACCCACCAATACATTCATAAAATGTTATTATTGGGATAACCCCACATGTACCTACTTTGGGATTTTTATAACATCCAATGTACACTCTTTCAGGTTTTGGATAACCTCCCACGTACCATCTTATTTTGGGATTAAGGCAACCTCTCAAGTATGATTTTTTTGGGATTGGGATAATCTCCCATGCACACTTTAATCACATTGAACATTAATCTTTACCCAATTCATTATATTGATATATAATTTCAGTCACACCCATAACATAATCAAAAATCCATTCATATTTATTCGACAAGATCATAAAACATTCATCATAACATAACCAATGGAAAATTAATTGGGTTTCATAGATAGTTCATCATCATAACCATAAACCATCCATATAATTAATAAAAATGTTTTCATTGAATCATATAACTATAAAATCTTATGTATCATCAAAGGATGTTAACAAAAATGAAAAATTCCTTTAAAAGATCACTAAAAGTTTTATGGATGAAGATAGCCTTTTTAATTTTAAGTCACACATTAAAATGTAAAAATATCCCTCTTATTATGAAAAAACATATCATTAAAAATAACATTGGAAAATTTAATGGAATCTTCAAATCCTTAATTATTCATTATGATGGGAAATTTTACTCATAAAGTGTACGTTAAAAAAATTATTCATTTCATATTATTAAAAAAAGACAAAAATACCTTGTTTGGGAAATAAAAATAAGATTCCTTTTAAACAATATTTTAAACAGTCAAACATGGGTGAAAAATAATTAAAAAATCATAAATTAATAGTAAAAAAATATTGAATTTTTTTTAGAAAACATGTACATGGAAGAAAAAGTATTTTCAACTAAAGGGAGAAATAAATTCTAATTTTCCTTATAAAGACATAAAAATGAATGTAATACATGTATTTTCTATAAATAAATAGAGGATAATAAAATACATGATATTATTGAAAGGTATATCATAAAATTTCATCATCACAGTCTTAATCCTAAACAATACTAATAAATAATGAGATTGAAATACAAAATCCTCACCACATTGGTAAATTTTGAATCAAAACCTCATGAAATATATAATGTTAGATTGATATGTAAATTAAAATAATATTCAGGATAATAATCACAAAATACAATAATGGGTTGTATAAAAACCATATAAAATAATCAAATGTTGAATATGGCATGTCTCACATAGAAATAATAGTGAGGAATGATTCCTTACCTCAGGTTCACCTTGCTTTAAAATAACACTAACATCTTGTATAATAAATTTTTTTTTTTTCATTTATATAATAGATAAATATATGTACTTATTGTTTCTTATATTTTCCAATTATAATATTTTAGCACCAATTTATAAATAATTCCTTTTTAAAATTATCGTTTTTGAGTGTTAATGGTTTTGTTTTTCATGAGATTTTTGGTTCAGTAGTTTTGGTCCTTATACTTTGATCATGGTTCCATAATATCCAAAATCTTAATCATGAAATAAATATAAATATATTTATTATATTTATATTTATAGTGTGACACCCACCATGTCACTATGGTGTTGATTATTATATTATTTTATTAGTTTTGGACTAACTTTAAATTTCTATGGGGTTTTGGACTGAAACATGTGAAATTTTTAAGTTTTCCTTCAATAAATAGGTAAGGAACATAGCTAATATTAAACATCATGAGTCCTAGTAAAATTATTGTGATGCATTTAGTGAGTTTGAGGTGTGGTCCATGGCTTGCACATGGTTAGGTAAAATAGAATACAATTATATGGATTGGCTCTGTAATTAGATAATGATGATTGGTATGGTTAGATCATGGTTTGTCTAACCATTTAGTACCTAGGAGAAAACATGCCAATTTGTTTTGTATAGGAAGGGTCTTATGAATGGTTGACACATGGTTAAGAAAACTGTGTGGCCTAACCATGTGGCCCACCTAGATTTTTTAAATTTGGGTTTTTTGTTTTTTATTTTTAGTCCCTTTTATATTAATAAACCTTAAAATTAAAACTCTATTGTATCCCTCACCCCACTCCTCACGTGACATCCCTATGAGAAGGCCCATGTGCATAAAACTCCATCCTCTTCCTCACATGACCTACCCTCCCTCCCATTATCTCTCTTTCCACCTCTAATCTTGGACATTTTATCTTGAAATATTCATGTGGTAATCCCTCCTTTCTTCCCCCTTCATTTCCCCCTTCATTTTCTTATCCCTGTCACCCTCTTGGGTTGGATGAACCCTAGAAAAATAGTATTGACAATATTTTTTCAATTTCTTCACTTATATGGTGGGTGGGGGGTATTTTGGGTCACCTTTAGGTGTTTTTGGTCATTAGATGCTAAAGGAAATGCATTTTATATCATTTTGGTTCACCTGCTATCGATTTGAGGAAGGTGTTTGTTTTCACCACATTCAATTACATGCCTATAATTTTTTGATGTTTGAAAATAGTTTATATTTTAAATTATTATATTATTTATGATTCATAAGGGTATTTTTTGATGTTAAAGTGATTTTAAACCATTTAATGGGATGTGAATCCATGAAAAGTGTTTGTTAAAATATCAAATTGGAATTTAAGGATTTTTTTTAAAAAAGGTTTTGAGAACTGAATTGTTGTTTTAAAAAGTTTTCATTAATTAGTGTGGATATCAAATCAAGTATTGGGTGTTTTAAAAGTGTTTCAATGTATAATAATGGGTTGTGTGATTTTAATGGGGTGATTTAATACATAATGTTTTTATCATTGAAACTCGTTATGACTTCGAATGTTTTCGGAGGTGAGTTTAAAAGGATAAGGGTTACTTCCCAAACGAGTTTCAAAAGTAATTTAGTGAAATGATATGAAATTCCAAGCATGTTTTTAAAATTTTAAGGAAATGTGTTTTTATAAATGGTGTGAGACCCACTTCAGCCCCTTATAAACCTTGTCTCCCATTTGGCATATGACCCATTGTGGGAATGTTTATTATTATTTTATTGTATATGGTGTTTGGGTTTATTATGCATGGGGATTATTTTTTGAGGGTATGTGGTAGTTCATGATTCAATTTTAATCTTTCTCCTTGAGTAAGAAATGTTTGATTGCATACACCTCCTTTTACTTTGAATGTGATTATATTTGGCATTGAGTAAGACAAGGGATAACTAGGGTGTGAACGTGTGTTGTCTAAGGGACCGTGAAAGCCAATAGGGGGAAGAGTGTGAGAGAATACATTTGTTATTAAAGGGTTTTTTATATCCATTAGTAAAAAGAACAATATAGGTTCCGATTTTTTTATAAAGAGACCAAGGGAGATATTGGAGAAGGGACCAAGGAAGACCATAAGAGTTTCCACCTTTCTTATATAATTAAAAAAATTTATCTAGACTCACTCACATTAAACAATTGTGGTCAGATCCTTTGGTTTACCTTACTCATGATGAGTTGATTTATATATTTTTTTTATTACATTAGTAAATTGTTGATGAGATGCCATTTTTTATTCTAATTTATATTAATTTGGTTATATGATGATGATGTTTATGTGTACCCTTATTGTGAAGACCCAAAACCCCGCTTCCGGCTTTAGCACATATAAAGGATGAGTAATATTTTCTTATAAATAAACGAAACACAAAAAATACACAACATTTAATACATTCTAGGAATTTTTATGGTCTATGTTTTGGATAATTATATTCATACATTTCAACTTAACAATACACTAAAAAATAAAATTAAATAAAAACAATTTCCATGAGTGAGGCCTCCTCAAAGAAATACACATTGAAAATAAATTTTTCTAAACCTGTAAAAATAAATTTTAGACATAATGTGAGTAATTATTTTTCTGAGTAACGGTTTTTAAAATCATTGGTAAATACTTTTACAATATTTATTTGGAATAAATAAATACTATAAATAGGTTTTCAAGGAATTGTAATATAATAATTTTTATACAATTTTGAAAACCATAAATTTCCAAAATAATATAATTTTAAAATAATTTCTTGGATTTCACCATTTGAAAATAATAATTCTGAATTATTAATTATGATACTCAGTAGTCCATATGAAAACTGTATGGCCACATAGTCATATCTCACTAGGGAAAATGTCCCCTTAAGGTTATGGGTTCACTTACCATTCAATATCTTAAAATTCGATACTCTAGTGCCAATTTTAAGAAAACATTTTAATTATAATTCCTTTATCATTCATAGCCTAAAAAATATCAAAATAATACATATATAAATAATTTTATTTAAAATAAGAAATTCTCCATACTACTTAATGTATGATAAACATTTTTTTAGAATTTATGAAATCATATTTAGGAGAAATTAAGGCTTATAACAATTTTTCTTATTTTATAGCTATATATTTAATTTTATAATAAAATAATTAATACTTTAATAAAAATTTGGGAAATTATGATGACAACTTAGATGATGACCATATAAAAATTATGAGTGATATACATAGCTGGTCATAGACATTTTAGCACATGAAATAATAACTTTTATTTAAAAATGGCATATAAAATAACAATAATTGGAATTGATAATTAAAAATACACATAAAAGGATAATTATAAAATGATATCTACTCTCATAGAGATTATATTTTTAAAGGAATGAATTAAAAATAAATGGTAACAAAAAAATTCTTTTTCATTTATTTAAAATTAGATTAAGAAATACATCTTTAAAAATATTAACTCCTTGCATAAAATTGAGAAATCATTTGACGGGTTTAAATGAATGTTTTGTAACAAATTATACACCTTTCAACACTCAAATTCTTGAATGATTTATAAAATAAATTCCTTAAAAACATAAATGTAAAACAATTCCATTACATGCGTTCATCATTAAATTTGAATGTTTAATTATAAATAAACAAGTTTATATATAAATTTTGTATATCATATTTTTATTTTTGAAAACCCCATAATCTTGAAGTTTTTATAAAAGCAGCCTCTTACCATGCATAAATATAAATTGATAATATTTTTGTAAAATAAATCTACAATAATCCATTATAATATAAATAATAAATATATATATATATATATCTTTTTAAAATGAACATGAATTGATAGGTTGAAATAAAATCAAACCCTTACAAAACAATAATTTTAAATATAATTAAAAAATAATAATGCCTTTTTTAAAAAAATTTGAAAGCAATTAAAGATAAGTTGATATATATATATTTTTGTAATTCAAACATAAATTGATTAAATAAAATTAAACCCTTATCGGAATTGGATGAATCAATGTGGTTATTAGCTTCTTGACACCCAGAAAAATAGAAGGAATGAATTTTGGGATGAGTCTTACATTTTTTTGGTAGTGCTGAAATGAATTTTATATAAAAAGTATTATAAAAATTCTTATAGAAGCTAAGGAAGGAAAAATAAAAAATTTCATTTAATCATTTTTAATTATTTTCCTTTTTTATTCAATTATACCTTATTAGTATATAATATCATCACTACATTCAAGGTGAGAGAAATTTAGGCTCCTACATGTGTGTTAATGTGAGTCTTTTTGTACAATTTTTTGTTATTATTTTTTAATTTGATTTTAATCATTTTCTTCCCTATTGACGTCTTTATTTCTTTTTTTACCTCACGTATATCAATTTTTTGGAAAGTAAAATTTATTATTATATTATATTATTATCATTTGTTTTATAGTCAGTTTTTAAACCACTCATCACATTTTTTTCAACTTATTAACTTTTTTTAATATATTCAAATCGTATTTTTAAAATAAACATTAAAATTTTACACATATAAATTTGTTTATTTATTTCAATATAATTATATATATTTTATTAAAATATGTAACTTATATATATAATTATTATAATACTATAATTTTATACATATATATATATATATAATTTCAAAATATTAGAAAACAAAAAATTATTATAAATTAATATATCTATATAATATATTATCTTAAATATAATAATAATTTTCTTAAAAAATATGTTTTACCCTTAATTATTATTATTATTATTATTACCATTAAATTCATAAAATTAATTTATCCAATTTACACATTTTTAATTACAAATCATTATTTTATTAAAATGAAAACTCTTATATATTAAAATAATGGTTATACAAAAATATAATTTAATAATTTATGAATATCAATTATATTGAAACACATTAAGTAATAAAATTAAAAAATATATAATATTTATTTATTAAAAAATTTAATATTATTTAGTTCTATTATTATTTATAATATTAATTTTTTTTAAAGAAAATGAAAATTAATCAATTTTTCTACATAAACCTATAATTTTAATTAAAATGGAATCTATAAACATAATATAAAAATAGTTTTTCTGGAAAAATATTAAAATACCCAAAACAATTAATATTAAATCAGAATTTTAAATATATATTTTTGTATTATTCGAAAAAAAGCATTTATTTAAGGAATATATTTGTTTATTTTAATTTATTATATAAAAAATATTATTTAATAAAATAAAAAGTAATTTATAATTGAGATAAAAACTTATTTTGATTATAAAAAATACTTTAGTTTCAAAAAAGTGATTATTAAATAATTTTTTTCAATTATAATAAAATTAATACTTAATTAAAGTAAAATTATTATTTGAATTTTTTGACGTGTTACACTTTTTATGCTTGTTTTGTTATAATTGGCATGTTTTTTCTAACTATGATATATCCTCATTATTTTTATGGTTTGATTTTAAAATTCATTGAAAAGGGATTGTGAAATATTCATAAAGAAGGAAAAAATAAATATTGATTTTAAAGTGTTTTAAATATATTTTTATAAATTAGTATAAAAAATTGTATCTTATGAGAAAATTATAAAAACGGTTTGTTTTGAAACTCTTATTTTGTGTGAGTTTTGAATTGGGGGTTAACCTATTTACACTAGTTTATTAATTATTGGTTTTGAAACATTTTTTGGAATGCCATGTGATAGATAATAACCACTTTGTGTTTTGAAATGTGTATATCTAAATGTTTTATTTATGAACTAATCTTAAAGTGAGACTTCAAAATAATATTATGGCCAATTGTTTTATGTTGTAGAAAAGTGATTTACAAATGATTTCATTCATTTAATAAAAATATTTGAAAAATAGTTTTATCATAAAAGGGATGTGTTGTTGTTTCATATAAATAATAAAGTAAAATGCATATTTTTGATTTTTTATCTAACTAGAATTATTATCATGTAATATGAAAGTGGTGATTTATATTTGGGTGTTTTTTGTGGCCCATTGAGTGGTTTTTTTCACTCATATTTTATCTCATTTCAGGTCCCTTTTTTAGTTCTAGGATACTCTTGGATCATTGACTTATCTATGGTCCATTTTTATTTTATTACATTTGGTCAGTGTTCCTATTACCTAATTTTGGATGAAATTTCCTTTACATTCCTTGAATGCCAAAAAAATCCCTTTAAATGTTTCATTATATCTAATAAGGATTTTATTTTTTTATATTGTTAGAGGTGTATTGGAAATATGGTGGTTGAGGATAATAACTTTTCAGGAATCTTTTACTTAATTTAGAGGGAGACTATGGTGGTGAGGGATGTTTTTAGTGCTCATGTTAATTTTTTATTTCCTTTTTATCAATTTTGTTTATTTTAACATTTTTTTGGGCATGGATGTTTTATATACATATTGATCTTTCCTAATTTTTTATAATACAACTATACATTTTACTATGATTATTTAGAAAAACATTCCCAAGTGTGTTCCTATGATGTCTAGGAACTACTCTCCAGCCTTTGGGGATTGTGAACGACCTTATAGCTAGAGGTGGGCTATCTTGGGCTTCCGTTGTATGGATGGGCTATACAAGATCATTAAAAATAGTATCATAGAATATTTTCTTAGTAGACCTATGATTTATAATTTCCTCTTATTATTTGGGGTGTTGGTTGTTTGTTGATAAGTTTGTCGAGACTCAAGAGATAGCTATATGTAGTATGTCTCGAACCCTTTCTCACCATAATCCTTGAGTTTCCATAGAAAATTGTGATTTTAAATTTTTTTCCATTTCATGGAGTTTTGAGAATATGGTTGATTCTTATGACATTATTGTTTTAAGACCCATTAGTATGGATGGAGTATCCTTGGGGTTTATACGTGAGTTTTTGGGATGGTGATGAAGAAAGAAGTCAATACATAGGGTTGGTTTGTAGGGCCATATAGTATAGTGACCAAATACTTGATTCTTGATATGTTGTAGAGACTAATGCATTATTTTCATGTGTTCAATAACCATATTCCCATGTCGAGAAAAGTTCCAAATCATGGATGTTTTTATATTTAGAAATTGTGACCCTTGGATTACCTATGTGTTAGGGAAAAGGGTAAGATTCATGGTTGGCCTAATAATGTGTTCTCATATTTTGATTTCTTTTAATTATTATGTTATAATTTTTTAATTCTATTATGAATGTGATGAAAAATTTATTTATGTGTGTGTGAAAAATATATTTCATGAGAAAAATGTTTTCTGCTTTAAAACATGGCCTTTTGTATTGTTAGAAAAATAAACATGATTTCCTAAAATGTTTTTAAATGGTTGTGTTCATTAAGAAATTGGAAAAAAATTTATAGGTGCCTGATTTTTCTAATCACATACCCATATTTCTTTAGAAGTGGGTTTCCAATTTTAAGAAAAACTAATGATTTAAAAAATAAATTTTTTGGAATGTTTGTGATGTTACCCTTGGAGAGTACATTTAAAATGGGTAATTTATTTAATAAATATTTTGAGAAGGAAAGTGTTTGATTTATTTTGAAACATAAAATGGTTTTTTTGTTTTCAAACCAGTGAAATTTGGTTTGATATCAGTTTTTTAAATGTTTGAAAAATAACCAAGTCAAGTAAGGGTTTGGTGGATAAATTTTTAAAATGTTATTCGTTTGGTTTGGAATTTTGTAATGACATATCTTAATGATGGCTTGGGTTTCAAATTATAATTTTGAAAAAAAACATGTTTGTTTTAACAAATATTTTGTTTTTTATAAGCCCCTATACTTAAACATTATATAATCATGATATATTAATCAAGAATATATTCTCTTACATTTTAGGATCTTTTTAGGTTTAGAGTTTTAGATAATTAATCCATAAATAATACATATTCAAATCATTTAACATAAATTTTACACTCCTGATCAGTATCTATTTTTACCATATTCAAAAACATTTAAAATAAAGCATGATTAATTTTAATGGAAATGATCCATGACTTTCTACTTGACTTCCTTATTTCCCTAACACATCCTTAAACGATGTAATTTTTATTAAATCTGGGATTAGCACAAAAAATTAGACTGGGGCATAAAAAAATAAAACCACTTGCCCAGTGAGAAATAGAAAAAATCATATAAAATTTACCTTTACCTTTAATATTCTTTATTTTTATTAATTAAAACATTTTAACATGAAAAAATCATAGACATTTTTCTCAATGAAAGGAATTAAAACCCATAACCATCAATTAAAACCCTAATTTTTTGGTGTAGAGTATTATAATAATAAAACCCTTCCAAAATGATTAATTAGAATAATTATATGGTTAACTTACAAAATAATCATTACCTAATGCATTAGAGAGCCATAATGTGTCTCACCCTTCATATATGCTATATCGGGATCACCAATTTTTTAATGCGCTATAATGGGGCTCAAACCTTCATATAAGCTATATCATGCTCACCCGTGAGATATAATAGGGATAAAACCTTCATATAAGATATATTAGGTTCACCCGTTTCATATAATTCTCAAGTATTATATCATGAGTGAAACACTTTCATCATAAACCCCTTTGAAAAACTCTTATTAACCCGTATTAAAAAAATCCAGATAAAAATACACTTTTTCGTAAAAACCCCATATTCAGAACCAAAATACCCAAAAAAGTGAAATATGGGATTTAGTTTAAGAAATAATTAACTATTTTAATGGAATACAAAAATAAAATAACAGAAAATCTGGTAGAAAATTCATCGTCGTCGTGTGTGTTAAGAATAAAATATTCATTTATTCCGTTTTTCAAAACATTCCATATAAAACATATAAAATGATTCCTTTTGAGAATGTTTTAAAATAAAATAAAAATAGATATAAGATTTAATTAATAAATAATTAATGTCCATATACATTTTCCATATAATAATTTTAAAAATATGGACATGGAATAGAATGAGTTTGAAAGAATACATTAAAAGATATTTTTTTAAAGAAATGTCCATTATCTCTTTGGAAATATTTGAATCATAAGATCTATGAAATAATAAAATTAAAAAATATATAAATACCCTGATAATATATAAATTCCTGATATAACATTTTGAAGGTACTATATCTAAACATCATAAAATAGAATATGTTTATAATATCATAATATGTCTCAATGAAATGAAATTTAGACGAAGTCCCTTACATTGAGTCTGACTTGTCACATGTGTCTTTAAATTAATTAATAATAAACTTATGTTAATTAGTTACTTTATTTAGAACCTTATTAAATTTTATTATTAATTTTATTTCACTTAATATAATGCTTTGTACAATTACATAATCAAACTAGCTTATGTTGTATGTTTTGACCATATTCAGTTTATGTTCCAAAAATGACTTTTTTATATTGATTGTGGTCAAAGTGGTAATTATTTATACATATCGATAATAATAATAATGAAATAATTATAATTTATATACATCAATTACACTTCTAAACTAATCATTAAATATTGTTTTGAAAAATAAACCATGTTACAATCATAGAGATGATAGGTTACACACACATGAGTAATGTTTCGATTTTCCAATGATCATTATGGAAAAATGATCATTTATATATTACCATTAAATAATAATCATAATGTAATATATTTCATATTATATACCTAAATTTATCATCCATGTTGTCTGGTGATGAAAGCAGAGTCACATCGCTTCGTGAAGCCAGTCATCCACACATACATGAATGATGTTGTCATAAGTTGGTGAAAAGGTAAGAAATAAAATGTTATATTTTATTTATAGAATGATAAATATTTAATTAATATTATAATTTTTTATTTATATCACATATAATCATGAACTGTATCTTTATCAACTTCGATGTGAAGTGTTAGTGAAAGACGAATCACATCACTTCGCAAGGCTGTAATCCGCCGTACACACAAGCAACATTATCGTATGTCCCAGTAAATGGAAGGTTAAAAGGTATATATTATATAATGAATCCATAAGTATAATTACATAATATATAACTTATATAAAATTTATATCCATCATCATACCCAACCATGATAGGTGGTAATTGAAAAATGAATGACATCGGTTCGCAAGGGGATAATCCACCGTACACACAAACGATGAATTTCTAACCCATTTGATGGAAGTGAAGATAGTTTTATGTATTGAAGTAATTATAAAACCATCCCAATATATGTAATATACTGATTTTATTATATAATTATGGTTTAAAAAGAATTTATGTGGGTGTGGAAATGTAGAAAATAAAAACACTCATTGAAGAATGTTACCTCTTCTTCAGGTATCCTCCTTAGGATCGTACCAAATTCCTTCCTACATTGGAATTATACCTAAAATAATACTTCTAGAATAATGGGAGATAATTGTTTATGTTATTTTTTCTTATATTTTACAAACTAGAAGGATTTTACAGTGTTAAGAATAAAGGGGAGGTGTGGCCTTTTATAAATGACGTTAGTGGAACACTTTTAATTTTTTGAAAAGATTTATTCAAAACCACACTTTTATCATTCCAAATGGATAAAATTGGTTATTATATAACCGTGAAGATATAAGGTCTAAATATATCAATAAAAGGGGTGTTCTATAATTTTTTAGTTCATTTTAACCCATATATTTTGATTTTAATCCCCTGATAAATCCATTTTTACCTTAACCATGATAATTAATTTCTATTATTTTCACTATTCATTTTGGTCAAAAAAATTAAATAAAACTTATTATAACATATAAATTATTATTATTTCAAATATGGAAACCATTTTTCCAAAATAAATTCATAGAATTTTAAAATAATAATTTAAAATATTTAATGTAGACGTGATGAGAAAGCGAGCTTTTTCGGAGACAATGTTCAAAAGTTTACAAGAATCTTATATCAAAATTAAATACGAAAATGATTATAATAATATAAATTGTATTAATTGAAATATAATTTAAAAAATTACTTTGAAACAATTTCAAAATATAATTTAACATTATAAATAATTTACACAAAAGCCTATTTTCAATTAAAATTCAACATTTTTCATTATTCATTGCAGAATAAAAGTTTTTAGAAAAATATAAAACAATTACCCTTGGATAATTTTGATATTTTTATAAAAAATTTAATATTATTTTTTCAAATAAATTTTATAATATTTTTAAAAATTAATTTCAAAATATTTTCAATGTGTGTCTAAACCATCAATTAGAAAAAATACAGTTTCTCAAAATACATATCATTTTCATTCACATGGTTCTAATTTTATCTCTAATATATAAATAACAAATTAATGTGTAGAAAATATATATATTCATAATTTATTTAATAATATTCATACCAACCATTCTATTGTCTTGGTGATAACTATCACGTTAAATAATAACATTTTAATCTTATGTCATGTGTTGTTAAAACACAGTGTTTTGTGTAATGCAAGATAAAATCCATGTTTCATGTCCTTTATGCTATAAAATATAATTTTATTCTTTTAAAATCACAGGTTTTTACATTTCTTCCCTTGTTTTTTTATAGTTTAGTGTTACTTTGTGGACATGACCATATGAGGGTCTATATGTTGGGTTATTTCATATAAGCCTCATCCCTGAAAGTTATAGTATGAAATTAGATTGATTCTCTTAGGGGTTATTAATCCTACTATTTAACACTACCCATGCTACAATTGGAGTGGCAGTTGTATTTTCCTTCTTAGAGTTCCTTTCTTTGGATTTGTCGAAGGTAGTGTTTCTTTATTGTTTCATTTGAATATTTTTAGATCCAGTGGTTTAGACCCATGAATTTTTTTGATGGATAGACTAATTAGTATCATCATTTATTGACAAATATTTTGTGATATCATATTAAGAATCATTAATTGGTACTTTATGTACAATTTTTTAGTTTTGATGGATGAGTTCCCTTTTTTTGTAATAACTATTGGGTGTTGGGTCTATCTCTTATGGATTATGATGCATTTTGGGATTTATGGTCATTGAGATTAGAGATTATTTCGATTGAGGAAGTAGTGCACTAGTACTTCTTGCTTTCTTATTTAGTTTCCCATTGCGTGTAGTGTTCCCTTTGGGTGTTTTTTCATGCCTTGTAACTTTTTTTTGTTTCCCTCGCGTGTTGTAGACCTTGGGTTGACTTGTGTTTATTTACTTCGACATGGTTATAAACCGGAGTTAATGATTGGATACTTGGGGTGTATTATAGTTTCCAGATGGGATGTGGATTCCACCAAGATATATTTTATCTTGGAATTATGGTGCAATGGTATTCTATATATTTGGATTTAAACCCCCCCTTGTATATCTATTTTTACACTTAGGTTAGATCCATATCATTTCTTATAGAGGGATATTTATTAATTTTTAGATCCCTTTTTAGGTTCCTGGGATTGGTGATATAGTTTTTTATACTTTAAGATGTTTTTTGGATAATTAAATCCTTATGGTTTTCAACTAGTTTGTTGTGGTTGTCTTTGGTTGGTAGAGTTTTGTGATTACCATTAGTGATTTTGAGAATGTGGTTACTTTGTGAATTTCACTTGTTTATGGTAATAAGATTCTAGTTTTCCCCTATTTTAATTCATTTCATAGTGGTGGGGAGACCTATGACCATTTGTCTTCTCTTAGGGGTTTTCTTTCATTGATCGGTTTTTATTTGGGTCTATTGAGGAAGCTCATTTGACTGAGGAATTTTGTTTTTCTATGGAATTATCTTATAATCAGCTCCCTTTTGACCCCTAATATTACCTTATAATTAATGGGGGAATGTAGTCGTATGGTGGGAATTTTCTAACACCCACCATTTCATTGTGGTGTTGATCTTTATATTCTTTTATGAATCTAGTTATCATATTAATTTTCCAAGGAGTTTTAGCTTGAAACTTGTTAAATATTGATGTTTTACTTCAGTTCATGGTTAATGCAAATTATTAATCCTAAAATATGAGAGTCCATAGATAAACATTGTGTGGAATTTTATGACTCTAGTGTGTGGCACACAACTAGATCATGGTTAGTTTAACCACTCTATAATCATGTAGATTGACTCTACAATTGGATAGTGATGATTAGGATGATCTGAGCATGGTTTGATAAAATTTATGATATATCAGAGAAACTTTGTGAGTTTCCTTTATCTAGGTAGGTACATTAATATAGTTGGTTCAAAATTAAGAAAAACATGAAGTTAAACCATGTGGCCGAACCAAGTGTTTAAAATATGTAGAATTTGGTCTTATTTTTAATCATCTTTTATATTAAAAATTCTTAAAATTAAAATTTTCCACTCTACCATATCCCTCTCCTAAAATATCACCCCTAGAATAATCCATTTTCATGTGCTTATCTCTTTTCCTCCTCATATTATGCCTCCACCTCTCCCATTATCTCTCCTTCCTCCAAGACCGTAAAGTTTCTCTTAGGGTCATTAAGTGGTAAGCCTTTATTTATTCTACATTTTTTTCACTTCATTTTCTTCTCCATGTCTCCCTCATGGTCTGGTCAAACCCTAAGAAAATGGTTTGAATTTATTTGTGTAATTTATTCATTTCTTGTGTGTGATATGGGTATACTAGGTCACCTTATTGAATGCTTGGGAATCCTTTACTAAAGGTGATGTGTTTTAGACCATTTTCGTTTGTCCTCTATAAATTTTTTATAAGTATTTCTTTATCTTCACTTTCTATTACATACCTATAATTTCTTTATGTTTAAAATTTATTTAATTTTTAAATATTCCTCTATATATGACCCATGAATGGTTGTTTTTATATGAAATTAATTTTAAATCTTTTCATGGGACGTGAATCTATGCAATGTGTTTTTGAAAATTAAAAATTGAATTCTAAATTTTTTATTTTGGATTTTAAAGTGGTGGTAAGCATCGACTTTCTATTTTAAAAAGTGTTAATTAATTAAAGTGGCTTTAAAACCAATTGTTTGGTGTTTTAAAGTGTTTAAATTTTTAGTCATGGGTTGTGTGATGTTAAGAGGTGAGATAACCCTTGTTTTTTTATATTTTTAAACTCATTGTGGATTTTAATGTTTTATAATGTTCTTTTAAAAGGAGAGGGTTCATGTCCCATTATAGTTTCAAATGTGATTTGGTAAAATTTAATTGTTCTCCAATCCGTTTTTATGGGATGTACCATTTTTTATTTTAATGAGATAAGTTTTTATAAATGTATCAAGACCAAAATGATTCCCTTGAGATCCCTTTTTCCTATTTTTTCTTGTTACCTCTTGTGGGAAGATTTATTATTGTTTAATTGTATATACAATTTGTGTTTTCTATGGATAGAGCTTATTTTGTGAGGATATTAAGTGGTTTGTGGTTTTTTTATAATGATTCTCATTGAGTAAGGAATATTTTATTGTTCACACCTCTTATATCTTGGGATGTTATTAATTTCAGAATTGAACAACACATTGGATAAATGGGGTTTGAGTATGTTTTGTCCAACGGACTATGATAACCTTTCGAGAGAAAGTCCACGAGTGATTCAATTTTTAATCAAAGGGACCTGGAGATCCTTTGTGGAAGATGACAGATATAGCTTTCCTTATTTGTCTAAGGTACCATGAGAGACATTGGTAAGAAGGCCAAGATGGATTTCTCTTGTTTGACTAAGAGACCAAGCGAGCTCTAAGAGTTGGGCCTAGGGAAGGAAGTGAAAGATTATGCCTTGAATAAACAACTAGAAAACATTTTTTAGATCCCCACACATTAGACCCTTATGGTTGAATATCTATGCACACCTCAGTAATACTGAGTTGAATGACATTATTTCTGCATTTTATTAGTGCCTTTTTGAATAGAAATTATGTTTTATTCCCTTTTTTATTTATTTGGTTGTATAATGATGATGTATATTATTAACATTGTTGTTATTGTTTTGGAATATTAAGCATGTTTTTTTTGAATGCGTTCTTTTATCCTTTATATTATTTTCTTATCAACTGATTTGAAAATTGGATGTGATATATTTTTAAATAATTAAAAAGGAATGGTTAAATTTAAATTGTTTTTAAACTATTTATATAGATGAGTTTGAAAAGTGGAATCTTTTGTGAAAATTAGAAAAAATTGTTTTTGTAAGATCCTAATGTGTGTGATTTTTGAAATAGGTTATTATTCCAATATGACTAGTTTATAAACGCTTGGTTTTCAAAAAAAATTCTGGAATATCATCTGATTGATAGTAACCTCTTTGAGTTTTGAAATGTGTATTTATAAAAGAGGTGTTTATCAAATGGTATTAAAGTGAGACTTTAAAATGGTATTTTGGTCAGGTGATTTAGGTTGAGAAAACAATATTTCCAAGAAATTGATCTCATTTAATAAAAAACATGAAAAAGAGTTTTAACCCACATTTGATGTCTTATTGACTCCTTTAATGCCTTATGGAAAATGTATATTTTTATATTGTATTTTAAACTATAATGAATCAGATATAATATGAAATCAGCTTCTTAGATTTGGTGGGTTGTGGTGTCCTACAATGTGATTTTGTTCTTCAACCTATTTTATAATAGATTAAGTTCCTTAGTTTAGTTCCTAGCCACTCTTAATAGCAATGACTTTTTTGAGGTCTTTTTTTATTTATTTCCTTTGGACAAAGATTTTATTAATTAATTTTGTATGGATACTTATCTAATTTCCTAGATTACCTAGAATGTTTCCCATAAAATGATTAACTTTTTCCAATTAATAATTTATTTCTTTTTATAGTTGGAGTTGTAGTGGTATTGTGGTGGTTAAGGATTAGCATATGGTGGGTATCCTTTCCTTGTAGGAGAGGGTAACTGGGGAAGTGAAGGAGGTGTTTGGTGCTCGTATTTTTTATTTATTTTATTATTATCTATTTTATTTATATATAATTTTTCCTTTAAACATGGGAATATGATATATAAATGGGTTGTGCCAAATTTTTATATATTATTGTTGTCACTTTTACTTTTATTATTTGGGGAAACAGTTCCCATGTGTGTTATTGTGATGCCCAAGAACTAGTTTCCATCTCATGGGGATTGGGAACACACTTCAAGAATGTTGTGGTCTAGATCAGGTATTCATCAGATGGACAGACCATACTGGTTCATTACATAAATTCATCTATAAATGATATATATAAAATAATTAATTACATTATTCAGGGAGATGTTAGGATATACATAAGCATGAAAGCTATTTTTAATTTTCAACAGATGGAAATAAACAATGTTAAATAAAAATTTAACTTTTCAGAAACATTATTACTCTATAAATATAATATATATTCATTCATTTCATCATTATCACCGTCCATGTAAAGATAAAATGATAAATGAATCACATCATTTTGTGGTGGTGTTAATCCACATGTAAGCACAAGCGACATTTTAATTTTCCAAAAAATAATAATGAAAGAAGGTAGATATGATATTTTAATTATAGAAACATAACTATTTCATAAATATCATATATAATCTTCAATTATATTATAATAACCATCCATTAATGTTTGTGATGGAAAATAAATTGCATCGCTATGTAGAGGTTGTAGTCCACACATATGCATGAGTGATACATTAATTTCCCATTTGATGGAAAAGAGGGTGGATAATGGTAGTTACATAATAGTAATAACATGTAATTATATTGATGATACTAAAATTTATTTTTTATGATGAAGAAAAATGATTTAGAGAAGGTACAAGAAGAAATAATTTTAAAGAGGTTCGGTATGATGATTGCCTCTTCTTGAGGGAACCTCATTTAGATCCTTTGTTAAGGACCCTTGGAATGGTATTTTAGTTAGAAAAAAAACCTTTAATTTTATGATATAGAATTTGGGAATATAATTAGGTAGGTTTTAATTCATATATATGGATCAAATTATCTTATGGAAAAGAGAGAGGGGGTATCAATTTATAAAATATTGAAAGGAAACACATGGAGTACCTAAAAAGATTAAGATATAATTAAGTAATTATCCATAAAAATGTTTCCAAATAGATAGATATTCAAATAAAAAATAGGATAAGGTCAAAATATAATTAAAAATGGAATTTATATAGGTTTTCGTGTCATTTTAAACCATATTTTTTGTTTAACCTGATTGTTACCAAATTTTAATCATAATCATGGTAATGAATTTTTTAATATTAAACAGTTATAATTTTACTTTTAAGGTAAAAATAGGCTCATAAATTACTATAAGATGAAATTTTATTCCATTTATCATCCTACATGTCCTCTTTTTATATTTTTATTTTTAAAAATAATTTAATGAAATATTTTAATCATAAAAGATTATTATTGTCATTTTAAGAATAATTATCCAAATTTGACTTTGAAAACAACATGAAAACAAGGGAATTAGAATAAAAACATCTCAAACATCTATAATATTTTATTTTCATCTAAACATTCTTGGAAAATAATAACTCATCAAAATTATACAACATTTAATATTTTGAAAATTATTTATTGTATTTTTCAATTAATTGAATAAATGTTTTGTCAGTGTTTCATAAGCATTTAAGGTAATTATTAAAAAAAATTAACTATAAAAAAATATTTCATCTTTAAAATAAATATTTATAACTGAAATAATCCACTTTTTTATCCTAATAATAAAAATTTAGAGTTCTTAAAGTCAAGAGAGTAACATTTTTTATTTATCATTTTCTTAAAATAATATAAAGATCATAATCAAATAAAATTACACCAAGTGGCCATATATTTTATAAATAGATATAAATGTATAAACTAAACCAATAAAATATGATAAATGAATGTTTTTGGACGATTCTGAGACATTATCTCATGGTTTTAACCTTATTTTACACATTTTACCCTTACTAAGGTGAAATTGTTTAATTCAAGATACTATTAATAATATAAAAGGGACCTATTATCAAAATATGAACCTTATAATTAAAAATATGGTATCAATTTTTCTTGATTAGTCTCTATAAATGGTATAAATTAATTTAAAATACAAACACAAAATTTAATGAAATCATTTTTTCAAAAAATTTATTTTTATGTATAAAATTTTTTAATACCAAATTAAATCATAAAATTGATTCAAATGATATTAATTGGGTTATTAATAATATTATATAACTAATTTTATTTTTAAATTATTTTATAAAAGGTTATCTTTTGACATGCATGAAACAAAATTATAGTTTTCAATAAAAATTTAAAATTTTCACTATTCATTGGAAAATCAACATTTTAATAAAAATAACAAAAAGTAATCCTAAGATAAATTTGATATGAAGATTTAAAAAATGAAGTTATTTTTATCAAATAAATTTTCTAAAATTGTGGAAAAATAAAATATTTTCTAATAAAAATAAATAAAAATCATTTTTTCAAAGTAACATAGTTTTTAAGCATAATATGAATTTACAAAATATTAAATTCTTATTTTCTAAAAATTAATCCATAAATTTTTATTGATTAGGACCATTTTATTTATTTATTTATTTGTTTATTCATATTCATACCAACTGATTCAATGAATATCTTATAATGATTATAATTAAATAACAATATTTCATAGTTCGTCTAAGATTAGAGTTGCACATCGTATACTATATTAAACATAATGTTGTTCTTTTAAAATATCATGGGGTTATATTATCCCCCTTTAATAAATTGGTTTCTCACAATTTAAACTTTTTCTAACTAATCAAATGATTGATATTTGAAAATTCTTTTTTTGAAAACCCACATCATATAATGGGTTAATAAAACTTACTCTTGAAAAGTGGGAAGGGGAAATATAAAGTTCATATATAATAACACAAAAATATATTTATGAGTTTCATAATATTAATTGGACGTGAAAATATGGACATAGAGGAAAAATTAATTTCCATATAATGATAGAGATTGATAAATAACATTAATCGTATGAAATTGAATGATCTTGATAATGTTAACCACCGTACAACCATATATCAATAAGGTTTGAAAAATACCATCAATTCATCATAAATTAATGTAATAGGAACCCATTTATTTAAGATCCCTTTAATAGAGTTCAGGAACTAATTTATCATATAGACTAAAAAATAAGTAAATATACTTGATTTATAAGTATGATTTATTTAATCAATTTCCACCCAAAAATCATATTTTTCTTCAAAGGATGAGTATTCAAGATGAATTTTTCATGTATGATGCACTAAAAACAATTTCATAATCAACAAGAATTTATTGATCTATTCATACTGTCTTTAAATATTTACCAAAATGGATGGTTTTCACATGGTAATATGATATCCAAAGTTTATAAAGCTTCCAATTTAAATAAAAAATTTCCATAATAACAATAATGTTTCCACTTAGATCATTTCATAATAACCATACATCCAAAATAACCTCAATAACCTTAAAATTAATTAATGTTTTAACCTCAAAGGTATTCTCATACATTTTATCTTACATCCTACACAATTTAACTGCATTATTCCCAAATAATACTTCCTTTATAAACTAATGGGTTTCAAACACATCAAACTAATAAATACCTCCCCAAATATCCTTAATCACTTCAATATACCATCAAGTAAAACCTAAAAAGGGGGTTTTCTGCTATATTCCCATGATGGAATCCATAAATTTTAAGTTCCTTGCACATGAAAACATACATTCTTACAAAAATTAACCCATTCATAATTATTCAAATAAAAAAACTCTTGAATATATATGATAAATCAAAAAATGAATTAAAATTCATCATAAATCACTTTTTCATAAAATCACTGAACAATTTCACATTCACTAATACTATCTTATTTACTTCATCAATGTTGACCATCTCTTTATCACCAAAAAAACATTATCACCTTAACACTAAATCACTTTTTGGGTTATAGGTACCATTAAACAAATATGTAATAATCCTTATAGAAAAACTAATTTGGAACAATCGTGATACATTTCATGATTATCCATAATATAATTGATAGAACACTTATACAACATTATTATATATTCCTAGTTAATAAACACTCTAATACTTTTTGTCTAATGAACAATATAGCATAGGTCCTTCCTAGGTTTATGTGTTAACCCGTGAATTATGGAATTGGATCAGCTAATGCCCATATTCCCAACACATAATACATTAAACTATACCTTGGGATGAAATTCATAACCTTCTATAGAACAATTAATTTTTTCTTTATAATTAATTTATCTATTCCCCTATATTCCACACATAAAACATCTTCGAGTTCCTTTGATACATTTCCTTGAGTTATTCTTTCAACATACATTACAAGTAGGAATCTGAATCTTCTTCCCTCCATGGTCATCCTGAATCTCATTTTTTATCAAATTAGGATTATTAGGGAAATCACCCCATTTAAGATTGTTAGTCATATATTGAGATAGATAATTAGTCGTAATCACAAGTTTTCACCTTCCATCTCATATTTAATTTGGTTGCTCATAATTAAAATCATTCCATTGTCTATCAAATTCAATGTTATAATGATTCCTCCTAGTTACATCTATTTACTAAAAAAAGAATAGTGTCAGAAATAGAAATCATAGTGGAGACCAACTAATCATGAAAAAACATTTATAGGATTTATAAATCAGGAAATGATTTTTTAAATTTTGACATTGTAATGTACTAGGTCCGACTCACTCTTACATAACCGAACCTAGTGGGTCACATGGCCTCTAGTGTGACTCCCCATACACCATAGGCTACCAAATAATAGTGAGGGTCCAAAGTTGTATAGTGGGGATACTATACCTTCATGAGTATAGTAGAAAAATGGAAATAATAAATGTATAAATAGTGGAATCATAATAAATAAGTACATATTTCCATAAGTAAATCATCCATACAACAGTAACAAAAAACCCAGACAAAATCATTTAGAAAATGACGAGTATTTCATGGTGCTATACCAAAATCAGGAATACATAGAAGTGGGTACACATGAAATGAATACAAAAAAATTAAAAAATTACAAAAAGTCTATCTTCAATAGTATAATGAGCTATTTCTTGGTCCCATGCTGCCAAGACCCATTCTAGAATCAAATCAAGCATCCATAACCAGGCACTTGCCCTCATCCCTACATGAATCCATGAAGTATGTCCAGGTACCCATCATCGGCCTGAACAGGATGTGTGATATACTCAATAGCCACCACCAATAGTGTTTATTACATATCCAACCTATTTATAAAAACTATGACCATGTTTATGTATATAATTTAATGATTTATAGTGAATGATAGATATAGATAAGTCCATAAATATGTGATGTAACTATGAGCATAAGATAAATGATAAATATCAATATATAAAAGTAAAGCATGAAATTAACTACTAAATATAGAATATTCTACATATGTAAACTTATCAGACCTACATTGGACATTTCCCAAGGCTGTAGACTTAGGTGACCTCCTCAAGTCCAAAGAACTCATCCAAGGGAACATGGAATAGTATCAGATCTACATGGTCTAGCAACCCAGGGCCAAAGGCCAAGGCATCCAAATATCTATAGATATAAATGTATATCAGGATCATAGGTTCTATACCTCAATCCCCTCATCAGTTCCAGAACATAAAAATTATTGGTACCATACCATAATAATGATCAGTGAAAAAACATTAATCACTACTGGTTCAATGACATAATAATAAAAAAATAACTTGAAATATTAAATTTAGTGTTATAATAGTGTCCATGCTTAGGAAAAATCACTATTTTCATTCCAATACCCTCATTTAATCCATTAATTAACTCATTTAATATATTTTAGACTTCCAAAACTGGGATTAAATCTCAAACACCCAAAGGGGTGGTTCTTAGCATAGGTAGATGGATGAAAACCTCATATGTGGTTCAGGTTGAGGTTGAAAACCTCAAAACATGTCATCATGATATGTGGGAATCACATTAATGATAAAGCAATTAATTTATGACATTTGTTAACTTTTTAACAAATTTTTGGAAGGTCTGACATGAAATATAATGACGATTATCGAATAAATGAAAAAACCATAGGGAAAATGTATAGAACACCTACCTTACTGTGGTATATGAGAAATTATTTATTATTAGATTCTTATTTTCACTATAATAAGAGAAAACACAGAAATATAAAAATACCATAAAATAGATCGAAAGAGCCTACATAATGTTCAAACAATAGATAGAAACAAGGTAACAGATCAAATCCCATACTGGTGGTGATCTAAGGTGATCGATGGAACATGATTTAAATTCCAGATAAATAAAGAAGATAAAATACCTAAAATAATCCATAGAGGATATCTTAACATTGGATGGGCTTCGAGATAATTTGGAATAGGATATGTTTATATATTTATGATGAAAGGAGTTAAAAAAGTAAGTTTACCCTTCAAAAGGGGTTTCAAAATTTAGCTGCACAGTTGGCCAAACCATGATCCAACCATGGACCATTCACTATTCAAAGGACGACACCCCTTGGATGGCTATCCTACATGGTTAGGAAAATTTTTCTCCAACAGTATGATGTTACTTCTTTTGTGGTACTAAGGGTTAGGTCTAGAACCACAGTTTTTCAATCATATGCATCCCATGACAGCTCCCACTGTAATATGTATATAGTTTTTTGAATTTATATGAATCCTCAATTTCATGGTTTCTAAAACTTTTCTCCATTATATTTGGGATGCATGACTGAGTTGCAAAGTTATTACTAACCATGCACCAGACAAGAACCTCATACAGCTTCTCCACAATTTGGAGCTTCGAGATTCGAATAAGTCCCAGATGCTCCAGAATCTTTTGTTAAACTCTTGTTCAGATTTATTATAATAAAAAAAATATTAAAACTAAAATTTAATGGTTCCATTATTTAGGGAAAATTTAGGGTGTTATATTCTGCCCCGATAATATCAAATTATCCCCAAGTTTCCCTTTGTAAGGGTAGTAAAACATCATCTGAGAAAAATATAAGCCACTAGGCACGTACATCTGCCTCTCTCTCCTAGATCACATCCTATACAAGGTCATATTGAGATATAACCTAAATCAATGGAACTTACCATCCTAGTAGATCCTTCATGCTCTGTTCTATGATACAAATAGGGTTCTCCTCAAAAGAATCATCCACATCTAGTCTAACCTCATTGATCTAGAAAACATGTGACGAGTCTAAGTATTAGAGACATAATTTTGAAATTTGGAACACAAAATGCATAGATAAATATCTTAGAGAGATTTATATCTAAAAATAAACTATTCTGAACCTCTTCATAATCTCAAGTGGACTAAAAAATGAGGTGATAACTTTCCCTACCACCTAAACTATTTTTTCCTCAATCTAGTTGATACTCACAAGAATAATCTATCGATGGCCTCAACTCTAGAGTTCATCGACAATGATTGAAATGTTAATTTTGTCTAGACTTATTTATAACCATTCACTTCTTGGTCAGATGAACCATCTCTAAGTTCTCCTAAATGAGACGATTTCCAAGTAGTTCTACCTCCCTAGCCTCTAACCAGTACAGAGGTGATCGACAATTCAAACCATATAAATAATCATAAGGATTCATCGGTATAGTAACCTGAAAGTTATTATTGTAAGGTAATTTAAATAGAGGTCTATTTTTCTCCCATGAACGCCCAAAATAATGGACACATGCTCTTTTCATGTCCTCTTAAACTTGTATTGTGTTCTCGGACTAACCATCAAGTTGGGGGTGGTTTGATGTACCCAAAAGTACGTGCGTAAGTAAAGTCATCTGTAACCCTTTCCAGAAATGAGAGGTAAAATTACCATCCCTATATAGTACAATAGTCTATAGAACTATATGAATTAAGATAATCTCTAAGACATATACCCTTCCAATGTCATCCACTAAAAAGATCTCCTTGATAGGTAAAAAGTGAGTGCGCATTGTGAGCCTATTGATGATCACCCATACAACATAATTGACTTTATCAGATATTGGTATGGTAGTCAAAAAAGCTATGTTGACATTGTCCCATTTCCACTCAGGAATAGTAAATGTCTATAGAATCCATACTGGTAACGGGTGTTCTACATTCACCTTCTGAAAAGTGGAATGCCAAGTAACAAATCCATAAATCTACCTTTCCATAATAGGCCACTAGTATTAGCAGTATATATCATGATACATCTTTGTAATCCTTGGGTGTACTGCCCATGTAGAACAATGATACTCTCACATCAATTCATCATAGATTTTGGTAAGAAATTAGATGCAATGATGTATTTGCAATACCTCTTCAACAACAATGATCTAGCCTTGAAACATGTACTCCCTATAACACGTTCTCTTAGGACTAAGCCCTTGGTGTATGCAATCTTCTTCATATTAACGATTTCCAAAAGTGAATAGGCCACTTGTAAATCTATAAGGTTAGATTATCTATGATACTCCCAAAACTCTAATTGTATCTCAAAAACTACGTACATCAACTACCACTCATTACTATCCACCTGAACCTATTCTATCTAAGTCCTCCAACTCAAGGCATCCACTATATCATTTCCCTTCCTGAGCATATAGGCAAGATCAAAATCAAATTACATTAGTTATTCAACTGGATTTTTTTTAGTAAGGTTCATGTCATGCTATGTTAACATATACTTGAGGATTTATAGTTCATTATCCACCAAAAAATGATTTACAAACAAATAACACTTCTAAAAACATTAGGCATGAACCACATATTCCCACTCGAGATAGTGTGTTGGGTAATTCCTCTGATGTAACCTCAACCGATGAAACCCTTATTCCATAGTGTAATCTTATTACATCATTATATATCCTAGTATAATACGTAATGGATCATAACAAACTATATAGCTTCTTCCTAGCTCTGTATGAATCAATATGGACATAAGATTCAAACTCCCTTTCATCAATTGAATGTTTTCCTCTTAGGATTTTGACTCTATGAACTATTCACCCTTCTTATTCAAACATGTAAGAGATGTTGACAGTTGTTAAAATTCATGAATAAAGAACCTTTAATAATGATCCAACACCAATAAACTCTAAATTTAAAATTCATTCTTTTAATACTCCAAAATAACTACAACATTCACCTTCTCTAAGCCTATAGATAGTCCCTCCATTGAAATAATATTACTTGGTAGGTGAATCTTTTAGATCTAAAACTAGAATTTGGAGAGTATAGTAGATAGTTGGTTCTTTTTAGTATATTTAAAACAATCTAAAAATGTTTTTAATGGTCATGTTGAGAGTGAAAATGCACTAATATATCATCCATGAAGAGCACCACAAATAAATCAAGGTATGGTTGAAAATACTAATTAATAAAATCCATCAAAATGGTGAGTGGGATGGATGTCTCCATATTCTCCTGGCTCTCCTAGAAATTCCTCTCCTTCCATTACCTTTATCTTCCTTTCCCCTTCCTCCTAGGGTTCTTGAGACTTTATTTGGTGTCTATGTTGCTCCTCTCTTCACTTAGTCTAGATTCCCACTCTTGGACTTGTTTTCACCTTTCCCCTCCGTAGATAGATCTTTTCACTAGTACGAATATTAGATACCACGAACCACCCATATTTCTATCTAACCATGTGCATCAGACCTCTATGTTGGGTCTGTGTATTAGTGATTTAGATGTCTTTGGTCGGTGTCAGTGGTGGCATCTTGTTTTCTTCCTCTCCGCTACCCTTTCTTGACAATCCCCTATATTGAAACCTTTTTTGGTCAAGATTGATGTGGAATTCAGTTCATATTTGGATGGTGTTGGATGGGGGACAATAGTGGTCATAGACATTTTTATTTTTTTTCATTGGCTTAATGTTCGTATATGGTTTGATACATTATCTCTGTCATTTTAAAGGTTTTTATTTTTTGACTATTTCTAGTTTTATTTTGGATTTTTTCTCAGTTTTTTTCGATTTTTTGTAATGGTTTTATGATGGTGTGTTTTGTTTTTTTCAATGTGTTTCAAGGATAATTCTTATAGAAGGTCATGACTCACTGTGAATCCTTTATTTATCTTCCACTCTTCCCTATCTTTGTGTTCCATATCTCCTTAGTAGGTCGGTCTATTGTGGTGGAAACCAAGGAAGCTCTTGGATGTGTTGTTTGAGTTCCTACCAGTTTCCTAGGTGGTGAGATTTTTTTTTGGTGTTTCATTATGATATAGAAAGATGTGTTTGAATAGTATGAGGTGTTGGGTTGAGTGACCATCATTGATGGAAATTCTTTGTTTCTGATTTGTGTGAAGGTGTTTATATAATATAGTGGTGATCTCGTAGGAAGGTTCGAGATAAGGTTGTGGTTTGGGACTTGACTTCTACTTCTGGTTGTTGGTGTTGTATTATAGAAACATTGATGGTGTTATGATGGTGATGAATGTGAAGGAAAAGGTGAATGTTTCCTTTGATATGGTAGGTCAAATCTCTGTTATTTCTTTGATTCTCAGATAGATTTTTCTGATTACCAGCTCCAGTGATGGTGGAGTGATGAATATGAAAATGGTGGTGATCAATTGATGATAGTGGCTGGTGACGTGACTTCTCCTTATGTGACATGACAATTTTTATTATATTAAGGATTGGAGACATCTCTCGAGGGTGGCATATGGGTCTTGTCTAGCAATGGTCACATGAAGGTGCTTGGTTTGAGGGATCCATTTTCATTTCAAATTTTTATCTTTGGTTGCTTTTTGTTTGAAGTTTTTAACTTGATCATTTTAATTTTTGATGTAGTTTGATGCACGATCACCACTAAACCATAATCTAAATTTTAGAAAATTAAAAAAAATGGTTTGAGGAAGATGAAAATGGTGAGTGTGTTCGTGAGACTGAATGACATAAAAAATACTCATAAATTCAATATCTACTTCAGAATGTTGCACGTGGTATGTATGAAGGTTTTTAATGAGACTAGTGATAGATTAAACTCAATTAAATAATTGAGAAAATATGATATCTTTAGAGATAATCAATGAGGTTATCTAAATGAGGTAATGGATATCAATTCATCATAGTAATCTAGTCTAATTTATGGTAATCCAAGAAAATCCTACTAGTCCCAGCCACCTTCTTGGATAAAACCAATGGTGAACCCCAAGGTGAAGTAATAATTCATATAAAACCCTTCGTTTTCATGTGTTCTAGCTACCTATTGAGCTCCTGTAACTTAGTGTAATACATACTATAAGTAGGTATGATCATTGGCGTAGCTCCTAGAACTATCTCAATAACGAAGTAAATCTCTCTCTCAGGTGGTAATCCAAAAAAATTCATATGTTAAGACTACCCTAAATTGATCTAATATAGGAGGGAAATGTTCTTAACATGTTACCTAATCATCCATATAGAGGATAGTGATATGGAGACGGTAGGTCGTACGTACGCATGAACGTTGTTTTCGTTTCCTCATTGAATGGAATTAATTGGATGACATACATATATATATATATACATAAATCCAGTATCATTATTATGTCATATATTTCATGATTACTTATTATATATACTTTATAATCATTTATGAATGGTTAATCATTGAGAATGAATCTCATCGCGTCGTGGAGACGGTATTCCGTACGTATGCACGAGCGATGATATCATTCCCATGATCGTGGAATTTTATTGGAGTGTATGTATACTATTAAAGAATCAATATCACTTTACAATAATCATATATATTTATTATTTACACCATTATACACATCCATGTAAGGTGGTGGTGGAAAATAGATTACACCACGGCGTGGAGACGGTATTCCGTACGTACGCACGCGCGGTGATTTCATTTTCTGTAGGATGGATAGATGGTGAAATAGGGTTTTTTCATAATTATAATAACATATAAGTATATGAGTGATACTGGTGTTATTACTTCATAATGAAACAACCTATGAAGAAGAGGTGGAAGAAGAAATAATGGTGAAAGAATCGGTTACGAACATTACCTCTTCTTTGAAGCGCCTCTTTGAGACCTCCTCTTAGGGCACTAAAATTGGCCCTTTAAGAATACCACGACCTCTAGGATGTTTCTAGGGAAGTGGAAAAGAAAATTTGTCAGGTTTTGTTCGAGCTTGAAGGCTCAAAGTGGTGTGAGGAAGAGAGGGAGGAGGTGCCCTTTTATAAGGGAGGAGAGGGGCACCTTTGGAATAACTAAAATTATTATTTTATTATAAAGCCTAATTCGGTTTTTAATAGCTCCAAATTGATATATTTCGAAGATAATGTGGTGATGGGTCGAAATCCTTTCATAAAATAGAATTTAGACAAGTTTAGGTATTAATTATAACCTTATCATTTAGATTTAACTTTAAGTTAGATAATTTAACTTTTACAGTGTCTTCTTGTTTTCTTACACTATAAAGTTAATAAACTTACTATATCAAGACAAACAAACCCCAAGTTGTTTATTATTAATATATATAACCTTATCTGAGACATTTGGCCGAACCTTAGATTTTTAGGAATAAAATAACAATTAATAATATTATATTTTTTTTAAAAACTATTTTATGTCAATTTTGATACTATTTGGTAATTGATTTTTGTGAAAATCATAACAGAACGATTAGTTCGAAAAAAGTGAATTAAATCAATACTAACATGTCATATTAACATATAAAATTATTTTAATTCATAAAAAGTCTCAAATTACATTTATTCGGGTATTTATAACATCAATTATGTCAATATCTCATTAATAAAATAATTACCGCATCATCATTGTGTCATAAATAAATTAAATAATTTAATGTATAAAAATTAAAAATTAAATATCATTAAGTAGGAAATCTTTTTATATTTCTAATGAATATTTATAGTCGAATTTATCATATGTATAACCCTATATTAAAAATGATTTACTTATTAAACTTTGATTTTAACTATTTTAACCCTCCTTTAAATAAGTTAATAATAAATGTCCTAATCTAATCCAAGTGGGCCTAAATGGTCATATTTTATTCCTAAGATTGTTTTTGGCCTAATTAAACTTATCCAATAGAATTACGACATGTGTTAGGGTAATAATAATATCATTTTTACCCTTAATTACCCTATTTACTTTTAATCGTGGTAAAAAAAAGTAAAAAGATACTATTCACAAAAAATTATTTTCATCTCATTGAACCACATTTTAGTTCTTGATATTAACCGTGTCTCTCATATTTTTTAAATTACACTCACAGAAGAGGTGAAATTTAGTTTTATGAAAAATTCATTTTTTTTAACTACCACTTAGTGGTTTCACTATTCATCAAAAAATGAAAGTTTCTAGAAAAATACCAAAAATTAAGCCTAAGCCATATTTGATATTATGAATTAAAAAATGATGTCTATTTTACCAAATTCAAAATATATCAGTTTCATTGATTAATTTAAAAAATTAGTTCATGTCATCAAAACAAATACCGTGTTCTTAAGAGATAATAACTATCAAAAGATTGACACTTGTTTATGTCTGGTTTAAATGTGAAATTACATCCAATGACCAACATTGTATTAAATTGTAAAAATATATTCTAAATATACTTTAAAACCACTCAAATTAATAATTTATCACTATTAATTATTCCAATTAAAAAGTTTGTTTTTAATTAAAATTTAGTAATTTTCACTATTCATCAGAATATGAAAGTTATCCGAAAAGTACCAAAATTTCACCCTAAGTAATTTCGATATTCTGAATCCAAAAATGAATTCCATTTTGAAAGATAAAATTTATAAAATTTCAAAAAGTGGGTATTACTATTCATAATAGCTAGTTCATAATAATATTATAATAATATCTCGTTTAGTGAAACTCGGTATTACATACTGCACACGCTATCAAGGAAGGTCGTGATTGCGTGTAATGCAAGGAAAGTCAAGGATGCGTGTTTTCAAAGCTCATTTTGGTGTAGTGTACAACACAAGACATTAATGAAACTAAAAATAATTTTTTTCATAAAATCTCTGGGTGTTACAGTCTCTCTACAAAACTTTTACGAGGGGCATTTTCTTATTTTGTAGAAATTTTTCCCTATTATCTAAGATTGTCACCAAATTCTTTTCATAGGATAATTCATTATCCTATGGTACCACCTTTAGATTGAGTACATGTGATGGGTCTGGTATGTACGTACTTAAGAGTGATACATGAAACACATCATGTACTTGAGATAGGTTCGGTGGGAGTGGTAGTCAATAGGTCACTGCTCTAATGCGATCAAGGATCTCAAAAGAGTCGTTGTACCTAGGACTAAACATTCCCTTCATCTAAAATATCTTAACTCTCTTATATGATGATATGTGTAGAAATACCATGTCTCCAACATCAAACTCTTTGTCTTATCAATGACTATGAGCATAATTATTTTGTCAAATCTAAGTAGCTTTAATGTGATGTTGGATGGTCTCAACCTTCTCCACCATTTCTTCGACCATTTATGAACCTATAAGTTTTTGATACCCAAATTCATCCCAATATGGAGGAATTCTACACCTCTTCCCATTAAATGGATTCATATAAATCCATTTTTATTCTTGAGTTTAAAATATTTTTGTAAGATAACTCCACTAGAAGAAGATGTTGATCCCATCCCCCTTTGAAATCCATTATGCATTCTATCATCATGTACTCAAGTGTTTCCATAGTACACATGGACTAGAAATCAACTTTATTATGATAATATGTACTAAAGTTTAGCTTAGTGTTTATATCATGTTAGAGACTCTTACAGAAAATAGATTTGAATCTTGATCAGATACAATCAATAGTGGTACACCAGGTAGCCTTGCCACTTATCTGTTATATATTTGTGCTAGTTGATCCAATGAGAAATTCTCTCGAATTGAAATGATGTGTGAAATATTTGTAATACAATCCACAAAAACATAGATATCATTGTTTCCATTGGATGTCTTTGTAAGTCTGATGACAAATTCCATGGTGATGTTATCCCATTTCCTTTTTGGTATGGGTAATGGTTGCATCGTCCCCTTAGGCATCTGCCTCTCAGATTTCACTTGCTCTTGTACCAAGAACATTGATTTATATTTAAGGATACCCTTATTCAAGTTATCCCACCCATAATATTCTCGAAGATCATGATACATCTTTGTGTTTTCTGGGTGAATGGGGAAATTAGAACTATGTGCATCAACCAAATTTTTTTCTTTTACTCTGTATTTTATTGAACACAAAGTCTTGACCCAAATCTCACAATTCCTTATTCATTAATATTAAAATCAAAGTATTTCACTTTTCTATGAATTTCTACTTACTTTTGAAATTCCACATCATCTTTTTTACCTTTCTTTAACCTTTCCAAAAGATATGCTTGAGAAAATAATTTGTGAAAAGATTGATGATGTTCCCTTATTTATGATTCCAATGTCCATCTTTATCAAATATAAGAAGATTGCCACCTCCTAAATTCTCATTAATGTAAGAATTTTTTTTCCTTTCTAATTAGAGAATATTATGACTTGTTCATTTTACCAGGGTGGAAATGGATTGGGTAGTCGTAATCCATGATGATATCTAACAATATTCATGGTTGCATGTTCATCTCCTTTTATGTGAATATATATTTGAGACTTTTGTGATCCATATATATTTCAAACATTTCCCCAATGAGACAATTTCACTATATTTTCAATGCAAAGATCATAGGTGCCAACTTCTGATCAAGTGTGGGATATTTTTTCTAATGAATTTTCAACTACCTTGAGGCATAAGAAATGGATTTGTCATTATGCATCAACACATATCCCAGTCCCTTCATCAAAGCATCAATAATGATTATAAAAATCTCCCCACTTGTGGGTAGTGTGAGAATAGGGTCAGTGATAGGACACTTCTTCAACTCCATGAATCTCTCTTCACATTCATCATTCAAAGAAAACCTGACTCGCTTCTATGTTAGCTTTGTATGGGGGTTTTACAATTGTGAGAAATTTCTCCCAAATCTGCGATAATATCGAACTAACACCCAGAAGATATGGATATATTTCATAGATGTAGGCCTATGGCATCCCTAAAATTATTTTCTTTTGGAATTATCCACAAATATCCCATTTATTGTGATGATATTCACCAATAATGTGACATCCTTTAACCATAACTCACACTTGTTGTACTTTGCATAGATATTCTCCTCTCACAAGGTCTCTAATATAGTTCTTATATCCTCTTCATGATCGTCCTTTGTTTTGAAGTATGTTAGAATATCTTCTATAAATACTATCAAATTTTTTTTGACGTAATCTATAAAGACTATATTAATCAAGTCCATGAATATTTTTCTTGATAATTAGTGAGTCTAAAAGGCATTACTATAAATTCATAGTGCACATACCAAGTATGAAAATCAGTCTTGGGAATATCCTCCTTCTTCCCCATTACTTGGTAATATCCCAACCATAGATCCACCTTAAAAAAGTATTGTGCTCTGTATACCTGATCAAACAAGTCATCGATTCTTGGAAAATGATACTTGTACTTTATCATGGTTTGTTGGGATCACGATAATCATTGAAAAGGTGGATTGACCCATCCTTCTTCTTAATGAAGAGGACTAGTGCACCCCATGGTGAAGAACTTGGGCATATAAACCATTTATCCTTATTCTCCTATAGTTGAATATTTAGCTCCTCAAGATCCCCAACATGAATTCTATATGGAGTCTTGGATATTACAAATGTCCCATGTATAAGATCAATCGATAATTCCACATCTCTTCTATGATAAATACAAGGCAATTCCTCTGGAAACACATCATCAAATTCCCTTACAATAAGAATGACTTTGAGGATGGTTTATTCCTTAGAATAATCATATTTGAAATATGTGTGTCCTCATGGGGAAGTAATATCCATGCTTGATTTAATGGTGATAAAGAAGATTCATCCTCCTCGTTGCACGTGAACAGAATCAGGGGTTGATTGACCATATGAAGAGTGATTTTTCCATCTCGAAAATTTATGTTGGTTGTATATAGGTAAATCTAATCCATGCAATGATTTTCATCAAATTACACCAAGGGAAGAATGATGAGATTTTCTGGGAATTTCAATCGAAAAATTTTGATAGGGGGAGTTATTTTAATGGGATGCCATAATTGTCTTTTTTTCTATTTTCACTAACATCTCTACTTCCATTCATTGTGGTGATTTTTGGATTGTTCGACTATATTTCAAGATATAAAAGAATGTGTAGAACCGGAATCAAAAATTATGTTCGCTATTTTTTAATTAATAACTATAATACCTATCACCACTTCATTTTTGGTATTCTTTTTGGTAGTAGTGATGGAAAAAGCTCACCCTTTCTACCATGGAAGTTGTTGGTTGCCTCTGAAAAGTCATGTCTTAGAGAACTAGTTCGCAAAGTGCCCTGGTTCTTTTCCATTTTAGAAACTGACAATGAATTGTGGATCGAACACAACATTCATTTCCTCTATCACAATAGTGGGTTTTTTCTTGTCATAAATCACTTTCTTGGTGCCCTTCCTTCCCACGACTAAAGTATTTCCTCATCCCCTTCAAGAAATTTTGTGGGTTCTTCTTTTCGCACATTTTGAATGTGGGATGTTGGAATTTATTAATACTATTAGATTTATCCATTGGACCTCCAAAATTAAAGTCCACTTTCTACTTCTTATACCCATGATACCCCTACGATTCGTCAATATTTATCTCGACTTTGAGGGAACATTGGACAATCACCTAACAACTGTCAAACTCTTGGATCACTGGGTCTTTCTGTAGGCTAGGTTTTAGCCCACCAAAGAATTGGTCAGCCTTTCATTCGGGGGTAATGAAAAAACCAAAGGTGTTTCATGAATGTATGGTTATGTTTTCCTTGTATTCCCCATCTGATTCGTCGTCTTTTTTCTTGAGTGCAAGTAAATATCTTTCCATCTTAAGATAGAGGGTGCGGGGAAAATGTCTATCGAAAACATCTTTTTAGAAATCCATCAATCCCATCACCTTGATCTCTTCATCAAGCTTGGTATTTTTTTAGATCAATGTCCACCATTAATCAGCTTCACCCTCCATATGATAATCTATAAAAAGAACCTTCCCTTGTTCAGAACATTAAAGGATGGAGAAGATAACCTCATTTGAGTTAGTCCATTGTTCGATGATTGATGGATCAGATTATCCATTGAAAGTAGGAGGTATTTGTATCATGAAGATCTAGATTGAAAATTGTTATATCTTGGGTGGGTGGATGTTACTCTTGACCCATGTTTCTATTAAAAACATAAGTTAACTCAGAGAGTATCGGGACAAATTTTGTGATTCCCTCTCCAATCATATTGGGCATCTCATTAGAACTGTAATCAAATTGATCTTTGCAACATTTGTTAGCCTAATTCCTCTTATTACCAAACATTATCTAAAATAAAAGGAAAATTTGGGGTAATTATTTTTAACTTTTAAACACATAATGTTGAATCTGATGAAAAAACGGAAAACATATAAATTACAGTTATTTTATTAACTTATTAATTCCTAGGCTTCAATCAAAATTATCCACGATATATATCCTAGCGTATATTATTGTGGGATTTTTTTATTCCATTAATAATTATTCATACTAAGAGTATGAATTTACCAAATCATATCCCCTTAGAGTTTTGAACCAAATGTGCAGCAGGGCCTGTTGTCTTGCACCAGTTCTCGTTCAAGTCTAGCTCAAAGTAGTGTTTTTAGGTTTTACCCCTAGATACATATATACTAGAGGCATCTATAATTGTTTGTATCTAGAAGGATATTTATTTTATTTATAAACCACTTACTATATACTCAACAAAATTTTGTGATTCTTTTCTTATATTTTGTCATATCCCTAAGGCTTTCACTGCAGTTTTCTTAATCCTAATCCCAAAAATAACTAAACCTATCTTCTGATACAAACTATAACAACCCTGGTCTTTATTACACATTTAAAAATGCTTTATTACAAAGAAATACACTTAATAAAAACCATAAGATCTAGAATTATAGTGTCTTTGGGGTTTAGGAACCTTACATAACAACTTAATACATAAAATAAAACATCTTTATCAAAAACATCTTTTATGTGACCACAACATCCCTTCGTACTTAACATTGCATGGGATAACCTGAGGACATTCATAAGAAAAGGATCAGATATAAATATAATTATGGGAGTAAACTAATAAAAAAATTAATAATACAATACATGTTAGAAAATAGTTATATCAGTGGAGCACAAGAGAAACCTGAACATAAAGGCATGATATAGCATGATTATCTTAACATGGAAATGTGGAAACAACTTAAAACACTACATCATAAACATAAAGGAATCAGGTAAACCCATGCCCAACATGGTGAAAAAATGTCTTAAAATTAATTGGGTAAACCCCTATCCCAACATGACGTATCATTATACTAAACATTATCCAATGCATTAGAGCGCTATCTAGGTGCACCCTTCATGAACATTTTAATCTCATACTTAAGTGTGCCACATAGATCATATAACATGGATTTATTCAACATCATCATTTATTCCATGATAAAGTAATGTGTAATAAATATATTAAAGTCTAAAATTTATATGTATATTCTCATAAAGTTGAATAACCTTCAAAGAGAAATGGGCGTGGTATTCACTACACAATGATTTTGGCATGGAAAATTGCGGTGCAATTATAGGAGAAAAATGACATCACATGGGGATTTATAAAATGGGTTTATGAGAGAGAAAGAGGTATATAATAATATAAACATTAAATTGGAAATAATGGTATCATGTATCATAATATCCCAACATATGAAATGTAATTTAAGATGCATAATATAAGATAAATGCTTGAATGGAAATAGGGAGAGAGAAATCTCGTACCAAATTTAAGCATGGTAACAGGTGTATATGGGAAGGACTGATGAGATTGAAAGGGGTATATTATCATTAAAACATAATTATGGATGTATGGGAGATGTTATAAAACATAACCCATCATATTAAATTGAAAAATAAATGGCTATAACAATATAAGGAAACATGGAAAAAATTAAGAAAGGAAAGAAAGTGATGATCCCTTACTTGGATTTGTGATCCGAAAGGCATAGGAGAGGCTTATTGGTACTTGGGGCGCCTTGTGAGAACTCTAGGGAGTGTAGATAATAGTTAGTATGATATCAAGTAGTTTTAGTGATGATTAATTGGTTCTTGGGTGGGTTTATATATGAAAGGAGAGTAAATTCTTTATTATTTATTTTTTGGACACTACACACTAATCTATTCAAAACCACAAACCCACCCATTGTTTTTGTCCATGGTTTCTGGACATGGGGAGTGGAAAACATTATTTTATAATTCCAAGGTATGAAGACATTAAAATATTATCCTTTCTTATGTGTATGAGAGTCACATCCACAAGGAAATGAATTTAAAATCATAAAATATATTATATATTTTGGAGGATTCACTAAGGCATTATAAAATAAGTAAAATATATATAAAATCACATTATTTTAAATTTAAAACATATATTTATCCAAATATCTATTTTATGATATTTATTACATCACTATTGGGTCATTATGATGTCATAAAACACACTATATATTTATATATTATTTAATTTTTACCCAAACATTTTACTACATCAGAAAATTTTGAAAAATTCACAGTTGGACAATTTCAACATCCTGATTCAAAAATAATATTCATTTTATCAAAATAATTTTCTAAATATGTGAATTTTCACTTTTAAAATGAGAACCTAAATTTATTAATAATTGATGGGTTTTTGAAAAAAAATGTTTTTAAACATTAATAAAAATTAAACTTGAATTCATAAAAATTATATACTCAATTATTATTAAAAAATCTATTTTGATAATAAATTTTTATTAAAATTATTATTACTTTAAAAATTCATCAATTCATTAAAATAAATTCTTTAATTAAACAAATTACACTTCATATTTTATCGTTTAAAAATATAACTCTTATCAAACTGATATCCAAAAAATTTATAGATAAGGAATTGATATAATCATAATTTATAAGAATTATTTTTATAATATTATTAATAAAAACTTTAATGCATATATTTATCAAAAGTACCATTTTTAACTGAAAAAACAATTTATCAAATTCGCAATTTTTTAAAGAAAGACTATTATCGTAAAGGAATTTGTAGAATAAGACATTTATTTATAGAAAGGGATTACATAATAAGTAACTAATACCTGGTAACATAACCCCTTATAACACCAACATAAGACCTATGGGTAAGGTGTGTGATAGTGACAGACTCTTGGGGCGGCTCGAATAACATCTCTAAAGTGGCAATCTCTTTTAACTTGAACTTCTCTTATAGGCGATTCCTTTCATGCTTAACGTGTTGAAGCTCAGTATGTGATTGGTCAAGAGCGAATCTCAATGATTCTACCTTATTTAAAACCTCTGAAAAATGATCATCGTACATCCTGGGTCTACTAGATGAGGTCATTATTTATTTTTTCTATTTCAAAATTGTTTGTTAAAACCTTATATATATATTACTTGTGTGATCACAATTAAATGGATATATAATAAATGGTAATGATACTTAATTGTAATTTGAAATCAATTGGATATAATAATAAAAAGGATTTCATATATTTTCCATATCCTTAAGAAATTAAAATAATGGATTTTATTTATAAATGTAAGTGTTGTTACACAGACAGGTCATATCACTCCATGGCTTGTAGCTCCCCACGACCCCAACTTCTAGCTCCATGATCCTAACAAGGGCCACCTATTGGTGGTGGTGGTGGTGGGATCTCTTATCATCAGATTATACCAAATAATCCTCCCTCAGTAGTAGCTCTTAGTCCTCTTCTAGCATTTCCTCCATGAGTCCTCTCTAACCACCTCTAAGATATCCATGATCATGGTGTTGCATCTTCCATGGAGGTTTATCAAATATATGTCTATCTTGCTCAACATGTCATCTTGTGAAATCATGATCTATGGGGTCGGGCATATTTTATGCATAGAGTAACCCCTATATGAGTTTAATGGATCCTCTATGTAATCCATGAGTCACAAACCCATGTGTATGGGTTCAATAATGGGAATACATCTTCTGTTGAGACCATGATGTCTAATTCCTGCAACTTTCTACATACAATCACCCACATGATGCCCACCACCAACTCCAACTAGCCTTCTTCCCTATGTTAGGGGGATCTTAGTCACCATATCCAACTCAATCACTTAATTATAGGTGGGGAATCATAAGGCGACTCAACTGGCTCAAATATCTCTTCAGAGACCCTACTTGAATTCCTCAACTAGGAGTATCCATCTTATACTCTGTCAAGGGAGTACCATGTAAGGTCATTGAACCTCACGACATACTCATAAACTATCATAATACCCTGATATTTATAAATAATCTCATGGATATGAAATGAGTGTATGTATGAGGGGGTAATACTCCTCAAGAAATAGATTTTTCAAGTTGGACCATGGGAGAATCATCTCATCATGGGTTTGGGTGACTAAAATCTATAAGTTCCCTACAGCATTATGGAAAAGACTGGTTTCCAGCATAACGCTGAGATCTATTAGAGTATGAATGTTCCCGAATACTAGGATCATAGACTCAGTCCAATCCTCCATTACATGAGGATTGGGATAACAATAGATCCTCATATGTCTATGATGTTGGAACTCATGGAGTGTGCTAAGCCTATAAACATCATCAGCCCGAAATGCTAGTACAATCTGTTTTTCAACTTGAGGGTGTACTACTCCCTATCCTATTAGAGGAAACTCCTCCTGAGATGTCCTCTATACAAAGGCCTCATATCTCATAAAATTTTCATCATGATCTTGAATCGGTAACCTGGTTGGGCATCCTCATAGAGGAATCTTAAAATTAATCAAGACATAGCACATTCAGATGATCATATATAAATGGGGAGTTGGATTAAGAAGGAAAATCAAAGGATTCAGTCCTATATGATGCATGTACAATTTTAATCTACAACCACTGTCTTGGTTTACTAGGTCTACAAGCAGGTAGTTAGGGTCTTGTTCTATGGACATGACAGTCGTCATTCCAACAATAGTTTATGTATTTTGAAATATAAACTCAATACACTTTGACAAAAATTCCCTAAGTCCCAACCAATTCTCTATAAGTGGACAACACTAAAAACCATCCCATGTAATGAACTACAATAATACCACTTTTCCATGACCCAACCCATCGGGGCCATCTGGATGATGGAAGTTTGAATCGTGATAATTTCAAACATGCCTCCAATTGGAAAGGGGCTAGAGAAAAGTGCCAAGAATACATAATATAAAATGCGATGACTTTTCTTAAGGTACCTATATGCACACACCCACCCATATCTATTCAAAATTATAGAGGAATAATAAAATATAGTAACATATAGAGTAAATAATGCATGAAATAACCTCTAGAGAATACATTGAAGTAATATTGAATAAAACTATTGTTTAAATGGTATAAATAAATTACCAAATAGAAAAGCTTTCTTAACATGAAAAAAATAGAAAATGAAGAAAGATGAGAAAGATTTAATCCTAATCTAAAATCCTTGACCACTATATACAATCAATGCACCCCAAGTGTCCCTAATCTCCACCAAATTCACCACTTATTTTTCTATTGTCTTCCTCAGACACAATACTTGTAGATAATGCCCATGAACTGGTGAGTATATACATAACCAGTAGGACACCTCAAAAAGTGAATAGGGAGTGATAGAGATATAAAAAAATAATCTCAACCCAAAGAAAGATGGAAATAAAACCCAAAAGATACACATATATATGATCATAACGAAACCCATATGAGAGAGAAAGGGTATCTTAATCTCACAACCTGGTGAAGGTTGATGAGTAATCATACAACTCCAAATGTCCATCACTAATGCCCAAAATCAAATGACACATTGCCAAAATATGTGTCAAGGAATCTAATCCTCACTACTATGCTCCACAGCCAAGGGATCCACAACTCTAGTAAAGGAAAAGCACCCCACCGGAGCTCAAAGATGGAGGAGTACTACTCTATAGATAGAGGCCCCATGCCCAGTATAGGAGAGTGTCATCTCTCTCTATTAAAATAGTTTGAGGGGCCCACATGCTTGAATGGTAGGGGAGTTTTTACCTTGAAATATCTATATGTTGGATCTAAATAATGATTTAGATTCTCAATATACAAGATGGGGGTGAATTTTATACTTTAAAAAATTCCTTTGGAACTTTTAAAGATGGTAATGTTTAATAAAGTTAAACATGGTAAATTAAAAAGACCTCTTAGTTCTAAAAACATGATTGATTCCAGAAATATGGTTATTGAAATGAAACTTAAAAAATGTTTACAAGAACAAAGATTCTATCTTAATTCTTATCGAATCTTACTAGTCAGAGTACACAAGTACAAGAAAGTATAAGATTGTTATACTTTCATTGTCAATAAAAATGTAGTGGAAAAAAAACTTGAAACAATACAAGTACCAAGTATGAAATCTTTTAACCCAAAGTGTAGTGTATCCAAAAACCTTGGATAAAGGTACCTTGATTTATAATTTCAATAAAGTCTGTCTTACCCACACTAGGGTAATCCCTTGATAGGAATATTGAAGTCTGTCTTTCTATCATTGCAAGCCCCCAAACTTCAAGGTAGTAGGCACCTCTGTCTTCATATCCCCGGAATCCCTCAAATGTACTCAGCAACATTCAGAGTCACATGAAGCAATTATGAACAAGTTGTTCAGTACTCACAAAGCATGAGAGTCTCTCTCTATAAATCATTTCACCATCATGTAATCTCTAGAGTTGTGGAACAGTTCTCAGTTCTTTTTGTTGTTCTCAACTTGTTCAAATGAACTCTTATTTATAGGCCCAATTTCAATGGTCAGATCCCTCCTCCAACAGTCATATTGTTCCTTGAATTTCAGAAGGACCTATACATGTGTCACTCAAACAACAATTGGTTAGAAACTGAATACAGGACATCATTTTATAACTAAGACAAGAGTAAGTAAAGTATGGTTGCTCAACCAAATTCAATTTTTTGAAGTCTATGGGAAAATAGAATTCAGAGTCTAAACAAGAAAACCTTCAGAGTCTATGTTACAAGGATATACAGATTCTTTTTTCAAGGAATTAGGAATCAGAATTCTTATAGATTTAATAGTATGAATTCTGAGGAATTTGGAGTCTGAATTTTGAAGAATTCAGAACAGGAATTCCAAGGAATTCAGAGTCGGAATTATGAGGAATTCAGAGTCCAAATTATGAGGAATTCAGAAACTGAATTATAATGAATTCAGAACCTGAATTCTAAGGAATACAAGGTCCTAATTCTATGGAATTCAAAACCTGAATTTCAGAAAATTCAGAGTTTGAATTTCAATGAATTTGGAGTCTGAATTTGTGAGATTCCAGATTCAGAATATTAGAGAATTTAGAGTCTGAATTTCAAAGAATTCTGATTCTGAATATCAGATAATTTGGAACCTAAATTTGGATCCTAAACACAGAATACTCGATATCTAATTATTTATAGGGTTCTAGGGATTTAGATGTGAAATTGAATTTTACACTTAGGAATAAAAAGAGTTAGATTTAGAGAAACTAAAATATGAATGATGAAAAACATGGTAAGGATAAATTTCCTTGGGGAAGTAAAATTTTCCTTATCAGGATGAAACTTATGGAAAATGAAATTTGACTTAAGATAGGGTGTTTTTGATTTTAAAAACATGAAGAAGTGTAAAATTCATAAGGAAACCTTTTGACTCAATAATATCCTCCTTTTTGTAAGGTACAAACATCCTTTCAAAAAAGAATATAAGGACTTAGAAAATTTTTTGGGCTGGTAAATAAAAACTTATCTCCCTTTACTTATGGATCAAAGTGAATACAACTAACTCACCATTAAGTTTTTGAAACACTAAGGATCATATTCTGAAATTTCTGAATGATATTTTTCATTTTCATGCATACGAAAATCTTCATGATGAAAAATCCCCCTTAAATGAACTCCCCCTTAGAGAAATTTCATTTTTACTAGGGATTATTTGTTGACATTCCTTTCTACCCCTTTATAATTTTCAAAAAGAAATATAGGGAATGGAATGAAAATTTGGTACCTGAAAATTAGTAATAAATAACCAAAAAAATGAAGAGCAACCAGAATTTCATTAGGATTGAAATATTTTTTTCAACAAGAAAATACAAAAAAAGATCAGATTTGAAAAATATTGTCCTTCCTTTTCCTTTGTCATTAGCTTCTTCACTATGGTTTTCATCTTCTTACGCTCTTTTTGATCCTCTTCTACATGATTGAGAAACTAATCTTGATCTTCTATTTTCTTCTCTAAGGCATTGATTTTCTCTTCATGATCCTTAAGAGATTCTTCTTGAACCTTAAAGACTTCTTCTTGCTTAACAAGATTCTCTTCAATATCAATTCTGACATCCCTTTCCCTTTTCCATCTTTGAGGAACATATTTTATCTTCCCACTCAAATCCTTAACTTTTTTCTTCCGAGAAGTCTGATCCATAGTTATATTTTCTTTAAAACTATTAGTGAGATCCATGATCTTCATATCTTTGGTGTCAAAATCATCCTTTACACTTTCTTGAAAATTATGAAAGATTATCATCTCGTCAATTGTCTTCCTCAACTAGCTTTTAATATTTTTTCATGATCATTTATGAGCCTTATATCTAATGAGAAAAGTCTTGAAGTCTGCCTCAATTTTGACACACTTTTCTATCACTATGGATACTGAATCTGATTTTTGATTTAATGAATGCTGGAGCATCTACATCTCGATTCTATACTGGGAAATAATGGAATAGTCCCAACAATATTTTTCAAAGACTGAACTACAAAATTGTGTCTAAGTGAGGATGATTCTGAATCAGAGACATTGGTTAGTGAGGATTATTTTTTTTAATTCAATAACCTTCCTCTTTGATAAACCTCCATCTTCATTATTGTTTACCAAAACCTTGATAGGTGCATCCACAACCACCTGTTTTCCCTTATAATCCTTCAGAATGTATTCTTCTTGATCAAGAGATTCATTTTCACTATCTGATAGCTAAACTATTTTGTCTCCATCGGCTTCTTCTTTCTCGGCTCCTACCTTAACATCCTCTGGAGGAATGAAATCATGATTACTAATATCATTTTCAGACAACATACTCACTTACCCCTCTCTCATATAATCTTCTCTAGGGGTAGAATGTTTTGAATACTCTACTTTAGAAGTTCGGATTGATAACTTCACAGAGGGAATCTTCTTATCTTGATAATCTTCCAATTTCTTAATGATATCATCAGTATCACCACTCCCTTCTTCCTCTTCATCTTCTACTTATTTTTATTAAACTATTTCTTCGACTTGATCTTTTTTTGGAATCAATAAATTCTTTCTCGGAGTCTCTAGTAATGGTTCTAACAAAAACGATTCTGGTACCAAAATATTCTCAGAGTCTTTCTCAGCATCCTTCAGAACAGATTGCACTATATCAGCCTCAGACAACTTCTTCCTTTACTTCTTTTTATTTTCTTCATTTTCTAGATTCTCATTTTTATTTTCCTAAAATGATTTTGCTTCAGTATGATCCAATCCAAAACTAGGCTCTCCTGCTTTCATGTTCTTCTTATTTTCTCTACACTTATCCTATACTTCATCAGGATATTCTTTTTGATTCTTTCACATTGGAGGGGCAGATTGAGTTTCCTTAGCCACTGGGGGTTTTGTCTTCTCTTCTGGTTCCTTCACCTTCCTTTTTCTTCCACCCTTGTTAGAATATTCATCCACTTTTGGCTTCTTTGATAGAGCATCAACTTCTACTTCTGGAAAATCATGAAATTCTCCGAATTGACTATTAAATCCAATATTCATCCTCCTTAGAGTATCATCACTAAATATCATCACTTTACCATTATTCATCTTAGAACTACAAGGAATCTTGAAAGAATTGAAAAAAATAACTATGATTTTTGAAAGAATGGACGGATACATAATTAACTGAGACATCAAATTTTCATTCTTTATATTCTCAATCGTAACCAAGATATGCTTAACTAGGTTTATCTTTATTAGGGTAACCAGGAAATCCAAATATAAATATTAGTTTTATTCAGGGTATCCTTGTCCACTTTTCTTGAAATTTGAAAACCATGAACCCATAACTGAACAATCTTAAGATTTGTAGAGAGATGAAAAAATTTTGGAGTCTTCACTTCTTCAAGACCAAGAAAAGATAGAGCCTTTTTCTTATCAAAGTATCCGATTACACCAGGTAGCTTGTGAGAGAAAAATTTAGCTTCCCCCTCATAAGGAATTCCTATCAGATTTGTTTCCATGTTATAAGAAAGAAAATATGTCTTTCGACAACTCTTGAATGAAAATTTATCTCTTCCTCCTTCATTGAAAAAACTAACTATCTCATAGAATTCAACCAGTAATTCTGAATACATTGGATATTTTGATTTTGGTTTTGATATGCAAACATTTTCATAACTATTCATCTTGATATTCTTAGACACAATAGAATCATACTTGGCATAAAACTTTGGATCCACTAACCTTTCACATTAGATCTACCACATAGATATTTCTTTAACACTTGAAATATCTTTCTGAGAATAGGATTCAGCAGACATTTGGATTTAAGGAAACATTGAAGATTCAGAACGACTTTTAAAAATAGAGGTAGAGCTTCAGCATGCGAAGGCTTGAGTTTCGATGTGGGACAACCATTGGGGGTCCTTTATATAGGAAATCGAATTGATGGTTTAGCTTCCCAGATTGATCCAATAGTTGAAATTATCTTGAGAAGATTTGATGGTTGATATTATATCCAAAGAATTATTTTGATAGATTCCAATCTTTTAATGTTTTTAAGAAAAAACATTCGGATTTAAGGAAAAATGAATCCGAAAAATTTAAAGCAAAATAAAATACTGACAAGTAAATGATGATTACGAAATGTTTAGGAAAAGAACTAACATCTTTCGGATTGATATGAATGTTATTCGTAATGAGGAAAACATTTCTTGGAGAACATTGGGTTCCAAAATTTTCATTACGAAAAAAAAACTACGAAAATTTTAACTGCGAAAATTTTGAGTGCGAAAATTTTGACTATGAAAATTTTAACTACGTAAATAAATTTAGCTATCCAGAAAATGTAATCCTTCTATGAAAAGTAATTTCTTACTGTAAAGAGATAGGTTTAAACAAGATGTTAATAAGTAATATTACCTTATGGTTATCATTCCTTACTACTATTTTATGTATTCAAATCTATCGTATGGTAAATATTTTATGAAAATATCAGTAAGCTAATCTTGTGTTCCGATAAATTGAATAATGATATCTCCTTTTTGTGTGTGATCCCTAATAAAGTGATGCCTAATATCTATGTGTTTTTTACAAGAGTGATGTATAGGGTTTTTACTTAAGGAAATGGCACTAGTATTATCACAAAATATTTGTGTTTTGGTAAAACTCATATCATAGTATGTTAGTGTGTGTTGTATCCACAAAACTTGAGCATAACAACCTCAAGCTACTATATATTCAGCTTCAGCAGTGGAATGTGCTACTGAGTGTTTCTTTTTTCATGACCAAGAATCTAATGAATCTCTTATTAAATGACAATTTCCGAATATACTTTTCATATCTGTTGTACATCCACCGAAGTCAGCATCTGAAAAACTTTTTAAAACAAAATCATTTCTAGATGTATAAAAGAGTCATAGATCCATGGTTCCCTTTATGTAGTGAAAAATTATTTTCATTGCCTTTAAGTGAGATTCCTTAGGATTGTATTGATATCTTGTAGATAAGAATACTTAAAACATTATGTCTGGGTGAATAGCTGTCATGTAAAGTAGACTTCCTATCATTACTCTAAAAGATGTTTGATCTACTGGTTTCCAAGCATCATCAAGATCAAGTGAATTTAAGGTACCAATGGGAGTACTTATACTTTTAGTGTTTTCATATCCATACTTTTTAAAAAGAAATTTAATATAATTATGTTGGGATGTATATATTCCTTCTTATTTTTAACATATTTGAAAACAAAGGAAAAATGTTAACTCAACCATCATACTCATTTCGAACATATATTTCATTAGATCTACAAAGGAATCAGTTAAAGATTGCTGATCTGAACCAAATATAATTTCATCAACATAGATTTGAACAGTCAAAACATTTTTCTTATCTTTATATATATAAAGTGGTGGATCATCATTTCACTTAACATGATTATTTTGAAAAAAAATCTTGTAAGTCTATCATATCAGGCTCTTGGGGCTTGTATGAGTCCATACAATGCTTTGGTAAGTTTGAAAACATGTTCAGGGTGTTTTGAGTCTTCAAAACCAAGAGGTTGTTCAACGAAAACTTTTTCTTGAACAAAACCATTAAGGAAAGAACATTTAACATCCATTTAAAAAATATTGAAATTGAACAATGCTGCAAAGGCAAGTATAATATGAATAGATTCAAGTCTAGCTACTGGAGCATAGGTTTCTTCATAGTCTATTCCTTCTTGTTGATTATAGCCTTTAGTAACTAATATAGCTTTATTTCATACAATGATTCCATTTTCATCACACTTATTTCTGAAGACTTATTTCACTCCAATAAGAGAAGTTTCCTTAGGTCTTTCAACCAAGGTCCATACATTATTCCTTAAAAATTCCTTTAGCTCATCTTGCATAGCTTTTATCCAATCATCATCGCCTAAAGCTTCATAAGTGCTTTTTTGTTCAAATTGGGAAAGGAGTGCAAGATGTTATACTTTATTTCTTAAGGAATTTCTAGTCCTTATAGGTTCATTTACATTACCAATGATACTATCACTAGGATGATTCTTAAGAAATGGCTGCTTTGGGTTTTCTAAAACTTGTTCATCAATGTAGGGTAGGAAGTCTTCTGGAGTAAATGCATCAGAAACATTTTCTTTGACATTTTCCTTATCAGAAGGATCGTCTATCAAGAGTTTTTAATCAGTTTTTGAAAAAACATCTGAAGATGTAGGTTGATTTTGTTTAAAAACAAAAGTACCAATTTCATTAAATTTAACATGTATTGTTTTTTCAATAGTACAAGTGTTTTTATTGAAAACTCTATAAGCCTTAGAAGTTGTGGAATAGCCTAAGAAAATTCCTTGATCAGATTTTGGTGCGAAATTGTGTAAATTGCCTTTAGTATTAAGAATGAATACCATGCAACAAAAAACCATGAAGTAGGAATTTCTAGGTTTTCTACCATTCTATAACTCATAAGGTGTTTTATTTAGAAAATTTCTAATCAAAACATGATTTATAGTATAGAATGTAGTACTTAAAGCTTCAGCCCAAAAATGTTTGGCTACCAAATATTCACTCAACATGGTTCGTGTTATCTTTTGAAGAATTCTATTTCTTCTTTCAACAACACCATTTTGTTGAGGGGTTCTTGTTGCTGTAAAGTTATGAGTAATGAATTTTCTACGACAAAATGTTCTGAAATCATAATTTTGAAATTCACCTCCATGAGCACTATGAATAGTTATCAAAGGATGGGTTTTCTAATTTTTAACTTGGGCTCCAAAACATTTGAAATAATAAAAAGCTTCAGATTTCTTTGCTTGAAAATAGACCCCCATAAATCTAGTGTAATCATTAACTATAACAAATATATAATATTTTCCTCCAATTCTTCCACTTTATGTTGGACCAAAAAGATCAATATGCAACAACTGTAATGCATTAGTAGTTGAGACTTCACCAACTGATTTAAAACTTGATTCATATTGCTCTCCATATTGACAAGGATCACAAATTTAGAAGAATCAAATCTAAGTTCCAATAGATCCTTAACTAGTCTTTTCTTAGAGAGTTTCCATAGGTTCCTAAGGTTACAGTATCATAACCTTCAATGAAATAACCAATAATGATCTTCCATTGCACTAAAAAAGGTATATCTTGGCTCCTATGGTCTTCTATGTTTAGTGTGTAAACATTATCTTGCTTATTGGCAGAGAGAATAGACTTTTCCTTGGAATTTTGTACTAAGCACTTGTCATTCCTAAAATTCCCAAGGTAAACTCCATCACATAATTGAATTATGCTAATGAGGTGTTTCTTAATACCCTTAACAAATAAAACATTCTAAATCAATGTTTTTTCAAGAAGAACAATGTTACCTATACCAATAATTTCTCCCTTATCATTATCTCTGAATGCTACTTTTATCCCTTCATCTTGATAATCTTTCCAAAGAAGTTTTTTTACCAGTCAGGTGTCAGGAGCATCCACTAGCCATGTACCATGGATTTCTATTGGTATTATCTTTATTTTTCTGAATACAGGAGTGTTAGGATTTTGGAACCCAAACACTCTTGGATCCCGAGACATTAGAAAGAAAAATTTTAGGAATCCAAATTTTCATTAAAAAATAAGCTTTACGAAAACCTAAAGACTGAGTTTTGTTTAAGGAACAATTATTTGCCCAATGTCAACCACACTAACACTTAGTAAAGAATAGAGCACTATGAGGAACAAAATAATTGTTACTAAAAATCGGTTTTGAACTATTATAACCAAAACTAGAATTATTCCTTAGAGGTCTTATTTGAGAATTCATCTTATCAAAATTTTCCTTACCTAAGGTTAAGTTTTACAAACACTTCCTCAAGGAAAATATTTTTGACTTTAGTCTAATAAGTAAGTTCTTATCCTCAAAAACATTAGTTTTAGCACAAGAGTTAGTCTCAAAAACATATTTCATAGAAATTACTTTTTCTAGATCCTTAGAAAGTTCATCCTTCTTATAATTAACTTCTTCGAGGTTTTATAAAATACTTTCAAAATCAAGGGATTTATTATCAAGATATTTAGAAAGATCTGATATTTCCTTAGTAAGAATATAAATCCTAGAATTTTCATTATCATGATTTTTCTAGACTTTAGAATTTTCATTCTCAAGAAGCTTAGAAAACCTAGAAACTTCTTCATATGTAGGTAAAGTATTATCTTCATCAGAAAAAGATTCTTCATTTGAGGATTCATAATATTTACTATCACTATTAATATAATTCAAGGATACATTGGTGATGGACTCATCATTTTGTACCTTATCCATTAAACAATGATTTTCAACAGGTAGTCTGGATATTAGACCAAGATTCTTCTATCCAGAAGATTCGTAATCTGAGGATTCATCAAAAGAGTCTCCACCACTGGCACTCTAGGTGTCATCAGCTTTCAAAACATTCTTAGCTTTAGATTTTTAGTACTTCTTTCTATTCCTCTTAGAATTTTTTCCTTTCTATCTTTTCTATTAAGCATAGGACAATCTAGCCTTATATGACCTTTTCTTTTTCATTCATGACAAGTAACTTCAGAGTATTTCTTGTCCTTTATTTCTTTCTTCATATATCTACTCGGAAAGTCGTTCTTCCCGACTATCTTGTTCATCAATCGAGCAAGATTAGCTAGTTCATTATCAGAATGTTCACTTTTACTTGATTCAGATAAAACAGTGACCTTCTTCGATACAGCTCTTGTAACTCTCGTATGAGTCTTGGATTTCATATGATTAAAGGTAGTTGTAAATGAAACACTTCCATTCCCATTCTTCTTCATAACATTTTCAGCATTTCCTTTCATTCAAGTCTCATGTTGAAGAAGAGTTCCAAAAATCTCATCAAGAGTAATCTGGGAGACTTTCCTATTATCATCAATAGTTGTTCTCTTTGATTCCCACTCATTAGGAATGATGTCTATAATCTTGTCCACAATGGCCTTATCATCTAAACCGTTTTACCCCATGGATTGTAAGCCGTTGACAATAGTCATGAATCGTAGTTGTACCTTACATATAGGTTCTCTCTAAGGAATCAAAAAACCATGATACTTAGCTCTATGCATAGCTCTTCTAGTTTCAATAACTTTTTTTGTACCATAATGAAAAACTTCAAGCTTCTTCCAAATACAATTTGCTGCTTCACAAGAAGAAATATGGCTATATATATTACTAGTCATGGAACACAACAAATTATTGTGTACCTTATATTTTAGAAGATATTCAGACTTTTCTTGATTGGTAAAAGTTATGACTTCCTTATCAAGAATATTATAATCTTAAGTGATCATAACAAATTGGTCCACTCTAGTGTTAATGACATAAGTCTTCATACGATATCTCCAATATTCATGATCATTCCCATAAAAAATAGGTGGTCTCGTAGGATTAATATTTTCAATTGAACTAACATTCATTCCTTCCATCTCAAAGAAAAAATATTTTCACACAAACTTGTTAGTAATAAAAGTTTGTAAACAAGGATAAAAATATCCTAAGCAAGGAAAATATAGAATAAAGAAAAACTTGAGCAACAAAACTTATATGTGAATATAATTATTTCATAGAACTGCTCTGATACCAATTGTAGGATAGAAATAATGATATAGGTGATCAATATACAAGAGGGGGGGTTAGTTGTATACGTTAAAAAATTCCTTCAGAAATTTTAAAGATGGTAATGTTAAACAAAGTTAAACAGGGTAAATTCACAAGACCTCTTAGTTGAACATACTTGCTTGATTCCGGAAATATGGTTCTGGAAATGAAACTTAACAAAAGTTTACAAGAACACAGATTCTACCTTAAATCTTATAGAATCATACTAATCCTAGAATACAAGTACAAGAAACAATAATATAGTTATACTTTCCATGTCAATCCAAATATAGAAGAAAAAAACTTGAACCAATAAAAGTATCAAGTATGAAATCTTTTAACCCAAAGCGTAGTGTATCCAACAACCTTGGATAAAAGTCCATTGATTTATACTTTCAATAAAGTCTATCTTACCCACACCAGGGTAATCCCTCGATAGGAATATCGTGGTCCATCTTGCTTTCCCCACAAGCCCTCAAACTTCAAGATAGTCCGAACCTCTGTCTTCTTATCCTCAGAAGCCATCAAATGTACTCAGCAACATTCAGAGTTGCAAGAAGCAATTCTGAACTGGATGTTTAGTACGCACAAAGAATGAGAGTCTCTCCCTAGAAATCACATTAGCAGCATGTAATATCTAGATTCATAGAATAGTTCTCAGTTCTTGTTGTTGTTGTAAGCTCATTCAAATGTGCTCCAAATTATAGGCACATCTTCAACAGTCGGCTCCATCCTCCAACGGTCATACTTTTCCTTGAATTTCAGAGGGACCTATACATGTGTCACTCAATCAATGGTTGGTTTGAAACTAAATTAATGAAATCATTTTATAACTAAAACAAGAGTATGTAAAATATGGTTTCTCAACAAAATTCAATTTTTTGGTGTCTAAGGAAAAATTGAATTTCGAATCTAAACGAGTAATCCTTCAGAGTATATGTTACAAGGATATACATATTCTATTTTTCAAGGATTTCAGAGTATGGTTTATAAGGAATTCGGAACCTGAATTCTGAGGAACTCAGCATCTGAATGCTAAAGAATTTAGAGTCTAAATTCTGAGGAATTTGGAGTCCGAATTCTGAGGAATTCATAGTCATAATTCTAAAGAATTCGAAATCTCAATTTTAAGTAATTCAGAGTATTAATTATAAGGAATTAGGAACCTGAATTTTATAGAATTCATAGTATGAATTTCATAGAATTCAGAGTCTGAATTTCAGAGAATTCGGATTCTGAATTTCAGAGAATTCGAAGTCTGAATTTTAGAGAATTCGGATTCTGAATTTCAAAGAATTCAGAACATTAATTCAGATTTTGAAAACAGAATAGTCTATATCGAAGTATTTATAGAATTCTGAGGTTTTATATGTGAAACTGAATTTTACACTTAATAATAAAAAGTGTTAGATTTAGAGAAACTAAAATATGAACAATGTAAAACATGGTAAGGATAAATTTTCTTGGGGAAGGAAAATTTTCCTTATCAAGATGAAATAACTGCAAAATGAAATTTCCCTTAAGATTGGGTGTTTTTGTTTTTCAAAACATGAAGTAATGGAAAAGTCATACAGAAACCTTATTGACTCTACACTATAATGATCTTTCCATTTTCACTACCATTGTTAAGTATTTAATAAAGAAGAATCATGCTAAGAACAACCAAAATAATATATCTTGTTCCATAATAAAGTCAGCCATTGTGTTCTATGTGTAAAAATACTCAGGATAGGATACTCATTGACCAAAATACAAGTCCCGAAGAAGGAGACATGAGATGAATAATTTTCTAGAATAAGTACATTGCATGTGATATTTCTATGCTGCAGAGAAATGATATCCTATGGACATGGCTTGGAATCCATTTCATTCTACATGGTGAGAACAAGAAGAACACAAAATATATCTATTGTTTAGGGATTTCCCATATACTCCTAGACATGCCCGTGTACTTTAATCCTTGACAATGTACTTGAAAATATACTTGGCTATTCTATAGTTCTGTCTTGTGCCTATGTACTCTTGTTGTGTACAATGTGTCATCCGTATGGGGTCTTATGCAGTTGTAGAAGACACACAAACTAGCTTCCTAGGTAGGGTCACATAGCATGTGGGTCTGGACACACGACATGTGATCCATAACTTTTCCCAAAACCCTAGAACTATAGTCAGGGGGTACACATCATGTGTTTTTTGAGATACACATTGTGTAGTCAGGTTTCTTTTCAGAAAGGTCCAAACCACTATGTGATTTCTATATCCACACAAATTACCAGGAATCAAGCTGATTGACAGCTCAATATTGAAGTAAATTTCCTCTATCCATCATTTCCCAACATCTATTAGCCCAAAAATCACAAGAACAAAGGTGCAACCACCATCAAATAGGCATTCTCGGCCAAAAATTCTGTAATTGGGGAAACCATGGAGAGAACATGGCATAATAAGAATAAACATAATTAAAAAATTTAATTCATCTATGAATCTCATGTTAATAACTTGTGATTGTAAAATTAAATAAATCTGATAAAATCCATGATTTAAAATTTTAATCAAAAGGGATAAATAAATAATTAGTGATTCCTACCATGATTTGGATTTATCATTGGTGAATAATGCAATCACCAGTGATGGAGAAGTCCCGTTGTGTTCTCTACCTCTCAATCCACATTGTTATGATCACACATCATCCTCTGATATGATTTAAGAATGAATAATTCTCAAATCTACACTCAATTCTCATAGATTATATGAGGCCAAACTTATAAAGAAATTTCAAGGAGGAATATATATGGAAATTAGTATGTGGGAATTTAAAAATAATTAAATTTATTTATTTATTTATTTATTTTAATTAAATGCACCACCAATGACTACATCAACTAGATATCAATCACAATACAACCTTAAGTCGTGCATTTGGTAAAACCCATGTTCCAGACTCAACCATAGTCTCAAATATTTGATCCAAGATACCTTTTGGGGGTTATTTAAATATTTTAGGAAAACTAAATGCATGTGCTATTAATATATTTAATATTTTTATAATATAAATTTGGGTCTCATCAGCCCAAAAAAACTATCATGGTGACTCAATGCCTGGCTCTAAAATATTAATTAATATATTTCAAATCATTATAATGAAAAAAAAGATTCAGTACATCATAAAATTCTATTAATTCCATTTTTCGAACTGTTCATATAATTTGACCTTGAAAACTACATGAATACAAAGGAGTTATAATATAATCCTTTCACACATAAAAGATATGTTATATTCATCTAAAAATTCATTTTATATAATAATTCATCCAAATTTAGTTAATTTTATTATTCTTATGATTATTTATATTATTTTTCTATTAAATGAATAAATACTGTGTCAATATTACATAGACATTTAAGGTAATAATTTAATAAAAAAGTAAAATACATTACAATGATAAATAATTAATTCATACTTTAAATAAACATTTATAACCAAAAATTTCTTCTTTTTATCCTTATAATAAAAATTTAGAGTTATTATTGTCTCGAGAGTGACATTTTATATTTAACATTTTCCAAAAATAATATAAAGGTCAAAATCTTGTAAAAATAGAACCAAGTGGCCATATATTTGATACTTTAATGGAAATTTATGAAATATCCCCATACAGTATGATAATGAAAGGCTTTGGTTTGATTTTGATACCCTATATTATTATTTTAACCATATTTTACACATTTTACTCTTACTGAGGTGAAAAATATTTACTGAGTTTACTATTCATAATGACAAAAATTAAAACAGAACTATTTACAATATTTTAACCTTCTTATCAAAAATATGGTATCTAGTTTTCAAGATTCAAACACTAGAAGTGGAAAAAAATAATTTAATATAAAACACAAAACATAATGAAAAACATGTTTTTTAGAAAAACCCTTTTTATATATAAATTTTTTTAATACCAAATTAAAACATAATTTTTTTCATAATGAAATTATTTGAATTATTAATAATATAATATTACTAATTTTAATTTCAAACTATTTTAAAACAAAATGTAACATTTTACATGCTTGAAACAAAAACACATTTTTCACTAAAAATCAGTATTTTTCACTATTCACTAAAAAATGAATATTTTCAACAAAACATTACCCTAATATATTTTGGATTTGATGATTTCAAATATTTAATTCATTTTAACAAGTAAAATTTATACAATTACTAATAATTATGTATAACATTATTTCAAAATAATAGTTTTGAAGGAAGCATATTTTTTAACCATACTATGAATTTACTAAAAGATGAATCTTATTTCCTAAGAATTAATCGTCAAATTTTTATTGATTATAACCTTTATATATATATATTTTTTTTAATTTAGGCTTTCATATTTATACCCTCCAATTCAAAATCTATGTTATAATGTTCATATTTAAATAATAATATTTCTTTTTTCGTTGGAGATCAGTGTTGTGTTCTACATGTGCCTTCAAACAAAATGTTTTAATTTTAAAATATATGGGTGTTGAAAATATATTATTAATTATCAGACTCCTTAACACTCTATACAATTTATGTATAACCTCCTCATTGTATAGTCACATGTCACTATGCCACCTCATATAGTGGGGACAACCTTTACGCTGCCCCTCACTCTTCCTATTTCTGATGACCCATTCTTGTCCATCTTCACCCAAAGATTCTTGGGATGTTTATTTTTGATATTACTAATATAGATATTAATATATATGATTGATCATTTTCCTTTGACCGACTTTATCTAGAATAAATTTTTTAATCTTCCTCAATAATATACCTTTTCCAAAAATAAATCCATCCCAAAATAAGTCATTCTAATATACCTTATTCAATAAAATTAAACTCATATTAAAATTATAATCATCTAAAAATGAATATAAGTAATATTTTAAATTATAAAAATAATTCGATGGTACTTAAAATTATGTTTAAAATCTCTCCTAGTATAATTAATCCTCTTTGAGTATTTCTAAGCAGTTATATTACCTTTGTAACTCCAACTATAATTCATCAATCTCAGCTTCTCTTAATCTTTATCCAAATTAATTTCAACATTGATTATAGTTTAATCACATAGATATGGATTCATTAATGAGCTAGCATAAAAAATAATCTTTTAATCAATAGTTCTTAAATCTATACTTTATCCATATGGTAAACTACACATGTATCATGTCGTTAATAATGTGTTTCTTATATGTTCTGTCAGCACATGACTTTCACGTTATAGAAAATTCTAAAATCATCAAATGTAATTCCTTATTTATAAAAATAAGCATCTTCTCACTTATAAACCATCTTTTCCAACTTATGTAATATTTTATGGTGTCTTCCAATGTAATTAATCTCCCTCTTCCCATGATACTCACCAAACATGGGGAACCTCATTTAACACATTCACATAACCAAAATTCATCACAAATTGATTTTTATTTAAATAAAACCTCAACATTCTATTTACATTCTTATTGAAAAAAACAATATAACCAGCATAAATCCATCCGGTTTATTCACTTTACTCAAGAGGGAATCCAATTATTCATAAATCTAACTCCCAATATATATAAACCATATTCAATAAGTAAATTCAAATTGATAACTTTAATTGAAAACTGAGGTCAAATTATGTGAAAAATAAATCTTATTCAAGCATACGTAGCCTTTGATTCATGACTTGGAAATTTTAAAATAAGATTTTAAAAAAAATAAAACTACTTATAAAATTAATCAAAATATAAAAAATATATATCTATGAATAATAAATAAGATAATAAATTTTAAATAAATGAATACTTCATATATTTAAACAGGAGATAATCATTTATAAAGAGTTAATAAATAAAATATAATTATACAAATTTCATAATATTTAACTAATTAATATGGAAATTATATAATTTTGAATATAAGATTATTATATTCATTCTATAATATGAATTACGTGGAAATTATTTTAAATATATGATATTTCATAAAATTTAAACATTTTATAATTTATTTTCTATTGAGTAAACTATTTATATAATCTAAATATCACATAAAAAACATTATTTAAATATTTATCAAATCAATTAGTAAAACTCTTCTGATGTGGTATAAATAATGTCCCAAATAAGGAACCTTAATTCGATTAATTCAAATTAAGTATTATGTACAATTCATAATCTTAAAATATTACCATTTTATATTTAACCATATTTTGTAATTTATAAATACTTTATTTAATTCATAATGCATTCCATATAATTAATTAAAAGGTATTGTTAATATTAATATTTAAAAATATGGAATATTTAATAATAGATATGTTGTAAACAATTATTAATTAATTAAAAGTAATTATAATTAATTTATTTATAAACACTTTATAAATTGATAGATATCCAAGAAATACCTTTTATCATTCATTATAAATAATTTGTAAATAAAAAAATCTAATTCACTATTAAATTTAAATAAAATAATTTTTTACATAAGATGTATTTAATGATTTAGGTTGAATCAAAGTTTGTTATTGATAACCTTGTGAGTCATATTTTATGATTGATTCTTATGTCATCTCCAATGATATCGACATATGTAAAAAAAAATTAGTTTCATGGAAAAGGGAAAAAATCATATGCATCAACAAAAAACATATGTATAAAAAACCTTACCTATTGAAAAAGTTTTTATGAGAACAAACACATTTAAACAGATTTTATGATATAGAAAATATTTAAAATATGATTTGATTATCTATTTTCATTAAATATGCGAACAAATAATTGTTTTTGATATTGAACGGTGTATGCAATGGAATAGTTCCAAATTTAATGTACTAAGCATATCGTACCGTATGATATGTAGATATCATACAATTTGATTAATCCAAATAGAAAAAACTATCCATATCAGATTTTATAATTATATTATGATAAATAATATGATTCTGAATTCTTAAATTAAAAACATGTTTTTAATAGTATAAAAAATATTGTATTCTCTTATACCACATTGGGATTTATGGGGATCTAATAATAGTTATTGGATACAAAATAAGTTGTTAATAATTTCAATCCCAAGATCGGCATGCTTAGAAAAATGAAATCAATTTTAATGCAATATATTTTAAGAAACCAGTGTGTAACATAAACCATCCCTCATATTTCATTATCTTCATATGGGTTTGATGAAGATTGCAATATTGGATGTTAATGGGATTCCCACCTATGGAGGTGTCTACAGGTTAGATAAAATCATTCAATATTTTAATGGTATCCTTCTTTCTCCACATTGAGATATTTCCTCAGTGCATAAAAGAGGTTGAATAAAGTGAGAATCAGGTATATGGGAGTTTCCACTAAGAATAAATAAATCACTTATTCTTCTTAAATAACATGGTATTGGATTTTTATAGACCCTAAAGGACTCTCCTCAAAATAACATGCATCAACCCATGTTCTAATAATTCATGAGTAAATAAAATAGTGTCTTCATGCATCTCATTTTGAATGCTTATCTCTATATATAAAAAATATTTTAACAAACCTTTTAGGAAAACCAATGTGTAAGATATTTTGCAGTTAAATTTTTAAGAAATCATTACTTTAAACGTATTGATGTAGTTCTAAAAACATTTTACCTTAGGATTCATTCAACAAAAATCCTACCAAGTTGTATAATATAACTAAATAAGAAATATATATGATATCCCTATGTTTTATAATACAACACAACCATACATCACATACAGGTGGTATCTGAAATGGTTTTATAATGTCCCCATGTCATATAAAATAACATGACCAATTTTAACTCGTACAATAGAGCTTTAGATAATATTTTACCCTTTAGATATTAGCATTGTTATATGTATGTGTGTGTGTGTATTACAATTAATTTTATTTATCTATTATATATTATTATATCCTATCTAGAAGTGTGAGTTGTGTGTAAGTGAATTAGTCTTATGCCTCTAATCATGTATGATATTCCGAATCGGGTATTTTCATCATCCCATGGCCTATTGGAGGAAGGATTGGGGTGACACAATCGGTTTACCCCTACCTTAGAGCTATCTTAGTGGGTTGAGTCATGTCAGAGTAGATTTTATGATAGGGAACCCAATATTGGTGTGGAAGCTGATGTATTCATTCACTAGGAATTTGATAACATACTTGTCAAATCAGTATATTGAGGCACTAATTTTAGGGAACAAAAAAATAGTCCACGTATAATATAGGAATGATTCATTGATTTACATTTTCTTCTTGATTCACCTCCCTGGATATTCATTAATGATGATGGTCTATCTTATTAAATTGTAGGATGCTTCCACAGAAGCTTCTAGTTAGGATCCCATGGTAGGATTGTGACAGGGTTATGATTGTGATTGAGCCTCTCGTTGATTTCTAGTTAAGAGATGGGGATTCAATCTACGGGATGGATCTTGGGGTGACTCCACCAAGCATGTAGGAGATAGTACATCTACCCATTGTGCAGTGAGAAGATCTATATCCCATAGTTCATGAAGAGAAATATAAGGTAGCAGTTACTGGTTGCAGTCATCCTAAAAGTGGAGTAGATAGCCATGGTTGATTGGTGATAGTAACTATGGTCATGACACAAGAGGTATTCACATTCATATACTCATACCTAAGGATCAATATATTAGGATACACATAGATGATCTACTTAACTATTTTCTAGTAATTTATATTCCTGTGAAGGAAGGGTTCATTTGAAATATGACCTCCTAAACCATTTTTTAGTAGAGGCTAGTTTTTCAATTAATAGACCACTACATAAATAGTAGAATAATGAATAGGGACCTCTTAGTGGCGGATAGGGTGGTCCTCATGAAAGTGGATTTGGTAGAGGAGATAGTGGTGCTCTAGGAGGAGGAGTTTAAGGAGGATGATTCTATGATTTTCTTCAACAAACACTGCCCCCATGTGGTCCAATCTAGGGTCAGAGGGATAGATGTCACGGATGAAACAAGATACAAATGATAAAGTGTTACAACCACGTAGTGTCTTACATGATTTGAGGTGCAATATGTGTTTACTCTACAATGGAACTCATACATTTAGATACCAGTGCATGTTATCCCTTTATTGTTGCAACCCTAGTTTGATACATATAGATTTTGGTAGAGGCCCTATATTAACCCATTTGGCAATAGACATACACAAGAAGTGATCACCTTCTCACCCACATCCATCTATGACACAAGCTTTAATTTAGTGGATATTATTTTTCATGGGACCTCATAGTGGCTATGTTGAATCCCTACAATATCCTCCTTATCATGGATTGCCTATACATAGTTCTTGAATGGATAAAATAATACCATTGGAGAGTGTTTTTATTATATTTTTTTGGATTAATATTATACTTTGTGGGTGAGTGGTACATTTTGTAGTGATGGATAGAGCCTATATATGGGATGTTAAAATCATTCACCCATCAATTGGTGATTTTGGATCTCTGTGTGGTTGATGCCTCAGACAATCATCTTCTTTTTATGGTGGAGGATTTCATGTATTTTTTTTCCAAAGATACTCTAGGGTTACCCCCTCACTGAGATGCGAAATTTTGCATCGTGATATACCTCTATACTAATCTATCATCTTTAATTTCTTTTCAAATGCACCGAAATGAGCTCAGGGAGTTGAAGGTGTATTTAGATTACTTTATGGGTAAATGTTTCATCATGTCCAATGTGTTCCCATGAGCAGATCTGATGTTTTTATATAAAAAGGAAGATATAATATTGAGGTTTTTTGGAATCCTCATTTATTAATCATGTTTTAATGATAAAATATCATATTTTGTCTCTAAACCTTTTTAACTCTATGTAATCTATCTCACATAAAATGTATAGTAGCTTAGTAAAAGCTATCCAAAGATATTAAGTGTTATACAGTCAGTTTGGATACTATATACTATCTTAATTCACTTTATAATGATTTCTATGAAAAATGGTTAAGTTTAATTCATTTCATAAATACTATTGCTTATGTCTGAATACAGATATTTGCCTAAGTCATGAGACATCGTGACAAGCAGACACTATGACATACAGACACCGTGACATCTAGACACCATGAACCAGATACCATGACAAGCAAACCCCATGACATCAAGACACTGTGAAATCCAGATGTCGTGAACAGGACACCATGAACAAGACATCATGAACAAGACACTCTGAACAAGACACCGTGACCGTGAGACACTGTGACCAATCAAGACATATTGACAAGCAGACACCGTGACAAGCAGACACCGTGACAAGCAGACACTGTGACCGTGAGACAACATGACCGTGAGACACCATGATCAATCCAGAAACTGTGTGAAAGAGACATCATTTCCATGACATACTGTGACACTATTTCCTAATATATTTTGTCATATTTCAATTTAATCTATAACGGTTATATTTGAAGATTTTAATGCACTAACATAATTAATGTTTCTTTGTAGGAATATTATCGGACAGTATGAGGTACGAGGTCCAGAATACATCCATCATGTGGCCCCAACACATGCACTCCAAGATAAAAGAGTAATGTGACACAGGACCAAAAAGAGGATATACGCGAGAGCAGTTGAACGATACTGAAAAAGAAAATAATTTGGTGGGTGTGAGTGCGAAAATAGAATACACATAGAGAATTGGTTTATGAAACGTGACTCTGCTGAGGAAAACACAAAGCATACTAGAATCCTGATAACATTTTAGTACTATAAAACACCATGAAGAACACAAGCCAAATCTGTCTGATTTGTGACACTCTGTTTTCCATACAAGGACTTGAGTTTTTCATCTGCCTCATATCAGAAGTCCAGAGCTGAAAAGACTAACACTCAGAGCAGTTATAAACCTATCTCAATACTTCTTATCCATTGTGTATCACAATAGAGCAGAGTGTGTATTACTAACTTTCGAGAAAAGTGTGTATCTATATTACAACACACTTTGTATCCTACATTAAACTGATGGATATAAGATATCCTTAATCAAACACTCTTTTATTCTTGTGTATACCCATGGATAAGTGTGGAAGAGGTCCCTATGTGGCTTGGTTTTTTGTACCCACGGAAAACTGTGGAAGAGGTCCATGTGTGGGCTGGACAGTCCTGTATATAGTTGTTAACTCCGATCCAGGGTGTAGATCAAGTTTATTTATATAAACTGCTTGGTGGTAGGTGATCACCAAGTGGAGTGGATTAGGTCTCAGCTTGAGACCGAACCACTTGTTTCATATCTGTTGCGCTGTTTATTTTAGTCTTCTCTATTTTACTGCGTCATTGTATAATTCAGATATCACTAAATTCACTTTGATAGTTACTCTTGGAATGAAGTTATAATTGTCTTACCTTAGTAGAATAGCTTCAAAAGTAATATTAATAACTGAAATTAATATTATTTAGAACTAATAAATCTTCTATGAAGTTATTTAAATAGTCAAACCTTTATAATAGTATAACCTTGATTAACTGGGTTGTATTTAATCTTTTGGGGAAACATTTTAGAAATAGTTTTTAATCATAAATTTTTATAGATACTCACCTCACCCCCTCTTGAGTAGTCTACTCCGACCAACATTTGGTATCAAAGGTTTTGTAGTAAGACTTTGTTTAACCTTATTAAACTGTGATTGTAGTTGTACTTTGAAGATCTATAAATTTATGTTAATTATAAATTTCAATATCATTCAAAGTATTTCTGTGTTAATGATAATAGATTGGAAGGTACTACAACCAACAGACCACCATTCTTTAATGGATCCAACTATACTCAATATAAAATTAAAATGAAAATTCACTTAGAGAGTATGGGTTTTGAAATTTGGTCTTCCATTATAGATGAATATAGGATTCCTACTACTAATATAATCACATGGGATGAACCTATAAAAACTGCGTACAATAACAATTTCAAAGCTATGAATGCCTTATACTGCTCTTTAGGAGATGAAGAATTCCATATAATTTATGCTTGTAAATCTGCCCAAGAAATTTTGGATACTCCATCTGTCTCACATGAAGGAACATCTAGTGTAAAAGAAACGAGACTTAATACTTATTCTATTAAATATGATAACATTAAATTGAATCCTAATGAGCCTATCTATGACATGTATCTTAGGTTCAATGAGATTGTCAACACATTTATTTCTCTTGGAAGTGAATTCACTACCAAGGAACAAATCCTGAGAATTATCAGATGTCTGCCCGACAGATGAAGAGGAACATATGTCTCTATTAGAGAATCATGCGACATAAGGAAGCTACCTGTAAAAGAACTCATTGGGAAACTGATGATGTACGAATAAGAACTGAAATTCAACAAGGAAGATGAGGATGAACCAAACAGGAAATCTGTTGCATTTAAGACCACCACCTCTAAACATAAAGAAAAAGAGAAATTGGAAGCTTCTGTAGAAAGTTCCAGTAGTGAAAAATCATCACCTGATAGTGATGAGGAAATGGCTCAACTGGCTAGAAGATTCAAGAAATTTTACAAGAAGAAGATCTTTTTTCAATAGCCAAACTTCAAGGGAAAATATGTCCAAAAAGGAAATTGGATGAAGGACTGGAAAAGAAGTGAAAAGACTGAAGAAATTGTCTGCTATGAATGTAAGCGCAAAGGGAATATCAAGGATGACTATCTAAAGCTCGTGTACAAAAAGAGATATGAGGACAAGGACAAGAAGTATAAAAAGGACATGAATGAAACCTGGAGTGCTTCTGAGGACATCTCAACCAACTCAGAAACATAACATGATGAACAAGAAAACAAAGCCAATATGTTTTTAATGACAAACACATCTAAGGTAACACTCGACTCTCCTATACAAAATTCAGACTATTCTAAAAATGAGAGTGACTCTAAAAATATGACTAATGAATAAATGTTTGAATATTGTAACATGCTTGAAGAAACGTGAAATGAACTAAAATAAATATATAAATCATTATAAAATAGTATGATCTTACTGTGACTGTTAAATCTAAACTCACAACTGAAAAAGAGAACAATGATCAACTGCTCAAAGAGAATAGTGAATTAAAAATTTCTAATGGGATATTAAAGAATTACCTTGAAAAGTTTACCAATGGAAATAATACCCTCACTCAAATTCTAGGAAAACAAATTTCCCCTAAATACAACACTGGAATTGGCTATCAACCTTGAAAAAAATTGTGGTAGAAAAAATTTTGTTTCAAAATATAGAACATATAATTTTGCTCCCCGTTCTGGACACAAATAAACTAATTCTATTTATGATACATCTTCTACAGTTTCATGTTCTTCTGGACCAAATAGAGTTTATTTTTCAAATACTTTACTTAATACTTATAGAAAACCTATAAGGAATATATGGGTTCCTAAAGCACTTATTACTAATATTACTAAACCCAAATAAGTATGGGTACCAAAATCTATTTTTGTTTAATAATTTTGTAGGAAATATTCTTAAAGAGTTCTTGTAAGAGTGTATGGTACTTGGATAGTGGATATTCAAGACACGTGATAGGGGACTACTCATGCATCAAGAATGTAATAAATTATATGGAGGACATGTCACATTTGGTGACAATGCCAAAGGATAGATCATTGGCCTCGGCCAAATTGGTAACTCTAACTCAGTTTTAATTTCTAAAGTATTGTTTGTTGATGGATTAAAATATAATCTACTTAGTATCTCACAATTATGTGAGGATTTATTTAATGTTAAATTTGAAAATGATGCTTGTAATGTCTTTAATTCTAAAGATGAATTATTATTTTCTACATTAAGAAATAAAAATGTTTACTCTGTTAACTTGGATTCCTTAGATTTTCATAATGATTCATGTTTATGTGAATTTCATAAAGATTACTGGCTCTGGAATAGTATATTAGGAAATTGTACTATTCACTCCATTAGAAAGATAACTAGAAAATTCTTAGTTAAAGACTTACCTAAACTTTAGTTTCCAAATGACAAAGTGTGTAATCCCTGTCAAAAGGGAAAACAACACAAAATTTCCTTCAAACAAAAGGGAGAAGTTTCAACTTCCCAACCTCTCAAACGGGTTCACATGGAATTATTTGGACCATCTAGAGTTTCTAGTTTAAATGGGAAGCACTATGTTTATGTTCTTGTATATGAATTTTATAGATAAACTAGTACTTTATTTTTGGCTCACAAAAGTGAAGCCTACTCTTATTTTACTAAATATTCCAAGTCTGTGGAAAATCATAGTGGACTTAGAATTAAATCCTTAAGAAGTGATCATGGTCATGAGTTTGAAAATCAAGAGTTTGAATCCTTTTGCTCACAAAATGGTTATAGTCCCAATTTCTCTGCCCCTAAGACACCTCAAAAAAATGAAGTTATAGAAAGAAGAAATAGAACCCTCCAAGTGATTTCTAGAACAATGCTTAGGGAATATGACCTACCTATTTATTTTTGGGCTGAAGCTATCAATACAACTTTTTATATAATCAATAGAGTGTTAATCAGAACTATTATTAAGAGGACCCCTTATGAGTTATGGAATAATAGAAAACCAAAGGTTAACTACTTCAATGTTTTTGGATGGAAAGTCTATATTCTTAATACTAAGGACAATGTTGACAAATTTTCCTCTAAGAGTGATAAAGGTATCTTTTTAGGATATTCCATATCCAGTAAATCCTACAGAGTGTTCAATAAAAGAACTAAATGTGTGGAATAATATGTCCCAGTCAAATTTGATGAAACATATCCACGTGATCCTGAAACCATTCTAGAGAACCTGGAGGGTAGTCTATCGAATATGAACATTAATCCAAAATCCTCAAACCATTTTGTGAAAGAGTTTGTGAAAACATCCAATTCTGGAAATTCCTTAGACTCAAGCCATAATGAACCTGAACCTATTGATGAACTTGAAATCATTAGTCCCTCCTTTCCTAGAGCTATTAGAACTCTCCAGAACCATCCTTTAGATGATATTGTAGGAGACCTAAATAAGGGAACACAAACTAGAGATTCTCTACAAAATCATGTTGAACATCATTTTTTCTTATCACAACTTGAATCCAAAAACATTAATGATGTTATCAATGATGAATTCTATGTGATGTCTATTCAAGAAGAACTTAATCTGTTTGAAAGGAACAATGATTGGAAACAAGTTGAAATACATAAGCACACATTCACCATAGTCACTAAATGGGTGTTTAAAAATAAGGTAGATAAGGCAGGTAACATAGTTAGACACAATTCTAGATTAGTTTCACAAGTCTATAGTCAAGAATAAAGAATTGACTATGAGAGGACCTTTGCACCAGTAGCTATACTTGAAGCCATAAGAATCTTTCTTGCTTATGCTACACATAAAAATTTCAAACTATATCAAATGGATGTTAAGAGTGCATTCTTAAATGGGTATATAGATGAGGATGTCTTTGTTCAACATCCCATGGTTTTAAAAGTCCTCATTTTCCAAATCATATTTTTAAATTATTAAAACCATTATATGGTTTAAAACATTCTCTAAGAGCTTGGTATGATCAATTGAGTACTTTTCATATTTTCAAGGGGTTTATAAAATGAATAGTTGATCATAATCTTTTTATAAAACAAATTTCAAATGATGTTTTAGTTGGTGAAATCTATGTATATGACATTATCTTTGGATCTTCAAGAAATTATTTCGGAGTTGATTTTTCTAAAATGAAGAAAAATAAATTTGAAATGAGTTGAATGGGTAAACTAAAATTCATTCTCGGATTTCAAATCTTTCAAAATAATGATGGTATTATCTTAAATCAAAGTAAATATACTAGAGATATTCTAAAACATTTTGGTTTGGATAGAAATAAAACTAGTAACACTTCAGTGAGTACCCCTTATAAGTTGGATCTTGATGAATGTGGAAAATATGTTGATCAAACTGCTTATAGAGGAATGATTGGAAGTTTACTCTACTTAACTTTTTGTCGACCATATAGTATGTTTAGTGTGTGTATGTGTGCCCGTTTTGACGAAAACCCCATGGAATCTCATTTAAATGTTGTAAATATAATTTTCAAATTCCTAAAGCATAGACTCAATCTAAGACTATTCTATCCTAGAGAAAAATAATTTGAATTAGTTAGTTATTCAGATGCTGACTTCAGTGGCTGTAAGTTAGATAGAAAAAGCACCTCTGGAACATGTCACTTTTTAGGCAAGTCACTAGTATCATGGTGTAGTAAGAAAAAAAATTATATTGCATTATCTACTGCCAAAGATGAATACATAGATTCTCATAGCTGTTGGTCACAAATCTTGTGGATGAAATGCACATTACTAGATTATGGATATCAATTCAGGCATGTACCTATGAATTGTGAAAACACAAGTGCTATTAACATTTTGAAAAATCCGGTTGCACATTCTAGTACAAATCATATTGATGTAAGACATCACTTTTTGAGAGATCATTATCAAAAGGGTGATATCACTTAGGAATTCATTGGTATCGAGTATCATCTTGCTGATATATTTAACAAACCATTAAATTTTGAAAGAATAGACTACATCATACATGAATTAGGCATGAAAAATCATAAGTAAATGTCTTATTGATTTATATCTCACTATTTTATATTTTCCTTTTTTATATCTTACTATTGTATCTCTTAGTGTTTCATGATTATGGTTTCATAGTTAGTTTTCTGTGACTACTGTCTCACAGTAACTGTCTCACCATAAAGTTCATATTTATTGTCTCATTGTAAAGTTCATGGTTACTATCTCACTATAATTCTCAGTTAATGTCTCACCATAACACTCAGTCTTCCAAACAATAATGCTAAGTTACTATCTCACCGTAACATTCATTATCTATCTCACCATAAATATTCTTTATGATTTTGTGAATTAAAAATCGTATCGTGGTAATTATTCATTTCACCTCTTTATTTTCCCGTATTTCTACTTTTGTGATGTTTGGTATTCCTAAATGATAAAATAAACGAGTATCACTTGTCCTTCACTTGATCTTTCTTCTATTCCCTTAATTTGTAACCCTTCCTCAAGCCTTCAACCTTTCTCTATCTCGAACCATCGTTGAATGCCCAAGATGAAACTCCCTTCATCATCAACTCCTGAGAAACATATCTCAAAGAAGAATAAAATCACACCCAAGATAGCACCCGAAGGTCCTCTAAACCCATATCTAGTAAACCGGGTAGTAGTACTTAAGAAAGTGTTTTTCCCCAAATGGATTATGTCATGTAGGTCTCTAGTTCATAAAGTTTTAAAAGATAAAGGCTGGTTAGAGTGGTTTTCGATGGAAGATAGACCTATTTATCCTAAGTTAATGGCTCAGTTTTATTAGTATGTTCTGTTCTCCTTTGATTCTGAAGAAGAATATATTGTGAGAAGCTGGATCAATAGCCAGAAATTCTCATTTTCTTAGTGGTTATGTTCTGCTTTCTTTAGGATAGCTCATGAAGGCATCTGTGAGGACTATTAGAGAGGACCTCCACCTTCTAGTGAGTTCTTTGTCTTGGAAGATGCTCTGATGATCTTGACTGGAAATGGCACCAAGAGAAGAGCCATTGCTACTGAACTAGATGGAGAATCAAGGCTTTTTTATGTTTATACAAAACCTGATTAGTCCAAGAAAAGGTTATTTTGCTATACTAAAATATTAGGATGTGTTTTTTATTCATCTTACGAAAAATGGGCATAGGATTAACCTTTGTAAATATATCATTCAACATATGTGTGAACCAATCAATGAAACATCCAAGTAAACCTCCCTGTTTTACTCTCATCTTATCTCATCCATGCTTTATGAAAACGTTATGGTTGGACCTAATGAGGAAGTTATCATGGACTGTGAGTACTGCCTTTCGAAAGTCACTATCAAGATAATGAAAATAAATTAGAATCCTTGGAAAAGTCATGGGTGTAAGACAATGATAGAATTTATGAAAAATTAAATCCAGTAGAACATCCCACAAGACCAAGAGATATTTCTGATACTAGTTTCGATCATGATGATGTTGTTGAGTATTATGAAGAAGAAGAAGAAGAGGTTGTTGTACCCCCTAGGGAAACTATTTCTATTGAGGAAGGCAGTGCTCCTACCCCTCATGTTGTAAGTGAAAAGGAAGTCCCTGATTCTAAAGAAGTTGTTAAGCTGGAAGATCAAACTAAGGCTGAAATAGAATCTATTGTCAAAAAAAACCGAGAAGACTACTGTGGAAGAACCTATAGAAGAAGAATTACCTATTATGCAAGAAGCTGATCTTGAAGAACTCCTAGTGGAAAAATATTATCCTGAAATAATTCCTTTGGGTGAGGAAATGATGGATCTGGCTTTTCAGTTGGCTAGAAAATAAATGAGAGAGGAACTAAGAGATGAGTCTATCAAATTAGATCAAGACCCTAATATTCTCAGTCCTGAGAAGGATACTACTGTCGAGGGGGAGAAAACCCCAAATATGGAATCTACTGAAGTAGCAAACTTGATTGTATCAAGTCCTGTAGACACTCAGTATAAATTCCACATTTTTTATGATGTGGATGACTCTTAGAAAGTCTCAGTAAAATCCCTTTACCTTTCTACTATGTTCCGATTAAGGTCTATCTCAAATCATTCCCTTGAAAAGGAACCTGATCTTGTATTAGTCTCTATTTCTGATCCTTTATCATAATAACCTTCCTTTGTTAGTAAAGCTGATATGAAGGAATTTGGTGTTACACTTTTATCTGGTGTTGAAAAAGATCTGAATTCCCAACCTACTAATGTGAAATATCTATGTGAGAAATATGTGTCATTGTTCTTGGGGAAAGTTATTTGGAAAATACAACCCAAAATACATCATGAGATTCAGGAAGTTAGAGTTGAAAATAAACAGCATAGTGATGAAGTGAAGACTCTATGTGGTATGATTGAAGAGATGCAGAGAGAGATGCCTTCGAGATCAGAGCATGCTACTCATCCTGTGGAACCTGTTGTTCCTCAAACCCCATTGAATGTTTCCTATCAGATTAAACCTCATTTAGATGACTTAGCTAAAAAGGTAGAAAAAAGAAACAAATAGATTGTGAAAGAGATGAGAGAGTTAGTTGTTAATTTTAACAAACTCACTAATGAGTATACCAACTATCTTCAAAAGGTGATAAACAAACTAAAACATCTGACCTCTGATATTAATACTTCTAAGGCATCTGGACATTCATCTCAACCTTCCCTAATTAGTGACCGGCTCAGAACAGTGGTCAAAGAAGAACTTCAGACTGTGCTTAGTGGCTTTAATAAAAATTCTATAAATGATGTTATGAAGAACACTGGTAGAGTTCTTGATCTGGTCCAAATACATTCCAAAATTGAAATTGATACTCTGAAAGAAATTTCCAAGAATGTGGATTTCTACTTCAACCGGATCTTCTCACAGGCTGACATGCCCAATCACATTAAATATCTTGTCGAAAATGTGAGGATTCCTTATATTACTCAAGATTTTAAAACCCATGTTCAAAAGCTCAAAGAGTTCACTCGTCTGTTGGATAAGTTTATGGAAAACAAGGATGGATTTGAAAAAGCTATGCAGTATGGTGGAGAGATTATTGAGGATTTTATCAAGCTTCTAAGGCCCTATATTCATGTACATAGTACAACCATTGTTGCTCCTATAACCGCCCCTCTAAGGCCTGGTATGCCTACATTCACCTCTGTCGTATCATCCACTTCTACATCTGTTAGTCAGGAACTGAGTTAGATTAGGCCAGTGATCCTTGATCAACAATTTCCTCACTCTTATACTACACCTACATTGGATCCCTCTATCTTTGAAGGTCTTACTTTACCTTCTCTATCAACCATATCACTCCCTTCTTCTACCTCCACTTTTTCTCCTCTGGCTTCCTCTTCTGTTGTTGTTGCTGCTAAGGGAAAATAGAAGATCATCCAATGAAAGAAGGACAATGCTTACTCTATTTTTATGGGAATCTTGTTTCATTTGTCTTACTTTTTGTAATACCCCTCTTTTTCTCTAATACATTATGTATTTTGCTTCACTATTTTATCTTTCTTTTTCCTGCTACTTTTTAATAATACCACAAGGGGGAGAAATATATAAGAATTATATATATAATACTTATATGAGAAATTTATGGGAGATAGATATAATTTTGTATATGTTATATGCACATTAGATATATGTTCTTATAACAAATGTAAACTTTACAGTTACATAGTTTTTTATCATAAAAAACAAGGAGATTGCTGGACTCCTCATGCATTAAACATGTTTTAATGATAAAAATCCTATTTAGTCTCTAAACCTTATTAACTATATGTAATCTATCTCACATAAAATGTATAATAGCTCAGTAAAAGTTATCCAAAGTTCTTAAGTGCTATACACTCAGTTTGGATACTATATACTATCTTGATTTAATTTATAATGATTTCACTAACAAATGGTTACGTTTAATTTATTTCATAAATACAACTGCTTAATTCTGAATACAGATATTTTCCTAAGTCATGAGACACCGTGACAAGTAGACAATGTGACATCCAGACACCGTGACATCCAGACACCGTGAACCAGACACCGTGACAAGAAGACATCATGGAATCCAGACCCCATGACATCCAGACACTGTGACATATAGACACCGTGAAAAAGACACCATGAACAAGACACAATGACCGCGAGACATTGTGACCAATCTAAACACTGTGACAAGCAGACACCGTGACAAGAAGACATTGTGACAATGATAAACCGTGACCGTGAGACACCGTGATCAATCCATACACCGTGTGAAGTAGACATTGTTTCCATGACATACTGTGACACAGTTTCCTAATATATTTTTTTGTCTTTCAATTTAATATCTAATGGTCATATTTGAAGATTTTAATGCACTGACATAATTAATGTTTCTTTTTATACATATCATCGGACAGTATGAAGTTTGAGGTGCATAATACATTAAACCTATTGGACCCAACACATTCACTTCAAGATAAAAGAGTAATGAGGCCCATAAACAAAAAGAAGATATACATGAGAGTAGTTGCACAATATTGAAAAAGAAAATAAGATGTTGGGTGTAAGCCTAACAAAAGAATAAACTTAGAGAATTGGCTCATGCAACTTGACTCTCATAAGGAAAACACAAAGCACACAAGAATCCTGAGAACATCTTCGCACTATAAAACACCATCACGTACACAAGCCAAATCTGTCTGATTTGTGACACTCTATTTTCCAAACAAGGACTTGAGTTCTGCATCCGCCTAATCTCAAAAGTCTAAAGCTGCAAAGACTAACACTCAGAGCACATCTAAACCCATCTCAATACCTTTTCTCTGATGTGTATCATTTTATTAACTTTAGAGAAGAGTATGTATCTATATTACAACACACTATGTCTCCTGTATTAAACCGAAGGATACAAGATATCCTTACCCAATAACTATTTTAATATTGTGTATACCCAAAGATAAGTGTGGAAGAGGTCCCTATATGGCCTAGTTTTTTGTACCCACGAAAAATAGTAGAAGAGGTCCCTGTTTGGCCTAGACAGTCATGTATACTGTTGTTAACCCCGATCCAGGGTGTGGATCATGTTTATTTATATAAACTGCTTGGCGGCAGGTGATCACGAAGTGGAGTGGATTAGGTCATGGTTTGAGACTGAACAACTTGTTTCACATCCATTGTGATATTTATTTTAGTCTTCTCTGTTTTACTACTTCACTCTATAATTCAGATATCACTAAATTCACTTTGATAGTTACTCTTGGAATGACGTTATAATTGTCTTGCCTTAGTAGAATGGCTTAAAAAGTAATATTAATAACCGAAATTAAGATACTGAGAACTAATCAATCTTCTAAAAAGTTATTTAAATAATCAAACCTTTATAACAGTATATATCTTGATTAACTGGGATATATTTATTCTTCTGGGGAAACATTCTAGAAATACTTTTTAATCATAAATTTTTATAGATTCTCATTTCACCCCCTCTTGAGTAGTCTACTCCGAACAAAAATGTTTTTATTGACTATTGCTACATGGATCAGGTGACATTCAAGAACAAGTACCCTATTTCAAGGATCAAATTCTTATTCATCTTGATAACGTTATAAAATTGGTCCTCAAAGATCAATATTATGCCTAGATATAACTATCTTTGGGTTCATAAGGATGACATTACAAAGGTATAATTGTGGTATAACTTTGACCATTATGATTTTATTGTGATTCCCTCCAGCGTGATAAAATCTTTGGTTGTGTTCATGGTCCTTATCAACTATATCTTTTAGCCTTTTATAGAATCGTTTTTTGTTGTATTCCTCAATGAAAACCTATTTTATTCATCATTATAGGATAATAATATTGTGTATATGTGGAATATTCATGAATTAATTTGGGAGCACTGCCTATAATAAAATCTCTCTAAGTTTTAATTTTGGATTTTAATGGTGTACTTCCTTTGAAATGTCATCTCATAGGGTACATTATCTATGTAACCAATTAATATTGAGTATTTTTTATCTTATAATCCACCTAAGATCATGTTTTAGTTGTAGAGTTTTCATGGTATAGAGGTGTACTATTAGAGATTCATATTAAAATTCTCTAGGATTGATGGCTCGATGATTTCCCTTAATTGAAAGATGTATCCATTTGTTTAGTCTGACTGATGTGAGAATGGTTTTGGGAAGTTCATGTAGTTGTTGAGGACATACTCTATCCTAATATTTATTGTAGGGGGAGTTGATGATATTTTTTTTATACCTCTATAGTTGGTATTTATTATGTGGTGATGCATCGGTAGGATTTGACTTCTTATTGGTCTAGGAATTTGAGACATCATAAGAAAAACTACAGAACCCATGATTTTGGATCTAGTAGAGATAGTATTTTCCTTATTGACTTGGAGGAACTACCTTCTAGGTAAGTAGATTTTAGTTTATACATACTATAATAGAATCAAGTATATATTTACATAAAGTGGTATTAATCCAAGGTAGAGTAATTAGTGGGCATTATTATATGATAATGAATTTGAGATCATCTACACTCTGAGGAAGGGAAAAGAGGTGGATTTTACCCCTAGTTGGAAGTTCTATACATATTTTATTTCACAATAATCTGAGTAGTTGGGCTCATTATAGCTATCCTTAGTTGATGAGGAAGAAGTCGATTATCTTTTATCAATAGTGTTGTCCCCTATTTTTCTTCATAATCAGAGGTAATACTATATGGGAGATATAAAAGGAAAGGATTTACACTATTGGATATCCATAAGTGAAATACCAAATAGATATTATGAAGTTTGGGAGAATTTCATCCTTTTTCTAGGATAGAAAATGGTTTTAGTCACACTGCATGTAGATGTGTTGAGGTAGTTACATACTTCACCCTTAGTGGTTCACCCAAGAGTGAAGAAGTTTTACCATGAGAAAAAGTTTCATTTTTTGGTGGGAAAGTATGAAATTGAGTGTTAATAATTTCATATTATGATGCCTCACATGTCTGAAGGTGAAAGTGTAACACCAGGTCCCCTTGGGTCTAGCCAACCCATTAAGTATCCAAAGTGTAAGTGGGTTGAAATATAAATGGATTTCATGATAGGAATTATAAGATCAGTGATATATTATAATTAGATATATTTGATTACCAATTTCATGACCCATTTGTTCCTCTTTCTTTCTTTTTTAGAACACATTTCATAGGAGTGTTTTGGATGATTTTATGTAAAGGATATCTTCTAGTTTCATGGGGTACCCTTAGTGATCATTTTCGACCAAGATGGTCTATTTATGTTTAGGTTTTTTAGGGTCTTGTAGGCGGTGTTTGGAAATTAGTTATGGATGAGTAAGATATTCCACACTTAGATTAATGGAAACACCAGGTAAACCATTTTGTTTTTGTAGGATATATTAAGGTATTGTGATGAATTCCAACTAGTTTTGGTATAACCATTTTCCTTACCGGAGTTCATATACAATAATAGTTATGACTCAACCATTTTCATAACACCTTTATAAGACATATATGGAATCCTTGTAGGTTACTCTTATATTAAGATAAGGTGATAGAGTCATATATGATGGGATTATAGTAAGTTTTGGTGTTGATAGAGAAAGTGTAGGTGATCTAGGATCAGATGTGGTCTACTTAGGGATATCACAATTATTATATGAACCAATAATGGATGATTTTGGATTTTGAGGAGGGAGATAAAGTGTTCCAAAGGCTTTCTAAATGGTCTAGTTTAAGGATATTTGGTCAATGAGTCAAGATATCCTTGAGGTTTTTCAATACATTAAAGATATTGCACAGGGTGATAGAGATTTCTTATATCCTCCAATTTCCTTCAATATAGACTAAGTGTATGAAGTCTTCTACATATCTTAGCTATGGAGAATCTTTCATGACCCATCACACATTATTAACTATTATGATCTAGACATCAAGGCCATTTCCACCTTTCACTACAATAAAATAGGCCTTTAATAGAGCTAAAAATCTTATTTATCAGCACTAGGGAAGCAATGACTACTAAAAAGAGATTAAAATACCTATGATTTTAATAGTTCTAAAAACATTGATAAAGGGGTCCTTTATCAACACTTCTAAAAGTGCTTATATATGTGCATACTATAGTGTGTTATAACAACACACTGAAGCATAACAATCAACATAAAAAATCTGATAAATCAAGTTCCACTAAAGAATTTAAATGAAATAAAATATACAAAAGAAATACCAGAATAAACACACCATGTTATATACATTTTAAAAATTAGTTTATATAATTACATGAATAAGTAAAAATTATTACATACATTTAAAAACAACAATGTTCTTTTATCTTTTGATTATACCCCGAAGTGTGCTATTTTTGAGCAAAGCACCCATGATTGATCAAAGGACTAAACCTTTATAAGAAAACAATTCTTATGATAGTAATAATATAAAGAAATAAATTGAACAAAAAAATTTAATTTTAAACTAAAATTAGAGTCATACCAAGAACAATGTGTATTAGATTGATTTAGAGTTGATTCTTCCATGTTATACCATTTCTTAATCAGCTTTAGGAATTATATCTATGAATAGAAACAAAAAAATTATAAGATAAAACTGATAAGGAAATTAAATAACTAATAGTACATAGAATGATGATAATACAATTGAGGGTCATTTGATCTATTTTGGTGATGTGATGTGCGTTTTAAACTAAAATGACACTTTATATTGAAAAATGAACATGGAGTCATATTGGTTACACCATTCATCATATTGAGGTGTGGATGATTCCTATACATCCCAAATTAGTTATGGATCATTTTCATAATGTATTAAAATAATTCAGATGCTTTTTTCTTATTTTTTAGTATGTCACTTTTATTTTTTACTAAAATATCATTTAAAACATGAAACACACACTTTGAGTCATACTAGTCACATCATGTGTCATTTTTATGTGAAACTAATTCGTAGACATCAAAAATTACGTATTAATTTTTTTCCTGAATTATCAAGATAATCTGAGAACATTCATTTGGTTTTTAGTGAGTGAAATGTTTTTAACAAAAATATCAATTTTTAACTAATAAAGGACACTTTGAGGCATACTGGGAACATCATGTGTTTGATTGAGGTTTAGATGATTCTTACGCATCAAAAATGACATATATATTGTTTTACTAATGTATCCAAATAATTTGACTTCATTTTCTCATATTTGAGTATGCCAGTAGTCTTTTTTACTAACATTAATTTAAATTTTAAATAAATCTATGTACTTGGAGTCATACGAGTCACACCATGTGTTAGATTATGGTTTGGATCTTTCCTACAAGTCCCAAAAGACTTATGGATCATTTTTCTAGCCCGAATAGCTTGAAGGAATTCATTTTTATTGATTTTTGAACCCCCCCCCCCTTTTCAAGGGATGAGGGGGAACCCTTACAAGGCCCGTAGGTTTAGAGATTACAAGGCTCATATGCTTAGGAGAATACATGTCCCGAAGGTCTTAGGTAATTCAACCAGACTATCTACAAGGAACTGCCCCTCCCTTGAATCTGCATCGTGATAGTAGATATCCACCTTCACATGGCCGTCTGGCTAGGCTTCCTGTGCATGAGCAGGCTGGTCCTGATGGAATAGTCATACCCTCTCATTCTAAAAAATCTATTTGGTTCTCCTCTGGTGATTGCACTTAATATGAATTCTCCTCTGGGGAATCTCCTTTTTTATAGAGTCTATCTGGGGCAACTGCACTGATCATGTAGCCCAAAGGCCTTGAGGTAGCCCGAAGGCCATAAAGGTGTCCTGAAAGCCTTACTGACCCGATGGCCTGGGTGGTCCGAAGGCCTTAAGGACTCCAAGAACAAACCAATGGCACAAGGTGAATAGCTCTGGGTGCTACAGTACTGAACAGTACTTGCTACATCAACTGGTGCATTTCCTTCAATAGTAACCACACAGTGCTGCTATAGTGCCTTCTATAGTGCTGCTGTAGTGCCTACTATAGTACTGCTATAGTACCCCAAAATTATTCCTCCACCTGATTTCGAACCTATGTTCCGTTTATACACTTAATGAGTCCTCACCAACTGGGGTAAGGATCATGTTCTATAGATCATCTTTCTAATGTGTAAAAATAATCATAATGAGTTTTCATAGTTTTTAGTATGCCATTGTCCTTTTTACTAAAATGTTATTTTAAACTGGAAACACACACATTGAATAATATTGGTCACATAATGTGACAATTTTATATGATACTAATTTATATATATTCTAAATGACATATGATTATTTTTTATAAATTATCATAAGATACTAAGACTGTTTTCTCAGTTTTCGGTGAGTGACACTTTTTGAACTAAAATGTCAATTTTAAACTGATAAAAGAATATTTGAGTCATACCAAACACATCATGTATGAGATTAAGTTTAAAATGAATCTTACACATCATAAATGATATATGGAACATTTTAATAAAGTATAAAAACAATCCTAATGCATTTTCTCAGTTTTGAGTATGTCATTTTCCCTTTTGATTAAACTTAATTACAATTTTAAATTAAAAGAAACACATGGTGTCGTACCCATCAAACCATGTGTCAGATTGCAGTGAGGCAGATTCCTAAACATCCGAAATTAATTATGGATCATTTTACCAAATTATAAAAACAATATTAATTCATTTTCTCAATTTTGAGTATGTCACTTTTCATTTTTTGTAAATAGTCATTTTAAACTAGAAACACACACCTTGAGTCATACCAGTAATATAATTTTTCAGTTTTACATGAGACTAATTCCTAATATCCAAAATAACTTATAAATTATTTTAATAAATTATCAAGACAATATAAGTGTGCATTCTCAGTTTTTAGTGAGTGATACTTTTTGAACTAAAATGAAAATTTTGGACTGATAACAAACGCATTGAGTCATATCAGGCAGATCGCCTATCGGATTTAGGTAAGGCTGATTACTACTTGAAAAAAACGACTTATGGTTAGTTTTGGTATAGTATTGAAACAATACGAATGCATTTTCTTAGTTTTTAGTATGTCAGATATCCTTTTTACTAAAATTAATGTCAATTTTAAATAAAAAGACACAATTTGAGTCATACTGGTCACACCGTACATTGTATTGAGCGTCAAATGAATCCTATACATAAAAATGACATATGGATAATTTTAATAAAGAATAAAAACTATCCTAATCTATTTTCTGGGATTTTAGTATGTCGCGTTTCTTTTTTACTAAAATGTTATCTTAAGATGAAAACGTGCACTTTAAGTCATACTAGTCAAATTGTGTGTCAGTTTGACAAGAGGCCGATTACTACAAATTAAAAATGACTTATGATACATCTTAATAAATTATCAAGACAATCCATGTTCATTTTATCAGTTTTCAGTGAGTAATAATTTTCTCACTAAAATGTCAATTTTAAACTGATAACAGACACTTTGAGTCATACCGGGCACATTGTGTATTCAATTGAGGTGTGTTTGATTCCAACATTTCAAAAAATAAATATAAATATTTTTCCTAATTTATCTAAAAATATTAATGTGTTTTCATTTTTTGGAGTATGTCAATTGTCTTTTTTTACTGAAATCAATGCCAATTTTAAATAAAAATAATATGTTAGTGGCATACCAATAACACTGTGTATAAGATTGAGGTGAGGCTATATCCTATACATCATAAATGACATAAAGATCATTTTACTAAATTCCCAAAACAATACAAATGTGTTTTATCGGTTTTGACTATGTTAGTTTTCTTTTTTACTAAAATGTAATTTAAAACTGTAAACACACACTTTGAGTTATATCAGTGACATCGTGTTTTGATTTGACCTGAAATTGATTTTTACATGTTAAAAATGACATAAAAATCATTATGATAAATTATCAATACAATCCATGTGTTTTTTGTTGGTTCTTAGTTTGCGACAATTGTTGAACTAAAATGTGAATTTTAAACTGATAGCAGACACTTTGATTCATACCAGTAACATCATGTATCAAATTGGGGATAGGATGACTCCAAGACAACAAAGATGACTTCTGGATCGTTTTACTAAAGTATCAAAATAATATGAATTCTTTTACTCAGTTTTGAGTATGTCAGTTGACTTTTTTTTATTAAAATTAATGTCGATTTTAAATAAAAAAAGATGTACTTTGAGTCATACTGGTCACACCGTGCATCAGATTGAGTTGGGGATGATTCCTACATGTCCCAGATGACATATAGATCATTTTACTAAGGTATCAAAACAATAAGAATTTTATTTCTTATTTTTCTTCATGTCACTTTTATTTTTTACTAGAATTTCATTTTAAAGTAGAAACATCCACTTTCAGTCTTATTGGATACATTGTGCATCATTTTGACTTTAGATTGATTCATATACATCATAAATGACTTACAAATCGTTTTCCTAAATTATAAAATCAATCTGAACATGATTTTTTTTACTGAGTGATGATTTTTGAACTAAAATGTTAATTATAAACTGATACCAGACACTATGAGTCATACCGAGAACATTATATATAAGATTGAGATTTGACTGATTAAAACATGACTTAAGTGACTTATGGATCAGTTTATTAAATTATAAAAACAATAAAAATGTGTTTTATTGGTTTTGAGTATTTTAGTTGTCTTCTTTACTAAAATTAATGTCAATTTTATATAAAAAGAAGTAATTGTAGTGATACCAGTCACATTGTATATCGAATTGAGGTGATGATGATTCCCACATGTTCAAATATCTCAAAATAATCTCAACAACCATTGTTACTAGGATTTAAACTACCCTTCTTTTTTTATCTGCCAATAGTTCATATTGAATCAATATGCAGTGTTGGCAGGTTAAAAAATAATGAAAATGGAAAGTGCGGTAATATTGGAAAATATGAACATGTTATCACTTTTGTGGATTGTTGTAGATAGTTGAAAGAAAAATATGACTTCCCAAAAGATCTGTGAAAAACTAAATAATTATAAGATAAAAATGATATGGAAATTAACTTAAAAATAGTAGATAAAATGATAAAAAAAATTAAATAATTTGTAGGAATTCACCTTCTCATTATGGTTGTATACATTTTTGACCCATTTCAGTTTTTTCATTATTTAATTTTCATCCTCGAAGTCTAATATCACATGAACATAAGCATATTTGAATAAACCACCCTAACTCAAAAAATATATTCAACCAATATAAGAAAACAATTCTTATGAGAATAATACTACAAAGAAATAAATTAAACATAAATATTAAATAATAAACTAATTCTATGGAGAATTATTTTATTATGCGAACTTCAAGATTACCACTGTGATTGAGCAGAGGCCACATCATGTCTCTTTTTGTAAAGGTAGTGGAGTGAACATAGTGGAAATTGATAAATTCCCACACTACAAAGTTGAAATGGTTTTGAGGGAGAAGAATTTTGTGGAAGTTTTGGTTTAGAAAAGGCATGAAATATAGACATAAATCTTCTAAAATTAATAAACTCTACAAATAATAATTAAAATTAAATCAAAATTTCATCATATAATTTTTTTTAGTAAAATTGAGAAATTATAACATAACGTTACCTTTACATATTCCCAAAGGGTTTACTTAATTATAATATGTTATTTTGTGGGTTGGTAACTTCATCATGTGCATAAGAAATATTCTATATGATTAGTCACACATTTAGTTAAGATTATGTTAATGTATTAGAGAAAAAATATTTTATTAGGGAAAACATAGTATATTAAAAAACAATTTTAAATTCCCATTGAACTCTCATTTTTTTAAAAGGTTTTAGGGATTTTCCTCCTCTATAAATAATCCAAATCCCCTCTTTTTGGTACTCTATAAAAAATAATACATTACCAACATTCAGACCAGCATAAACTAACTGTGATCTCCATATCCTCGATTGAATTTTCATGTAACTAGATTTTTTTTAGTTTCCAGAAGGATAATCAACCAATTATTTTTTACTGAATTTGAGATATAAAATTCTTCCACAGCTTCTGATTCGATTATGAATGGATTATATGTTCCCCTTCTACACTGAAATTCACCTTCACATAGCTCATTTCATCAAATTTCACTGCACTCCAATTATCAACCCATTTGAAACAGAAAATCGTCACATTAAATGTTGTATAATCTAACTTGTATATCTATATTAAAAGGCCAAAATATTACATATTTTCATAAATTTGATTTCTATCCTTAAAAATAGATATGTGCATCACTTCTACAACAAAATTAATACCACTTTGTTTCACCATACTATGTTCATCATGTTATTTTTATAAAATGTATAATAATTTATTAGAAAAACATTGTAAGATATAAAATTTTTATTTGGTCCCTCAGATAAACATCTATGTTTTTTGGAAATTGAATTCATATTTTCAAACATCTATTTATAAATTTGATCTTAGACCCATCCAATAAAATCATGATTATATGTAATTAGTGAGTATTATTAATTTAATATATATATATATTCAAAAAAAATTGATAATCATCCAATAGATTCGATAGACATAAGATAAGAATAAACTCAATATTAAACAAAAAAATCTATATTTTTATTAAGGTACTTTTACCCCCATTAATGGAAAACCTATTTTAAATAAATTTTTTAAACCATTTATAATCTTAATATGTCTGAATAAACTCAATATTTGAAAAAAAATTAGGCTAGGTTAAATATTTTTTACTTTTCTTTGAAGATTCATTTTTTAATAAAGAGTGAAAAATACAGAAATTTAATATAAAACTTATTTTCCAAATTATTTATTTATAAGGTAAAATAATAATTTTAATTTTTTTAAAAGTTTAAATATATATTATTTTTATTAATTAATCCAATATATGTCTTTTTAATCAAGTTCACTTTGAAATTGACTATAAAAAAATTTCAAATTCTTGGTAATTTTTACATTAAATACATGCATTGTCACACCATCTACGGGATTAAATTTAAATTTATTTCTTCCCCTTATGTGGTTATAATGATTAAAAAATGGATTACATATTTTTAAATATAATAATTATTGATTTCTAATAAGTTCATATTATTTTTTGACCAAAAATATTAGTGAAAATATTTAAAATTAATTACAATTAGTAAGGCAATATTAAACTTAACAAAGGACTAAACCATACAATTAAGAACCCAAATGACCTATTCACTTGTCCAACACCAATTTTATGGCCATAATTATTCTATAGACCTTCCATTATTGATATTTTTTGGTTTTTTGTATTTATTTTGGTAGAAACGTGGTTACACCTAACTTGTTCTCAAAAATGCCAAGTGAGTCCTTTTCCTCCACTACAAAAAGCCTTATCTCCTCCCACTTCTTCACACCTATCAAGACACTTTGTCTCAACAAATATCTTACCAAATAGATACTAAACATCCCTCCAATCAACATATAATCCTATCCTTGGGCAGTATTAATTACAAGTAATACCTTTGGTGGAAACCAAAATTAGTTACCTAATTAAGAGGTAACATCTTTCCTTAATCACTCTAGTGTTATTTTCATTTCTCCAATCCTCCAATTATAATTATTCCATGTTTATATAACAAAAGCATTATACTATATATACTATTATTTTCTTATTCATGTTTTTAAATATAAAATTACACACACTTCCATCTAATGGTTAATGAAAATACTTTTTACATGTACGAAAAAATACCATCACAAAAAATGATGATTGTTAATTTTTCCTTACAACCTTTCATGGAGGATATTATGATAGAAAATAAATTTATATATGTTATATATGATATTTTTTGTTTATTTAATATCCTTTAATTCCTTTTCAACACATATATTTATACTTTCCATTTTTTTAAACGATAACATCGTTTGTGTAAGTGTGGACAATTGCCCCTCAAAGTGATGCGATTCGTTCACACGATACATGGAATGTATAAAAGTTGGTTTTAATTAAAAATATATAACATAAAAACATATATATTATATTCATGACATAATTAAATTTTTGGAAATAATATATATACATATATATATATATCATTTTTTTATTACCCTTTCACACACTTAAAAAGTGATAACATCATTCATGGATGTATGGACTACCTTGTACTCGACACAATGTGATTAATTTTACATCACAAGAATTCTACATATAAATATATAATATTAAAAAAAATTATTTATGATATAATTATCATTCTATAAAGATATAATTCTTATTACCTTCTTTCCATAATGATCATTGAAAAATGGGAACGTTACTCATGCGTACGTAGGGCCTACCATCTCCATGATTGTAACGCTGGAACATTTTTCATAAACATATTTAATGATTGGTTTTAAAAGTATAATTGATGTATTAATATAGTTATTATGATATGATTATTATTTTGGATATGTTATATAATGACCCCTTTGAATATAGTTGAGAAAACAAAATTATTCTCGACACATATACCGAATTTGGTCAAAACACCCGATGTAAACATATTTGATTTAGTAATTGTATACAACATAGTTATAGGTGAAATAAAAGTAATGATAAACATTAAAAAGATTATTAATAAATAATATACTTCACCTAATATTATTATACCGGAAGTTAAATGACGTTCACCCAAAAGGAAACACAAGGTAAGGAATTTTCATCTCACATTTTACTTCTGTGAGATAAATGTCATGTTCACCACTTAGTTAATGTGGATTATATACTAACAATTTTTATATATTATATATTTATTTTCCCTATCTTCATGTTATTTAATACATTCAATAAATATTATTCCTTAATGAGGTTTATTATTTAAAATTTTTTAAATTGTTATCGGAAATTTGGAACATTTAAAGATTATTTTCTTCAAAAACAACTTTAATGATATTTCAATGTTATTTCCATTTGAAGAAATTATATGAAAATATTCAATAAAACCTTTAATTTTCCTATCATATGGTTATTCATGACTATTTTCAAGTATTAGTACCATTTCTCACTCTTTGGAACTCATAATTTTTTAGAAAATGTTAATAAGAAAACCCAACATTATTTCACTCTTTAGTCAGAAAACATGTTTTCTTTTGAAAATCATGTTTTATTAAAATATTTTAAAAAAATATTTTAAAATGATTCGGTAAATTCATGTTTACACATTTTTTATTTTTACAACATTTTCAAAAGTAATATTCTTTATCCCTTTCCTGATAAGGAAATTTTCAATCCTATTTACCATAAAAAAGGAATGTGATTTTTTACTTTGTATGAAAAGTACATATTTACTCACTCTAACTTATTTGAAACTTCCTTTGCGTGTTACATTTTAAAGCAAATGTTTTCAAATATTATTTTCAATGAAATGGTTTAAAAAAATAATATTTTTCTTAAGAATGTTTTTTTAAGTTTATTTTATAATGTTTCAATTCGTTAATGATAAAAACCCTTTAGTGGGATATGTTGTATTGATATCTTTGCAAATATTCCTCTGGATGGTTTATAATTTTTTTTTCTGAAGGGTAGTATTCTTGTTCACTTCTTTGATTCATTTGTTATTTCCCTTGAAATATTCAATATCTTATGATCATTAAACATTGAATTTCCCCTAATATATACATTTTATTTATTATGAATATTGTTATTTCCTAAACTCAATACCATTTTAAATATGGTTTCTTCTTTGACAGTTATTTTATTATTTAGGAAACTATAGATAATTATATATTATTTATTCAATATGGATATTTGATAAGGAATATTATTTATTTTGGTTATTCTATATGAGAAATTATATGGATAGACAATGAAGAGTGGATCTCGAACATTATATATATCATAGATGCATCTAAAGGTTCTCATGGGAAAAATTTGTTGTGAAAATCATAATAGTTTAAACTGCCATGTGAAAGGTCTTGATGGTATAGGTTTTCATGTGACTCAGACATGACGTCCAACAATTAAGCATTTACCTCATTTAGTTTCATTTATTATACATCCATTAGATATTTTGTTTACATATATATGGATATATTTGATTTTATGTTATTTATATGGCATGCATTTCAGCTTCTTACCCTTCCATATTTATTTTTCCTTATCTAGTTATTTGATTGGAATGTGTTTCCAGTTGTTGAGTTTAAATATTGTTTAACCACTTCCATTATGTTTATTAATTACATGGTATGGGTTTTTAGTTATTTACCTTTCCATATTTACTATTCTCCATGATTAATTATTTCTTCCACTATATGTTTTCCTCACTGATAATCTGAGATCACCCTTATTATTTTTTCCCCAGGAATCCAAGAAGCATAAAATGAAATATATGAAGGGATTTTATAGATGGATTAGAGATATTCTTGAATTTATTTATTTAGAAATATGAAAAGAATGTTTTAATTGGTGTAGTCATTTGTAAGAAAGGACTCATTTATGTATCTAGTTTACTAAGAATACTAAACTCTCGGCCCTTTGGGATTTTTTTCCTTGTTATCATGCTAATGTAATTGATATAAGACACTGGTTCTAGGATATCTGAGTTCTATTATCTAAATTTGGTATCAATTGAAGTTTATTAGAGACCTTGTAAACTATATTTAGTAAAACATATATTATAGAACATAACCCTAAGGTTAAATTTGAGGATAAGTATAGAAGAACATCCTAGAATTTCAATAAGGTAGAGATTATGTGGGTATTCCTAGAAATAAATCCATTTCTGGATATTACAAGTGGACATGGTTATAGCATAGATATTCCTAGGAATAAAAACACTGACATGGTGTGTTGATACCAACTCGACAAAACCTGGTACATGATAATGGGACTTCACAAATAGATTGACACTCATGGGGGATATGTTTTGGATAATTCACATTTTCATTAATCCATTATGAAGGATTTTGACAATGAATAAACTAGGTTAAACCTAAGGTGTTTTACATTGATGATAACGTGTCATGATTTAGAAATAAAACTACTGATATTATGGATAAACCTTAGACCAAGGAAGGACCTATGTAAAAATAAATAGATAATGTACTTATTTATTGATGGCATCTTGAAAACCTTAGTGAAAAGGACATTTAGTGATTAATCTTATTTCAAGGATGTCTATCATATTTATTTGGGAAGTTATATTAATTTTTTTATGAAAACTAAAACTGATATGTTGGGTGAAAACCAATCAATTCTGGCTAGGTCATGGGTCTTGAACCAATGACTGAAGGAATATAAGAGTTTCACGCCAACCATGGACCTATGGAATGTCCTAGTTAATTTTTCATTGTTTTTAGTTGAAAAATTTGACGAATAACTATTAATTATTAAAATTATTGTAACTATTTAGGTTTAGAGATTAATTTCCTTACCATGGTAGTTTCTGAATATAGGCAGATATAAATAGTTCAACTTTTAACACTTTTATGGGCCTTACGATCCTTTATAAATGTATTTTAGTGCTGTAGGCATCAAAATTAACATTGGATGAATTTGATAATTGATCGAATCACAAACAACGCATCAAATTGTTTCTATAGAAATATATTATGTAAGTAAATTTCAATATATTCATATGTAGTAAAATAATTACCCAACATTAAGAAAATTACTTATAAATAAAATGTTGTCCTGCTACCTTAATATTTATTGAAACGATGGTATTTTAAATCGTCAAAGATTTATGGATTTGAGGCCCTCATCTTTATATTGATAATCCACTTGTTTGTGATTTATGACCTCAATCAATACCTATAAATATTAATTATTTTCCTCCATGTATGTATCTATACATTTCACTAATGTTCTCTTACTTAGATACATAGTTATATGTTTTTTCTTATGAACTTTGTACTTACCATTCTCTCTTCTATAGATGATGTCTTATGAACCCTTCTTACAATGTTGGATTTCAACATAATAAATATCTAAAAATATATTACCAATATTGAGATTAAATTTTCAAAAAACATTTTAATTATGGTTGGGATAATGTAACTATTTGAAAATATAAAGTAAGAATCTTGTATTCGATAGCGTGTATGACACATGACACCAAGCACGTAAGGGAATATAATATCCAAACAAATTATAATATATTTAATATGTAGAATATATTCAATATATTATATATATTACAATTAATTAAACACCAAGTTGTAATGAATTATAAGCAAAAATAGGTTTCTTTCATAGCATTCATTATATGAAAGACCGGGTTTTACCAAAAAAACAAAATATTATTAAATATTATTATTTAATATAATGAGATATAAAATAGAAATTAAATTAGTAGTTATGAATATTAATAACTAACATATATAAATATATGGTTTTAAATTATATAAAATGAATTCATTGATTACAAAGTAATTAGAAATGAATATAATAACATGTTTTTTTTAAAAAGAATATTTTTATAGAAAACAATATAATGCCCACAAAGTTGTTTTACACTAATGAATTAACTAAAATAAAAATTAGTGATTGATATTAATTTAATAAATATATTATATATTCAATAAAATATGTTTTATAATCCTCTAATAGATTTTATAGACATAAGATAAGATTAAACTCAATATTACACATTAAAACCTATATTTTTATTACGGAACTTTTATGGCGTTTTAATGGAGAACATATTTTAAATAAAAATTTTGACCATTTAGAAAATTTAATATGTCAAAATATACTTCCACTTATAAATATAAAACAAAAAATTATGTTAGGATTTTTTTTTGGTATTTTTCAATGAAGATTCATTTTTAATGAATAGTGAAAAATATTTTAATTTAATTCAAAACTATTATTTCATATAATTTATTTATATGGTTAAATTATAATTTTAATTGTTTTCAAATTTTAATTAGATTATATTTTTATTAATTAATCTAATTTAGGTCAATGAAATCAATTTCACTTTGAAATTTTCTAAAAAACCCTAGAAAATATTTGGACATTTTTACTTTAACAACTCGCATTATCGTCCCATCTTTGGGATTAAATTTTAATTAATTTCTATCACTTTTGTGATTGGAATTTGGAAATAATGGATTATAAATTTTTTATAACCCATATTTATAACCTATAATAATGTCATACTAGTTTTATACGAAAAATATTAGTGAAAGTAATTAAAATTAATTACAATTATTAATGTTAAATTAAGCTTAACAAAGGACTAAACCCTTAAATTAAGGTCCCAAATGACCTATAAACATGTCCAACACCCATTTTCTTGATATAATATGTACATAAACATTCCATTATTGAGTTTTGTGGGTTTTTTATGACTTTTTTAGGTAAAACCGTGGTTACACCTAACTTGATTTCAAAAATTCCAAGTGGGTCATTTTCCTCCACTATAAAAAGCCCTCCTCTCCTCCTTCTTCCTCACACCTCTCATTAAACTTTGTATTGACAAATATATACGAAAATATATCCTCTAAATACATAAAATAAACCTATAATCATCACCTTTGGGAGGAATATAGATACCCTAGAATTTTACACATATAACATTACATGATTTTAAGCATATTTATACATCATAGTGAAATCCATGGATCATGAAGTCTAGTTCCTTTGAGGATTGGGTACATAAAACTGAAAAAATGAAACTAAATAAAACATCTCATTATATAGTATTCATAAATATCTCCTAAATCCTTTTGATTCCTTACATCTTCATAGGGTAACTTAGGGATAACATGAACAAAGGGGTGAGCTAAAAGCGAAGTAAGGGAATAACTATAAGTAAAAACCATTATCACATGTAATAGAAGGCATGAAATAATGAAATAAAAAGGCATGTAACATATGGAATCATAATGTATAAACATGGGACCATTTAAATAGAGAATCATATAAATGAGGTATAAACATAAAACATGAATTTAGTCTGATTCAAGGCTAACTTCCAAGATTATTTCCCATAGTAGCACAAGTCAAGGCTAATCGCCATGACCATTGCACATAGTAGCACAAGCCAAGGCAAACCACCAAGACAACCACATATAATCGTCTCATGAGACTCAACTTTACCAATTGCATTATAGGACTATCTGGTCACACCAATATTACATTTCAAGAATATTTTTTACACATAAATAATTATATATAATCAATCTTACGTAAACAGAAGGGTTACCCATGGAAAGAATTGGGGACCACAATCCTGACATAAATCATAACTAATTTGTGTATCATGAAAGTGTCTATGGAAGAAAGTAATTAGAACATTGATGGATGTTCATATGGTAAAATATTAATATATCATGGTAAGTGATTTCAAACAGTATTGATAATATGTAAGAAATTTATTTGATACATTTTACCTTTAAAACATTTTTGTGCAGTATTAAGGAAAATACTATAGAGATTTTAAAATAGAAAAGGGAAAAATATTTTATATAAACCCAGAAGTTAACAAATAAAGTTTTTATAATCATAATACTAATTTTATAAAGATAACAGTGGCTTAAAACAGAGGATAGAGTACACTTGAAATTGGGTAAAAATTTGGGAGGTTCCCTTAAAGCGGGTTGGCTTATTGGGAAGTATCATGGAGGGAATCACTTTAAACCATGTATATCCCCGAAATAGAATGAGTGGTGGATCTTGAAATATGAGTTTGGAGTATATAAACATTATTTAGAATTTTTATATAAAAATAAAAGAGAACTGCATTTGGGTAAAAAGAAATATTGAACAACTCAAAGGAATAAAGGCAGTTTGGGTAGAAATCATTATGTATTGTCGGCATGGTATCAGGTGTACTTAAGAGGGATTAATTAGAGATAATGGGGTTTCTCATCACTTATAAATCATTAAGTAAGTATGGGGGAGGTGTTAAATCATACCACATCATTAGGGATTACACATAAATTGGTATAGTATAGAGAACATTCCTGAATAAAGGTTAAATAGAGAGGATCCCTTACCTTAAGTCTGATGGTGTTCTCCTTGTGATATTAATGACCTGAATAATCAAATTACGTTAATTTATTAAGAATTCCAGAACCTATTATATATTTAAAATATTTATTTTACCCTCTTTATGTTCCTTTATAACCATTTTGATGAGTTATGAGGTTTAATTTCACTGTTCGGGTTTGTTTTCTTGCTTGGTTTTAATGATGGATTTACTTATTTTCATGAATGGATAAACATGTAAGATGAAAGTGGTTTTCCAGAATTTATGTTATATAAAATTATTTAAAATAGGGGAGATTAAATGGTTTTAAAATTAATTTGGTTACTTGGAGTGAATTTGAATCATTATATAAAACATTAATGTCAAATGCTTGAATTAATTTTTGAAATTTTGGTCAAAATTATCTTGTTTTGTATTATTCTTTTACATCATGAGTGAATAAGGATTATAGAATATTAAATAACATAAAATAGACTTATAATAGTCTGGTTCCACCAAAAAAATGATTTCATGAACATAATTGAAGATAGTAATAGAAATTGATAACTCGTCGTCTTTGATAGTGTTAAATTAACACATCTCAAACAATATTTTCATTTCTTTCAAATAAAAGGTCGGGAAAGGGGAGATGATAATAAATTATTCCATTATCAAAACAGAATTTTAGTACATTTATGGTTTTGGAATTGTTATAAAATTTTTATGAGGAGAGGTAAGGATATAAATGAAAAAAAATGAACTTGAAAACAAAAATAATGCAAAGAAAAGAGTAATTTACCTCTTGAATAAAACATCCTTGAGAGCCTTCTTAAGGGGAAAGGAAATGGTATTTCGAAGAGAGTAGGGCTGTTGGACTTGGTGGAGGATATTGAAGAGAGGATTGGTTAGAATATAGGCAAGTCACAAGGCTTGAGAGTAGTGAAGAGAAGTAGTAAGGATGGGTGGTATTTATAGTAGAGGGGAGGAGAGTTTTCATAATATTATAATCATTAGTTTATTATTTTTCCATAAGGCTATAAATAGTGTTTATTCCACAACCAAGAATAGTTATAAATTCATGTGAGTTTGAACTAATGTCTATTTACATCATCCATGACTCAAGCATGATGCATAAATTCAGGTTTTAGCATTTATTGTAAATTATCGTATTTTACTATTCATAAAAAATTCATGTATTTTAGACAAATCCAAAAAATTCACCCCAACCATTTTTTTGTGTAAAATCCAAAAATTAAAAAAAATTCCAAAATAATTTTCTAATTATGATTAATTTAATATTTAAATAAAATCACATTTTACTCGAAAAATAACAATTTTAAAACTTTTATTTTCTTATTTAAAGATATAGGCATATCGTACTTCCAATTGAATGTTATTTATATAATATGATAGGTAAGGGTACTATTCATTAGGGTATATCACTAATAATAAGGGTATGATACTATTCATAAGGTTAGGTTACTATTCACCAAAAATTAATTTTTTCTTATCGGTCTCCAAATAACATACTAATCGCAATCGTGTATGTTAGATTTTTGAAATTCAAATCAATGAAGTGAAAAACGTATGTTTAATGGTCACATAGAACATAGTAGTTCATTATGTTGTAATTTCCTGAGATTATATGACATAATCATAAGAAGTAATTTTCTATTGGAATATTTGGGTCGTTACATTATTCCCCCCTTTAGAAATTTTTCTCTCGAAATTTCATTTTACATTCTAGGTCATAAATAGGTGAGAGTACTTTTCCTTCATTATATCCCCTAGTTCCCATGTTTCTTATTCTTACTTATGGTTCCACCGTATTACCTTGACCAGGTGAGTAGTCTTATTATGTAGAACTTTTTCTCTATGATCCAAAATATTCATTGGATGCTCCTCAAATGAATGATCATCCTCCAACTGTACCACCTCTGAAGAAAGTACATGAGAAGGGTCTGGTATGTACTTAAGAGGGATACATGAAATACATCATATACTTTGACCATGGTAAGTGGAAGTTCTAGTCGATAGGCCAAAACTCCTACATGATCAAGGATCTGAAAGGGACTGATGTACCTGGGACTTAACTTCCCTTTCTTTCCTAACCTCATGACCTTATTTCATGGAGATATGGGTAGAAATACCATGTCTCCAACTTTGAACTCAAGTTATCATCGACGATTGTCTGCATAACTCTTATGTCGACTTTGTACTTCCTTGATATGCTACTGAATGGTTTTCACATTCTCCACCATTTCTTTGACCATTCCAGGTCCCAACAGCTTATGCTCGTCGACTTCATCTCAACACACCGATGTTCTGCACCTTTTCCCATAAAGGGCTTCATATGGTGCCATTCGGATTCCTGAGTGGAAACTATTGTTTTAGGAGAATTCATTTAGTTTAAGATGTTGTTCCCATATTCCTTTTATGTCCATAGAAAATTATCCCAACATATCTTCTAGTTTATGAATAGTTCACTCAGATTGGCCATCGGTTTGAGGATGATTGGCCATATTAATGTTCAATTCAGTGTTTAAAGCATGTAGGTGACTTTCCAAGAAAATTGAGGTGAATCTTGGACCACGATCACATACAATAGAAAGTGGTAATCCAGGCATCCTTACCACTTCTTTGGAATATATTCGTTCAAGTTTATCCAATGAGAAGTCCTCTCGAATTGTGATAAAGTGAGATGTCTTCATAAGACGATACACAATGACCCATATAGAATTGTTTCCTCTGGATGTCCTGGTAAGTCCAATGAAAAAGTACATGGTAATTTTCTCCCACTTCCATGTTGGTATGGGTAGTGGTTGCATCATCCCCTTAGACTTTTTCCTCTCATACTGTACTTGCTGACATACCATGAACTTTGATGTATATTCAAAAATCTTCTTCATCATATTTTCCCCCCAAATGTTTTCTCAGAGATCACAATACATCTTTGTGCTCCTTGGGTAAGTAGATAAGGTTTATCTATGTGAATCATTCAAAATCTCCTTCTTTATCTCTAGATTGGATGGTACACATAATCGTGATCCAAATCTTACAACTCCATCCTCATAAATTTTGAACATTGAGGATTTCCCATTTCTAATATCTCCCACCATTTTCATAATTTCCACATATTTTTTGAGCATCCTTTATTTTCTCCATGAGGGATGGTTGAGAAATCATTTGTGAAATTATTGATGATGTTCTCCCTTAATGATTCCCATGTCTATTCCTTACAAATCTAAGAAGATAATATTCTTTTCAATTCTCATCATTGATAATGTTGAAAGAACCATTCTACTTAGAGCATCTTCCACCTTATTTTCCGTACGAGGATTTTAGTGGATTGAGTATTGATAATATTTGACGAGCTCTATCCATCATCACTGGCGTATATTAAGATCTTTCTTTGTGAATATATATTTGAGACTCTTGTGGTCAGTATATATTTCACACATCTCCCGATAGATATAATGTCTCCATATTTTTAATGCAAAGATCACTACCGCCAAATCCATATCATGCATAGGATAGTTTTTCTCATGTATTTTCAGATTCCATAAGGCATAAGCTATAACTTTATCATTTTTCATCAGAACACAGCCTAATCCATTCTTTGAAGCATCATTGTACACCCCAAAGAGTTATCCACTTGTTAGGAGTGTGAGTACTAGCTCAATGATTACCCTCTTTTTCAACTCCTTGAAATAGTATTTACATTCCTGAGTCAAGAGAAACTTTACTCCCTTCTGTTTCATCTTGATCATTGGGTTTGGAAATCATGAAACGTTCTTCACAAATCATTGATAATACCCAGCTAGGCCCAGAAATCTCCGGATCTCCATTATAGATGTTGTCCTATGACACTATTCAATTGCCTTTGTCTTGGAAGGGTCCATAGATATCCCTTTTCGGGAGATAACATGCCCCAATAATGATACTTCCTCTATCTATAACTCACATTTGCTATAATTTTCATACAGATTCTCCATTCGCAAAGTCTTTAACACAATATTCAAATAATCCTCATGTTCCTCCTTACTCTGGGAGTATATCAGAATATCATCAATAAATACTACCACAAATTTGTTGAGGTAATCTCTAAAGTCTATATTCATTAAATCCATTAAAATAACTGGACCATTAGTGAGTCCAAAGGGCATCACTATGAAATCAAAGTGTCCATACCTCGTTCGAAATGTAGTCTTGGGAATATCTTCCTTCCTCACCTTTAATTGGTTATATCTCAAACGAAGGTCCACATTAGGTAAATAACTGCTTATACGAAGACAATCAAACAAATCATCTATCCTTGGTAGGGGATACTTTTATTTATTGTTATTTTATTGAGATTGCGATAATAAATGAAGAGGAACATTGATCTATTATTCTCTTTGATGAAGAGGACCGGTGAACCCCACGATGAAGCACTCAAGTGTATAAAACTCTTCTTCAGATTCGTGTGCAACTGCTTCTTCAGCTACTCCAAAACTATGGTGGTCATACTATAAGGTTTCATTGATATAGGTATAGATCCGAGAATAAGTTCAATTGAGAACTCAGCCTCTAAATCAGGAGGAAGATCAAAAAACTCTTCAGGGAATACATTAGTGTAATCCCTCATGATAGGCTTGTCTTCAATCATGATTCTCTCCATTGTCTCAATCAGTTGGGCTAGATATGATTGATTATAAGGAAGGAATATCCACACATTAGATGATGATTCTAAAGGACATTCATCTTCCTCCTTAAACTTGTAAATAAGTGGAGGATGCTTTGGGATGTGAAGAGTGATATCCCTTTCCCAATAGTTGATGTTGGCTTTGTATAAAGATATCCAATCCATGACCAATATAACATAAAACTCCCCTAAATGAAGTATAATGAGATTTTCTAGGAGGTTTAGTCTACAAAAGTTAACTGGGGAGGAGTTATAAACCATGGACACAATGATTTCCCGATTCGTTGTTATGACAGATAACATTTCCTCCAAATTTTGAGGTGGTGGTTGGATAGTTCTACTAAACATTCTATATATGATAGAATGTGTACAACTAGAATAAAATAATAAGTTCGCGATTCTTGAATGAATAACTAGCGTACCTGTCACCACATCGTTGTCCGACTCCACCTCAGTAGTAGTGATAGAATAATCCCTTCCTTGTTGCCTTGGAGGTTGATGATGATTTCCTCATACAACCATTGGATTAGGGAAATTGTTTGCATAATGCTCATATTCCTTTCTATTTTAACACTGCACCACTGGTTGAGCATTGAGCTGAACCTTTCTTTCTTCTTTCACATTAGTAGGATTTTTCAAATCCCTTTGGAAGTTCATGGCCAGATGTCCCAACTTTCCACATTTGAAGCAATTCCTGGTTCCCTTTAGACAGTTCCCAAGATGATTCTTGTAAATGCCCAGGTATTTATAGAATAACACTTTTTATTTTCTCTTTATATTTATGAATAATATATTAATTTTACATTAAAAGTGACGTTTTTTTGGATAGAATACTCAATATAAAACAATGTGTTTCTCCAAAATCTTATGTTGCATACAACATTGAGTTACACTAAAAAATAATACAATATTATTATTATTATTTTAAATGTTAGTTAATACATAACTGTTGGAATGGTGGGAATGAATAGTATCAACTAAAATGTTAAATATGGTTTGAACAAGATTAAATAGTGATTCATTGGTTACAAAATTTATTATAAATGGAAATAAAAATCAATAGAATATGAAGGATGTGTTTTTAGAAAAACCTATTTAAATGATGATAATTGTGTTCATAAACTCATATCAATGTTGATGGATGTTTATTTAATGTAAAATATATTTTATATATTCAATGTAATGTTTTAAATTCATCTAATATGTTTTCTATATATTGTAGAAGAACAAATTCAATTTTTCAGATAAAAGAAGTATTTTTCTAAAAATGTAGTTTTACCGCCTTTTGATGGAAAATTTTTTTTTATTTTTTTTATTTTTATATATTCTATTTGAAAAAATAAATTTCTTATTTAGAATCAAGAAATAAAAATATACTTTGGATCAAATTTTGGTATTTTTCTGATAAAGTTCATTTCTAATGAAAGGTGAAAAATACGGCATTTTAATTCTAAACTTCCTTTTAAAATAATTTATTTATATAGTAAGATTGTACTTTTAATTGGGTTCAAAATTTAATTGGATTATATTATTATAATTTAATCTAATTATGGTCATTGGAAGTTGTTTCAATTTTAAATTGGACACAAACACATGTCATTCCTTTGACAGTTATTACTTTTTAAAAACCCACTTTTTGGGTTTAACAATGGGCATTAATTTTAATTTAATTACTGCAACTTCAGTGTTTTGAATTTTGAAAAATGGATTCCATATTTTGGATTCAAGATTTCAAAATTATGTAAATAGGTACCTTTTATTTTTGTACATTATGAATAGTAACTTCAGTAATAATTTTATTTACCATAGTTAAAGGATAAATCTAGTAAATAAGGGTAAAAAAATAATATTATAATAATGTAAAACTAACCTAACACATATAATAATCCTATTTTATGTGATATTTCCGACCATGGTCACCCTTTTGTCTATTTTGAAACCACATTGTTCCACATGGGAGTGATAATGACATTTTATAAGAATTAATTTAATGTAAAGGTAAATATAACATAAACCTGTATCTTTAACTAATAAAATTTTTATATGGGGTTATATAAATGATCAATTATAATATATAGTCATTATAAAGAAAAAAAGATTTCCTATATCATGATATTTTATTTATAATTTTTTTGCATTAGATAAATAAATTTATTTATGACACAATGATGATGCATTGATTACCTTATTGATGAAATATTCAAATAAATGATATTATAAATATTAAAATAAATGTAATATGATTATTTTGATGACATAAATGAATTATTTAGATGATATTGAAATATTATCTTTTATTTAACGCTTTTTTTATACTGACGAAATTTTTTATGACTTTAACAAAAATCAATTACTTTATAGTGTCAAAATTGATATGATTGTGTTTTTAAAAAAAATACTATTTTATTAAATGATATAATAATCCTAAAAATATATGATTCGTCCAAAGGAAAAGTATAATGTTAAAAATGTTATTAATTATCAACTTATAGTTCTCTTGTAATTTTATAGTTAATGTAGATACCATATATTATAAAAAATCAAGACGATAAGGTAAGCGTAAATGTTTTTAACTAAGGGTTAAGGCTAAAAAATAAGGTTAATTTTGCAACCTAAACATTTCTAAAACCTATAGGTTGGGTGTTTTTCGACCCAAAAGTGTCTTATATTAGAAATAAATGGGTTCTGGATCATTTGAAACCGAAAATGATTTTATTATAAAATAACATTTCAATACCTTCCTAAAGTACCCCTCCTCCCTCTTATAAAAGGGGATCACCTCTAAACATTAAATAACAACTCTAAAACCAATTGTCTCATCCAAAATCTACTCAAATAATCTCCAAATATCCCTCTATTACTCCTATATGCCTTACCTTGGGCAGAATAAAATTAAAGAAAACCTTTTGGCTCAAATCAATAGAAGTTACCTGATTTATAGGTAACGTCTTCTCTAAAGTTCTCTTCCTTCATTTTTCTTATCCACACCCTATGGTCTTCTTTATTATTTTAATACATAATAACTCTATTATAAATAATATACTAGGTTGTCATTATGATAAAAATTATAACTACACTTACACACATATACATCTAATGGATATGAGCATACGATTTCTGTGGACGGTGAACTACTGGCTCACGAAACGATGATTGTTCGGTTTTCCCCTACCACCTATCATGGTGTATATTATTATAGAACTTTATTTATAAATTATATATATTATATTTATATTGTCTCTATGATTCTTAAAGTTTTATTTACAACATTATTTTAGGCTTTCCATGATGTGTAAATACAATAATGTTATTTGAGGAAGTGTGGACTACCGACCCCTCAAAGTGATATGATTCGTTCATGCCAAACATGGAACATATAAAGGATATAATTAATAAACATATGTAACATATATAACAACTATATTATAATTTATTTAAAATATACCAATGTATAATTTAGTTTTCATTCCTTTAAATATGAAAAGGAATTAAAGTAGTGTTTATGCGTATGTACGACTTACCGTCTCCATCAATGTTGCATTTCATTTCATATCTCAAAATGTTATGTACTATTATAAATACATATATAAATTGGATGTATATGATATTTAAATGTTTAATACTATTTTGGAGATAATTTAATTTGGTCACATGCACAATTTTTGATTATAACAAGTTCATTTTTGACTCAAGTACTGAACATCGACAAAACGACCGATATGAACTTGAATAATTATATGATTGTTATAACAAGATATTAAGTGATATAAAATTAATAATAAACTTGAAAAAGGTATTAATAAATTATTAGTTAACATATGTTTATTATTTAGGAAGACAAAGAACAAACAATGCAAGTCAGACTCAAGGTAAGGTAACTTCTTAACCCAATTTCCATTCATTGGGTTGACCTTATAATTCTTGAATATGTCATGCTATGATTATGTGAGAAATTAATTTTGATATCTTATCTTGTATTTATATTTTATTTATGTGGATTTATAGATAATACACATAATCAATCTATTTGATTAATAAAATGATCTTTGTAAGGGAACCTTTCACCCTCCTGTTTTACTCAAAGACACCTTTTATGTTATGTATTTTAATTTTAGTTTTCTTTTTTTGGGATATCTTCTTCTATATCCTTATTTATATAAATTTTCTATCCATTTTATGATAGACCCTTTTCTATCTCAACAAATCTTTTTCTTATTTTTTAAGTGATGTCTTTAGGCTGCCGAATTTTTATAAGGGAATTTCTAAACTCAATTTCCACTTATTGGGTTTTATGCATACTTTGTTGATTATATTATGACAATATTATGTGTTGAATCACTATTTGTTTATTTATGTGGTAATTTCGACTTCCCTTTTGTGTATATACTTTTGAAACACATAATCACCCCCATTGATAAATTATTATTTCATTTATAAGAACGTTGTAAGGGAAATCTTATCTTAATCTCCATTTATTGAGTTAAATATCCATGTCATTGGTTTTGTTATTCCATGAATATGTGTGAATGAACAATAATTATTTTACACTTAATATCCACTTATATTTGATGTATTTTTATTTTTCACACATAATTTTTTCATTGCATTCTCTTTAATTTAATGATATGATCTTTGTAAGGGACTGTGTCTCAATATCCTTTAATTGAGGAATATCTCGATATTGTGCACCTTTAATATACTGTATGATGTATATACATCCCTTTTAAAATTTTATATCTTTAATTTCAAAATTATCAAGATATTTAAATTTTCCTTTGATGTTATTCTTTAATTATTTTTATTCAAGTGTTTCTCAAGTGTTACGAGACTCTTTAACTGAAACATCGTTTAAAATGTTTTACAAATTTATTCTTCTAAATATTTCTCATAAATTTCCATGTTTTCAAAAATATTTTAAGGGTTTATTTATATGTAAATATAGGTTTTAAAATTATAACTCTCCAATTTATTTTAAAAGATTCAAAGTGGTATGGGACACTTTGATACAAAAATATCTTTATTAAATGTTTTAAATGGTCATAGAAATGGATTGAATATTTCAATATTTTGAATTGATTTCTTTTGATTGATGAGTGAAATATTGATAATTGAAACCTTTTATGTGTTATGATTATGTAATGGTACTTGGACATTTGATGGTTGGTTATGTGATAAACCAAATATGGGTTGTTCCATAATAAGGCTAGGGAGGGTGAGCCCGAGATAGCCCTCCAATGCATTAGGTAACGTGACTGAGATAAACTTTAATGTTTCTCCTAATAGATTTAGGGAATATTTTGTGATAGGTATTCCAAATTTGACTCCCTATGTAGCTATGAAATATACAATGTATGTATGTTATTTATTCCACAAGTTACCATTATAATTTATGATTCTTATGTTCTATTCATAAATCTTATGATTTCATGAGGTTTCTCAACAAGCTTATGTTTTATGATTTAAAAGTATGATATCATTGACTTGAATATATTAATAGACAAATGTTTTCTTTATTTGTTTTATATCCCTTAATGGGTTTTTTATGCTCATCCAATGTTTTTGAAATCTTTTTCACAGGGTATAAGGGTAAGAGAAAGGAAGAATTAAAGAATATTTTTATCAGGAAAAGAATTATTGTTTTAATAAAGGAGTTTCAGTATTGTGAAAATATTGGATAGAGTAGAAGTGTTTAATTTTTAATTTTTGAGATGTAATGTAATAGTTATGGCATATATATTTAAAACTCTAAATTTGGAAAGATACTCAATGTTAGTTATTGACATAACTCAAGATTCTGTAATGTTTATGGTTGGGGCCTTATAGTTGGTATCAGAGGAAGGGATTAGATAACTTTGGATATTATGACACTTTATTAAGGGTTATGGATATCATCATGTGTTTATAATTTGAATTTAGATCATAATTTCAATTTCTTATAAATCCCCTTTGAGTCTTTATGATTTGAAATATTAAGGCAACTAATGCTATTTTTTGATACATTCACCTTTGAGGAAATTATGGGTTATTAGTATTTGGGATGAAAAATGTGAGGTACTAAATAACCTTTGAGGTTAAAACATGGTATGGTTATTTTTGAAAAATTTATCTCATTTTTTTAAAATTATTATAATTATACATTTTTTGAAAAAGGGAAACACACAGGCAATGTGACAACCCATCGCGTTAGACAAAGTTGTGAGAATCAAACCCACAACAAAAGTACGACTAGGATTTATCATCTACCACTGACCTACATGAATTCCCTGGTTAGTATGATTTATTATTATTAGTTAAATGATTTTAAGGATCAAGATTAATTTAAATGGGAACTTATGTTTAATAAAATGGATATCCTTAGTATAGTAAAATGATTTGGTGATTTAATGATAAAGGTTATTTTGGAATTGGTTTTCTCTTTTGGGAATAATATCTGCCTAAGAAAAATAGAATACTATGGGATTTCATTTTGGGAGTAATGGTTGATTTTTTTGTTTTTGAAGAATCGATGTTTTATTGTGTCCATATGTAAATTTTTTTATTTATGGAAATTATTAACCAATAATAAATATCTGATTAGGTTAATTACTTTTCAGTTTGAGACTTTAACAGTAGTCGATGTTATTTGGAGATAAATATTAAGATTTACCATAGAAGAATATGTGATAAAATCATTATAAATTTTGGTTTTCCATATTAGTTTGTATTATTTTAACTAATTTTAAGTATAATTGTTTATTGAATGGTCTTTTTTGAGCTTTGGGTAATGTTTGTTGAATTTTAGAGATTAAAGGATTATTATTTTCAAGGGATTAACTAATCTTGTACTAACCATTTTGGTTTTAGTTAATGTATAAAGATAAAGAAAATATATAGTTCATATTTTTTGGATTATGAGATTTTCTAGAAGTGGATTCTAGCTCTTAAAGTATGAACAAGTCATCTTGAGTACTCTTCATTTAGAGAAAAGACATGTTTTTGGTAGAAATTTATTAAAGGATGAAACTCTACATGAAAAGTATGTATATTTAATTAGTTTCTTAGTCAATTTCATAAATAAATTCATCAAAGTTATGAAAAGAAACTAAAAACAAAAACATTTTTCGTTTACTTTTCCTACTAGGGGATCAAATAAGTTTTAACCCATCATAATTTTAAGGTTTTCTGGTAGTTAACTTTCTTTTGATAATGTTTTTTATCACTCTCCATCAGAACTTTATAGTTAGTTTCTCTTCCATATCCATGTTTTCATACATGTATTCCTAGTATGTGCTATCTTGGGTGAACTTTGGACTTCACTTTCTTTCTTTTAACATGATATTTTTATTGACACATTTTCTGATGTGGTATTTTAAATAATGATTCTGAGCCCAATTTTAAAATTATGAGGACTCAATTTCCAAAAGGGGGAAAGGATGTAATGACCCAGGTATTTATAGAATAATAATTTTATTTTCTATTAATATTTATGGATAATATATTAATTTTACATTAAAATGTACTCTTTTTCTGAGAGCATACTCGACATGCAACAAGGGTTTTCTCTGAATTCTTACGTTACACACAACATTGACTTATCCCGAAAAATATTTCAAAAATATTATTATTATTCTAAATGGTAGTTAACGCATAGCCGTTGGAATGGTGGACATGAATAGTATCAACTGAATTTTGAAATATGGTTTAAACATGTTGAAATAAAGATTCATTTTTTACGAAATTTATTATAAATGGAAATAAAAATCAATAGAATATAAAGGATGTGTTTTTAGGAAAATCTATTTAAATGAGAATAATTGTGTTCATAAAATCATATCAATATTTATGTATATTTATTTAATAAAAAATATATGTTATATATTAAATTTAATGTTTTAAATTCATATTATATTTTTTCTAGATATGATATAAGAACAAATTTAATTTTTCAGATAAAATAAGTATTTTTCTAAAAATGCAGTTTTACCGCCTTTTGATGGAGAACCATTTTTAAATTTTATTTCTGTCACTTATATCTATTATATTTGATAAACTTATCTTATTATTTATAATAGTGGCATCAAAATTTACTTTGGATCAAATTTTTTTATTTTTCTCATAAAGTTCAATTTTTTTAATGAATAGTGAAAAATACTACATTATAATTCTAAACTGCCTTTTAAAGTAATTTATTTATATAGATAGATTATATTTTTAATTGGTTTTAGAGTTTAATTAGATTGTATTTTTTGAATATAATCCAATTATGGTCATTGGAAGTAATTTCATTTTTAAATTGGACATAAACACATGTCAATCTTTTGACATTTATTACTTTATAAAAAACTCATTTTTTGGTTGTGACAGCGTGAATTAATTTTACATTAATTATGGAAAATTCTATGTTTTCAATTTGGGAAAATGTATTCCATATTTGGAATCATGAGTTACAAGTTTTTTAAATAGTTAACTTTTATTTTTGGACATTATGAATAGTAACGTTAGTAATTATTTTATTTACCATGGTTAAAGGGTAAATCTGGTAAATAAGGGTAAAAATAATATTATAATAATATAAAAATACACTAACACATGTCCCAATAAAATTTGATGATATATTTCCAGCCATGGGCATCCTTGGGTCGATTTTAGGACCCCATGGATCCACATGGGAGTGATAATGACATTTTATAAGAATTAATTTACATGGGAGTGATAATTTCATTTTATAAGAATTAATTTAAAGTAAAGAGAAATATTATATAAACATGTATCTCTTTCTAAAACAATTTTTATATGTGGTTATGTAAGTGATGTCTTAAACTATAAGTAATATTTAAAATGATAAAACTATTTCCTATATCATCATATTTTATTTATAATTTTTTGACATTAGATAAATAAAATTATTTATGACAGAATGATGATTCAGTGATTATCTTAATAATGAAAGATTCAAATAAATGATATTATAAATATTAAAATAATTCTAATATGAATATTTTGATGACATACACGAATTTTATATATGATATGGAAATATTATCTTTCATTTAATACATTCCTTTCTAAGTAATCAAGATTATATGACTTTAACAAAAATCAATTACTTTATATTTTCAAAATTGACATAAATGAGTTTTTAAAACAAATAACATTATATTAAATTATATAATAATAATAAATATCTAATATTATTCCAAAAGACTCATATAATGTTAAAAATTTAATTAATGATCCACTTATGGTTGTCTTGTCATTTTATAGTAAATATAGTTAACATATATTATAAAAAAGTAAGAAGGCATGGTAAGAGTAAATGTTTTTAAATAAGGGCTAAGGCAAAATGATAAGGTTAATTTTGAGACATAAAATTGTCTAAAATCTATTAGTTGAAATTTTTTCGACCTAAAATCATCTGATATTTGAAATAAATGTGTTTGGGATCATTTTAAATGGAAATCATAATATAATAAATAATATTTCAATATCTTCCTAAAGTACCCCTCCTCCCTCTTATAAAAAGAAATAACATCTATCCATTTAACAACACCTCTAAATCCCCTTGTATTATCCAAATTACACTCAAATGATCTCCCAATAGCCCTCAATTCCTTTTATAAGACTTACCATTGGTATAAGAATATTCAAGATATCCTTTTGGCTCAAATCAAAACAAGTTACCCGATTTAGAGGTAACGTCTTCTCTAAAGTTCCTTTCCATTATTTTCTTTATCCACTCTAAATGGTCTTCTTATTAATTTATTAGATAAAAACACAAGTAACCCAAATATACTAGTATTTTCTTATGAAAATTATTCGAACTACACTTACACACATCTCCATCTAAGGGATATAAACATATTATTTCTATGGACGGTGAACTACTGCCTCACGAAACAATGATTGTTCGATTTTCCCCTACCACCTATCATGGTGGCCATTAGGATGGAAATATATTTATATATGATATATATTATATTTATGTAGCCTCTATTATTATTTAATTTTTATTTACAACATACATTTATGCTTTCCACGATTTATAAATATGTTAATTTCATTTCTGGAAGAGTGGACTATCGCCCCCTCAAAGTGATATGATTCATTCGTTCCATACATGGAATGTATAAAAGATGTAATTAATGAACATATGTAACATATATAACATAGATATTATACTAGAATAATAATATACCTATTTATCTTTTATTTGTAATTCCATTAAATATTAAAAATAAATTAATGTAGCGTTCATGCATACGTACGGCTTACCGTCTCCATGAATGGTGCATTCCATTTATTATTTCAAAATTTTATGTACTATTATAAATAAATATATATACTATATATATATGATATTTAAATAATGAATACTATTTTGGATATAATGGACTTTTGACCAAATGGAAAATTTGTAATTATAACAACTTCATTTTTGACTCAAGTACTGAACATCGAAAAAATGACTGATATGAACATTAATAATTATATGATTGTCATATAAAGGTAATAAGTTTTATAAAATGAATAATAAACTTGAAAAAAAGTTTCTAAAGAAAGTATAAATTTACATATTTTTATTATTCGCTGAGATAAATAAAGAACAAGACAAGTTAGACTAAAAGTAAGAGAACTTCTTAACCCAATTTCCATTCTTTGGGTTGATCTTCTACATCGTGACTATGTCATGCTATGATTATGTGAGAAATTAATTTTGATATCATATATTTTATTTATACATTATTTATGTGTATTTATAGAGAATACTCATATCAATCTATTTTATTTACAAAATGATCTTTGTAAGGGAACCTTTCACCCTCCTCTTTTAGTATAAGACTTCTTTCATGTTATGTCTTTTTTATTTCCATTTTCTTATGTTGGGATATCTTCTTATATATCCTTATTGATGTAAATTTTATTTCCATGTGATGATAGACACTTTTCTATCTCATCAAATATTTTTCTTAATTTTTAATTGATGTCATTAAGCTTCTAATTTTTCATAAGGGAATATCTAAACTCAATTTTCACTCATTGGGTATTATGCATACTTCATTAATTATATTATGCCAATATTGTGTGTGTAATCACTTTCTATTTATATATGTTCTAATTTTCACTACCCTTTGTGTGTATATACTTTTTCAATACATAATCACACCATTGAAAAATTCCTAAGTCATTTATACGAACTTTGGAAGGGAAATATTAGAACTATATCCATTCATTGAGTTAAATATCATTTTAATTGGTTTTTTATAAGAATATATATGAATGACCTCTTATTATTTTACAAATAATATCCACTTATATTGGGTGTATTTATATTTTTCACACATAATTAAGTCATTGATTTATCCTTAATCTAATGATATGATCTTTGTAAGGGACTACGTCTCAATCCTTTTTCATTGAGGCATATCTCGATATTGTGCACCATTAATATCCTGTATGGTGTATATAAAAACATTTTAAAATTTTATATCATGAATTTATATATTCTCATCATATTTAAGTTTTACTTTGATGTTATTCTTTAATTATTTTTAATCAAGTGTTTCTCAAGTGTTACAAAACTCTTTAACTGAAACATCATTTTAAATGTTTTAAAGATTTATTCTTCTAAATATTTCTCATTAATGTCCATGTTTTCAAAATGGTTTTAAGGATTTATTTATATTTAAATATATGTTTAAAATTATAACTCTAAAATTTCTTTTAAAAGTTTGAAAGTGGTATGGGACAGTTTGATTAAAAAATATCCATATTAAATGTTTTAAATGGTTTCTTAAATGGATTAAATATTTAAATATATTGAATTGATTTATTCTGATTGATAAGTGAAATGTTGATAATTTCAATAATTTATTATGATTATATAATGGTACTTGGAAATTTGATGGGTGGTAATGTGATAAACCAAATACTGGTGGTTCTGTGATAAACCTAGGGCGGGTGAGCCCGATATAGATCTCCAATGAATTGGGTAACGTAACAGAGGTAAACTTTAATGTTTCTTATAAGTGATTTAGGGAATATTCTGTGATGGGATATACAAACGTAACTACATATGTAGCTGTGAAATATTTAGTGTATGTATGTTATGGATGAAAAAAATTACCATTATGATTTATGATTTCTATGATTTATTCATAAGTCTTATGATTTCATGAGGTATGTTAAATTCCTTCTGTTTTATGATTGAAAAGTATGATTTCTTTGACTTATATGTATTCATGGACTAATGTTTTCATTCTTAATTTTATATCCCTTGCTGAGATTTTTTTCTACATCCCATGTTTTTGAAATGTTTTTCACAGGGTATAAGGAAGGGTAAGAGAAATGAAGAATTCAAGAATATTTTTATCAAGAAAAGAAGTCTTGTTTTAATCTTGGAGTTTCATTATTGTGAAAAAATTGGATAGTGTATAAGTGTCTATGTTGTAATTTTTTATATGTAATGTAATAATTATGGTCTAATTATCTAAAACTCTAAACTTGAAAAGAACCTCAATGTAAATTATTATCTTAAATCAATATTATGTAATGTTTAATGTTGTGGCCTTATACTTCTTCCCAAAACTTTTACAAATGAGATTTTAGGGCTTCATTCTATCGTGGAATTTGTTTGTTGAACCACCCATGTTGTCCTCCATTTTTGGCTTCTTGTCACTGGACCCACGAGACCACTAAGGGTCTTTAATATCCATTTCAACCATGAGGTCACAATAAACAATATCTTTATAACTATCAATGTCTTGAATCTCAAATGCTTTTCATAGACACAACATTAGACCGCTAAAGAAGAGATCTTACTTACTTTCAGTGTTCATGAAAAAGTTGGGGACGTACCTTGCAAGACTTGTAAGGTTTCCTTCATATGCCCCGATGGACTCATCTTCCTTCTGCTCGAGTCAAATGAACTCTCTTTCCATCAGGAGATAGAGGGTTCGAGGAAAATATTTATTTAAAGAAACCCTCTTGAATTCCTCCCAATCCAAGGAACCAATTTCCTCTTAGGACTTTATATTCTTGATCAATGTCCACTACTGATCAGCTTCCCCATCAAAACGATAAACTAACAGTACAACTTTCACTTCTTGAGAGCACTAGAGGATAGATAATATCTTTTCAATGGTGTTAATCCACCATTCCTCAAGGATGGGATTAGAAGATCCTTTAAACAAGGGAGGGATTTTCTACAAGCAGGATTCTATGGAAAATTTCTCTTTCCTTGGAGTAGGATGGAATTCCACATGATTCAAGTTATTATTCATAACTTGAGATAGCTAATTAAGTACTTTCATGATATACTGAGCACCCATTCCCATTATATTAGAAATTTTATTTGGGAAATCTTCACATTGCTTATAACATTTATTTTTGGAACATGTTATTCTATTTCCAACCATTAACTACGAAAAATAATGTTCAATTAGAGGGCTTGAATACTTAGATATTGATCATAAAAAAATACTTTGAACATAGATCGATAAACTTGTAAAGGATAAATATATCCTAACTTGTTATTCCTTAGGTTTAATTCTAGGTTATCTTTGATCTATTTCTAAACTTATATTCTTATTATATTTTTTTATTCCCTTAATAATTATTTTTACTAAGCTCATTAATTAACCAAAGCCCATCCCCTGAGAGTGTCAAACCAGGAGTGCAGCAAGGCCCTTTGTCGTGTACCAGGATACCCTGGGTCAAGCCTAAAACTCCTTGTTGGAATTTTCACTCCTAGGTACATCTTTTATAGAGGTTCCTCTACCTGTTTGTATCTAGACAAGGACAAATTTTCTTGATAAACCACTTACTCTATACTTACCATAATTTAGGTATATTTTCTTATACTTAGTCTCATCCTTAAGGTTATCACTAAGGTGATCTATTACTAATCTCTAAAAGTAACTAGAAAATCCTATGATACTAACTATAGATACCCAATAAATTTACACATATACCATTACATTATTTTAATCATATTTATATATTGGAATAAAATCCAAGGATGGTGAAGTCTAGTGTCTTTGAAGACTAGGTACATAAAACTGAAAACATAGAACTAAATATAATATCTATTTATTTAGTATTCATAAAGAGATCCTAAATTCATTTGAACCCTGACAAATTCATAGGGTAACCTGGATATAACATGAACGAATGGATGAGCTAAAATCCCAATAATGGAATAACCATAAGTACAGATCATTAGCACATGGAATAGAAGGCATAACTTGGTGATATAAAAAGGAATGTAACATATGGAATCATAACATATAATCATGGGATTATTTAAACATTGAATCATAGATATGTGGCAAAAACATAAAACATGAATTTTTTATGAGTCATGGCTAATCTCCAAGATTTTTTCCCAGAATAGCATAAGCCAAGGCTAACCGCCAAGACCATTTCATATAGTAGCATAAGCCAAGGCTAACTACTAAAACCGTTGCACATAATCATCTCATGAGACTCAAATTTACCCTATCCATTAGATAGTTATATTTGTGAACCCATCTTATATTTAATGAATAATTTTTCCATGTAAAGAATTAAATATAATCAATCCTACATAAACATAAGGGTTACCCATGGAATGATTTGGGTACCACAATCATGACATAAAGTATAACCAATGAGTGTATCATGAAAGTGTCCATGAAAGAAAGGAATTATAAAATTCATGGAAGTTCATATAGTAAAATATTCATATATTATGGTAAGTGATGTTTAACATAATTGAATACATGTAAGAAATGTATTTGATAAATTTTAGCATTAAAACGTTTTTGGGTGGTTTTAAGGAAAATACTATAGTGATTTTAAAATAGAGAAGGGAAATATATTTTATATAATACCAAAATAGAACAAATAAGGTTTTTATAATAAAAATATTAATTTTATAAAGACAACAGTGGATTAAAAAAGAGGATATAGTTCACTTTAAATTGGAAAATAATTTGGGAGGTTCCCTTAAAACGAGTTTGCTTATTGGGTTGTATCAAGGAGAGAATCACTTAAAAGCATGTATATCCCCAAAATATAATGATGTATGGATCTTGAAACATGATTTTGGAGAATATAAACATTATTTTTGAAGTTTTACATAAAAATAAAAGACAACTGGATTTGGGTAAAAAGAAAGATAGAGAAACCCAAAAGAATAAAGGTGGTTCTGGTAGAAATCATTACGAATTGTCAGCATGGTACCAGGTGTACTTTAAATGGATTAATGAGAGAGTACAAGGTTTCTCATTATTTAAAAAATCATAAATTCATTATGGGGAGGTGCATAATCATACACCATCATTCGGGATTACACATAAATTGGTATAGCATAGAGGACATTCTTGAATAAAAGTGAAATGGATAGGATACCTTACCTTAAGACTGATGGTGTCCTCCACATTATATTAATGACAGGAATAATCAAATTATTTTCATTAATAAATAATTCTAAAACATATTATATATGTTAAATATTTATTATACCCTTTTTAACTTCCTTTATAAACATTTTGATTGGTTATGAGGTTCAATTTCATTGTTCGGGTTTGTTAGCTTGCTTGGTTTTAATGATGAATTTAATTATTTTCATGAATGGATAAACATGTATGATTAAAGAGGTTGTCCATAATTGATGTTATATTAAATTAGTGAAAATAACATAGATTACATGGTTGTAAAATTTATTTGGTTACTTGGAGTGAAGTTCAATCATTATATAAATCATTAATGACAAACACATGAATTAATTTTAGCAATTTTGCTCACAGTTAACTTGTTTCGTATTATTATTTTACATCATGATTGAATAAGGATTAAATAACATTAAATAAGATAATATAAACATATAATATTTTATTTCCTCTATATAAATGGTTTCATGAAAATAATTGATGATAGTACTAGAAATTGATAACTTGTTGTCCTTGATTGTGTTAAATTAAGACATCTCAAATGGTGTTTTCATTTGTTTTAAATAAAAGATGGGGAAATAATAGATGATAATAGCTTGTTTTTTATCATTAAAAAATTCCATTACATGTAAGTTACTAGATTTTCCATAAAATTTGGATGAGGAGAGGTAAGGATAGAAAATAAAATAAATGAACTTGAGAAGAAAAAGAAAGAAAATAAAAGAGGAATATACCTCTTGAATCAAGCTTCCTAGAGAGCATTCTTAAGGGGAGAGTATTTTTTATTTTGGAGAAAATAGGGCTGTTGTACATGGTAGAGGATATTTAGAGGATATTTAGGCAGAATATTGTCATGGCACGAGGCTTGAGAGGATTGAAGAGAAGAGGTAAGGATGGGTTGTATTTATAATAGAGGGGAGGAGAGTTTTCATAATATTATAACCATTAGTTTATTATTTTCCCTTAAGTCAACTAATAGTGATGATTAAACAACCAAGAATACTAAAAAATGAATTTAATTTCGAACCAATGGCCATTTACATCATCCATTACTCAAGCATGATGCCGAAATTTAGGTTTTATTATTTATAGTGAATTATCGTATTTTACTATTCATAAAAATTCATGTATTTTAGAAAAATCCAAAAAAATAACCCTAACCATTTTTTACCTGTAGAATATAAAAAATTAAAACCATTTTAAAAAAATAATTTTCTAATTTTTATTAATTTAATATTTAATTACAATCACAATTTACTTGAAAAATACCAATTTTAAAACATTTATTTTCTTATTCTAAGAAATAGGTATATCGTACTTCCACTAGAATATTATTTATATACTATCATAGGTAAGGTTACAATTCATTAGGGTATATCACTACTTATAAGTGTATTCTACAATTCATAAGGGTAGGTTGTTATTCACAAAAAATTATGTTTTTCTTATGGGGCTCCAAATAACACACTGATCGCAACCGTATATGTCAGATTTTTGAAATTAAAATCATAGAAGTGATAAACTTTTGTTTAAAGGTCACATAGCACTTATTATTTCATTATGTTTTGAATTGTTTTGATTATATGGAATAATCATAAGAAGTAAATTTCCATTGGAAAAATTGCGTCGTCACAAGGAATCAATCCCAGGAAGCCCTTTGGTGCAATCCAAAATGATTTACCAGATTAAGAAGTAACGTCTTTCCTTAAGCCCTCTAATGTTATTTCCTTTATCCACTACCAAAATTATTCTTATTACATGTTTATAAAAAATTAATGTATCCAAAATATAATAGTATTTTTTTATAAAAATATTGTGACCTAAACATACACAAGCTTCTATCTAATGGATAATGAATATATTGTTTACGTGTACGGAAAACTATCGCCTCACAAAATGATGATGGTTCATTTCTCTTTCACTGCCTCTCATGGTGGACATTATGATGGACACTATATTTATATATTTTATTTATTATATTTATTATGTCTTTAATATTATTTAATACTTTTACAACACATATAAGTACACTTTCCATTTTGTGTAAAAAGGATAACATTATTTGCGGAAGTGTGGACTATCTCACCCACAAATCGATATGATTCATTCACACGATACATGGAATGTATAAAGGATTATTTTAATTGAAAATATATAACATAAAAAAATAATAAATTAATGAAAAAAATAACTTTATGTAATTATAATATATATATATATATATCATTTTCTTTATTACCCTTTTACACACTTAAAAAGTTATAACGTCGGTCGTGGTTGTGTTCACTATCGCCTCCTCTACACGATGTGTTTCATTTTAAATTCACAAGAATTATACATATAACTATATAAAATTAAATAAAATATTATTTTTGATATAATTATCATTATAAAAATATATAATGTTATTTACCTTCTTTCTATAATGATCATTGAAAAATTGGAACATTAATCACGTGTACGTTCGTCCTACCGTCTCCATGATTGTAACGTTGGTTCATTTTTAATAAAAATATTTACTTATTCGTTTTAACAGTATAGTTGATGTATAAATATAGAAATTATTTCATGAATATTATTCTTTATTTGTTATATAATTACACCTTTTACCATATTTGACCTACCAAAGTTATTTTTGAAACATAAACCAAATTTGGTCAAAACACCTCATATAAACTTAATTGATCAAGTATTTGTATAAAACATAGTAATAAGTGAAATAAAAGTAATGAAAAAAGTTAAAAAGGTCATTAAAATTTTATATAATTAACCTAATGTTATTATAATGTTATTTAATGGATGTTCATCCAAAAGAAGAAAAAGTTAAGGTATTTTCATCTCACTTTTTACTTCTGTGAGACAAATATCATGTTCGCCACTTATTTTGTGTGGTGTATCTACAACCCATTTTTAAAAAATATTTCATGAAATATTTTATCTCATTAGTATTTATAACTTTCATTTAATAAAATTACATAATGAGGTTTATGATTTAAAATATATCAAAGTCGTAAGAGACACTTTGAAATGTTTAAAGATTGTCTTCCTCAATAATAAATTTAATGATCTTTCGATGGTATTTCCATTAAATAAATTTTATAAAAAAAATTCAATAAAACCTTTCATTTTAATCTCCTATAGTTTTCCATAACCATTTTCATGTATTATTAAAATCTTTCCACTCTTTTGTACTCAAAATATTTTCAAGATAACCTAACCGTATTTATCTATTTAGTCAGAGAACCTGTTTTATTTTAAAAAACCATGTTTAATAAAATTATTTCTAATATGCTTTTAAAATGATTTGGAAAAGATATTTTTACCCTTTTTTTCTTTTTTCAATGTTTTCAAATGGATATTTTGTTCTCTTTCCTGACAAGTCATTTTTTCAAACCTTTTTTCCTTGGAAAAGGAATGTTATTTTTTACCTCATATGGCATGTAAAAATTTACTCGCCGCCATTTTTTTTAATATTCCTTATCATCTTTAAAAGGTTAATTTATAAATAAAATGTTTTCAAAAGTGATTTTCAATGAAATTGGTTTTCAAAAGGTTTTTCAAAACAAAAGGATATTTTACTCAAAAACGTGTTTTTATATAACTTTTTAAAATGTTTCCATTCCTCAAAAACAACAACCCTTTATTGTGATATATTGTATTAATATCTTACCTAATATTCCTATGGATGGTTAATGATTTATTTTTACAAGGATCATATTCATATTCACTTCCTTGATTCATTTTTTTTCCTTGAAATATTTAATCTTCTTTGATCATTGAACATTTTATTTACCATAAATTATGCATTTCATTTTTCATGGATATTATTATTGCCTAAATTGTATAGAATTTTACATATAGTGTCTACATTGATATTTATTTGATTATTTAGGGAAATATTTATAATTCCATATTATTTATTCCATAAGTATATTTGATAATGAATATTATTTATTTCGGTTATTTAATATGAGAAATTCATTGGACATGCAATGAAGGGAAGAGCCCAAACATTATAAATATCCTCGATGTATCGATAGGTTCTCATGAGATAAATTTTTCTGAAAATTAAAATAGTTTAAACCATATTATTAAAGGTATTGAAGGTATGGGTTTCCATGTGACTCATACATGATGTCAAAAAATTAATCATTTCCCTCATTTAGGGGCAGTTATTATTCATCCAAGAGATTTTGTGTCACCATATCTTTGGATACATTTAATTTTCAGTTATTTAGATGGAATTTATTTTATTTTATTAACTTTATATATTTATTTCACCTTATATAATTATTTTAATGTGATTTCTTTCCATTTATTACATTTCTATATTTTTTATGCACTTTCATTATGTGTACTTATTACATGGAATGCGTGTTCAGTTATTTATCTTGAAATATTAATGATTCTAAATGATTAATTATTCCTTCATCTAAATTATTTCCTTAATTAGAATTTGATCTCACCCTTTTTCTATTTCTTTCCATAGGAATCCAAGAATCATACTATGAAATAATTGTAGGGATTTACTAGATGGATTAGAGTTATCCTCGATTTTATTTATTTATAAAGAAGAAGAAAAATTATGTTTTAATTAGTGTTTACATTTGTAATACAAGAATAATTTATGTTTCTAGTTTACCAAGTCTAATAAACTCTCAGTCCTTCAGGATTTGATTCCTTTTAATCATGCTAATTTAATTGATATCAGAAATCTGCTCTGGGATATGTGGGGTCAGGTTTCTATAGGTACATAATTCAACAACTTCTTCAACAATATATCATTCTTCAATACAATCTTCTAGATGACTTTGATTCTTAACATAACCTTTTAGAATCTTCATATACCATTAAATGGGGTACATCCATCTATAATGGATAAGACCACATAGTTGAACCTCTCTAACTATGTAAACCATATAGTAGACCATTATATAAAATAATAATAGGGGGAATAAAATATCTAATTCACATAATATAACAAAAACCTCTTTATTTATTATTGTAAACTTCATTGGGTCTATAAATTTACCATATACAACTTTGATAAAGTAGTATAAGATGGTTAATATATGTTGTAATTTTTAAGGAGAAATTAAAAAGAAAGAAATATACATTAAATGTTGCATCAAAACATGATATTCATGTGATTTTAGTCACAGCAACATCAAATTAAAAATTGAAACATAATTATTAATATTTGATTAATGCCCCTCTATAAATTTTACAGCAATAAGGAAAATGAAAAAAATGTAATTTTTTATATCTAGATAGTGTAAGGTGCATGAGTAAGAGAATTTTTCCCTTTACCCTTCACCAATGCCAACTCTTACTCTATCCTCATGCTAATCATATCCAAACTAGTCTTGATTCCATATTTTAGTTTTCTAGAAATATTTATTAACATTCCAATAACACTATCAAATACATTTTTTTCTAAATTCATAACATCAAGAAAATGACTAATATACCAATAATTCCAATATGGTAATTTAAATCATATTGATCTCTTCTTCCAACCTAATTTTTTTAAGGTTTTTCAAAAATGGTTTATCAAAAATAGTGTCAATATTTTTCAATTTTTCAAAACTTTTATCACCCATTAGTAAATATTTTTTTGTATCTTTTTTAATAACTTGATAAAAACATGTCATCTAGGATAAAAATTTATATCATATAGGTGAAATCTTCCAATGTCCTAAAAAACAGTCATTGAGAAATGTTTCAAATTAATTGAGTGTGTGCATTCTTCACAAATGGGACAATACAACATTAATTTACCAACAACAATTTCATATATGTATCCCACATCAATTTTAGATCTTCAATCAATGGATACAAATAGACATCAATATAATTACCGGGTTTCTTTGGTCTAGGTATAAGTAGGGAAAACATAATGTATTTGTAATTCAAGCATAACCACGGTGGAAAGTTAAAATTTACCAAAATGATTGGACATGTACTGTGAGTACTAGTATTTACACTAAAAGGATTTCTTCCATCTATAAATAACACAATAAAAAACTTTTTCAGAACATTTCCAAAAAATTTATACTCATAGTCAATTTTATTCCCTTAAGGAGAGTCTATTGGATGAAATTTGTTTTTATATTTAATTATTTTATTTGAATGATATGTCTATTGTCTCATAGTTTCCAGATATCTATATAATATTCTAAACCATGGAATGATAATAAATTACCGAATAGATTTCAAATGAAATGATTCATTTTTCTTATATTGACATACACCACACTTCGGGAATTTTATGAGTGATTCATGGTTCTTTGAAAACAATGTTTAATCATTTGTAAAAACATGTATTTTTTTAGTGATTATTCACATTGAATGTAGAATTTTTTAGCAGTATATGTATGACATCGTATTTAATTTTCTTATAGTAGCATATCATTTAGGAGACCATGTAGTTTTGTAAAGATGGTGTCGTTGTATCTGCTACTAGATTTAAAATTATATACCTTCAATATAGCTAAAAATGATGTGTATATATGAGAACTGATATACAATGGTCTCTTAAAACAACTATTTATCTTCTCAAGAAAATTTGGGAAATCCATAAGGTCGTATTCAATATCCATTTTCATTTATTCCATGTGATATCCACCATCATTTCCACTAGTATTCAAATCAAATGATCCATAAACCATAGTATCATCCCAATCGGAGTGAACATTCAGTTTTTTACATGTTTAGTCCAAAATTCATTTCTCTGATCTATTCATTGATAAATAAAATTTTCTTCCAACTCTCTTGGACTAATGCTTCTTGAATAATAATAACATAAACAAGGATAAAGGATTTGAAAAGGGTTGTATGCTAGCTCTATTTCAAACTTGATGAAATATTTAACTCCATGGTTATAATTTTTTATCAGACAATTATTGAGCATCATTTTTTTGATTCATATCTATCCTATTAGGTTCATAAAATATTCATTTTGTATAATAAATAATTAAATACACATAAGATTTTCATTATCTTAGGTTAATGTTATAGATAATTAAAATATAGGAATACCAACATTTTACTGATTCCAATATTTTCAGTATGCTTTTAATAAAATTGAAAATTGAATTTAAGAAAATAATTAATCCAGTTTTATAGGTTTTATCCTCTGAAATCATCTGAAGGTTAATATTATAAAAAATATCCTCATCACCTCATCTCCCAAAAAGTTATCATTGAATGTTTTTTCAATACTAATCCTATATATCTTTTGTACATGCACCTATTTTTCTTGAGATACTATTAATAGTAGTCATCTATGAGATAACTACAACTCTGAGTAGTACAATCAGCATAAAAGAGATGGTGTATAAGTATCAAGAAAAAAATTACAATAATAACTATTTGGGAGATGATGATAGTTGTACTCCCTTGTGTTCTCTAAAATGGGTAATTCATCCCATTTAATATAATTAAAAATTTGGATCTAGTTATTAACTCATGGACTATTAAAGGTGATATTTGGTGGGAATGAATATTCTTATCTGTGACTCAAGGGGCCTCAGTAGGTACATGTTATGATATATTAATCCTAGGGGCCTCTATGAATCTAATATTTATAAGAGAAATTTATCTCTTAATAATTTTAATCCTTGAAATAATACTATTCCTACCTCTATTAAAATGAGCCATAAAGTCATTCTTAAATACCTTAAACAAATGAAAATATAATATATTAAATTAAGAAGTAATAAGAAAACCCAAATTTCATAAACAAAAATAATAAGATCTCATTAAATAAACTAGAATATATAACAATGTATTGAGAAAACATTTTAATAAATAATGATTTATTTTATATACATGGATTGTAATCATATATTCCTAGGGGAAAAACCAATACATGTAGACCTAAAATGATTAATACCTAAATATAATTTGGAATAATTATTCAAAAAAATATTGAATTTGAAAACCATTATTCTAGTTTTTGGAAAAAGTGATGTAACAACCAAAGGAATTATAAAATTAAATATTATTGGTATATCAAATATTTTAAAAAATCTTAAAATTATAATTTCAATTTCAATGAAAAATTGATAAGCAATGGAAAAAATAGTTTTAGGAAAATAATACACCTAATAACGTTAATAGTTTTAAACATGTCAAAATTTTAAGTAGATAAATTGATTCATGGTATATGTCTAGAGATGTTGAGAACAAGAATTATTTTCAAGTAGATGAAGAGTTGTATTTATAAAAAAATTTCATTTTCATGGCCATTATGGGTTCTATGGTGATTTTGGGAACATAGTATAAAATTTTACTCATAAAGATATAAATCATAGTAATTATAGAGGATATAGTAGTTTTATGTTAAAGGAGATATGACCCACTCTTATAAATATAGTTGAAAAGTGAGACAAATATTCATAAGTAAAATTGGATGATGAATTTCGACCATTGATTAAACACTATTTAACATGCAGAAAATTAAACATTTGTAAGAAGGATTTTCAGGATTTTATAATGACATTGATGAATGTGAAGACATAATTAGATATGTATTATATGAAAAAGCAGGGAATGTAAGAGGAATTTATTATGGATGTCCCAATAAAGTATTTACAAAAGAAACATCATTTCATATTTGATATAGGTTGTTTATCTCCCGTGATAGGTAAATTGATATAATTAAATATTTTTTAAAAGTTCAATGGGTGATTAATATTATAGAAATGGTGGATCATTAAAGATAAATTGTTTAATTTAAAAGATATTGGAAATAAAAGGCAGTGTTAATGAATGATCTATTATTTTATGAATTAAAATAAAACATACATATCATTTATTAGATGTATGATAAAGGAAATGCAGTGATTTTTAAGAAGTATTAATTTGTTGGTTATCATTTCATATATGATTATATTTTTAAAAAGTTATAGAAAACTAGACATCCCATATTTTATTTTGGGGTTTGTAAAAATTTATGGTAATTGTGTTTGAAAGAGGAAATTTTTTTATGTTAGCGAAAACATAATCATATTATATAATGAGACACAGAATCACTAACTTAAAAATGGTGGGTTTTTAAATTTTTATGACAACAATATAAACTTAATATATATTATTTACTAATTAGAATGGGGAAATTTTTAATATTTAAAATAAAAAATTAGAGATTTTAATGAAACATCCCTTTGATTTAATATAATATGACGAATATGGACCGTCAAAGTATAAATAAATGCCATGTGAAAAGTTTGACCTTTGTGTCTAGTTTTTTAATCCTTTTTTCCCAATTCTTGTTATAGGTTCCCTCTTTTCCCAGTTCTAAAACAGTTATTCTTCTCTTTTTGTGTAATGTAGAGGAATTTACCCTCAATAATTTCAAAAAATATATATATACAATGATCTAACTTCCTTTGACTATTTATCCCAGGTAAAGAATTAATGAATTACTATTACATGTGTATTAGGACTAGTATTTGCTAAGTCCAATGGTAGGATTTATCATCAATTGAGTAGAATAACCCTTGGATTCCACATCCATCATGCTGAATGAATGAAGAGAACATCATTTTACATGTCTAGTGGTCACTAAGTCATTCCCTATGTTATCACCATTAACTATTGTATTTATGATAAATTTGGAAAGGGAAAAATTTATCAAACTATAGTATGAGAATAAATAGTTGGGTAATGAATAAAAGAAATAAAGATGATAAAAACACAAATTGATATTGCTAATTAAGAAATCAATGAGTGGGTGAGGAGGAGAAAATGACATAACTTGGATTAAATTATTGAATCGTTTGAGAGAAAGTATAAATATCATCAAACATGGAATTCTTTCGATCCTTGGATTCCTTTGACCTTTGGATCATTCAAGACTTGGATTCAAGCCTTCTAATTCTATGAGCATTGATTCCAGCCTTGATTTGGGTTTGGATATGATGAGTTGGAGTGCCGACAGTAAGTGGATTCCATGGAAAGCTTCAGATATCATGATAACTTCTCAACTTGTTTGGAATCTTTAAATAGGTCAGGACACTTTTATTAACACTTCCAAAAACGTGTTGGTAAAGATAGAGCTTTATCAGTGCTAATTACTTAAGTTATGATAAAGTATTTATAATTATAAATATAAATAATAAATTTTGTAAATATAATTATAAAATTATAGATATATATATAATATATAAATATGAATATAATAAATATATTCATTATTTAAATATATTTATTATAATTTTATAATTATTTAAATATATACTTATCTATTTATAATTATACATATAATTTAAAAAAAATATTATTTATAGATTTATATCATTATATATATATAATTATATATATAATAAATAAATATAAATATAAAGATTGTAAATATATTTATTATTTAAATAAGTTTTTTATAATGTTATAATTATTTAGATATATATAATTATTTATTTATAATTATATAGAATAATTTGTTTAAAATAATATTTATTTATTTAAATTCATAAATATATAAATGTATAAATATTGTAATTATACATTTATAAATGCATTTATTTATAAATATTTTATTACAAATAAATTTTGATCATTATTAAAGAATATTTAATCTTACGTGCATGGATTTAAAAAATGAGTGAAATTGAATAATTAAAAATGTGTACACTTTAACAATATTGAGAAAATGGATAAGCTTTTCTAATTAAATGTAAATTATTAAAAAAATATGGATATATATTGATATAATGATGAATACATTTGAAAAATATCAAAACAAAGTAAATAAATAATTATAAATAAATAATTAAAATTGATTAAATTCCCAAAAAAATAAATATAAAAAATAGAAAAAATTAAAAATGAATTAATAACTAAATGTAATGAAATTTAAAAAAAATTACAGATTGAAGACATAATATATTAAATGTATCGTGTTATAATGAAATTATAAAATGAATACTAAAATTTGAATAAATTACCTAAATATTAGGTATTTCTGTTACGATATATGATTTCACGAATTATTTTAATTTTTGTGTGTGTGAATTTTATATAAAATTCATTAATCAAGTATATGTATGTGAAATTAATATAAAACATGTTTGATATCTATTAAATTGAAAAATCAAACGATATTCAATTGTGTCCATTACTCAATCTAATTTGTCAGAATTTTTAATTCATATTAATTTTTAATTATAAACCATTCTTCACTAAATATATGACTATTTAATATACAGAATAAATATTTTTTATTATATAAATCTTATTTATATACATTTATATATATTTATATATTTAATATATACTATTTTTTATATTATTAAATTTTATTTAATTAATAAAATGTGTAATATTTTTCTTAATTTAATTATTTTAATTTTTAATTTTTTTTATTTTTCATTTTACATATATCTATATATTTAATATATAATTATTATTATTATTTATAATTTAAATATAGTAAAATAAATTTATTCATTTGTATCAATATGTAATAATGTTATCAATATTTTTTAAATAAACTTCGTTTTTTTAATTATTTCATTTTATTTGGGACCTTTATCACTGGTAAAAATCACTGATAAAGGATCACTTTATTAGTACGAAAAATAAATCAATGATAAGGGTCACCATTTCTCAGTGGTAAAATTAAATCAATGATAAAGGGTAACTTTTATCAGTGCTAAAGAAAAGCGCTCATAAAGGCTAGCACTATTAAAGGCATGTTTTATAGTAGTGTTCTTAGAGTACCCAGTGGAAATCATGGACCTAGTTGATAAAACTATTTGTGGAAAATATATTCTGAGGGTGAGAATACTTTTGTATCCTGAAAACCTTTAGGAGACATCATAGGAGTGTGAGAACCTGATGTGAGATCAATACCCTCACCTGGGTGATGCTTTTTGGGAAGAAAATCCTTGAAGGTGGGAAGGACGTACCGACAACGTGTTTTGTTTTTTGAATCATGAGAATATTTTAAATAATATTTTTTAGATTTTTTAATGTGAAATTTCTTCAATGTTGGTATCACAAGGATTTGGAGATAGTATATGAGTGTGTGTGTGTGTGTGTGAATATGGGTTATATATATAATAGATTGAAGGATGAATATGTCATGATGTGACAATTAGTGTTATAATGTGCCTTATGGTTTCATGGAATGAGGCATGAACTATGAGAGTTTAGGGCCACACATTCTCAAGGAGGAGACTCAATCATGATCGGAATGTTATTAGTCACAACATGGGTGTTTACATCATGATATATCCATAAATAACATGGTGGGACACTATTGGTGAAACCCTTCCATTATATCATTTTATATAATTGAATTAATTTATTGATTGATTGATTGATGTTATATCATAGAAACCTCATCCATAGTATTTAAGCCTTGTTATATCCTCTGATTAGAGATTTTTATAAACCCTATTTATAGCATAGGGGAGGAGAGAGGATCTGGACATTTGAGAGTCTCCAGACATAACCTATACAAAGGATTGATATGATACTTGAGAATCGATATGGTTTTCATCCAAAGTAGATCAAAGAATGAGTTAGGGATCATTATTTACTTTATCCTTCTTCTTTCCTAATAATTTCAAATCTAGGGATATTTTTGATTGATTATTGAACACCTAAATCATGTCCCTATAGTTTATATTTTCATTATTTAATTCTATGATTTATATAGTTTATTTGTGTTCTTCTTCATTGGAATCTCACACACAATGATTAATATATGGATGTCCATTCCAGGTGAAAATACCATGCTTCCCCTTTTTTATTTCCCCTTTCATTGTGATTTCATTATTGACTATCTCTATGGTCAAAGGTTCATTGGGACTCAACATGGTTATATGAATGGACATAACCTGCAATTGTGATCAGTGGATTTTTGTGAAAAAAAATATCCCAATGTTTATAATTGATTAAGGGATATAATAAACCATGGGAAGGCATGAAAATTTTGGATCTATAAGGTAGTGATGTTTGGGGGTAATGGGGTTTCATACAAACTACTTTAGTATCATTTTATAGAAAAAATTTCCAAAAATTATCTATGCAGGCTTGGCTATGATAGATGAGGATTTTTCCGGATTTTTGAGTCTAATTAGTGGTGATAGGGGTGACTATAGTGTGATTAAATTTAGTTGTTTATGGGAATGTTTTCATTCCATGATTAAGAGATTCATGGAGTGATTAAGTTTATAATCTGGGAGGATCCCATCATAGACTAGGGACATCATGAATTGATGTTTGGAGTATAAAAATTGTAAAGTTCAATACATAAGGGTCATTTTTCACAAGTATTTTCCTTCATGTATGGTTAAAACATGGAGAATTATTCTATAATATGAAGTTAGGGTGAATCCTAAGAGGCAATGATGTAGTAAAATGGGTTCCATGGCATGATGGACTAAGAACAAGGAGGCTCTTGAATGACAAGGGGAGAGGTTGCTCCATGCGACTCCCGTTGGACAAGACTATCACAGTGTGATCAACACACTTAAGACATTATGGTGTTTTACTATGGCATGATAGTGCCTTTTCCAGGTATGAAAATATTACTTTCTATGTGAAACGTGATGGTACACATATCTTCAATACTCTAATCTTATCCACCTTTGTTATATAAGACCAATATGAGGATTAGATAAAATGTATAGAGAATTCTTAGGGTTTTCCCCCTAGATGGGAGGTAATGTTAGGGAATAGGCCCCCCCAAATAATAGATACGTTTTGATACCTATCATATACCCGGGGAATGGGTCCTCTATCAAAGGAGTTTTTACCCCCATCTAAGAGCTCCCCCACATCTAATACCTCAGATAGGGCATAGGTCCTCCAATAGGGTTGGTTACCCCCTCTAATGATACTTACCCTATGTAAAGGCACAAATCCCCCACTATTGATCAATAATAGTGGTACAAGTTATTTTATTTAGTCTGATTGGATTCTTGGGTATACATTCTAGTTCACCTAGATATGGATATGAAGATAGAGAATTTCTCGTATGTCTGGGGTTCTCTTCTTTATATAATATATAGGTTTTGTTTAGTTAATATTTATTTATTTCCTTGTGGTTTGAGAAGATTTATTTTTTTATTATTAATTTTTTGTTTTTGAGATGTCGTAGTGGATATGTATGTAAGATCCCAGTTTTGTGGAGGAATGTAATTTTTAAAATTTGTGTTTAACTCTCATATATTTTGTGAATTAAAATTTCATCGGGTTTGTGGGGGCCTCAAGGGTGTTCCAGGGGTTCAAGACATGAAAAGAAGGAAAACGGGGCCAAAATGCGCAAGGCGCATGGTTAGTGCATAGTTAAGTAAATTATGCGGCCTTCCTAGGAAAACCACACAACCTTAGACAGTGGAATTATAAAGGGTTTGTGCATGGTTAGTTAAACAATGCAGAGATTCCCATGTAACCCTGAAACCTCACCCATTTACATAGTGGCTTGTTCACAGTTTGTGAAAGGTTTGGTAAATTGTGCAAATAAACTATGGGGACCATTAAAAGATAGAAAATTACAGTATTTATACCTCATGATTTTTAGATCCCCACATGATTTCTCCCTCACCCCCCCCACCCTAGGGATTATCACAACCCATCCCCCGAGGCGCAGGTCATGATTACCTCAAGCCCGCCTCTCGAAGGCCAGGGGTTGGTGACTAGCATTGAAGGCATCAACCTACAAGTGAGGGGAATTTTCCTAAGTACATGTATTCATACACATGCCCAACCATTTACCACACACAAAAATGGAAACAAGTATCACTAAAACAAAAATAATTACAATTTAATCTAATATATGTGGGCTAGAATACAAACCCAACAAAAGAAATGAAAAAAGAAAAGTACAAGAAGAAAACTTTGACTGCCATACATAGAAAACCCCACCAGATCATGGGAGTAGTGTAGCTATTGCAAGCTGAAGTGTAACATCCTATCAACCCAATCCTACAAGGCCCCACCCAGTCCTAGTCCACCAATTCCAACATCATAGCATCCATCGGTCTGGTCTCCTTGATCACCTCTGTGTCCTAGCCCACCAATGTCTCTGTTGAAACATCGATCATCTACACCAGACACAACAAATACAGGCGAATCAGTAATAAAATACTTAGTAGGGACCCAAAAACAAAAAAGTAAAGACCAAAAAACAATCCTCAAAGTAAAGAACGATGTACAAGACAGATCACACCATGTATAAATTTAGCGTAGTGATAGAAGAATCATCAGTCACATCATCGAACACCTCAACAGCTGGATAACTCTTCCTCTATAGAGTACAGTGGGCCTACCAAGTCAAACAGGAGTTCTTCCCACTAACATTGGGCTACTTAAGTACACCTCCTCATCGCATATTGTGGGCCTGAAAAGACACATATATGTGCTTCCTAGTAATCTTATCCAACTAATATACTCCTCCTCGTCATGTACAGTTGGCCTATGAAGACATTCAGAAGTGATTCCCACCATGGGTCTAAAAAGTCACCAAGAAGTGATTCCCACTGGATTGTAGTCGAGTCTCGAATAGTCAAAAGTCAGTAGTCCTCCAGTCTTATCCAACTACAGGCTTCCATATGTAGTACGCTTGGTAGAACCACTCCTCAATCCATTTTTCACATCTCAGTTTCCATGAAAGCCTCCTTTAGGAATTCTAAAAGATCTACCTCGTCTAGAGGGTCCCAATACTGCAAAAGGATCTTCAATATGATGCTCAATTTGCAAGATACGAGTGTTTTAGTAAATAGGGGGTTGGTTGCATTAGGGCCCGGTCTGACCCGGTTAGACCGACCAGACCAACCCAAATGCGGGTCCCACATACCCTGGTTTAAATTGACCGAGCTGACCTAACCTAGTTTGGGTCTGGGTTGGTTCGGTTTTTCCTGACTAGTAGCCCAGGTCCAAAGGGCCTCGATAGATCCAGCGCAGTTTGGCTGAGGGTCCACCCTTCCAGGTCGCCTGGAAACTCGGTCTAGTCTGGCTCGGCCCAAAGTGTGTGGTTTCGTCCTGTCGGTACGAGTCTAGCCCACTAGATTCTTGTCCAGCCTACCATTGAGGGTTCTTCCTGCTGGGTGTAGGACCAGCCTGACCCGCCACCTGGGGGCGAAATGCATAGGCTGGGGGCATAGCCCGTGAGCACGAAGACCAGCTTGCGCGGTGCATACAGGTGGTGTGTTTCCTGGTTTGGAGGCGGCATCTTGTAGTATCCGGCTCCATGCTACCCCACGGAATTCCACAAGGCCTCCATCCTACCGCGGCCGAGCGACCGTGGTACTAGTTTATCCGCGTGTCCCGGACGTGGGCCACCCCTCCACGCAGCACCTGTCTGGAGCTGCGTCACCCCACAACACCGGTGAGTGCCGCCCCCTCCATGTGGTTGTTCTAGGCTGGCCACCACCATCGTGCCGATGGTGCCGCACCAGTGGCACCTTCTACAGGCCTCTGATGTTGCTTTGATGGTTCATTTCTCGATTATTCTATGACTACAAGCCTCTCGGGTCACTTCCATCACCGCTATGATCTCGGGTTTACCTTTCCATAATTTTGGACAATCTTTTCCCAAGGAGAGCACATGCGGATAGGTCCGGGCCTTTTTTCCTGTCGGCCCGCACCCTCCGCCTTAAATGTTTTAAAACTTAGTAGGCATGGGGGAGATGTTCAGTCATAGAAAAAGATTAACTAATCTCGAATGCAGAATCCCCCAAATAAAGTTACACTCCTGCATAAACGCACAATTCATGGATCAACCAATTTGTGATTTGATCTATGTTCGTCTTTTCTAGAAAATAATTGGGAATAACATTAAAAAGAACCCAACCTATTTTCCATTCGATGTTGTATTGTTTCGTCCTCGAGGATTCAAGACATCAACGTCATACGTCACTTTCGACTCCATTCTTCGAGGTGCATTGAAGATGTCTGACGTCCATCGTTTTTTTCATTATTTATTGGATAGTATGTTCTTTGGAGGTACGTTAGTGAATCCTTATAATTTAATTCATCCTTCCACCAATGCATCAACCAAAATAAAAGTAAAACACTTCGCAACATTTCTGTTACGTTCTGACGTTGCGTCATTACGCTGTTTCATTTATGAAATAGCATCACTATTACACATCATTAAAGTGAAATTATGATGTGAGTTGACAATCCATTAATTAGACTCATCAATGAACCTCATCGCTACACCACAGAGTCACCGTTCTTCACTCAATGTATGAGAAAATAAAATAAAATAACTTTTTTAATTTTTTTTGAAAAGTTTGAAAATTAAATTTTTCACTTGTCCCTTGCCAGCCAAAGTTAATTTATTTATAGTAAAATCATGAAATTCTGAATTCAATGGTTCCATCATATTTTTTATCTGATCACATGTTCAAAAGTTAGAAAAAACCTGCTCGCATATTTACTTAAGATTACTTAAAAAAAGTTCAAAATTTTATTTCGGGCTCACCGGGCCTCAAAATCACATGAAATAAAATCCTATGGTCCCAGAATAATTCCATATAACTAATAAAAATACACATAATTTATGATAAATTACATTCTTACCACCTTATGACTTTTCAACCTTGAAATCCAAAAAAACTAATCAAAAAGATGAAGGTACTATGTAAAAATCTGAGCCTCCTACTGCCATGTTCTCCCCTAAAGATTCACGTGATTCTATAAAACTTGCACTAGAGGAATCAACCGCCCATGTTGGACCTACTCCTATCAATCCACTATCTCCACTAGGGGCTCCAAAAATGTCTCCCCATTATCAATGTCTAGATCTACTCAGTCGATGATGTGCGATGGATAATGCACGTACCTCCTCAACTACGACAAGTGGAAACACATCATGCACTCAGTGCATCTGTGGGGGACGAGATAGGAAGTATTCCACCTCTCCAAATCTTCTTAGGATCTAAAAAGTTCTGATGAAACATGTAGATAACTTTTTTCCCCAACCAAATATCTTCAATCCTCGTTAGGGTGAGACCTGAAGGAATACATGATCTCCCTCCTCAAAATCCAAGGTTCTCAATCTTCTATTAGAATAAGACTTATTCCTTCTCTGTGAAGTCCTCATTTTCTCCTGGATGATATTCACCTTCATGGTGATAGCCCGTACCAACTCTGGACCCATGAGTACTAAATCCCCTGGGTCTGTCCAGCATAGGGGTGATCTGTAAGGCCACCCGTACAGGGCATCAAATGGTTCCATGCCAATAATGGTGTGAAATCTTTTGTTATATGAAAACACCACTAGTGGAAGGTGGTCCTCCCAACTGTGATCAAAATCAAAGACATAGACATGTAGCGTGTCCTCCAAGTTTTATATGGTCTTCTCTATCTGACCATCTATTTGGGGATGAAAAGATGTGTTCAATCACAACTGCTTCATAAATGCCTCCACTAATCCCTTCAATAAATGGGATGTAAAGGGAGTGTCAAGATCTGATATGATTGTCAAAGGAACTCCATGAAGCCTCACTATCTCATGGACATAGAGGCGTCCCAATCCCTTTACTGGACCCTACTCTCATATGGGTAGGAAGTGAGTTTCCTTGGTGAGTCAGTAAACGGTCACCTAGATAGAGTCATGGTCCCTGGATGTCTGTGCTAACCCCATCACAAAGTCCATAGAGATACCATCCCATTCCACTCTAGTACCTAGAGTGGCTGGGCCAAGCCTATTGGAACCTGATTCTCAGCTTTCACTTTCTGACAAGTGACGCATCTTGAATCAAACTTGGCCATTGCTTTCTTTTTCCTCAGCCACCAGTAATGACGTCAGAGTTCATAGTACATCTTCACCACTCTAGGATGTAAATCCAAGGAGGATGTATGTAAATCCCTCAAAAACTCCACTAGAAACATCATTGTCACTATGGTGTGCCCTCTGAAAAGGATGGTGTGCTCCCTACCTATCGAAAATCTATCAGGAGCCCGTCTTGAAGATAACTGAGCATGTTGGGCCTCACAATCAACATCCATCAGCTATTCCTCCCAAACTCGTTGTAAGAGTGGGAGAGTAACAATTATAAACTAAAGGTAAGAAGATCCACCATTATCCATGAAGGATATCTGTATCGCAGCCAACTACTTTGTCGCCTCAATTTGTAGCTGTAAACTGGTCCCCCTTCTGAGCACATCTTCCAACACATTCACCTTTCCAGAAGTATAGACTATCTCAAAGTCATAGTCTAGGATAAACTCTATCCATCACCATTGTCTTAGTTTCAGGTGCTTCTATAAGAAGATATACCTGAGACTCTTGTGGTCTGATTAAACCGTAAACCATTCACCCATCAAGTAGTGTCGCCACATCTTTAAGGAATAAATCAATGATGTTAACTCCCGGTCATGGGTCGAATAGTCTTCTCATGTTGTCTCAAGTATTTTGAGCTTTAGAAGATCATTTCTCACTCCTGCATCAAGTCACAACCCAATCTGGTCCCTAATGCATTACCGTAAACTGCATACCCGGCGCCCTCCTCTAGTAGTCTTAAGATGGGGGAACTAGTCATTCCATGACTCATCTCCTAGAAACTCTTCTGAAATTTTTCCATCCTCACGAAGTGTTATCCCTTCAATGTCAAAGAAGATAAGGGTTCTTCTAATCTGGAAAAATTGGGCATGAACCTCTTATAGTAACTATCCAACCCCAAAATATTATGCACCTCGGTCACACTCTTGGGAGCCTCCAAAGAAAGAACTGCCTAAATATTCACTGGATCCACTAAAACTCCAATCTATGAGATGATGTGTCCTAGAAATTAGAATTATCAAATCCAAAATTGAAACGTTGAGAGATTTATTTAAAGTTAATTCTCTCAGAGTGTATCCAGGACTACCCACAGGTGTGTAGCGTGCTCCTACTTGGACGCCGAGTACACCAAGATGTCATCAATGAAGACAACAACAAACTGGTCAATATAAGGCTAGAAGATCTTGTTAATGAATCCCATGAACACTGTTGGGGAATTGGTCATGCAGAAATGCATCTCCAGGAACTCATAGTGGTCATACCGGAACCTGATGTGTTTCTTCGGTATATCCACGTCTCGTACCCAAAGCCCGTGATTTCCTGATCTGAGGTATATCTTTAAGAACTACTTCGCCCCATTCAGTTGGTTGATGAGATCATCAATTCTGAGTAGTGGATAGTTGTTCTTCATGGTCACCTGGTTTTGGATCCATAATTCCATGTACAACCTCAAACACACATCTACCTTCTTGGAAAAAGAATTGGGGATACCCATGGTGAAATTTTGGGCCTTACGAACCCCTTCTCCTGCAAGTCCTCCAGCTATACCCTCAGCTCACGAAGCTCCATGGGAGCCATCCGATATTCCAGTGTGGATATAAGTGACATCCTAGGGTATAGGTCGATGAAAAAGTCTACTTACCTATGAGGTGGAAGTCCCGGAACATCCTCTGAAAAAACATCCTCTTACTAACCCACCACTACAAGAAATCATTGACTCCTCTCATCCACTATACCGAGGTTGAGGCTAGCCAAATGGTGAGTGATTGAATACACCCTACTCTAAGAATGTTTTTCCTATGCTTCAAGGGATTCCTTCTAGCTAGTGAAGGAAAACTTGCTCCCATCTCCATAGACACATCGTACTGTATACCAAAAATAGTTGATCTATGTATGGACTGTAACACCAGTAGATTTTATGAAAAATATTCCTTTTAATATCATTGATGTCTTGTGTTGTACGCTACACCAAAAGGAGCTTGCACTACACGCATCACTGACTTGGCTTTCTTTACACGCAATTGTGACCTTCCACGATAGTGTGTCTTGTACGCAATATCGAGTTTCACTAAACAACGATATGTTGTTAAAATATTATATAAACTAGCCGTTATGAATAGTAATACCCACTTTTTGAAATTTTATAAATTTTATCTTTCAAAATGGACTTCATTTTTGGATTCGGAATATCGAAATTAGCCTAGTGTGAATTTTTTTTATTTTTCTAAAAACTTTCAATTTTTGATGAATAGTGAAAACACTAGGTTACTATATAAAAGAAAACTGACTTTTTATTTAAATAATTATTTATTTTATTTAAATTTATTTTTGGTCAAAAATGATACATAATACTTATATAAGTTCAATGTAATTAATTATAGTCATTATATAATAATTTTAGATATATAAGAATTTTATTGAACTTTTCACCGTCTTTTACCCACCTTCTAGGAGAATTTGGAAATTCACATAAAACATAATTTTACCATTTATGTGAGTGTAATTTAGAAAATCCAAGATGCACGGTTAATATCAAGGACTAAAATGTGGTTCAATGAGATGAAAATAATTTTTGGTGAATAGTAGCTTTTTACTTTTATTTACCACGGTTAAAAGAAAATAGGTTAATTAAGGGTAGAAATGATATTATTATTACCCTAACACATGTCCTAATTCTATTGTATAAGTGTATTTCAAACAAAAAGAACCTTAGGAATAAAATATGACCATTTATGTCAACTTGGATTAGATTAGGACATTTATTATTAATTATTTAAAGAAGGGTTAAAATAGTTAAAATCAAAGTTTAATAACTAAATCATTTTTAATATAGGGTTATACAGAAGTTAAATTCGACTATAAATATTAATTAGAAAGATAAAAAATTTCCTACATAATGGTATTTTATTTATAATTTTTAGACATTAAATAATTTATGTTATTTATGACACAATGGTGATGCAGTAATTACCTAAATAATGAAATATTAAAATAATTGATGTTAAAAATACCAAAATAAATGTAATTTGAGACTTTTTATGATTTACACTAACTTTATAGGTTAATATGACATGTTATTATTGAATTAATTAACTTTTTTCAAACTAATCATGATGTTATAATTTTCACAAAAATCCATTACCAAATAGTGTCAAAATTGACATAAAATAGTTTTTAAAAAAATATTATATTATTAATTGTTATTATATTCCTAAAGATATAAGGATCGTCCAAATGACATAGATAAGGATATATATGTTAATAATGAACCACTTGGGGTTTTTTTTCTTGTTATAGTATGTTTATTAACCATATAGTGTTAGAAAACAAAAAGACACTGTAAAAGTTAAATTATTTAACATAGAGTTAAATCTAAATGATAAGGATAAAATAGCAACATAAACTTGTATAAAACCTATTTGTTGAGAGGATTTGGACCCATACCCACCTTATCTTCTAAATAAATCAATTTGGAGCTATTAAAACCCGAATATGAGTTTTTTATAAAATAATATTTTACGTTTTCTTAAGGTGCCCTTCTCCTCCCTTATAAAAAGGGCACCCCTTCCCTCTTCTCTTCACACATTTTTGAGCCTTGAAGATTGGCCAAACCCTGACCATTTATCTTCTCCAATTCCCTATAAACATTCTTTAGGTTCTGGTCTTCTCAAAATTCCAACTCTACTTCCTTAAGAGGAAGCTTAAAGGAGGTGCGTCGAAGAAGATGTAATCTCTTCTTCTGATTCTCTCAAGTTTCTTTCTTCTTCTACTTATTATTCTTTAGTTGTCTCATTATAAAGTAATAACATAAGTATTAATTAAATACTGATATGTTATTATAAATATGAAACAACCTTATTTCACCTTCTATCCATCATACGGAAAAACGAAATCACCGTGCGTGCATACGTATGGAATACCGTCTCCATGCCGTGGTGTAATCTGTTTTCGACCACCACCTTACTTGGATGGGTATAATGGTGTAAATAAATAACTATATATGATTATTGTAAATTGGTATTTATTATTTAATATTATACATACACTTTAATACAATTCCACGATCATTGGAATGATATCATCGCTCGTGCGTAAGTACGGACTACCGTCTCCATGACGTGATGAGATTTATTCTCCATGTTAACCATTCCTGAATGATTATAAAGTATATATAATGAATAATAATGAAATATATGACATAATAATGATACTGGATTTACGTATATATATATGTGTATGTCATCTACTTAATTCCATTCAATTCAATAAGGAAACAAAAACAACGTTCATGCGTACGTACGGTCTACCGTCTCCATGAACGGTGTATTTCATTCCATTTATCGATCTATCATATATATATGTATATGCTGAATATATATTATATATAAATCATGTATTACATTCTATAATTATGTAAATCAGTATATAAGTAATAATATCAAGAACAACAAGTCGAAACGCGTACGATAAATGAAACGATTTTACCCAAAATGCTGCTTTAACATGGAATTTACAAAAGAACGGTTACTATAAAGTCATAAGTGAACCATATATGATATAATAAAAATAAATATGATTCTGTAATAAGTCAATGACTTTATTTAAATCATTATACAGGAGGATTCGATACATACGAAGCATATCAGACGTAAGGTAAGGAATAACTATTCCAATCTCGCTCTTATCTGAGACTGTTTATTCGTAAGTATTTAATGGGGTTTTTGTTATCATCCATGTCCATTTTTCTAAAAATGTTTTCATGTATGTTTAATGTCCTTTTTACCCATTTTTTAATTTTACCACATGTTATGAAAGGAATCTTACTTTTGTTTACCACACGAGGAACTTTTTGACTTTTCCGACAAAAGTGTGAGTAGAAAGTCATTTTTAATTTATACGGTATGAAAATATTTTTACGGTTTCATAATGCCTAATTTTAATAAATCTTCCTCTAAAATATGTCATGATTATTTTCAACAAAACCCTTTCCTTTTAAAATTTCATGGCATTTTGTGAAAAGAAAATTATTTTGAAGAAGAAAGGATATTTTCTTCAAGAATTCATTTCAAGTGTTTTATCAAAACCATTTTCGATATAAGATGGAATTATTTCATATGTGTATGTTTCAAGTATAATTTCTCTATGATTTACATGGTTTTATTTTTCTTATAATGAAATGATATCCATTTTTTTATGGATTATGTTGTGATGGGATGATGTTTATGAAACCCATTTTATACTTTGGGTAATGATGAATGATTTATGTCCATGTTGTGGCACAAGTAAGAATGATTTCATTATGAGATGGGTGGGACCTATATATCCCTCCAATGCATTGAGTAAATATTTATATCTCATGAGATAGACATGGCTGGAACGTTAAGTTAATCCATTTCAGTGTTACAGGACTTGAATGAGGAGTGAACTCGGTTCAGAAATGGACTTTGTCCACTAAGATGGTCTTGGAAGCAATGCCTTGGCTACTATGGAAATCATATCATGTGCATAATGGTTGCCACAATCACATGTTTTATTCCCATGCTATTTTATCATGATTGATGTTCCCTTATGATATATGCCTTACCTACTTCCAAGATTCATGTCTTTGCTCAAGATTTTGATGTTTAGATTTTACGTTCATGTTTTTTCATTCAAATGTTTATGGATTGTTTTATGTTCTCTATGTTTACCCTTACTGGGAATTTGATCTCACTCCTTTTTGGGTTTTCTTTTCCCCAGGATATAAAGAAAGGTTTTAGGTAATAAAATAAAAGGGGATGATCTTTATGGGAGATGTTGAAGATCTTTCACCAAGATTAGAAGATTATATTCCAAGTTTCCAAAGACACTAAACTATTACGGTCCATTGGTGTCTTTTTTGTTATATATTAAGTATTCCAAAAAATTAATGTAATGTCCATGTACATCAAGCTTAGGGTCTCTACATGGACTGTGGATAACTAGTCCACACCCAAGATGGAGTTGTAAGGTCTCAACGCCGCTACTAGGAGATCCCACCAAAGATCTCACCTCCTAGAGTAAGCTCACATTATTGATTCCAGTGTGTAATCGTCGAATCCCCTCCCATAGGAGTCTCTAGCTGTAATGATGGAGCCAACAACTCCACCCGAATCTCTGACCTCCAAATGAGAGCTGTGGAAAAAAAGGCGTTACTATCACCTGTGTCTATAAGAACTACAGCTATAGTGGAGAATACGTAGATCGTACCTTAGATTATCTCTAGAGCACTCTCGTGATATGTCTCCACTGCCTAAAGCTTTTCTTTCCCCTGAGGTCGGGGTGGACCACCTAGTGGTGGTGGCAGTAACACCTCAAACTGTCATCCACCGCCTACTTCTCGGCCTGATCCCCTCCCACATCTGTCACCCTGATGTCCTCCTCACATGAACCGTTTCCTCTACCTCGGCGGCCCTTCGACCATCTATTGGTCATCTGTACAGTGGGTCGGGCAGTCATGTGCCATGTGTCTCTGCCCGCCGCATGAGAAGAAAATCATGGTCCCCAGCTGACTTCGTCTGGTTTGGGAGCCCCGCACTGCCGAACCTGAGTCCTAGGTTCATCCTCTGAAGGACCTGGCCTTCTTGGGCCCTCAAGTATGTTGTATTATTCCTTCCAAAGACTCATCCACTGGGGTTCTGTTGGTATCTCTAGCTGCAGGCGCCTACTCTTCCAAGAAGTTCTATACCATAAGGGCTCATTCCAGCACCCCAATCTGAGTAGGGATGCTGAGAGACAACACGGACACCCTGATCTCCCTCTTAAGTCCCTTCTCAAAGGCTTGATCCCTAAATAAAGGGTCTCGCAACATATATTCCAAGTATCGAGAAAGCTCAATGAAACTCATTGAGTACTCAACCACCATTATGCTACCCTGTTATAGGTGAAGCAGCTCATGAATGCACACAGAGCACGAGGTCATGGGAAAAATCTCCTCCCGGAAAATCCGATCAAAGTATTCCCAGGTGAGGGTCACCTCATCATGCGTTTGGGTGGTAAAGTTCCACCATCTCTCTACTGAGCCCTGCTGATGACTCACTACCAAGATCTCCATATTGTAAGGCGGTGTCCTCACTAATTAAAAGACCCACGTCACTACCTCCAGCCAGTCTTCAGTGACCTGAGGATCTGTCTCTCCCCTAAATCTGGGAGTTCTCTATCTTTGAAACTCATAAAGGGCACTATGTCTGCTCACATCCTCTTCCAGAACAGCTGACAGAAGATGATGACCATCAGGTTGTGGTAGAACTGTTGCACTAACTGGTGGCACCATCTCTACAACTGGTCCCCGAACAGATACCTCATCACTTGGAAGGTTGTCCACATGACCTCGTATCGGGATCCTGACCGGTCGTCTATTGGGAGGAATCAAAATATAGATCAACATGTACCATTGTTAGAAGGTTACACCTAGTTAGCTAACTATTATTCAAAATAACATATGAAGACACTAATGAAACAAGTGTTTTCAAGTATAGATCCAAAACGCAGAATTCAAGGTCCTAGTGTATGGATACCTCAGTCGTCGTGATAATAAATGACTCCCTGAATCTGAATGTTGGACAAAAAACACTTAACACCTTTTCCCCAGAACAAAACACAGACTCACGGTCTTTGTGGTTGCACTGAACTCCCTTTGATACCACTTTTTCATAACTTGTCCCCTAGGGCCCATGCCGTGACTACCACAATTCCGCCTCCCAAAGGCTAGGGGCTGGCGACTATCACTGAATGCCTCAACTTTCAAGTGGGTTTAATTTTCCTAATTACACACTAGGGACCCAAAAACCAAAAGTAAATACCACAATGTGATCCTTGATGTAAAGAATGAAGCACAAGACAACTCACACCAAGAATTCATTTAGGGTAGTGATAGAAGAATCATTAGTCACATCATCGAACACCTCGGCTGCTAGAGAACTCCTCCTCTATTGAGTACATTGGGCCTTCCAAGTCACATAAAAGTGATTCCCACTAACCTTGGACTGATTAGGTACACCTCCTCATTGCATATCGTTGCCCTAAAAAGTAACACAGAAGTGATTCCCACTAATCTTGGCCAAATGAGGTACTCCTCCTAATCGCGTACCATGGGCCTGGAAAGTCACACAGAAGTGTTTCCCACTATGGGTTTGCAATGTCACATAGAAGTGAATTACACTAGGACATAGTTGAGTCTAACAGAGTCAAAAGTCAGTAGTTCTCAGGTCTGAGCCAACTGTACGGTTCTATAAATAGTATACCTGGGAGAACCAATCCTCAAGCCATTTGACGCATGTCAACTTCTATTAAAGCCTCCTATGGGAATGCCAAAATATATTCCCCATGAATAGGGTCCCAATTCTAGAAAAGGAACCTCAATCGGATGCTCGGTTTGCAAGATACTGATGTTTTAGTAAACATGGGGCGGATTGTGTCTGGGCCTTGTCCGACCCAGTTGGATTGAATAGAACACCCCAGCCTGGGTGACCCACATACCTTGGTTTAAATCGACCGACTCAACCTAACCCGGTTTAGGTCTAGGTTGATTTGGTCCAGCCTGGCCAGTGGGCCAGGCCCAAAGGGCCTCGTAGGACCCAGCCTAGTTCGGCCGAGGGTCCAGCCTGACGGGTCGTCCGGTGACACGGTCTAGTCCGGCCCGGCCCGAAGGGCTCGAGTTTAGCCTGTTGGCATAGTTCTGGCCCATAGGGTTTTTTTTCGGCCCGCTCGCGTGGGTCCGTATTTGTAGCTAGGGGCACGACTCGATGGATGGGGGAGTGGCCCGCCAGCCCTAAGACCGACCCACGCAGTGTGGGCCAATGGGGTGTTGCCTGGCCGGGAAGCGGAATCTGGCAACATCTGAATTCTTGTTTCCCCCAGGGATGCTTCGGGGCCTCCCTCATTTCGCGGTCGATCAACCACAGCGTCATCTAATCTAGGTGGAAAAGACACGAGCCACCCCTCTACATGGCGCATGGCTGGCACCGAGTCACACTGTGGCTGCCACAGCCAGCCAGCCACGACCTCCTACCACCGCGACACACCACTATCCTCTAGTGTTTTCAGTGAGGTAAATCCACCTCCTCTACCTCAGCATCAGTTGGCGCCTCCCCCTCCACGAGGTTATCGGCACAGCCACACCGGCGGCACCTTCCGCGAGCCACCTTTCTTTCTCCGGTGGTCCGTTTTTTTATCATTATACGGCTATGAGCCTCTTAGGCCGCCGCCATAACCACGATGGTCTCTGACACACCTTTAGACCATTTTGGATAATAAGTTCACAAGGAGCGCACATTCGGAGGGGTCTGGGCCTTTGTTCATCTCATCCTGCACCCTTCGCATTTGAAGTTTTAAAACTGGGGAGGCTCAGAGGAGATTATCAATCATAGAAAAATATAAACAAATACCAGATAAAGGATCCTCCAAATTAAGTTACCCACCTACATAAACACACGATTCACAGATCAGCCTATTTTTGGGTTGATCCATGTTCGTCGTTTCTATAAAAGAATGGGGAATAACATAAAAAAAAGGAAACAACCCCTACATTTTTTGATGCCGCGTTGTTTCTTCCTTGAGGTTTCATGACATCGACCTCATTCATCGCTTCTACATCTATTCATTGAGGTGTGTCAAAGATGTCTGACTTTCATTTTCATCTGTCATTCTTTGTTGGAGAGGATGTTCTTCCAAGGTTTGTTAGAGACTCATTGTAGTTTAAATCCTCCTTCTACCAACGCATCAATCAAAATAAAATGAAAACATGTCACAAAAATTTTATTATGATGCGACATTGAGTCGTTTCTCGGTTTCATTTCTGAAATAGTGTTGTTGTTACACATCATTAAATCATCATTACGCAGAATGCTAATGATCCATTAATGAGCCTCGTCAATGGACCTCATTGTTGCACCATAGCATCCCCATCCTCTTCACATTTATTGAGAAAATAAAATAACATTACTTTTTAATGTAATTTTTTTCAGTAATTTCAGAAAATTAACTTTTTTATTCGGACCTTTATAGATGAAGTAATGTCCATTCTATGTGAATCCCACAATTATGAATTCAACGGTGCCCTCGTATTTTTGATCTGAGGACCGGTTCAAAAGTTAAAATACCCCGCTTGCATGTTTACTTAAGAATACTTAAAAAAAGTTCAAAATTATGTTCTGGTCTCACGAGGCCTCATAATCATATGCTTTCAAAGCGTGTGGTCTCAGAATGATTCCATATAATTAAAATAAATTACACAGAATTTATGGGACATTACAAGGAAGAACCATATCAACCCAAGATTTCTAAGGGTGGTTCTCCTTTGATTCTCATCATACTGAAGTGCTGTTAGTTGTGGATCCAAGCTCTGGATATGACTAATATCTCTCTAGATTTTCATTCCAATATTTGGGCTTATAGCTTTCATTATCTTCTTATCAAGACCTAAAACCCTCTTCCCCTATTGGAAAATAGGTTGAAGCTTCAAATTGTTCTTGAATCTATATGTAAGGTTACGATTAGAAGTGTGTTCTTTATCAGATTCTAGGTAGGTGGTCTATATGTTATATCCCATATTTTTTATGAAGATTTGTGCATGTGTGTTTGTGTTTTTGGTTCCGCCTTATTGTTAACTTAATGAATTTAGAGTTATTTTGTAAAATAGGTGTCTAAATGATGAATTGAACACATCACGATCCTCTTGGGATGCATTGAGGAGGATTTGACCAATTTATGACCACCCAAGGGGTGCACCGATGTTCCTTAACCTATTATTTAGAATGTTTAAGTGTAGAGTTTATGTATGATAACATAAATCTGATGAATAAAATTTTAATATGGTTTGGTTGAGTTTAAAATGGAGTAATTATAGTTATTAATATGGTTTATAATGGAATAATGGGTTGTTTGGCTTCCCATGAAAATGGGTTGAAATGGTATTAATGTGAATGTTTCAAATGGTTTGTGATTTGTACTCAAAATGCATAAGGGAGTTAATATATGGTAAATAATGAATAAGTTATGTGAGTTAACATATGGAATGATTGAATATGTTAAATTGATTAATGTATGGTAATTAGTGAAGTTTCTTAATGATTGTAGGCATAATAAATGGGAATTTGGCTAAAAAGAAATTTAATGTAAATAGTAGTATATTAATGGGTTATGGAATAGTATTTATTTCCATGTTGATTCTTTTGGATCATGAATACTATTTTTATTGGTTGTTTTTTGTTGTGATATGTTATATTTGTGGTGATTGGATAAGTAATAATTTGAACATGGCTTGTAAGTGTGGTGTATTAACTAGTGCTTCTACACCCACAGGTCGAGTTAGACTAAGGCTCTAAACTCCACCCCAAAATGCATGTGTTAGGTAAGGGGATGGGGGATCTATTCCCATAATGTTTTCATTCGATTATACCATATGTAATGAGGCTTTGAGGTGATTGATATGTATTTCCTTGTGGTATGATTACCCCTAGTGAGATTGGGACCTAATTCATGCACTTATACATAGTGATTGTTTTCCTTAGACCCTTGTGTATATATTGAAAATTTATTACCATTGGAACATATGATGAGAATGGGGTTAAGTAATGAATATGGCTTAAGTGAGGACAATATTAATATTGAATGAAATTGTAAAAGAGTATTTTGTTAACAAATGGTAACTTAGTTGTCCTTTAGTTACCTTGTCTTTTAGTTTATACATATATGCACTATCTATTTAGATTTTATATTTTGTAGAAACCATTAGTGGTGTCCTACTGATTTATAATCACACCCTGGTCGGGCTACCATTAGGTACCCATGAAAACATCATTGTTTAGGTTTGGAGTAGGGAAAAGGTCCTCTTCTAGGGAGTTGAGTCACGCATGGGATGTACGAGGTTGAGGATCCAAACATGGACTCAAGACCGTTTTATGGATTTAACTATTTGTATTTATTTTTGGTTTTTTCACTTTACCACTGTAAGCATTAGATTACAGGTTTATTATTGGTTTGGGGTTTGTACCCAGTTTTGGGAGATGTTTGGTTATGTATGTTTATTGGTTATCACTTACTATTCCCACTATTATATTATTATTTGTTGTGGATTAATCTAGAAATAGGGTATAGTTTCCCCATGTGTATTATTATACCCTCTTTGTTTGTTGAAAAACTCTAGAATATGGGGAGGCATGCTTTAGGTCTTGTGGTGACCCGGCATGGGGCACTGGTTTAATGGATAACAAGATGTGGATGTTGAAATGTGGTCTCAAATAGGTTCTTTTCTATGGTCTTATTATTTGGGATGGTATATAAGATAATAATATTGGTTGGGACTTGGAAATAATCATGTTATTGGGATTATCTAACCCATGTATGAAGGAAAACCCATGTTCCCAATGTGGGAATTATTTTTCTTAATGTGTATTGTTATAGTTGAATGATATTTCACTATTTGGTGATGCACATGTTTTGTGATGTGACTTTTTTATGATATTTTCCCCAAGGAAGGAACGGAAAGAGTTTGTGCATTTCTTCATCATTTAGGAACCTAAGGATATAGGTGGCATGCATCATTATAGGCACAAATGGGATGGGTGTGTGGGACATGAAGGGAAGAATTAATTTCACATCCATTAAAATTTGAAGAAAATGTCGTCTAACAAAGATGATGAAAATGGGTAAATGGATGGAATTTAAATGAATGTTTAAATAATAATGGGATTAAAGAAATGTCATAAATGGCTAAAAATATTTTTTTGTGATGAATTTTAAGGATGGATTAGTGACTAAAAGATAAATATTTACATTATGATGGTAAAATGAGTAAATAATTTTTATTAATGAAGGTTTTCAATGAGTTAAATTAGTGGTAGTAACAAGTTTCAAAATAGGAAAGGTGCCTAAAGGTGAACGGTTTGCATTTTGTAAGTGGAAATTGGTTTAAAAAGATGGTGTCTAATGAAAGTATTGTATCTAAAATAGTTATCTTACCCCATGTTGATCATGACCCATGGTAGGGATGGTTCATGGTAGTATTGAAGGTTTGATCATGTCCATTGGGTTAGTTAATGTGGAGTGGGTTGTTTATAGTCATTATTGTTTCATTCATTATGGTCTACACCAATTGGACATCCCTTGATATATTTTTTAATGAGTTTTTTTTTAAATATAAATATGAATAATTATTTTTTAAATTTTAGGTAAATAGGATGTGTAATGATGGAACTTTTGGTGAACAATGGTATTGTGTATCTGTTATGTTTCTTATCTCACCATTTTCTATGGGTGGTTTGGTCAGTGAGAGTGACCTATGATGAGATATTTATTTTATGTTAGAATACATTGTTGAGTCTCGATGTGTGGATAAAGGGGTGTTATTTATTATGCATTCAGTAGGGTTGTAACCTTGAGATTTGAGATGTTGTATGGTAAAGATAAAATGGTAACCATTGTGGATTTTAACTTCACGGGTTGTACATTGGTCTTAAGAATGAGTGTCTTGGTTTTGTCGTCAATAGTAATGATTGTTTTATAATGGTATTGGTGATCGATATGTGATTTCAGATCTTTTGAGTTGTGTTTTGACCCTAGAGTGGGAGTTTAGGATCGTGGTGCTGATGTGTGGATGCTAGTATGCTTGGTGTGAAACTTTTAGTGGATCTTGACTGAGGTTCTCTAAATATAGTGTATCCAAATGAGGGAAGAAAAGCCATTGTGAGTGGTAAATTCTGGGGTGTTTGATCTATATAGCCTAGAGATAGGGCTTATTAACTTGTTACCATTAACCCTAGTTGGTAATTTTATATCGTTCGATCCTTGAGAGAGACCCATGAGAGTGGTCAACCATTTTTTCAATTCTCTTGATTGAATGTGGAAAAGGTGGATGTTTTGGATTTGGACAGGTGCAGATGGGCCAATAGGGCTATTTATCAAGGTCAATGGTTTTGGGAGACATGACTTGAGCTGTGATGATTTGTTGGCATTCTTGGAAAAAATCATGGGTGACCTCATGGGAGGTTATCTGAGGGTTATTGGTGCCATGGAATATGAAGCATGGGAGATTATTTAGAGTGGAATCAATGCATATTGAGTGAAATAAGGTTTCGGGGAATGGTTTAGTAGTTTCTCAGTTCTTTCAAAGGGGATCCTAAATATTGTTAGTTGGTTGTAATGTTTGTTTCAAAGGGTTGTATTTATTGGATGTCTGACCCATCTATTCAGATGAAAATTAATGTAGGCCTCAATGTTTATTTCTGGTGGAATATACAAGGGTGAATGAAGTGTGGTTAGATGCTTTCATTATGAAGGGGATGGCTAGGCTATGGGTGGTCATGTGGATGGGCTTGTCTGAACGAATGGTTTGGTTTTTGGGAGGGATATTTAAGATGTATTGAGGTGGATGGGGCTGCTGGACTAAGAAGAAAGGTCAAATAAGAAAGAAGACATTGGGCTTGTCTCTACTAATGTTCATCTTGTGTGATGTAAACTCAGTTTAAGTGTATAGTCGCAGGAAAGTGAGAGACCCTCAGGGGTCTACTGAGGTCCATTTATGGGATCATTATGGTTATGAATGAGTTTTTTTGGGATGGGAAAACTGGGGACCTAGGATACGTGCATGTCATTCTCTATGAAACTAGAGTTAGAAGCCTGACTATGTAAGAGACTGTTGGTTTTGATTGGTGATGTTGACCATTTTTTTTAAACTACTAGGGTTATGCTAAGAGAACTCGATTGGTGTGGTGGAATTATTTCTATAGGAAATGTATGTTCACAACTTCTTAGAGGATGGTCGTGGAGTGGTGGTGAGTCTTAGTTAGAATTCATGTCGGGGCAATGGTGTTTAAGTACCAATGAGTTGTGTGTAGGAACGGAATCCCAAAATTAAGGAGAGGTTATGTTGTCCTATATCGGGATGTAAATTCAATGAAGGATAGATTGTGGTGGTCCTCATTGATTAATTCTTATTGTACATTTGGCTGGTGAAAATCATGTCCAACAGATTTACATCCTCCTAGGTAAGTTGAGAAAGATCAAGCATTATTCCGTGAAACATAGATGCATTTTGGTTGGGTGTGGGACATCATGAATCTCATTCTCATGGGGTGGTATATTTGGAGCTAGATAGTGGGATGTACACCATCGAAAGTTTAGAAGTGAAGTCCTCGGGATGGACCGAGTATCAATGGATGGTGTAAGTGTCATTCTCAGAAGTTGGGAACGGGTATTGGGTGATGGATATTTTTTTTCTGGGAAAATATAGTGGTCTATATCCATGTTTTTGGGTTCATATTATGATTTAAGTGTGAATTTTAGAGTTTTAAATTTATTGGGGAAAAATTATGGTAACAACACTTCAAAGTCTGGGAGTGATAAGACAATTCTAAATGTGTTGAGTAGAGAGTGAAGTTGATGTAGTGGCATTGGGATGCCAATGAGAAATTTTTGAGGTGCATGTTGGTTCCCTTAGAGAGGTTAGGTGGGTATTTATTGCATCATTTTATTGAGTCATGTGTTAGATTTGGTCTCAGGGAAGATCCAAATAATATTTGAGTTTCCCGTGTTAAAGTTAGGGAAGGGCATTGTGAGACATGATAATGGTTATTGGTGAGAGAGGATGGGTTCTAGTACCCTATTATAGGTAGAGTATAGACTTAGGTTGGTGTGTTTGGGTGACCATGGAGTTTCCTTTTGTGTGAAGTTACACTGGCCTTGTGATGTAGTGTCATTATAACAGTGAAGCTAGATGTTCCAGGATGAGTCCATTAGGGACAACCCGACTCATCCAGGTGCAAGGGACAATTGTGGTGATAAATAAATTATCTTAGATGGATGTTTTGGAGTGAAATTTATGTTTTGGAATTTTTAAATTTGTTCTAGTATGAACTTATATATCCTTAGTTAGTGTATGGGAAGAGGTAGTGCTTTTGTTAAGAATATGGATGGTTGTAGTGGAGCATGATGATGGTTTAGAGGGTAGTGATTTCTGTGATTGTGGAGTTATACTAGAAGTTATGGAATTACCCTAATAGGAATTTTGGATGATATTGTTGGGAATCAAGTCAGAAACTACATTCTTAATGAGAGAAAGGGGTAGTGTGTTTTCATCCAAAGGTGGATATTCAGGGAAAATCTAATCGGGGGTGACCCAACATGATATGGAAAAAGGAATAGACTTAGTAGGTGGTGACCCACATCTGGTTGATGTTTGTAGTGGAAAGTACCTTCTTAAAATAAAGTCATACTTTTTGGTGGTCAATTTGTTCTTAGTCTACAAATGGGTGGTGTAGGTATGTCCTCCCGAGTGGTTTCAATGGCAAGGCTAGATTCCAATATTAGGTGAAGTCCATATGGATGCTTGTTCATGATGATATCAAAAACGTGTCAGGTATGTTGTCAAAGATGGGTTGAAGTTTCAGTGTAATTTTTCATTAGTATAGGTTTCAACCATACAAGGTAGGTGGAGGTGAGAAAGAGTATGTGGTGGAGAGCACCATAGTTTGAAAGTGGTCGGTTGATGGAATAACTGGTGTTTTGGGTTGTGGATGGACTTGAGTAAGTACCATTCTGGTGATTTGGACTTGATAACATGTGTCAAAACAATTTTAATGGTATATTAACTTGTGTGTTTTGGGTGAGTCCTAGATATATAATTAGGGAATGATATTATTGGGTCTCGAGTGTTGGATCAAGGGGATTCAGGAAATGTGGACTAAAAACTGGGTGTTTTCTTTGGGTGGTGATGATTTTAGTTCACCAGTAGTGTTTTGAAAACATGGTAAAATGGTGTTAAGTGATTGGTCCATGAGTTTAGAATAGGGTTGGTCTAATGGGATGTTGATTGGATCTTCCAAGATGGTATGATTAAGTGTGTTAAGATTCCTTATATTATGATATATGCAATTTTTCCTAGGCATCCCTATGGAGTTTTGGTGTTTTACATATTGTTAGAAGTTGATACATCCTTTGAGGAGAATCTGGTTAGTTTTGAGGGTCGTAGAGAGATAGTCTTGCAGGGAAATACTATTCCTTTTGTTAGAGTTTTATGGTAGCATGGTAAGCTCCATGAAGATACTTGAGAAAGAGAGAGTTAGATAAGTCCACCCAGTGGCCCATTCTCCCTGTTTCAGAAGCTCGGTGATGCTTGGAAGTGTGGCTCGATTACGAGCCATTATACGTTAGAGAGGCCGTAAGATCTCGTTTTTTGTTGAGTATGTTCTTGTTTTAATTTAATTTGAATCCCATAAATTTGGTTAATTAAATTTTCATCGGGTACATGAGGGTCCTCATCAGTGTTTTGGGGGTTCAAGACATGAAAAAATGAAAAACTGGTCCAAATTTTGCAAGGCACATGGTTGGTGCACGGTTTAGTAAACTGTGAATCCTTCATTGGAAAACTGGGAATCCTTGGATAGTGGAGTTACACAGTATTGATATAGGTTTAGTAAAATCATGTAAAGATTCATAGTGAACTATGCGACTTCACCCATTTATACAGTGTCTTGTGCATGGTTTTCGCATGGTTTTCTAAAATGTGTGGACAACCCATGCGACCTATTAAAATTTGGAAAAATTATAGTTCTCCCATCATAGTATTTTTTGATCACCACCCTATTTCATCCTCATTTATTCTCCTATAAACTCTAGGAATGATACAAATTGACCCAATATTCCCAAGGGTGGTTCTCCTTTTATTCCTGGTTGTTTGGAGCACCATTTGTTGTGGATCGAAGATCCAGGTAAGTCTAATCTCCCTCTTCCTTTTATTTCCCAGATTAGGGATTGCAGATTTGTTTATATTCTTCTAATTCCCTAAAAAACTATTCTACCATTTGAAACTATGTTTAAGCTTCATGGTGTGCTTGAATCCAGATCTAAGTATATGATTATGAGTGTATTCATCATCAGATTCAAGGTTGGTGGTCTAGAAGTTATATCCCATAATTTTGATATAGATTTTTCCATGTGGGTTTTGGTTCTTGTTTCCACCTTTTTGTGATCTTCATTGATTTAGTGATATTTGCTAAAATGGGTTTCTAAATGATGAATTGAACCCCTCACGATTCCTGTGGGATGTGTTGAGATGATTTGACCAATTTAGGGAAACCTAAGGGGTGTGTTGGTATTCTGAAACCTAGTGTTTGGAAAGGTTAAGTGTAGAGTTGATGTGACATAACATAGATCCAATTAAGAACATGTTGATATGGATTGGCTAAGTTGAGAATGGAATAATGATAGTTAATACTATGGATGGTAATGGAATAAAGGGTTGTTTGTCTTAACATGAAAATTTGTTAAAATAGATTAATGTGTATATTTTCCCTTATTTATTGTGGTTTATATATTTGTTATAACTTTATGGATCTTATCATTATCTCATGCATATATATATATATATTAGTTAGTTTTATTTTTTAATTCTATATTATTATGTTCTATTTGGAGTTGTACATTGTGTAAAAGTGCATTGTGCTATGGCCTCCCATCATATGTCATATTCCTACTTAGTGTTACTCACCAGCCCCTGACCTATTAGAGGATGCTTTAGGGTGGAACAATCAGCTTATATCTACCTAGTAAGTGTCCAAGTGGATCAAATTATGTCAATTTATTTTTTTCTTAAATGAAATTTTATAATTGATTGGGGAATTATCAATCGTAAGTCTCAATTGAAATAGAATATTATAATAAGAGCTATCACATAAAGTTAGTAACCCTTATATATTGAGTAACCCTTATGTATTTAGTGGCCCTTACATATGAGTGTATCACACAAAAGAAATAACAATTATATATCAAGTAACCATTACATATTGAGTAACCCATATGTATGATAGTGACCCTTACATATAATGTTGTGACCTTAATATGTGGGGAAAATCATAATAGATGATATATGCTATATCATATTACAATTTGTTGATTTTTTTTCATAAAAACTGGATTTTAGTCATAACCAATGATATCACCTATATCATAGCTTGTGACATAGAACAAAACTGCAAGTTTTGATGCATCATACTTTATGCTACAAACTAGTTATACCCTATAACTATGTGTGCCCATTACATTATCCTATAATGTAATACCAGATATAGAAATATAGTGACCCAATGGTTGAAATTAATCCACTTCATATTGTACATTATGATATGGCATGTCATAGATTACAATATGCATGTTATTTAAAAAATTATTAATATAATTTATTGATTCATTGATGATCATTGTTCAGATAGAACTGAAAGTGGTGGGAACACCATACTTCATATGAACAAATCCAATATGAAATTCATATAAACTTATCAAATTATTCCATTAACAAACTCATTGGGTTATACATCTCTTTTCATCAATAATGGATCCCCTAGGAAGAGAGCCACCATTTATCACCACTCATGCATGAGAGTTCCCATGTATTGGATATCCCTTTAGCCTTTACTTTCATATCATTGATGGGTGAAAGGAAAAAATTCCATCTTATGAACATCTACAACATGACATCAATATAAACCTATAAAGTTACTTTATTACCCCAAATCTTTGGATATGAAACTTTTTTCTTAAGGAATGAAGCTCATGGGTGGATAGCTATACTTCATCATTTATCATGCATGAGATTTCCCAGGAATTGGATTACCCTTCATTCATTTCTTTAAAACCACTATTAGGTTTTTTAAGATCGTCTTATAATCATGTTAGCTGAAAAAAACACATTTAAGGTTCAATATCTATAATTATGAATCAATATATATTATAAAGAATATTAATATAATAGATGTACCTAAAATGAACTAAAAACCATCACCAATGAACAAAAATGAGATATATTGATAAAAATTTCTAAGAAATAAGAATTAGAATCTTTCCTTCATAGAGATTCCACTAGACACTAAAATCCTCATATTCTAAAGGAGAATCCATATGAGTCCAAAGGTGTGTTAAAACCTTTTCCATAAATATTAATAGAGAATATGTTGAAATGGTGACTTTTTTATATGGATTATCTTTATCATACCAATTAAGTAGGGGGATCACATCCCATTATATAGGATCCTTTAATCCAATGAAAGAAGTTGATCATCAATTACCAACACCTAACATCCTGAATATGTTTTGATAATCTATCCTTGTTCATTATATAATCATTTAAACATTTTATGTGATTATAATTGTTTCATATAGCCATGAATAAATCAACTCATTTATTCATAACTAAAGAAAATACTACAGAATATGTATCCCAATCCATGCACTTGATATCCCATAATACCAATATATCATACATTACAATAGGTTCATATCATACGATACAATAGAAGAATATTCATTCCATATCATATGCCACAAATTATGTATATCAAATAATATTATATACTTGATTTTAGTGTATATACAACACAAAAGTTTCATTATTGTTGTTTGGTCTCTTTAGAAGTTTAAACTCTTCAAAAATAAGTATTTCACAAATGTCTTATTTAAAACATTTTATGCGACAAGAATGCCACATAACTAGAATATAACATTATCAACCATTATTTAATAAATTATGAGATAATAACCCTACTAATTTATACCATATGAATTCAACGAACCCTATATAACAAAATATGCATTCCAAATAATGTTTTACTCGTATTAATTTATTTTTACATAAATTAATTTTGAATATATTTAGTAATAAATTCAATTATTATTATTATAAACTTGAATATTATATGATTTAATTAATTAATTTATTTACTTATGGTCATTCACAATTAGATATTATATGCAATGTGCATTTGGGTCTCACTTCACTACATACTCTAATTTATTTGAATTAGTGGAACTTATTGATAAACTTTTTGGGTGAACCTCTAGGATAATATCTTGATAGTAATGATAACTACTCAAAGAACAAGAGGGGTATTAGACACATATCAAATTCTCAAATGAGATGAGGTTAATTAATAAAAATTATTGCCTCTCTTATAAACATATAACATGTAATATGATCTATTTGTCTCATGATTTCTCATAAATAATGATGCATATCTTTGTGTCAAAATCCTTTCATGAGTAATTTATTCATTCATCTAGAAAAATTGAATTGAATTGCCTACTTTTACTATAGATAAATATTTAATAAATTTACTACCATCTAGGTAAATAGGGCCTAAGATATATACATCATACTATGTAATGTTAAAACACTTATCTTGATCATTCAATCAATATCATACCATCAATGATGCTCCTAATAAAAGGTACCTAATAATTATCATTAATGATTATGGTTTTAATCACACATCAAAGTGTGTGAACAGTTATATTTTTAATGAAAATGAATTCAATTCAATAGATAAATACACATAATTATATATAGAATCAAATAATGACACTCAAAACATGTGGTTTTCCTATCAGTGGCCCAATCATCATCTTTTCATATACTCGAGATCAGTAAGTGAGAAATACATGAAAATAAATCTTAATAATTATTATCCCCCAACACTAGATACCAAACATCATATATTTACCATTATAATAATGTATCTAGACAATAGGACAAAATTTTAAGATTACTATTATAGTACCTTGAGGTTCTAATTATAGCTAGTAACTACTATAAAATTTTAATGCGACATGTAATCTATGAATATTACCATATATAGTATATATAGAAGTAATATTACTATCATGGTAAGTTAAATAAAAATATATTTCAAGATATATACACGAAATGGAAATCAAAAGTGCACATTCATGTTGAGTTTAGGGAACCCTCTCTCATAACAACACATGGAAATTTTTAATGAGGATGGAGGATGGAAAGCTTCATGGTGATAATGATCATCAACTATTATGTGTATGATCTCTAATGACACAGAGTTGAGCCTAATCCCTTTTGTGGGGGATCTTATTCAACTATTCACTCATCTTTTTCCATTCATTTGTTTCTTCATTGTTGTGTTGCATGCCTTAATTGAGTTCATATGAGGTGCACGATAAACACCACATCCTCAACTCAATTTCATCATGAGTCATGGGGATATAATAACTTTATCTTTGAATTGTTTCCTCAGGTTCCTTTATCTTCTATTTTTATATTTGTTTTTTTACTATCATAATTTTGTACTCCTCCAATTTAATACATTTTGAAATTGTATCGCCACTTCCCTGTGTATGTAGGTTAATTAACTAAAGCTTGTAAAAAGATCTGTGTACCTTTTACGCTTCTTTATAGCTTTAAATCAACTATAAATATTGATTGTTGCTTCTATATTGATTGATATTTTCCCTGAACTATTATTTCTCTTAATATTTATATATCAATATATTGTTGCAAATAATGGTGTATGTTCTCTTCTGCTAAAGCATTATTTATGTGATTTTTTCTTGTTGTTATGAAACTTTTTCATTTTTTAGTTCATAAAATTTGAAGATTAACAATTTTTCTTTCAAATTTGGAATTTTTATAACCATAATTAAATCCATAGGTCTCTATTCGGTTGTTAAATATGGATTGCCTCATAACACAACCTCCAACATACTTTTTTTAAGATTGTAAAACTCACAGAGAAAATCACATATTTATCAGTATATTTTCAAACATCATGAGGAAATAATATATAAAATATCTCTTTTGTTACCTATTTTTAAAAGACATTGATAAAAGTGTGCATTGTTACCCATTTTCCCAGTATTCTGCATCCAAATGTTCACATCTTTTATCTCTCTTTCACTCCTTTTTCACTTGGAACTCACCACCTAGAATTATAAATTTCTTATAAGTCTGATTCAACTAGGTATTAATTAAACCGATCAAATATATTAGTAACTATATTATTACATGAGTTAATTAAGTAATTAATTTTTTTAATTGTGATTACATTTATATAAAATGTAATTAAAAAAGGAAAACATTATCACTGGTATGTATAATAAATCATTCAATAATAATAATTTTGAGAAAATATATTAAAATTATATATTAATAATCTTTTACATTATCTAATTATATATTATTTTAAATAAATTATGTAAATTTTTATAATCATCTAATATTATATTAAGTTATTTTTATTTATTGTTTTTATAAAAATATGACAACCATATGTTATATTATTTTGAATATATAAATATTGAGAAATGGGTTTGACTGGATTAATGTTTTGACTAAGTCGATAGATAATGGGTTAAAATGTATTAATGATTTTTCTCGAACCTTTATAAAATAATAGACAATAACAAACCAAACTCACTAAAAGGAAAAAACTCTAGGGTTCTCCCCCTAAACCATAAGTTTGAACTTTTAAAATATATTTTTTCTTTATTTTTAATAAATACATATTTTTATTACAAAGACATCAATTCGCATAATAATTCTCAACATAAAAGACATACTTACCTTATAACTATTATTTTAATAATCATATCATTATCATTCTACATGTATATAACATGTAACTATGTTTCATCTCTCTCCCTTATCAATTCTCAGGTCCTATATTTTTCATCCAAATTTTGATATTTTAAAATGTATAAATAAAGGAAAAAAGAAGTTTATTTGATGTGAAATTAGTATTTTTTTTATTTTAAAATAAGAAAATTAAAAATTTGGAAAACGAATTAAATTTTACATATTTTAAATATTTAATCTTTTTTAATGATATTATTTAAATGTTTAATTTTTATTTAATCATTCTATGTATATATATAGTTTTTTATATATAAATTAAATAGAATGATTGAAAATAAAATTTCCAAGAAAATTTAGATTAGTTTTAATATTTGAGAAATTTTTTCAAACACTTGAAAATTTTCAAAATATTTAATTGTTTTTACCTTCCATGTGGTCAAGTGTAAATGGATTAGTACCTAATATTTTTGGTTAGGGATTCGATTCTCATGAGTTTTATTTCAAAGTCATAATTACACACCTGGTTATTTAATTCATATGATGGTGTGGATGTAGGGGGTTACCTAGTTTTTCATAGAAAACATTTGAGAACCATTATCTAGTAGCTGGTTTAAGCGAGGGAGATATATGTTATGAATAACATGGTTTATAATGAGGTTTGTAAGTTATGTTTATATGAATTATATTATAATATATTAATATTTAGTTATGCATAAATTCTCTTATATTATACTAATAATTTTAACTTGAAAAATTAGTAATTTAATTTTAATTTATTTTTTGGGTATCCCCTCATCTTCTTATTTAATTGATTTTATGTAAAATATGTTTTCCAAATTCATTTTAAATATTTGATATCATGCATATCTAGTATCATTTATTTTATTTTTTGATCAATTAAATATTAACTTCAGCATGTTCTTGTTGTTATATCGATTATATTTTTAATTAAATTATTTTGTTATTTCACTATTCTAAATGTGTTGTGTTTAATTAAAAAAATCAATTCAATTAATTTTTTTATCTATTTTATAGAATAAATATAAATGCTTACATAACCTAGTTAACATTTATATCATGTATTGTATATTTAATGATATGTGTAATTATCATTCATATAATTTTTTTACAGGTTTATAAAATATTAAATGATAATATTTTATTAAAATATATTATTATAGGTTATTTTTAATTTTTTATTACAATTAATGCAACTCCCCAAAAATTTACAATATATTTATTTTTTAATTATATTTAATCACTTCGATAGTTTTCATTACAAGAAACCCTATGTCAAAAATAATCATAAAATAGTACGATGTTATAACCTAGCTATTAAATTGGAAATTATGAATAAGAATAAAAAAAATTCTAAATTTTTATTTATTATTTATCAATTTATTATAAGTGAAAATAAAAAAATGTAATAAAAATGTAATGTTTTATTAAAAATTGTATTTTTCTACAAAAGGGTTTCATCGCGTTTTTTAGGTTTCTCTTAAAATTAGTTTATAAAAATTTTATAAAATTTATTTGGAAAAATTAGATCCATTTTTTTAAAAATAATTTCATAATTATCATAGAGTATTTTTTTGTGAATTTTCTGAAAATATTATTTTTCCAATAAATAATGAAAAATACAGGTTTTTATTGAAATCTGTAATTTCTTTTAAAACATTCAAATGTTAATTTTTGTTTTAAAATTATTAGAATTTTTATATTAGTTCATTTATATTATAATTAATCCAATTTAATTCATTAAAATCAATAATATTTTCAATTTAGATTTAAAAACCTTTTATACTTTTGAAAACATTTCCTTTGGAAAATCTTTTTCCATAATGTCTGTAGGATTAATTTTAAATTAAATTATTCAACATATTTGAATTATTTTTAGTAAAATGGATTAAATAATTTTAATCATAACAATTAATATTATTTAATAAGTTCAACTTAATTTTTTCTCATAATGAATAGTAAAAAATTTATTACCACGCTTATGGTTAAAATAGACTTAGCGGGGGTTAAACTAAAAAGATAAGGGCTAAAAAGACCTAGAAACATGTAAAATTACTATTTATGGACATATTTGTAATTTATAATGTATATGGTTTTATAATTTATTAATGTTTAGATATTTGGATTGATAAAAAAGTGGTCATAATTTATTCTTTTAAAAATTCAAAGGGGGTCCTCTACTCCGCTTATAAAAGGCCACCCCCTTTCCTATCCTATAAAGACATAAAAATCCCATAATTTCAGCCATTACCTACCTAAGTACATTCTTTAAATACCTCCCTAATAAATAGAGTCCTTTTTTTCTATAAATCTATTCTAGGATTTCTTTAGGTATAAACCTTAAGTGGTTCTTCATAAAAGAGGTATAGTTCTTAACCATGCATATTACATTTATTTATTCCTCTATCCCACTTATAAGTTCTAAAAATATGTTAATATAATAACAAAATTATATTAAATATACCCATATTTTATGATATTAATGGAATAAACCTAAATCCTTCTCCACTTCTATCGAATAGAAAATGAAACACTGTATCATCGGTAAGACAGAATACAGCCTCATAAACCGATATAATTTGTTTTCAATCACTATCTCTCATGTATCAATATAATTATGTATTTAATGTTTATATATGATATTTATAACATAATTATAATTTTCTAAATATAAAATCACACCTATATTATTACCTTCCAATTTTTTGGAAAATTATAATGTCACTCCAATGTTTGTGTGGACTGCAGCCTCGATGATGTGATGTGAGATATTTTTCATTTTATTTTGACATTGATGGTAATAATTATATATTTAATATATATATATATATATGTACATATTAAATTATAATTTTTATGTAATATTTAAATATTATTTACCTTTCTTTTATTCCATCCATAAAAAATGAAAACAACCTTTATGTGCATATATAACTTACCGTCTTCAAGAATGATGTCACTCATTTTTCTATCTCTAAATTTTATAGAATATTATAAATACTTATATAATAAATACATATGACATGTATTATATGGTTAAAATTGTTGATATGATAGACCTATGATCAATGTACAATGACCAAAACTACCAAACCAAAACATACATGAAAAACAAAGTATGTATCCCAAAAAATAGTAATTTTAATTAAAAATAGTTAATAAACATGAGATAAAAAGATAAAAGTAAATCATATGTGGTGTGATATATATGAGTATGGTTATATAATATATTTATAATAAATATATATTTATAATAAATATATATTTGTTATACAGAATTTTTAGACATGTATGAAGTAAATCAGACTTGTGGTAAGGGTTTCTCATCTCAATTTTACTTTCATAAGACATATGCCATATTCACTAATTATTTATTTATTATGGTGTATATAATACCCATTTGATATTTTATATCACAAATATAATTATCTTAATGGTATTTAAAATTTAATTTAATGTTATTTCTTTTGGGGGGGATATGATAAAAAATTTACCAAAGTGGTAAAGGGTTTAATTCACAATCTTATGATTATCCTGGATTATTTATCTTTCTATCTTTAAGAAAAATATATTTTATTCTAATCTGGTTATTCATAAATTTTTTCATTAATAGTATAATTTTCCTCTCTATATTATATAAAATAAATGATATTGTTTTAAGTAAATATAACTTTTTTTATCTCATCGATCTAAACTCATTTTTCTTCAATATCCATGTTTTCAAAAATGTTTTCAGAAATATATAAATTGTTTCTTAAAGTAATTTCTACCCATTTTTTAATTTTTAAAAACGTTTTGAAATGAATATTCTTATCATTTTCTTAATGATTTTCTTTTTAACCTTTTTACAACAACATTAAATTAGTGTTTTTTAACTTATACAACATGTAGGGAATTACTCACTGCCGTATTTTCAAAGAAAAAAGATTCCACAATATTTAAAAAATATTTTTTTACATTAAATAAGTGTTTTCAAATTGAAAATGGTATTTTGTTAATTTAATTTTCTATTATATTATTAAGGTATTTTCATCTATTTCAACATCCTTTATTTCATCTTATATTAAGGATATACTCTAACGATACCATCCTTAATATTTCTATGTATCGTTTATAATCATTTTGAATGGGGATGTACTATTTTGATAACATTATCTATATTACTATATATGTTTTTGTATTTTATTTTTTGATTGGTGTAATTATTAATATTTTATATTCTAGTTTTTAAATACAAATGCCTAAATTGATTATGTTTCACCCATTTCATATGAGGAATTAATTAGAATTATTAAGGGATTGGTGGGGCCTGATATATCCCCTCGATGTGTTGGTAAGTCTCATGGGAAAATCTATCATGATTATTTGGAAGAGGTGTTACCCATATATATAAGTTGTATTACCATGAGGCCTTGATGGTATAGTTATTGTATCCAGCATTATGAATTCCATAATTATGAGATTAGTTATTTAAGTCCATAGAACTATTTGATTAGTTAGAATATACCTGGATAAGTTTAAATCTCATGTGATTATTTATATGGAATTAATTGTTCATAATTGTTTCATCCATATTATTCCTCATCTTTAAATTATTGATTAAATGACAAGTTTTTCAGTTATTTATCTTTCCATATTGATAATTCTTTATTTATTTACAGTAGATTTCACTGTACATTTACCCTTACTAAGTATTACATCCCAATTCTTTCTTAAGTTTCCTTTCCCTAGTATTTCATAAAATGTATTATGATTTTTATAAAGAGATATGATAAAGGTAATAATAGTGCACTCAAAGAAAATACTATGGTCTATTTCATATTTTCAATTATTACTTGAGATTCAAATATGTATCTGGTTTATTAAGAAAACTAAAATATTTTCTCATGTGGGATGTGATTCCTTATATCTATTTACAATGTAATAAAGTAAACATATACTTTGAGCTACTATGGTGAGGGTCTTTACATTTGGTACCATATGAAGTTCTTTAGAAATCTTGGGAACTCAATTTTGGAAAACGTAGATCAAACCACATAACCCTGTGAATGAATTTGATGATATGTCAAATAGTAAAATAATATCGTAATTTTTTAAGGAATAGATTATGTGTTTTTTCCTAGAAATACATACCTATATATATACTATAACTGGACAAGGTTCTACCATAGTTATACCCTGGGGTAATAAATTTGAAATGGGAGAATTGGACTTTGACTCTATCATCACCTATTGAATGACAATTATCCTTACCATGCACATGGTTAGACACTCCCGATGTATATGCTTAGGATAATTCATATTTTTTTTACAAAACATTATGAAGGATTTGAAAATATTTTTAGGATTTGAAAACTTTCCCAAATATACCATGTTTATGATTATGAGATTAGATATGCATTAAATTTTCAATTTATGTGAAGTGTTTAAATATTTTTAGGATTATATATTATGTTTCATAATGTTAATATCTAATCTAGTATATACCATTTTTTATAAATTACACCTCTTGTAATGAATGAAAATTTTAAAAATTAACATAATCCATATAGGTATTTCCCTCCTGAAAAATATAGAGAAGGTGGAGCTGGAAGTATAGTCAGAACAGATCATATTATAATGATATTCAGGTAGCTGACTCAGGTTATGACCAATAACCTTACCTGAATATAGTATCTTATTGATCCATAGTGCATTGTAAAAATTTTAGACCGCTTTATGTGTTAGAATATTCTATCATTTAATGAGAATAAAAACCATCTATAATTGAGAAATGGATAAGTTACATAGAGAATATATTTATTGCTTTTTTTAAGTAATGAAAAGGATAAGGTTTTCATGTAAGAGTATCATCTATTAGGTGATACAGATCAATGGGGGTCATTAATTCAAAAAACCAATTATGAAGAACAAATAAAAAACATGGAGTTGAGGGATTTTAAGGCACTCATTATGGGTAAATATTTTCCTTGTGAGAAATGACTGTATATTATGGGAGCATTCATGATTTTAATACAAAAGGAAGATGAAAATATTGTTAAGTATTAATCCAAATTTTAAGGTTATCATGTCATGATACAAACTACATAATTAATCCAAAGAATAATATTGTTCTTTTATTTGATGGTATTATGATAATCCTTAAAAAGTAACTAGTCTCCCAAAAAATTTCATCATAAGAGGAAATAATATATTGTTATATCAAGACAAAAAAATAATTTTGTCTCATATAGATTTTAAATAATCCTAGATAAGAAGATGAATTCATAGAATTCAATATTAGGAAATACAATAAAATATAATAAGGAAAGGGATGAATTTCCTTCTTGTAATAAATTTGGAAAGAAACATTAATGAACATGCTTTCGTGTAATGGTAGTTTGCTACATGTGTGGAGAGAAAATCCACCATGCTCATGATTGAAAGGGAATGAATGAATTATCCATTGTAAAAAGATTCAACTATAAGAATATTGGACACTCTGTGAATGATTTTCTCAAGTTTTAAGGAAATTTTATGTATAAGAATGTTTAGGATTATAAAATCACAAAAGTTAAGGTTTAAGTTCCTAATCATGTGGTGGTAGGTACTTTAATCATATCCTCAAAATTATCTAATGATTTATTTGATTATAGGTCTTCACACTACTTTATATGTTCCAATTTTTACAATAAAATTATATATTTTCATATAACCTTAAAAAGTGTTTTATGAGTTAAAACTCCCAGTGTATGTCTCACCGCAACAAGGATGCTTCATTCAGTTCCAATTATGACTCATAAATGTTAATTATTTACCAATATCATTATTATAACAATGTTTGATATTGATATAATAATTGGTATGGAATGGATGTTAAAATATGGTGAAAACTTTTATTTAAAATAGATGGAAGTAATGATTCATGATGAAGACGTTTAATTCCTTATATTTTGGGGGATGATTTATCACAAGTGACATGTCCAGATCCACCCCCAGTAGAACTTCTAAATGATAATCTTGGGGGAAAATAAAAGACCCAATCTACAAGTGAAAATTTTAATATCCAAATTTAAGATGGAACTATTGTACATGAATACATTGATGTATTTATGGAGTAATTACATGGACATACATTAGATCATGAAATTGATTTTTCAATTTCATTCATACTTGATTCAAGACCAGTATCAAAGACTCCATATAGAATGTCCACTATGGAATTTGTGGAGTTAAAAAAATAGTGTATTTGTGTGACAAGGGACTTATATGCCTTATTATTTCACCTTGGGGAGATAGAGTAATTTTAATTAATAATAAATATTAATCTTCGTAGTTATACATTAATTATAGTGAAATAAATGTTATTTTGATAAATAATAAGTATCCTCTACCTTACATTGATGACTTATTCAATCAACTTCCTAGATCTCAATATTTTTCAAATATATACCTTTTTTCTATGTATCATAAATTTCATGTAAATAATGAAGATATTCTAAATAATTCATTTCATAAAAGTTATAGACTTTATGAGTTCACAATAATTCCATTTCAATTGACTAATTCATCCTCTTTCTTCATGGATCTAGATATTAAAGTATTTAAAGAATATCATGTTAATTTTTTTTGTATTTTTAAAATATATCTCGGTGTAATATATTTTCTATGAGGAATATGATAATCACATACAAATAATTCTAGATACACTTAGAAGAAAAGAGTTATATGGGAAATTTTTCAAGTTGGAATTATGGATTTCAAATATTTCTTTTATTTTCCATATTGTCTCTAAGTATGAAATCTCAAATGATCCTATGATGAAAAAGGGACTTAAAAAATTACCTACACCAATGAACATAAATGAGATATATTGTTTCATTAGTTTGTAAAGTTACTATTAGTGATTTGATCAAAAAAATTCCAATTCTCTAACCCATTAACCAAGCTCACATGTATAGGGTTTAAGTTCATATGAAAAAATAATGTGAAGAATATTTTAAATAGGTTAAGAGAAAATTGGTGAATACTCCAATTTTAACTCTACAACCATGAAATGATGAGTTTTTGATATATAGTGATGCATCGAATAAAAAAATTGGTTGTTTCCTTATGAAGAATGGTAATGTTATTTCCTATACATCAAGGCAGTTAATTATTCATGATAAAAAATATCAAACCCATGATGTTGAGTAGGAATCCATATTATTTTTTTTAATATATGGATACATTATCTCTATAGTGAAATTTTTAAGATATATATGGATCATAAAAGGTTGAAATACATTTTTTACAGAATGATCTTGACATGAGGCTAAGGTGATAGATCAAGCTACTAAAGGAATATGATTTCTCAATACAATATTACATAGGGAAGGAAAATAAGGTAGTGTATTCATTGAATAAGAAATATCATGGATTCTTAACCAAAATGAGGATTCATATAGATATTATGTTTATATATTTAGTAAATATGAAAAAAAATAATCATTATGGAAGGGGAAAAAAATTAATTTTCCAGATGAATATCAAACGACATTTATTATAAATGACAAAAAGTGCTCAGCCTGATTATGGGAATTTTAAAAAGATAATTAAACCCATGAATTATGGAATGTTGGAAGAATTCATTTGCAAAGATAGTGATTTAAATTTTTTGAACAGATTATGTGTTCCATATATCCATGAATAAAAGAGTGATTTTTTGAATGATTATTATATCACAAATTTACATATACATCTTGGTAAAACCAATATGTATAGATATTAAAAGAAACATTTTTGGTGGGATAATATGATGTGGGAAATTATTGATTATGTTTCAATATATTTAGTTTCCTAATAGGTTATGGATGAAATACAACATGCTAGAAGATTCATGAATCCTCTTCCCATTTTTATATGGAATTTAGATGACACTACCATGGAATTTTTCCTTGGATTTCCAAATACTCCAAAAATAATGATCCAATATGGGTTATTATTTATATCTTCACAAACCCTATACATTTTCATGCCATATGATATGATTTACATCTGGGGAAACTTGAATGACTCTATGTTAATAAATTTTTAAGGCTTCACAATGGCCCTCTTTCATTTTGGTCTAATCATGATCCATGATTTACATAAACATTAGGGAAAATTATTCATAAGCATATTGATATAGAGCATAATTTGAGCACCAATTATCACCCTGAAACCAATGAATAGTCTAAAAGGACCATCAAAACATTATAAGAAAGTTTTAGGTCATTCTCTCTTGAATTTCATGTTATATGGGGTTATTATTTACATTTTTTAGAGTTTTACTATAATAATATATTCCATTAAATTATTCATATGCTGTTTTATGAGACATTATATGGAATGAAATTTCAAACTCTAACATGTTGGGATGAAGATGTTGAATGGAAGCATGTCGGCCCAAAACTTGTGGATGAGACAATGACGAAGGTAAATACTATTCAAACCCATATCAAATCTTCTCAAAGTTAAGAAAAGACCTATGCTGATAACCTGGGAAAATATTTGGAATTTAAAGTGGTAGGTCGCATATTTTGGAAAGTATCTTTTTAAATGAGTTTTTAAAAGTTTTAGTAACAAACTATTCATATTTTGGACACTAGAGAATAAGTGTTGAGGAATCCGATGACTTGGATAGTAAAAGTACTTTTGAGAAATCATAAGATAGAATAGGTGACAAGGGAAATTGAAGGATTTGTGATGAAGAAAAACCCGAATATATTTATAATGTGACACTTTGAAATTTTCAAGTATGAAATTTTTGAAGGAGTTGTGGATGTAACATCCCAATACATTAGAAAATATTTCCTTTTAAATAAATTTAATCTTTTCAATATCTTGAGATACACACAACCCTGAGCCCAAAAAGACCATAAAATATTATAGCATTATAATCTAGATATTAAATTTTTGGGAATGAAAAGGAATAAACAATTATGAAGAGTCTATTTATTAGATACATATTTATTATAAATAGAAATAAAAAACATTTGAAAGAAACTAAATGTTTTTATGAAAAAGTATATTTTTTCTATAAAAACATTTCATTGAGTTTTGTGGGTTTATGTTAAAATTAATTTTTTCCAATTTTTTAAAATTTATTTGAAAAAATAAATTTAACTTTTTTAAATCATAATTTCAAAATTATCTTAGAGTTACTTTTGATAATGTTATGAAAAGAATATTTTTCAATGAATAGTGAAAATGCTGTTTTTTATTAAAAACATCTTTTTTTCATAAAGATTATTAAAGGTAAATGTTGTTTTAAATTTTTTTAACAGTATAATTAGTCAAATTATATTATAATTAATCCAATTTAGGTTATTAAAATCAATTATAGGTTCAATTTTCGAATAAAAACTTTTTATAGTTTTAAAAACTTTTCCAATGGAAACCCGTTTTTCGTCACACTTGCGTGTTTAATTTAAAATTAATTTCTACCATTTATATGAATTGATATTAATAAAATTAATTTTTTATTTTTAATTATAATAATTAAAATTATATATAAATTTTAACTTCATTTTTGGTTATAATTAATGGTAAAAACTTTAAAAAATTAATTTCCACGGTTAAGGTTAAAACTAATTTATCGAGGGTTTAAATAAAAAGATAAAGGTTAAAATAACATATAATTATATTAAATTCCTATTTTATATAAACCTATAGACATAATATCATATAATATTCAATAATTATCCATTTTTTATCATTATGTAATGAGAAAAATGTGGGTATAATTTATTCAGTTTAAGAATTCCATGTATGTCCTCTCCCTCACTTATAAATTTCCACCCTCTCATCTTCTCTTCAAACCTCCAAATAAGTTTTTTTAGACAATAACTTCCCAAATAATTTCATTACATCCCACCAAATTACATAGAGTTCTTTTTTTTATCATCAAACTATTCTAGTAATTCTTTATGTATAAACCAAAAGAGGTTCTCAAAATAAGAGGTATAGTTCTTAACCTTGCATCTTCCTTTTATTTCTTTTTATAACCCCTAAAAACATCTAAGAATATGATAATATAATTGAGAAATTATATTAAATACAATTATATGTTATTATTTTATTGTAATAACCTATATCCATCTCCAATTCCCTTAAATGGGAAATTAAACAATCGATCATGTGTATGACAGACAACCACCTCGCGAACCGATGTAATTCATTTTCCATCACCATCACTCATGAAGGGATATAATGAAGTATTTAATGTTTAAATATTATATTTGTGATATAATTATACTTCTTCAATTATAATATCTCATCTACCTTCTTACCTTCCTATCCTTTGAAAACGATAACATTTCTCCTGCGTACGTGTGGACTACTGCCTCCACGAAGTGATGTGAAACGCATTTCATTTTATTTTGACATGGATGGTAATAAGGATAGATTTAATGAATATATATATATATATATATCATATAATTATTATTATTAAAAGGTGAAAAATTATTTACCTTTCTTTTGTTTCATCCATCAAAAAAATGAAAACCACGTTCATGCGTACGTAAGGCCAATCGTCTCCAAAAATGGTGTAACTCATTCTTATATCTATATATATTATGGAATATTATAAATAAATATATAATGAATATGTATATTATATTTATATCATGGATAAAATTATATATTTTATGGAACAGTGATCAAATTATAAGGTACAAAACTACCAAACCAAAACATATGTGAAAAACGAAGCATTTATCACCGAGAATAGTAATTTTTATACAGAATTGGTAATAAAAGGGTGATAAAAGTTATAAGTAAATAATATTTGGTTTTATATAAAGATTTTTATAGTTATTTAATATATTTATAATAAATTTGTATTTATTATACAGTAGGTTCTGACATATATGAATGAAATCAGGCCTGAGGTAAGGGTTTCTCATCTCACTTTTACTTATGTGAGACATATGCCATATTCAAAACTTATTTATTTTTTTGTGGTGTATATAATACCCATTTGATATGTTATATCATGAATATAATTATATTAAATGTATTTAATGTTTTATTTTAATATATTTCTTTCATGGGGGTTATGATTCAAAAGATACCAAAGCAGTAAAGGGGTTAATTCCTAATCTCATAATAATTCCGGATTGTTTATCTATATGTATTAAAACGAATATATTTTTATATACTATGTTTATTCATGAAATTTCAATGTAATAGTTCTATTTTACTCTCTTTTATACTTAAAATAATTGAGTAAATGTTTTTAAGAGAAGCTGATTATTTCTCTCATTGGACAAAAATCATTTTTCTTCTGCCCGAATGGCTCAAAGGCCTTCATTTTTATTGATTTTTGATAACCCCCATTTAATGGGATGAAGGGGAACCCTTAAAAGTTCAGTAGGCTTAGATATTAAATGGACCATAGGCTAAGGAGGTTTCATGACCCGAAGGTCTTAGGGAATTCAACCAGACTGTCTACAAGGAAATGGCCCTCCCCCGCATCTGCATCATGATTGTAGCTATCCACCTTTCCATGGCCATATGTCTATGCTTCCCATGCAAGAACAGGCTGGTCCCATTGGAATATACATACCCTCTCATTTTGAAAAATTCATTTGTCTCTTCTCTGGTGAGTGCACCTACTCCGAATCCTCTTCCAGGACTGATTCTTTTTTGTAGTGTGTCTGGGAAACAACATGTGGCCCGAAGGCCTTGAGGTAGCCCGAAATCCCTACTGACCTGAAGGACTGGGGATATACTATTTTGGTAACATTTCTTTTATTACTTTGTATGGTTTATGATTATTTTTATTTATTGGGGTCATTATTAACATTTAGTATGATTTTTTTTCAACATGAATGTTTCAATTGATTATCTTACATACATTTCATATGAGGGATTTATTGGATTTATTAAGTGATGGGTGGGGCCCTATATAGCCCCTTGATTCATTAGTAGGTCTGATGAGACAAAATATCTTGGGTATATAGGTGTGGCCTTACCCATTTATGTAAGATGTCATGGTATGAGGCCTTGATGTTATATTTATGATGTCTGACATTTTGAATTACACCAATATTATATTAGGTATTGATGTCTATGTGATTATATGATTATTTATAATATCCATGGATGAGTTTCAATCTCATGCAATTATTTATATGTAATTATTTGATCATTATTTGTTCCTTCCATATTATTCATCATGTTTAACTTATGGATTAAATGGAATGTATTTCAATTATTTACTTTTCTATATTCATTATGACTTCTGTATTCATGATAGATTCTGTTATATGCATACCCTTACTAATCATTAGAGCCCACCCACTTATTATGTTTCCTTTCACTAGGATTCAAAGAAGTGTATTGTGATTGACATGAAGGGATATGATAAAGGTAAAAATGGTGTACTCAAAGAAAATATTATTTTGTATTTCATGTTTTCAAATATAATTTGAGACTCTAGTATGTATGTATTTTACCAAGTATACTAAAATATTTTGTTCTTAAAGATAAATTTATATGTATCTAGTTACAATTTAATAAAGTTTCCAACAACTCTTGGATAATATGGTCAGGGTCCTTGCAATGCACTGTAATAATTTCAATATTTAAAGGAGGTTTTTTAATATATCATGGTAAATCGCCTATATTTTTTCATTTCTTTCAAGGTAGATTTTAAAGAATCACCCTTAAATATAAAAAAAGATGTATCCTTCCCGACCCATCACTCCCATCACACTAAATCTCTCACCCATGGAATCCCTATACCCATGTTAGGCTAATTGATTCCCTATGTACTAGTGATGATAAATATCCCCTTATTCATAGTGATATGAAAAATTCCTAACATCAAGCAGTTGTCCTAGGAATGGGTGAGAATCTCATCATTTCGTGACCCCTATAACAGTTGAAGGTATAATTTATATTTAGGGACTCATATTTTTTTTATATAATCCATTAACTAGTATCCTATTTCCTATAATTTTATTTTAAATTGTGAAGAAAAAATGATTATTTTTGAAGTCAAATTTATTTTAAATGGTTTGAATTATTTCATGTGTAATGGATGAAGGAAAAGGAAAAAAATTTGGTTATTAACATGATGGAAATATATTAGTATTTTAACATGTAAATAATTATAATTTAAAATTGATTTATATATAGTATGTCATTATTTATCTTATGATATGGAAACATATAGAATTTTTTAATTCTCATAATAAATTTAATATATACATGTTTAACACTTTCTTCACATTTCCAGGAAATTTCTACCAATAATATAATATTCAAATACATAAAACTCAAAATATGTATCATGGGATTTTAGATGAAAATAGAATGAAGATAAAAAGTTAAATGATAATTTTTTTACATTATAACTTATATAATGTAATTAATAAATATATATATATATAATTTCCAATATCTTTCAAAAAAAACTTATAACAATTAAATACCAAAAATCACAATAAATACCAATTCAATGATTTATTTCATTATTATACTCATTATGTGTTATCATTTACTATATTAGTAATCATTGATAACTAATAATTGTCATGTAGTAGAAATAGATTCATTGATGGTGTAGTTTTACATTAAAATGAATGATAAATTGTTTTTAAAGGGGTACAATTATGGTGATACAAAGTATAACCATTAAAATATTTTAATTATTAATTTTCCTAACGTAATGGATCCGACCTTTCAGGCCAATAAATTCTGGGAGTTTTAGTAGCAGAGGTTCCCTAAGAGATCCCAAGGTGTTTAGAGGTGTTCAAGAAGAAATTGGGAGGAGGAAGGGGGTTCCACTACCATTTTGGCAGGGTTGCGACATGGATATTAGAGACAACATCATAATGGTTTTGATTATGGAATGGAGGATTATACTATTATATAGGGACCCCATAAGATGTTTTTGGTGATACTAAAAATTTTGTGGTAACTACACCATGAATCTTGGGTTGTAGCATATCCCCTTCTCGACAAGTGATGGATGTGGCATGGAGACCCCAGCAATGGTGTGGAGTCATAGGGATTGGTTTTCATCAATTCATCCAATATTTTCACCACTATACTTGGGAAAAGGGGATGTGGAAATATCCTTTCATGGTTGTTGGGGTTCTACAACTTAGTGCATATAACTGCATCGTGCTCTCTCCTCCCCCTTTATATGATCTACATAGTGGATATAGATGTGGTTCTCGAAGGCGACTTTGACTGTTTATGGTACAACAAAGTTTGAATTATTCCACTATGGTCCTTCATATTTCAAACATCTTTATGAAATTTTCATGTGGGTTGCACGGTGGACTTATTTTTTTAGTCTGGGTATAAATCCCCATATCCCCTAAAAATAAACCACTTTTTGTTTATTTATCTCATTTTTTGAGTGACCCAAGTGAATATCAAGGGAGAATTTTGACACCTCTTTAGCAGCTTTAAACCATGGATATTGGAGGTTGATCTAAAGTGGTTTAGGTGAGTTCATTCATTCGGTTTTCTAGTTATCCACCCTATTTTTCATCTAGCAATTTTTTTCAAGGGAATATATTATTTTGATGATTCTTTTTTGATAAATTGAAGTGGGATTTGTGTTCTAGGTTATTAGAGTTTTGATTTTTTGTAGTGATCAATTGTGGTTTTCCTCTTACTTTGACTTTGGGAAATAGATTGGAAATATTCATTTGAGGCAAGGGATGTAAGGACCCAAGGTAAAATATTAAAAATTCTATTGTTTTTAATGAGAATTCACTTTTGAGGATATTTTCAGTTTAGTGTATTAGATAATTAGGAAAAAATCATAAAAAGTAAACAGATACATTACATGTGGACACATGTACTCAGTATCCATTTTTTCCACCATATTAATTCTTTAAAAAATATTATTTATATTTTAAGAACCTGGAACTTCTTTTCAGGTATGGGTTTTTCTTTTCTAGTGTTTTTTTAGAAAAATAGGAGTAACTGAAAATCTTAAAGACTACACGCCGTGTACTTAGGAGTATACATCGTGTACCCAATTGTCGCAGGTGACTGTGTAATAGTCATGTAACGTCCAAGTATAGGGTTGTGTGGGGTGACCTGGAGACTGGATAAATTAGGGCTCAATAAAGGCATATACAAATAGTGTACTTTTAAATGACATGCCAGGTACTTTTATTTTTAATTGTTATATTGGACCGGGGTCGCGTATCATTCAAAAAAATCACTTCTTCTTAGCTCGTCTAGTCCAGGAGCAACCGAAGATGATGATTCTTCTCTGAGCCTCTGATCGACGGTCCATTCTCTGAATCAACTGTCATCTATTGCGTTTGAATCTCCATGGTGAGTTATTTCTTTTTCTAGATCCTTGTTCCTTGATTTCTCTTCTTTCATGATATATCCTTGGTTGGGTGTTTTTTAATTTTTTTGTAGATCCGTTGTGTTCTAGGTCGATTCAAGCGCCAACATCAGAGTATATTGATCGTACAATGCCAAGGTAGGTGGTTTTTTCATTTCTATTGTTAGTATTTGAATAATATGTGCAACATTTCCCCGTACCCTAGATTGGGGTATTGTGTGTTTAGGTATTTTAACCCTGTTGATGCATGCTATGCTTGTTTTCTTGAGTTAGGGCTCTTGTTTGTAAATAGGGTTATTTTTCCATGATATGGAGGGGTTTTACCATGTTTGATTTTATATTGACCAAGTGGTCTAGTTTTTCTTGTAAAGGAACTTCCTTTCTATGCCTAGTGTTGTTAGTATGGAGTGATTTATCTGATGTTGTGATATGCTTTGTAGCTGTTTAGCCAAGTTGTAATTTTAGGTTTACTTTGACCACTGAACATCATTTGTGAATGATTGCTTTACATAGGTATATGGGAACTTGGTGTACTGATACCATAGGGGTAATTGATGATGAGGTATTCCTCAAAGTGTCTTTTATTCTTTATAATGATGCGAGACCATAGGGGGGATTGACGTTGAGTTCCCCCTCAGTGTTTCTATAGTTACTTTTTGGGACAGCGGGGGGAATTAACCTTGATTGCTTCTTTAGAGAGTCTGTAGTTTATCGTTAAAAGGCTATAGGAGTAATTGATGGTGAGGGCTTCCTCAGAGAGTCTTTGTTTTCGTGATACCAAAGGGGTTAGACCATGTGATCTTACCCAAGAGGTCATTGTATCCTTGTATAAGTTAAACCAGAGGGTTTAGGTTGTGAGAACTTACCCAGAGGGTCGCTTGAGATTGATTGGTTGAACTAGAGGGGATAGGTTGTGGGAAATTCACAATGGGTTGCTTGTTTTCATTTGGTTGAATAATTAATGAATGTAAATGAATGTAATTGAAACTGTATGACTATTTACTTTTGAGTACATACTTATTTATTTCTTTATTTTTCATATCACATGTCATATATATTCATTGACTATTAGGCACATGTCATTGGGTGGTTGCCTACTAGGATTTTTCTCACACCCTTTTTGGGTCATGCTTTTGGGCCCAAATAGATTATATTACTGCATTCATAGATAAGGGCATGCACCCTTCTACTTCAGGTACTTGATTATAGTGGAGCTGGAGAACATGGGACCAAGCTAGGGCTTGTGATTCTGTTGGAGGTGTTTACTTGTTTTTCATTTGTACTTTGGTTTAGTAATTTATTTCATCATTTTGACTTTTTTGGATGCTTTCCTAGATATTGTGACATGCATCATTATTTATATATATGTTGAAGTTGTTTATTTTCAATAAGTCTTCCATTGTTCACTGTTTTATGGTAATTAATGCTTCCACTACTGTAATATGTTTATTTACATTGTGTTACTCTTCTAAAGAGGGCATAGTTTTCCCACTATCACACCCAAGGCCCTTAATGCTAGTCGGCAGTTTCTGGCATTCAGGGAAATGCGCTTGAGTCCATGTGACCAATGGGGTACAGGGCACCTCTGGGTGGCACCTGAAACCAGGATGTTAAAAAGAGTATCATATGAATTCATTTCTTCTTGACTTACTATTTGGAGCCTATAGTTAGGGATAGGACAGAATAGGTAGTTGGTAATAAGTTGTTCTTGGGAGTAGTTAACCCGTGTGCAGGGTAAAGCTAATTTACCTCTATTATTTCAATTTTTTGGTGTTTCAATTATTAAAGTTGATTTGATTTCATCATTGGGTTATTCACATATTTGGTGTTGTTATTGTTGATATTATTGAGGTTATATTTCTGTTCCAACCTAATGAGATGAGGGTATGCCATCTCATTCATCATATAGGTACTTGCTATAGATCACATGTCATGCATTTTTGTCATTCTATTTGGGGTGCATTAGTGATTTCATGTTATTATGATTGATTTTTTTCTAAATATGCATGTTGTTGTGATAGATTCCATGATATAATACCAGATATTTAAAAGGGTATTGGATTGTGTAAGGTTTTGTTTGAATGAATGACAAAAATTGGTTATTTAGGTGTTATGGGCCCTCATGGATCAGAATTTTGTGGATAATTACACTTTTATTCTTGTATATGACATGTAAAAGATTCCAATATTTGTTTTGCGGGGAGTATGGCCCCCCACGGATCAGAATTTGACACTTTAATGTTCGTTTCTGTTTTTTATGGGTTCTAGAGTAGTTTTTGGGGCTTAATGTCTGGAAAAAAACCCAGAATACATGGTGTGTATTGCTGAATACACGCCATGTATCCTTCTATTTGGGAAGGAACTGTTTTTCTTAAGTAAACACGGTGTACTAAGGGTACACACCATGTAGTCTCTAACTGTGTTACTACCTGTGTGGGAAGAGACACAGGGTTGGGAAATTTTTGGAGGAACATTCCATGTATTGAACGTACATGTCATGTGGTAACGATAGTGTGTCCACAAGTGTGACTAACAACATGGATGGATGAAACATAGGTTATACACGCTGTTTCACGCATGAACATTCCATTTAGGTTAACTGGTGTATTTTTTCATGTGAATAAAAACACGAGCTGGTGAAATCCTTCTAGTACATTTTGTGTATGGAATGAACATGTCATGTAGACTCGTTATAGGAGAATTGTGAGGGTTAGTCATATAGAAGAACTCAGGTAGGAAAAAATGATTCAAGTACATGTCATGTCCTGGGAGAACACTCCTAGTGTATGGGGTGTTACACGACCAGGGTTGGAAGGAGTACACGCCCATGTGAAGGATTAAAGGAACATGTCGTGTTGGGGTCATACACGCTATATATCCCTGTTTTAAAAAACATGATGCTTTCTTTCTACTTTTCCATTTATTCACTTCTAAATTTTCATCTTTGATAATATTGAACTAAGTTGTGCACTGGACCATGCAGAGTCATGCTACTGAGATGTCCTCCGGTTTTAATGCCAGATTCTGGGCAATCATTAGACACTGCACATTGTAGATTAGGGATTACCAGCAGACCCTCCCGTCGTTCCTGTCTTAGCACTAGCAGTCATTCCAAATATAGGTGTCGATGCACATTTCTGATAAAGATTCATAAATTTTATGTATACCTTCTAGGTATCACCACATCCTTCCATGTCTATGGAAGAGTTGATGCGGGTCTTTCAGTAGCATCATCCTCCCACTTTCTTAGGGTATGGAGGACCTAGGCTACTAATTCATGGTTAGAATCAATGTTATATATCTTTGAACATCTAGAGATGCATTTGGAGAGGAGGGTGAAGCTCTCTACATATATGCTTCGAGATTCCACTAAGAGATGGTGGGATGAGATCTCGCTGGCAGGATGCCGACAGGTTATGTCTTGGGGTGAGTTCCAGCATACTTTCTATGATTACTTCTACCCGAAGACTTTGAGTGATGATCAAGCCTAAGAGTTCATGAGTCTGGAGTAGGGTACTCTTTCAGTTATGGATTATTCTTATCACTTTACAGAGATGTAGTGCTTCACACCCATTCCCGTGGTGAGGAGTTATTCCTTGTGAGGATTTTTTAGGATGTTCTCAAGCATGACATCCAATCTCAGGGGAACATCTTTAGGTTTCATCATCAACCAGGTGCTGATCATAGAGTGCAACCTGAGGGATTCTGGAGTTGTGGGATAGGGTATTTCAATATCCAGAGTTAGTGATTCTCCAGTAGATAACAAGAAGCGCCGTAACAATTCTACACATGGAGATCTGAGTAGGTGAGATACACCTTTAGGTAGCTTGGTGGTATACAACTAGTCTAGGAAGAACATGAATAAGAGGTCACATTTTCTGAGATACCAAGTTGAGTGCTGATATTATGGAAAGATGGGACATCTTTAGCGGTTCTGTCAGTTTTTCTCACTAGCAGCTGGTGAAATAGGTTCTTGTATGACTTCTCACTCAGGAGGATGACTACTAGTCTCTCATTAGTCAGATAAATGGAGTTCATCCCTCCATTCAGGCCGAGGTGGGGGTTGTGGCCCTGGTATCAAGTTGCCAGCCTTTCAGCGACAACAGGGTAGACCAGCTCAGGGTGGAGAGGCAGGGTCACAAGGCCGCAATACATGTCAAACTTTAGCACTATAGTAGACCCATTAAAAGTAGAATCCCTGACCCTCCACAGTCAGAGGTACGATCCTAGTTGCCTAGGTTTTAGCTTCTGCACTTTTCGATACAAGGGATTCCCTTAGTTTCATATCGGTTGTTGTTGTGGAGATCCTTGGGCCTTATATCTTTAATTATTTAGATGTATTGACTCTAGACACTTTTCTAGGGGCTAGAATGGATAGTTTACATTAATGCAAGGAGTAACCTCTTGAGGTTAGTGGGTGACACTTCTTCTGAGACCTCTATGTCCTGGAAATGAAAGGCTATGCTGCTATTCTTGGCATGAACTGGTTAGTTCCCTTCTAGGCTGTTGTCGACTGCTATCACTATTGGGTGACTTTCACATCACCATAGGGTAGTTTTTTCGTACCTAAGGGTGAATGGGATGTCCATGAAAGAAGAGAAGGATTCGAGCATCATGGTTTGGGAGGAGTTACATTCCATATTTCTAGTCTATTTCAAGAAGACCACGGGACTTCACAGTTGGAATTTCATCTAGTGGCCAATCATTTTAGGGATGTCTTTCCAGAGGACTTTTTAGGTTTTCCTCCAGATATAGAGGTCTAATTTTCTATTGAACATGTTCTAGGAGTGGGACCGATATCTATTCCTCTTTATAGGATGTCTACATCTGAGATACAAGAGCAAAAGAAGTTGTTGGAGGAGTTTCAGGAAAATGGTGTCATCTGACCCAGTACTTCTCCTTGGAGTTCACCTGTCCTTTTTGTGAAGAAATTGGATGTTACCCTTAGAAATTGTGTGGATTATCGGAAGCTAAACCAGTTGAATGTCATGAACTGATATCTATTGTTGAGGATTGATGATCTCTTTGATCAGTGTTGAGGATCCTAGGTGTTCTAGAAGATTTACATGAGATCTGGTTATCATCAGTTGTGCGTTAGACCATCATATATACCTCTTACATTCTTTTTTATCAGGAATTGTCTTTATGAGTATGTGGTTATGTCGTTCGGTCTCATGAATGCACCTATAGTTTTCATGGCACTGAAGAACCAAGTGTTCCATCCATACTTGGATTCTTTTGTGGTAGTCTTCATGGATGATATCTCACACTCGACACGACCATGCCACACACCTTGAGATTATTTTGAGTACACTGAGAGAGCATCAGTTATTTGATAAGCTCTCGATATTTCACTTTTGGATGGACCAGATTTACTTCTTGGGTCATGTTATCTTAAAGACAAGAGTATCAGTAGACCCCAAAAAAGTGAGAGCAGTACTTTCTGGGGATCAGCCATAGAAAATCATTGAGGTGAAATGTTTTCTAGGGCTGTATGGATACTACATAAATTTTATATAGGCCATTTCAAGAATAGTAGCGCCACTGATGGGCCTGACTAAGAAGGGTGAGAAGTATTTACGAACAAATTCTTGTGAGTCATACTTTCATGAGCTGAAAGTGAGGTTTACATCATCACCGATACTAGTATTTCCAGAGTCTACCAAGAGTTGTACTATTTACTATGATGCATCATGTTTTAAGTTAAGAGATTATCTTATTAAGGGAGAAGTATTCATTGTGTATCAGTCTTGGCAGTGGAGGCCACATGAGAGGAATAAACTGACGCATGATCAAGGTTTGGCTGTAGTTGTTCATGATTTACAATGTTTGAGACATTGTCTTTTGGGAGAGTATTTTGTGGTTTTCACCGACCACAAAAGTCTCAAGTATATCTTCACTTAGGGAAATCAGAATTTAAGACAGTAAAGGTGGGGTGAGTGCCTTCAGTCCTTTGATTTTGAGCTTGCCTATATGCCTGGGAAAGGCAACATAGTAGCTAAAGCATTGAGTAGGAGGATGCATATACAGGTAGTTAAAGAGGCCAACAGTGAGTGGAAGCTTATGGATCTAGTCCCTGAGATGCATTTGGAGGTTCACGATAGACAGGGGTAGATGTTTCTTTTTTATGTAGTTGATACCTCTACTCTACTTGATATAGTGTGAATGAGGGAACTATCAAATTCTGAAGCCCTTGTCCTATGGGAGAGTGTTTTATAAGATGACCCTATTCTAGGATAGACAGTAGGTGACGATAGAATATTGAAATTTCATGGACATGTATGGGTGTCAGTAGACATACATGATGAGATGATATGGGAATTTCATTCCTAATTTTGGGAAGTTCATCATAGTGTCACCAAGATGTATTGAGATCTACACCATCAGTATTGGTGGCCCAGTATGAAGTGAGATATTTCTAGTTTTGTAATGAGATGTTCCACCTGTTAGGAGGTGAAGGAAGAGCATCAACAACCAGTAGGACTTTTGTAGTAGTTACCCATTTTCGAGTTGAAGTGGAATGATGTCGTGATGGACTTCGTGATAGGATTATTGAGGTCTCCTCGAAGGAATGATGATGTTTAGGTTTTCATTGACAGTCATACGAAGGTTTCACACTTCTTTCTGATTAAGGATACCTTTAGTGTTGATGAGATAGGATGATTGTACGTCCCTGAGATTGTACGTTTACATGGATTTCCGCACTCTATTATTTCATACAGGGACACCCGTTTTACTTATCAGGTCTAGTAGGGACTAAAGAGGGTTTTTGGTACACATGAACTTCTGAGTACAGCTTACCATCCCCAGACAGATGACCAGTCCAAGCGTACGATACAGGTTCTAGAGGACATGCTTCAAGAATAAGTCCTAGATTTTTGAGGTTCTTGGGAGAAACACATACCTCTTTTGGAGTTTTCCTACAATAATTATTTTCAAGAAACTATTAAGATGGGACCTTACGAGGCATTGTATGGTAGGACATTCCAATCACCCCTATGTTGGCTCAATGTAGGAGAGGTAGCTATGCTGGGACCTATTCTTGTCTAGGAGACCACAGAGCAGATAGAGTCGATTCAGAAGAGTATGGATATTACATAGTCATGACAGAAGTCTTATTCTAATTGAAGGAGAGGACCTCTGGGGTTCAATGTCAGAGACCAGGTTTTCCTGCATGAAACACCTAGGTTGGGACACAATATAATTAAGAGATAGGTAAATCTTTCTCTGAGATATGTTGAATCGTTTGAGGTTTTAGAGAGAGTCCGACCAGTTTTCTATGGGTTGTAGTTGTCTCAGAGGTAATAGGATATGCACGAAGTCTTCCACATTTCTCAGATATGGCATTACTTATCACACCTATATCATTTTTTCTAACAAGAGGAGGTTGATTTGGAGGTGGACACATCATTCTAGGAGCATCCTATTTGGATTTTTGATTGCAGTGTAAATTTTCTCTGTTGAAAATATGCTCTTATGGTACAAGTGTTATGGAAGCATAGGCAAGTACAAGACGATACTTGGGAGAGGGAGGTCGATGTATGATTGTAGTGGTTGGAGCTGTTTAAGGATTCTTCTTCTACACTACCATGCTAGGGAAATTCAGGGATGAATTTCTTTAAAGGGGAGTGTTAGTAAGAACCCGGACATTCTTTTAATGTATGTGTTTTTCTTTTGTGGTGTTTTTGAGAAAAATATGAGAATATGGAAATTTAAGGAGTACATAGTGTGTACTTAGGAGTACACGCTTTGTACCGAGTTTCCGCGGGTGACAGTGCACTAGCCATGTAACGGCCAAGTACAAGGCCGTGTGGGAAAACCTGGAGACCACCTAAAGCGGGGCCTGGTAAAGGCATATACACACTGTGTACTTTTAAAAGACATGTAGTTTACTTTTATTTTTAATTTTTATATCTGGACAAGGTCACATCTCATTCACAAAAATCAATTCTTCTCAGCTCATCTCATCCAGGAACGACCGAAGCCAATGATTCTACTCTGATCCCCCGATCAACTGTATGTTATCTGAATCAACTGCCATCGATTGCATTTGAATCTCCACGATGAGTTATTATTTCTTATAGATCCTCATTTATTGATTTATCCTCTTTCGTTAGATATCCTTGGTTGAGTGTTTTTTGACATTTTTTGTAGATATACCGTGTTTTTGGTCGATTCAAGGGCCAATGTTGGAGTAGATCGATCGTTCAATGCTGAGGTAGGTGGTTTGTGCCTTTCCATAGTTAGTCACTGAATATTATGTGAAAAAGTTCCCAATACCCTATATTAGGGTATTGCGTGTTTAGGGATTTTAAACCTGTTGAGGCATGCTATGCCTGTTTTCTTGAGTTAGGGATCTTGTTTGTAAATAGGGTTATTTTCCCATGATATGGACGTGTTTTCCCATGTTTGATTTGATATTGACTAAGTGGACTAGTTTTTTCTATTATGCTACTTGCTTTATATGCATAGTGTTGTTCGTATCAAGTGATTTACCTGATGTCTGATATGATTTGTAGCTGTTTAGCCATGTAGTACTTTTAGGTTCACTTTTACTATTGACCATTTTTTGTGCACGATTGATTTACACAGGGCAATGGAAACCTGAGGTAATGAGACCATAGGGGGAATTGACGTTGAGGGATTCCCCATAGTGTCTATTATTCTTTATCATGCTACGAGACTATATGGGGGATTGACGTTGAGTGATCCCTCAGAGTATCTATAGTTACCATTATGAGACCACAGGGGAAATTGAAGTTGAGTTCCTCCTTAGAGTGTATGTATTTTATCGTTAAAAGGATATAAGGGGAATTTATGGTTACTGATTTTTCATATAGTCTTTGTTTTCGTGAGACCAATGGGGTTAGACCATCTGATCTTACCCAGGAGGTCGTTGTATCCTTGTATATGTTAAACCATAGGGGTTATACTGTGAGAACTTACCCAGAGGGTTACTTGAGATTGATTAGTTGAACTAGAGGTGATAGTCTCTGAGAACTTCCTAGAGGGTTTCTTTTTTTAATTTTTTTTAATAATTGATTAATGTAAATGAATGTAATTGAAACTATAAGACTATTTACTTTTGGGTACTTCATTGTTTATTTCTTCATTCTGATTATTACCTTCCATATATATTCACCGACTATTAGGCATAGATATTTGGGTGGTTTCCTACTATGATTCGTCTCACACAATGTTTGGGTAATGATTTTGGGCCAAAAATATTATATTGTTGTTGGTATAGATAAGGGCAAGCACCCTTCTACTTCAGGTACTTGATTTTTGTGGAGCTGGGGAGCATGGGACCAAGCTGAGGCTTGCGATGTTGTTGGAGTTGTTTACTTGTTTTTTCTTCGTATTTTGGTGTAGTGTTGTATTTCAGTATTGTAAAATTTTTGGATTCATTCCTAGATATTGTGACATGAATAATTATTTTTATATATTCTGCAGTTGTTTATTTACTATCAGTCTTCCGATGATCACTATTGTATGGTAATTACTGAATCTGCTACTATTATTTGTTTATTTACATTGTGTTACTCTACCAATGAGGGAATAGTTTCCTCACTATCACACCAAAATCCCTTGCTACTAGTTGGCAGCCTCTGGCATTCTTGGAAAGGCTCTTGAGGCCATGTGACCAACTGGGTATTGGTAACCTCTATGCAGCACTCAAAAACGTGATGTTATATCTATTATGAAAAATTTTCATGACTCTTAACATTACTTCGTCATTTCCCGTAAAACATCCAATGAAAAATAATTAAAAATATGGGATGAAAAAAAAAAATCTTATTAATGGAAATAAAATAATGTTAAATGTTAGTTTGGTGAAAATCCATAAAAACATTTTAATAAAAATATATCTTTTTATTCAAAAAAAATGAATCATCTTTTAAAAAATATCATTATCTTACCTTTTAAAAACCAATATATTTTTAGGAAAACTAATTAGAAAGGATAAAAATATAAATAGGTAAATTTGGACATAATTATACTAAAATGTAATAACCATGTGGTCAAATTCCATATATTCCACTCTTACAAATGGAAAAAACACATGGTTGTCTTCTATACCCAATACAATGGAGGTTATAATGTAACAACCCATCCTTCATTTATCACGAAACCACTTGTCCTTGGTTTTTCATGTATCAACCTATAAAACATACAAGTACCATTATATAATCATAACATATAAAATCTTTCAATTTTCAACATGTCACTCTTAAAATTTCATTTACACTCATAAGAAAACATTTCATGTTATGGAAATAATCAATCCATTTTTAAAACCCATTTTCAACAAAAAAAATACATAGAAAAGGAAAATAGGGGTTTCTTTAAAAAATGAAGGATTATAGAGGAATTAAAATATCAAAATAGATATAAAATTTACTTTATAATCCGTTTATATCAAGATAAATAAATATTTAAAATTTTGTCATGAATATTGAGATGGATGAAAAGAAAGATCTTTTTAAATCCAATTGTCTCACACCACATTGAGATATTTGAATCAAATTCCCCATGAAAGAATAAAATTTTACCAAAAAATTAAATAACATGAGATTAAATAAATTCATGATATGATATGTCAAAGGGGATGTATATACACCTGCTAAAATAATGTGCTGTCTAACATCAAAATATGCCTCAATGAAAGTATATTGAGACAAAGTCCCTTACCTTGAGTCTGAATCATCATATACAATATTTATATCCATGAATAATAAAATTAGGTTAATTATTTAATTTCTTAATAACCTTTTCATGTTTATTATTCATTTTTTATCACTTGTTAACATGTTATAACAATTACTTAACAATTTATGTTCACGTCATACATTTTGAAAATATTCAATAATTCTGACCAAAATGACTTTGATACGATGTATATAGTCAAATTGGTCATCAGTAAATTATATCAATACTAATATTAATTAAATAATTATTATTATTATACATCAATAATAATTTTAAATCCATTTATTAAATATGGTTATGAAAAATGAACTATGTTATAATCATGGAGATGGTAATTCGTACGTATGCATGAGTAACATTTCCATTTTTCAATGACCATTGTGGAAATAAAGATAAGTATCATTTTATATTTATAAAAGTATAATAAAATAATTAATTTAATACTGATCATGTAAATATACTTATATATATCATCTATGTGATGTGGTGATAAAAAATGAATCACATCACTTCTTAGAGGTGATAGTTCACATGTAAGCAGGAACGACGTTATCATTTTTATGTGCATTGAAAGGAAAGAATGAAAATAAAATTTTATCATATAATAATAATAATAATTTCATTAAAATAATATATAAACTCTAACTCAATAATTGTAATCAATCATGAGATATGGGGATTGAAAATGAATAACATGGGTTCACGAGCTAGTAGTCCTCCATACACAAGGACGATGATTTCTTTTCCCATTTGATAGAAGTAGAGATTAATATCAGTCTGAAAAAAAAACATAATCAAATAACAGTATATTTAGGATATTGAATTTATTATTATCTCATGGTAAAATAAAATTTTAAGAAATTGGAAGAAGAAATAAAATATAAATACTTGATTAAAAATGATTCCTCTTCCTGAGATGGTAAGTTGTACGTATGCATGAGTAACATTTCCATTTTTCAATGATCATTATTAAAAGAAGGAAAGTATAATTTTATATTTATAAAATGGTAATAAAATATTTAATATCATATTATTAATTTAAATATACTTATATATATTATCCATGTGATATGGTGATGAAAAACGAATCACATCGATTTATAGAGGTGATAGTTCACATGTAAGGAGAAATGGCGTTATAATTTTTATGTTCCTAGAAAGGTAAGAAAAAAAATGATAGTTTATCTTATAATAATTATTAATATTTCATTAATATCATATATAATCTCTAACTCCATCCTTATAATAAATCATGAGATTTGGTGATTGAAAACAAATTACATCAGTTCATGAGCCGGTAGTTTGCTGTACACATGGATGATGACATCTCTTCCCATTTACTGGAAGTGGAGATGAATATGGGTCATGAAACAAACCCAATAACACATAAGTATATTTTTGATACTTTTTTATTATTTTATCAGGGTTATCTATAATTTTAAGGAACTGGGTCAAAAAATAAAGTAGAAATACTTGATAAAAAGTGATTTCTCTTCCTCAGACCACCTAATTTTCTTAACACCTAAAGAACACTAAGGATGTTGTTATGCCTAAAATAATAGCTCTAGAATTTGGGTAGGGATTATAAGAAGGTATTTTAATATATAATATCCAAACCCAATAGGATTTTAATTTTTAATAAAAGAGAATAATAGGTTCTCTTTTATAAGAGTGGGGAGAGGAACTCTTGGAATTAAACAAATTATTAATTTACTATAAATTATAAAACTATTATAAATGGATCCCAAGTGGTTTATTTATAATATAGTTTGATTATGGGTCAAAATAAATTCATTAAATGGACATTAGACAAAAAATTTCAATTTTTTAAACCTTAAATTTCTTTAACACTTATTTAACCACTTTAATTCTTATCGTGACAAAATGTGTTTGTATTATTTGAAAGTTAATATATTTACTATAAAATTCCCAAAAAATAATAAATGAATAATATACTAAATTTAAAACTTTATTAAATTATTTTTAAATAATTTTATATTTTTATAAATATTATACCATTTAATAAAATATTATTTATTTTAAAATATCATTAATGTCAATTTTACACTATTCATTACATGACTTGTATAAAATATCCTAACAACATGATATATTAAAAAATATTCAATTAAAAAATAAATAACATTTCAATTTTTTGTAGAATTTTTTTTGACATTAATTATCTCAAATTATATTCATTTTTCATTTATTTGATATTTCTATTAATTATACAATTATCGTATCATCATTGTATCAATATTTAAAGTAATTATTTTATCACATAAAATTTATAAATATATGAAAATGATATAGATAAATATTTTAACTTTTAAATTACTATTTATAGTCTATGATAGATTCTAAATAACCCAATATTAAAAATATTATGTTTATTAAAATATAAGTATGACATCATTAAATTTTCTTTAAAATAAAATACTATAAGGGGATCAAATTCAACCAAGTGGATCCAGGATGTAATAAATTTAGACCAAGTATGATTTAGTTCTATAATAAATCATCCTATAAAATAAGTAAAAGTGTTAGGGGTGTTTTTTAAAATTTATAATATTATTTTTTCCCTGAATTACCCTATTTACCCTTAATTGTGGTAATAAAATTACCAAAGTTACTACTCATATTGTCCAAAAAAAGGGGAGTAAATTTAATAAATTTTTACCTTATCTTTCCAAATATGGAATCCAGTTTTACAAATTTAAAACTAATAATCCTCTAAAATTAATATAAAATTAATCTCGTAAACAGAATGAGAAAATAGGTTTTTAAAGTGAAAATATTCATAAGATTGAAAAAAAAAATTATCCAAATTCAATATGAACTTTAATAAAAAGAACTAAATGTGATTAAATGATATAAAATTAATTTAATTATAATTTAAAACCAATCAAAAATATAAATTAACAATTTGACTTGTTTAAATAAAAACATTGTTTTCAATTAAAATCAATTTGTTCTTACTATTCTTAAAAATAAGAAACTTATTAAAAAAATATTAAAAATTTAACCAAATTAAATATTTTATATTAATTTATCTATGAAGTAGTTTGTTTTTTCAAATATAATTTTTAGAAGTGTCAAAAACTGTATTTAAAACAAGTGTGCCTTCAAGAGGTGACAAAACTACCTTTAGAAAAAATATAACTTTTATGAACAAAAATTGTATTTATTTTTATCTTATGCCTATAAAATCTATTGGATGAATGTAAAAATATTTGATTTAATATATAATATATAAATTAATTTTTATGGTTAATAATATTCAACATTTAAATTTAACATCTAGGTTATAATAATATTTTTTTTGTTTTTTTAAGCTGAGTGTTGAGTACAACATAAGTTATCGAAGAAGTTAAATTCAAAAATAAATATACCATAAAATATTGAGGTGTTACATTCTCCAAAAATTCAATAAATTATTTCCTAATTTTTTTAGTTCTAGCTTAGTTACTATGGTTTGTGTTTTCAAAATTCCTTTTTTGAAAACCCACATCAGAAAAAGTATTAATAAAACAACCATTTAAAAAGAAAGAAATTTATGTTTTAAGGTCACCTTAGATAACACATACTATTATTCCATGTAATAATATATTTAAATTCAAGATTAAACCCAATCTCAAATACTAATATAGTGTGATATATAATATGATCAAGGGAAGGTTAACCATTATAAAACCATAAATATGTGATGGGTTAAAAGGTACTTTATAAAAGTAAACAGATAACATTTTTGTTTCAAAATAATTTTCATAATGTTAGGAATTAATTTACTTCATATAATAAGAACATAAAGAAACATACATACTTTATAAGTAGAGTTTCACCCTTTAATCAATTTCTACTAAAAAATCATCTTTTTCTCCAAATGATGAGTATTTTAAATGAATTTTTTATGCATGAATAATTCAAATAAACTTATATGGATCATAAAATCCACCAAATTATAACTATTTATTCCTCTTTTATTTATACATTAACTAAAAAAATTGTTTGGATAAGAGATGATAATTCCCTAATAAGAATAAAATTTTATATGATGAAAAACTACTTTAATATCAAAAAATCCAACTGTAATACCCAATATTCAACATATATCTTTCAGAAAATAAATATCTTTCCTCAAAACTATTTTATACTAATATTGAAACACAAAAATGAAAATGATTTGATCACTAGAATTCTAAATAACATCAATCACTCTTAATTTTTCATACAAAAAAATTTAATTTCCTAAATCACATAATCTCCAAGATATGCTAACCATTTTCATAAATAACCTGAATCACAATAATTACACAATAAAATAAAATTTCAATCAAAAAATAATTCAAACTTTATGCCTCATAATATTTTATTTACCATAATCTTATCATATTCTCAAAATATTGAACGTATTCTGAAAAAACATTAGTCACTTAATCACCAAATCATTTCCAAATCCCAAGGTTATATATTCAATAAAATATATGTTACAAAAATAAACATAATCTTTCTATTTTAGATGGTTTAAATAAATAAAAACAATTTTAAACTAACTAGATTATCACGTAGGCTAGTGGTAGGTGATTCATCCTTATCAGCCTTTGGTCATGGGTTCAATTCTCGTAGCCTTACCGAACGCAATGGGTTGTCACCTAACCAGAATGTTGTACTTTTTATAAACCTATAAAATTATAATAACATTACAATAATATGATAAAATCTTTAAAAATAACATTAATATGTTTTAACCATAAATTTTATATTATACTTTTCATTTTGAATCCCAAAACGTAATAACCCATAATTACCTTAAAAAATAATGTCTCCAAAAATACCATTAATCACCTTAAAATTTTATAACATAAAGACTCAAAAGGGTTTATAAGTCACTAAAAATAAGATAAAACATAAAATTATAAACCCATTACGATATACATAACTCTTAAGAATAAATCCTAATCTCAAAAGTTTTCTACCCCATTCCTTTGATACCAACTATAAGGACCCGGACTTCAAAATTAAATATTATAGTGTTTTTGAACTAGTATTCACATTTGAGGATATTCTAAGTTTAGATTTTTAGAGGATTAGGACAAACTCTTTAAAATTAAACCCATACATTACAAGTGGAAACTTTTACTCGGGATCCATTTTTCCACCATATAAATTCATTAAAAATACATTATTTCTTTCAATAAAACTCTCAACGAATCTCAACACGACTTCATACTATCCGAGACACATGCTGCGAAAAAACTTTTAGAACATGGGATGAGAAAAAATTAATAGTAATGGATATAAAAAAGGGTGAAAATTATTTTGGTGAAAATCTATAGAAACATTTTTAAAAAAAGCATAAATTTTTATTCAAAAAATGGAACCATCATTTCAAAAAGATCAATATATTACCCTTTGAAAATCAATCAATTTTCACAGAAACTCTTTAGAAATAATCTAAAATTTAAATTGGTAACATTGGGAATAATTATACTAAAATGTAATACCCATGAATTCAACATCCATACATGTCACTTTTAAAAATGGAATATTCATACATTGACTTTCATACCCAATGCTTTAGAGGTTATAATGTAACAACCCGACTTTGGTTTATCACGAAACCTCCCATCCTTGAATTATCATGTAGCCACCCATAAAATTTCTAAGTACCATTATATAATAAAAACTCATAAAATCTATTAATTTTAGATATTACACTATTAAAATTTAATTAACACCAATAATAAATCATTTTTTGTTAGATAAATAATAAATCCATTTTTAAAACCAATTCTCAAAAAAATACCCCGAAAAAGAAAAGAGGGGACCCTTTAAAAAACATGAATGATTTTAGAGGAATAAAAATATCAAAATCAAAATAAAATTTCCTTTATAAACATTTTATATGCATATAAATAAATATGTAAAATATTATCAATTATATTAACATGGAGGAAAATAAAGATATTTTTAAATCAAAGTGTTCGATGACACTTTGAAATATTTGAATCAAAATCCCCATGAAAGAATAAAATTTAACCAAAACATTAAATAACATGAGGATAAATAAATTCATGATATTATGTGTTAAAGGGGTTGTATATACACCTCATAAAAGAAGGTGGTGTATAACCCCAAAATATGCCACAATGAAAGAAGATTGAGATGAAGTCCTGTAACATGAGTCTGAATCATCATGTAAAATCTTTATATTAATGAATAATAAACATCGGTTAATTATTTAATTTGTTTAGAACCTTTTTCATGTTTATTATTCCTTTTTTATCACTTATTAACATGTTATAAAAATTACTTAATTATTTGTATTCAAGTCGAATGTTTTGACGATATTTGATACTTGAGTTCAAAATGAATTTGATATAATGGTTGCAGTCAAAGTGATCATTAGTAAATAATCTACATAATAATATTCATTAAATAATTATTATTATTATTTATAAATCAGACTTCTAAAACCATTCATTAAATATGGTTATGAAAAATTAACTATGTTACAATCATTGAGACAGTAAGTTGTACATATGCATGAGTGACATTTCCATTTTTAAATGATCATTGTGGAAAGAAGGTAAGTGTAATTTTATCTTTATAGAATAATAATAATTTAATGAATATCATATTAATCATTTAATTATTCTTATATATATCATCCATTTGATGTGGTGATGAAAAATGTATAGCATCACTTCGTGGAGGTGATAGTTCACACATACACACGAACAATGTAATCATTTTAATGTGAATGAAAAGATAGGAAATAAAATGATGTATTATATTTAAATAATTATAAATATTTAATTAATATCATATATAAACTTTAATTCCATCATCATAACCAGTCTTGAGATACATTGATGGAAAATGAATTACATCGGCTTGCTAGGCGGTAGTCCTCCATACACACACACGATGAATTATTTTCCCATTTGATGGAAGTAGAGATGGATATGTGTAACGATGAAAAAATAATAACATATAAGTGTATTTAGGATAATTTATTTTTAATTTTATCAATTTTGAATAAAATTTTATGGATTTATAAGAACAAATAAAACAGAAATACTTGATTAAAAAGGATACCACTTTCTCAGACCATCTCTTTAACACCACAAGAACACTAAGGATGATGTTATACCTAAACTAAGATCTCTATAATTTGAGGAGAGATTCTAACAAAGTATTTTAGTGGAGAATTTATGAATCAAATTGGTTTTGTTGTGTGAATAAAAGTGAAGAAGTGGTTCCCTTTTATAAGAGAGGGGATGGACACTCTTTGAATTTCTAAAAATATTAAATTAATATTAATTAATTTTCTATTCCAAATGGATAAAAACTAATTTATTTTTAATATATTATGATTTGGGGTCGAAATAAATTCATCCAATGAAAACTAGACAAGTTTTTACTATTTTTAATCCATATCTTTTTGTTTTCACCCTTATTTAACCTCTTTAATTATTACCACAACAACATCTATTTTTACTCTTTGAAGGATAATATAGTTACAATAAAATAATAAAAGAACAATAAATGAATATTTGATAAAATTTTAAACCTTATTCCAATATTTTGGACAAATTTTAGGTTTTTATAAATCTTATATCATTTTATAAAATATTTTATTTTAAAATATATTTAATGTCAATTTTGACACTATTTATTTCATAACTTTTTAAAAATATCATAACAACATAATATATTATGAAAACTCTATTAAAACATAAATAACAAGTTAAAGTCATCTATAAATGTTCTATGAAATTATTTATCTCAAATTATATTAATTTTAATATTTTTAACATAAACTATTTGATATTTTCATTAATTAAACAATTACTGCACAATGATTCTGTTATCATTGAAGGTATTTATTTTATCACTTAAATATTTTAACTAAATTTCCATGATGTAGATAAATTTATTATATTTGGAATTAAAATGTAAAGTCTATGATAGATTTTAAATAACCATATTTTAAAAATATTATATTTATTAAAACATTAGTATGATAACTTTGTCTTTTCATTAAAATAAAATACTATAAGGGACTTAAAGTCATCAAAGTGGTTTAAATAAGTCATAAAATCAGAAAAATGATTATTTAGTCTGAAAATAAAATATTCTACACAATTAGGTAAAAATTTAGTATAATTTTATAATATTGATAATTTTATTTTTACCCTTAATTACCTGATTTACCCTTAATAGTTGTAATAAAAATTCCCAAAGTTACTATTCATAATGACTAAAAATAAAAAGGCCCTATTTAATAAATTTGATTCTTCTAATTCCAAATATGGTACCATTTTTTAAAAATTAAAAATATATATTTGGCTAAAATTTATTTAAAATTAATCTTGTTGACAGTACGAGAAAATGATTTTTTAAGTGAAAATGTTCAAAAGATTGAAATGTTTTTATATTCAAAGACAATTTGAAATTTATTCCAAATAAAAAAATTGTATTAAATTATGTAAAATTGATCTAAATATAATTTAAAACCAATCAAAAATGTAATTTAAAAGTATAAATTATTTAGATGAAAAAGTTGTTTTCAATTAAAATCCAGTGTTTCTCATTATTCATCAAAACATGAAACTTATCAAAAAACAACAAAAATAAACCAAAGTAAATTTTGATATTATTTTTTCAAAGAATAAGTTTAATTTAACAATTAAAATTTAAAAAAATTTCAAAAACTAGATTTAAAATAATTTCATCTTCAAAGGGCGACAAAACTGCATATAGAAAAAAAATATAGCTTTTTATGAGTGAAAATTGGATTTATTATTATCTTATGAATATAAAATCTATTGGATGAATGAAAAAAAAATTTAATTAATATATAATATATAAATATAATGATTTTTAAATACTATATATTTCTCCAAATTCAGGTATACGTTATAAAATTATTTCATTGTTCATTTATGTTGGATGTCACATGCAATGTAAGCTATCAAAGAGGTTATATTTAAAAATTGAAATACCATAAAATTTTAGTGTGTTATAGGGGCATATCATTTCATATATTTTGTATCATTTGGGGTGGGTTTTACTATTTTTAATCTATGTTAATATGGTTTACACCGGCCAAGTAATGATAATGAAGTGGTTAAATGAAATCGAAGGGGAAGGGGAATGTTTCACATGTTTTTAAAGTCTTTTGATGTTATTATATTGAGATAATAAATACTTGTTATACCCCTAAAAATATTGGCTATTGGGAGCCCCTGGTTTTACTAAATTGATATGTTTTTGAATCACTTTATATGTGATTATTAAGACACCACCTTGAATGAATGGTAAAACATTTATACTTTCCTAACAAATTGTTTTCACAAAGATATATGGATTGAGTGAGAATGTACATAAAATAAATAACTATAAGTGATAGCCATCCCTTTGATAAATCTAAAAAATGTTATGTGATTTTTTGAAAACTGTAATGTAATATGAATGTGTGAAGTATGGTTGTAGTGTGTGGGGATGATGTGTTATGGTGTCATGGAATAGTGATGCATGGTTGTCATGTGATTCATCTATGTAATTATAAGAAGATATGGTATCAGTGGTAATGGTTGTGAAGTGGAATGTGTCCATGAATGTGAAATGGTGGTCATATGTGGTCTTGATGGCATGGCAATTTGGTCTGTTTGGATTGTTTGTGTGATTATATGTTGTACTAGATTCCTAGGTAGTAATATAATGGATTGGGTTATTAATTTTTTAAAATTAAATGGTCTAGTTTGGATAATGAGTTTTACAGTTAATGATTGAATGAGTAATAATGGTATGTGTGGTTAAATGGGGTGGATAATAAATGTGAAATAAATGGGCTGCAAAATAAATGGGCTAAATGAATGGAATTATTTGTAAATTTGAATATAGATATTGGATTCAATTGAGAAAGAAGATGAAATGTGATTTTTTTTGTGGGGTGGGGTTATGCATTTAGTGATGGTAGTGAAAGTGGAAAAGGATTCCATGCCTTGGGGGTGACGTCATGTGTTAGGATGTATCATGTGTCATGTACCCGTTGGTTGGGTTTCATGTTATAATATTATATAAATCATATTTCATTATGATTTCTATATTTTACCCACCTAATTCATGCACTTGGTGTCAATAACCAATGGTTTGGGAGGGGGTTTACCGATGTATCCATGGTGGGAATGGATGTGTCTCGACCCTTCCCAGTCGGGCCTATACTGTGACTCTCAAATCCCACCTCTGATAGGCCAGGTGCTGGTGAAAAGTATCAATTAGGAACATCACAAACATTGGAGGCATTTATTAGGTACATGTATTCACACACACATATCCTATCACACAAATGTTGAAATGTAAAAAACACTGAAAAACAAATGCTTGCATGCCACTATCTCAACCAAGACAGTACGATAGAGGTAAAGAAAGTAAAGTAAACCAAACCAGAATATAGGACCACCAAAAGGAGTTTGTAGCCCAAAAGGTCCAACTAATAAACAAAAGCTCTAGGTACTTCTATTTGAAGTCGCATGAACACATCAGCCTATCTGAACTCACAAAGTATCATCTGGTCCTAGTCCTAGTCCTGTTCCTCCTAGGACTTTATCAAAAGGTTGCTCATCTACACAAGACACAACGTGTATGGGAAAATCCAATGTAGTGGTGAGTATAAAAATACTCACTAGGACACCCCAAAACCACAAATCAATCAACAAAGTAATGATACAATCATCTCAATACAAGTATGTACCTAAAAATCTTACAAGAATATCCAGATATAGTCAAAACTGACATGTAGTATAGAGGTAATTCACAACTACCACATACCAACACTAGGGATTCAGCTTGAAGATTTCATAAAGAACTCATTTGAGAGAACATACTCATATGTCTGATAAAACTGATGATGTCCATATTAGAAGTAATGTTCGTTGGGTACTATCAGGAGGGAGATATAGGCTAAAATATCTAAAGAGAGATACGATACGTCAGATGAGGATCACAGCTAGGGCCATGGGGTGATACAAAAAACTCCATCTGGATTAACCCTCTAATTATAGGATTGATGCTCTGTGAGGTTAGTCATATCAATACCAAATACCCTACCTTGGGCATGATAAAGGAGTAGAGGATCCACTTCGAGCCTCTTAAGGAATTCAAACAACTCTCTCATGGAAGTCCTGTAGAAGAAATCATACTCCTATGAGTAAGAAATAATACCCACTAAACATCAAATAAATGATCAAGGGAACGAACCCTAATGAGATTTGTCCAAGATACAATGGAAAATAGAATCAAGACATGTAGGAAGGGGTACATAGCGTGTAGTAGGGTCACATGTTGCATCCATTAACCCCGAGTACTACATGTGTTCAATAGCATGTGTCATCAGAACATGTCTTGTAGAAAAGGTAAACATAGAGTGTTGAAAGGGTCACATGCTATTTAATTCTATCTAGAGTATGGCCATGTATGATTTCCATGTTCTAGTATATAGCTTCAACCCATGTGTCTCGGCCCGTGTACCAGTATGTGGGGTAATCTCTGGAAATGATTTAGGAAAGCCATGTGGGGGAGTACACGTTTTGTTGGAAATATTTGTGCTTCTACCCATGTCTATGTATCTCCCATGATATAGGTTGATTCCCAGGAAAGGTCCCACATGCCGTGTGATATGGGTCACAATCCATGTGACACTTGACTTCCTCCCAAAACCCTAAACATCACTTTTTGGGTACCACACACCATGTAGACCGAACAACACACCATATTCTTCAGGAATTTCCAGATTTCTCTTTTCGTCCTCCCTATGCCTTGTATGATCCTCTGGATCTCAATACAATCGTTAATTCTCCACAAAACTCAAGATTAAGTGTTATCACATAATTGTAACACTGAATCGATGAATTTCAGTCCTTCGATCGGCTCTGAAAACCATTTCTATTCATCCTCCCATAAATATTTTGAAAAACGGGTATTCTAGGATTAATTTGATTTTCCTACTTCCATAACCTTTTCACCTCCTCTAGGTCATCACGAGGTTGAATCTTCAATTTCAGATTGTTGCACCAAGAATCGAAGGTGCAACGACCATTCTTTCATAAACCATGAAGAACGAATAATGCAAAGAAACCATAGGGAATAAGAAATATGGATAAGGAAACAAACCCAAGGAATGTACCTTGACCGTTGTTCATTTTGGTCTCAATTTGTTCCCTTAATAATTATCAAAAAATAAAAAAATAATAAACCCCCTAAAATCTTGCAATTAAATCTCATCCCGCAAAAACGATCGAACCAGAGATTAAATTGTTCATTGGTTGGTCAGATTTTATCATTGAATTCAAATATAGGGAAAGAAAACCAATATAACAGGCCCTACCTCGTGGTTGGATCTCTCACTAAAGAAGATTGATCATTATGTCATTTCCATTGGTGAGATCCTTTATGAATGATGTCTTTCGATCTCTGAACCAAAGTATCATCATAGTTCATTGCCGAGATAATTCTCCTGGTTTCTCTCGAGAGCCTCCAAGAAATTTATAGGATTATAAGCGTAACCCTGAAACCCTTCTTAAAGGCTTATTTAAAAAAGGAAATTTCGCTTCATTAGTGAAACGTTAAAATAAAATAAATATTTCAATTTTTGTTATTTATTAAAATGTCTGAAATCTATTTTTCATAGTTGAACTGTACTGAGAATTGTTAGGTCCCACCAAGTGTAATGTCATTACATTGAATGCAATGGTGCCTTCAGATTTCATATCTAGGAACCCATTTAGAAGTTATTCTTCTTTTTTAGGAAAACTATGTGTGTATTACATTTAATATATTTAATATATTTCAATCATTTATTCTGGGCTCACCAAGCCTCAAAATCGTATATCGTCTCAACTCCTAATCTTTAATTAATTGAATATAATATTTAAAAAGTAATACATAGAAAAACTAGGATATTAAATTTTACCCTCCTGATTGATTTACATCCCTGAAAATCTAAAAAACAAAGGCTACTCAAAAATATATGGGTATTGTGGATGGATTTGAGACTCATCCTCCCACATGTTATCCTAAATATTCTCATGCTACCACCAGAAACACACCAATGTAATATCACTCCCATGAAGGATCCTCTCCTGCTGATCCAATATCATCATTGGGTACTCTGCAAAGGTTTATTCATCCTCGATTTCCATCTCTCCCTAGTTGATGATGTATTATGGTTTGTGAAAATACCTCCTCAGTTGTGACATGTGGAAGTTTTCATGTACCCATTACAACAATGGGGGTAGAGTTAGGTGGTAAGCCACCTCTGCAACTCTACGTAGTATTAGAAAATGAAAAATGAACCTTAGAGTTAACCTTTCACCCTGACCAAATCTCTACAATCCCCATAGATGTGAAACTTGTAGGAACACATGTTTTCCATCCTAAAACTACAAGGGGATCCATATCCAATCGTTATATGACTTTTTACGGCTCTGTGTAGTCTCCATACACTCATGTATGATCTGCACCTTCTCGGTAGTAAGTCACACCATCTATAAGCCCATGAGTGTTGACACTACAGGGTTAGTCCAGCCATGTTTATAACTATAGATTCACCCATACAGAGCCTCTAATGGTGTCATAATAATGGTGTAATGGTAGTTTTTGTTGTATAAAAAATCTACTAGTGTAAGGTGATCCTCCCAACTATGACTGAAGTACAGGATATAGGCTCACAGTATGCCCTCCAGAACCTGAATGGCACTCTCCATATGGCCGTCAGTCTAGGGTGAAATGTCATTATCAAGAATAATTGATTTCTAAACACATCCTAAAATCCCTTACACATCTAGTATATAAAATTAACATCATTCTCTGATATCACTCTTCCACGACCTATCCTAGTGGGGTCTATGTCATGACTCTCCAAGTCCTCTGCCAATAGGCCAGGGGCCTGTGACTAGCACCGAGTAGGTATATCACTAAATGGGAGTAATTTCCTATGTACCTATATGAATACACAGATATCTAACCCCAAAAATGATAAAATTTAAATAACAGTATGAAAAAATTCATGCATGTCACTATCCCTACCAATAGAGTACGACAGAAGTAAAGAAAGTAAAGTAAACTGGGCCAGAATACTAGCCCACCAAAAAGTGTCTATAAATCAAAAGGTCAAACCAGTAAACAAATGGTACGACGACTGTTTTCTAAATATGCAGAAACACCTCATCCTATTTAAACTCACAAAGAACTATCTGGTTCTGGTCCTGGTCTCGGTCCACCTAGAGGACTCCTTCAAAAGGTCCCTTGTCTTCACAATACATGACACGTGCGGGAAAATCCCATATAAGGGTGAGTATAAAAATACTATGTAGTAAACCCCAAAACAAAAAATAAATACAAAAAAAAATGAGACAATCATCCAAGAACAAGTATATGTCTACAACATATAACAAGAATATCCACATATACTCAAACAGGACACACAGTCTAGAGGTAAGACAGAACTACCACATACCAACAATAGGGATCCAACATGAAAATTCCACATAGAAATCGTCCAAGAGAACACACTCCTGAGTCTGATAGAATTGATGATGTCCTTCCAAGAAGTATTATTTATTGGGAACTATCGTGAGAGAGAGATACATTGAAAGATTTGAAGAGGGGTATGATACATCAGATAAGGATCACAACTAAGGTCATGGGGTGATACCAACAACTCCCTATAGATTAACTAACAATGTATAAGATCAATGCCTAGTTATTTTGGTCACTTCAATACTGAAGACTCTACCTATGGCATGGAGAGGGAATATCGGATCTTATCTGGGCCTCTTATGGGATTCCAACAACACTATCCTTGATGTCCTACTAAAGGGATCGTACTCTTATGTGTATCAAGTGATACCCACCAACTTTCAAGGAAACGATCAAAGGAATGAACCCTAATGGGACTTGTCTAAGATACGGTGGATAAGAGAATCATGCCATGTAAGAAGGGGTATATGGAGTGTAGTAGATTCACACGTCGTATCCATTGATCCTGGGTACTTCCCATGTTCAGCAGACCGTGTCATCTGAACATGTCATGTAGAAAAAGAATGCATGGTATGTAGAAAGGGTCACATGTTGTTTCCTTCAATCTGGGGTCCACCCATGTATGCTTTCCATGTGCCAGTACACAGCTTCAACCCGTGTGTCTATGCCTGTGTACTAGTACATGGGGTAATCTGTGTAATCGGTTTTTCAATGTAGTGTGGGGGAGTACACACCGTATTGGTAACCCATGTACTCCTCCATGTATCCATGTATCTCCTGAGATACAAGTATAGTCTCAGGGAAGGGTTCACATGTTGTGTGATAGGTTTCCCATGTTTTGTGAGACTTGACTATATCTCAAAACCCTAGCCACCACTCTTTGGGGGCCACATGCCGTATACCCAGACTACACGTCATGTTCTTCACGAATTTTCAGATTCTATCATTCTTCTTCCGCATGCCTTAGATGATCTTTTGGATCTCGATCTAGTAATTCATTCTCTTAGAAACTCAATATCGAGGGTTTTATCATCATTGTAATACCAAATTGGTGAGTTAAAGGCCTTCAATCGGTTCTAAAAACATATTCCATTCATCAGCTCGTAAATCGTATCAAGAATGGGTAATCACGAATCGCTTTGATTCGTCCTTCTCCATCACCTTAACACCTCCAATAGGACATCACAAGTTCAGATCTTCAATTTTGGATCATTTTACCAAGAATCGAAGGTGAAAAAATCGTTCATTCATAATCCCTGAAGAATGAGGAACACAAAAAATGCATGGGGAAGAAGGAACATGCACAAGGAAACAAACTCAAATAACATACCTTTACTATTTTTTATTTCAGTCTCCATCTATTCCTATAAAAAATAATCAACAAATCCAACAATAATAAACCCCATACAATCTAGCAATTAAAGCTGATCCTGCAAGAATGATTGGACCATAGATCAAACTATTTGTTGGTTGTTCCACATTCTTCTTTGAATTCCAAGATGAGGAAAACCCAAAAATAAAATTTTTTAACTCATGTTTGGATCCCTCACTGAATAATTTGGATATTCGCGTCATTTCCATTGAAAATATCTTTCAAGAACAATATCTGGTTATCTCTGATCTAAAGTCCCGTCATCGATGGATGGTGACAGAATTCTCAAGGTTTCACTCCAGAGCCTCTAGGGAATTTCTAGGTTTATGAGACTGACTATGGATCCCTACCTAAAGGATTATTTAAAATGTAAATTTCATTGAATCAATTCATCATCAAAACATTAAAATAAAATAAATCTTTCAATTTACTTTATTTATTAAAATGCAAAAAAAAAACTACTTTTCAGAGTTGACCTAAGACGGCCAATGTTATTCCTTTCCTAGGGTAAAGTAACTACTCTGAACTCAATGGTTCCCTCAGATTTCAGATCTGGAAACACATTTATATGTTATTCCACTTTTTCAAGAAAACTATGCATGTTTTCTATTTAATATATTTAGTATATTTCAAGCATTTATTTCGGGCACATCGGGCCTCGAAATCACACACTGTCTTAGCACCTGGTCTAAAATTAATTTCATATAATATTTTAAGAATATTACATAGAAAAAACACGACATTAAAGGATTTTTAGACACCTACTATTCCTCACTTCCACTTCCAAGTGATGATGACATGCATGCACTATGATTACCAAAAGTCCAAAGTGCATTATCGATAAGTGATGTGCTGTGGTGTGACAGACCTGGTGTCTTTGAGCTAGATGTTTTGAGATTAGATGTGATAAAATGGATAATTTTTTGGTACTGGGTGTACATAGTAGATACAGGTGGGTAGGGGATTTAAAATTTTAATCACGAGAGTGATGGAACTTTCAGTCTCTACTAATCCAATCCCTAATATGGTATGATGATCTCATGTGGATTATTCAAAGAACAGATTTATAAACCAAAAAATATATCTTTTGAACTGAATCAATGCTCAACATATTTGTTTCACCAAGGATCACCACTCAATGGATCCGAATATGAATCCCTCTTGATCATCTACATTTGCTTCAAATATCCATAAGTGTGTCGATATTCTAATTTTATGTGTTAGCGCAGCGATATGATGATGTCTTCGACATCCCGAGGATCAATGCATTGATGTTCCTTTGATGAAAGGAGATGATATTGATCTGATTAGATGGATAAAGAGATTATTTCTATAGAATATGAGATATGAGAGAGGGGATATAAAGAATTCACAAAGAATAGTTGTCTTATGAGAGCCTCTCTCCTCCTAAAAATACTGAGTCATGAAATTACATGAAAAAAGGCTCACTGGCCCCCCAAAGATTTAGTACTCACTATATAAACTATAAATGATATATTATGACTCAATTATTGAGTCATAAATTTCAGTTAAATATTTATCACTTACTTTTAATATAACAAATTTATTCTGTGATAAAAACATTCATTAACTTGACTCATTATCCCGAAAATATTAAATGAACCATGAATATTAAAATAATATTTGTTCATATAATATTTTCCATATATTTACTTTAATACTGGTAAATACATTTAATAAATAAATTTAACCTAATTATTCTATACATGAATAGCAATGAATTTATTTATTTATCGATGATAGATAAAAGCATGTACAACTCAAATAACATGTGGAGGGTCCCCACTTTTCATATATACATATTCACATGAATAATGATGATTCTTGAATATGATATTGTGTGTAACCGTCTAGGACTTTATCTCGATAGTAGTGAATAGTATTCATATCCATCCTATGAACACACACTGTGTAATATAATACCTTTCATAAGATATCTCATAATGTAAGACACATGATTATTTCATCGTTCTTTCTTAATTTTTTTATCTAATCAGAAGGATTTATCTTCGACTACAATTTCCATGGATTTATGAAGGTACTACTATCCTAATAAACTTGGATCGAGAGATTACTTCGTCAACCCAGAAGTGAAAAAATATATCTTGTTCATTCACCCAAGGTTATACCACCAATGACACACCAAATACAAGATACCTCGCCAGGACTTTATTATCATGTTTTTTAACTTTCATCAAAGTAAGTGATCTAATGTAGCACATTTCTAATGATATCAAGTCAGGATAACAATATACATGTTCATAGATAGGAACATCCAATGACACCCAAAACATGTGGTGTTTCTATTGGAAGTTCTTTCCTCATGATCTATTCTAATAGAGATCACCAAGTGTAAAATTTATGAGAAGAGGTCTCAATGATTATGATCCCCCAACACCTGATAGTCAAACATCTACTATGTCAACTTAGTATGATGTATCTAGATAATATGACACATATTTTAGATATATTTCATTGTATCTCAAGGTTCTCAATATAGTCTGGGAACAGATATAACCTTTTGATACAAAAAAATAATCTATAGCCATTACCATTTAAATAGTAGATGTAGAAATATCTATAGTATAATGGTATGTGTACATCATGCATAAAATATTGTTTACAATGTATGGTAATCAAAAGTACTGACAATGTTTGGTCTAGTTCACCCAATTTTATAACACTCCCACATTCACTAGAGACAACTTGTTAATGAACCATGTTATCTCACATATGATTGTGATCATGTTTTTACTGAGTCATGGATTTAGTTTCTAGGTATTCTAGGTATCTTTTTAATGGTTGTTATGTTACGTGTAACCTCATCTCCTTGAGTAAAACTCTTTAAGAGATGTAAACCCCAAGTGTATTCCTTTTTTACCACTATCAAAACCTGACATCATTGATAGTATTATTATTCAAATTATCATGATTTACATTATGATAATACTTTACTTACTATGTGATATTCCAAAAACTAGAACAAATAATTTCATATTTTACACTTATTTGCTAGCTAACAGAGAAGCCACAACACTCTCAGTATTTTCAGACATGGATACCACTACCTTGAATGATATTATATCACTCATTACCGTATCATAACTATGATATTAGATCATATTGACTATATAGGAATACTTTTTTGTGTCCCCTTGTAACTAGTATCCCTTTTCATCCTTAAACAAGGTACACATATTTTTTCCTTACTCGAGTTTAATCAGATAGTTCTGACAACTTTCCATGAAGTTCTCCTAGATACAAATGATGTTTTCAAACCATAAATTTTATGCCATAAATATAATATCTTGAATATATCATGGAATACATGAATAATCCATTTATAAAGAATATAGATTTCAACTCACCACGTTAATATCCTCATATGTACCAAAAAATTATTCTTGGAGAGCTTTTTCCCATGTGAAATTAGAAAAAATTATTTCTTGATTTCTTCCAAATTTAATTTTTAGTACATTGTCAGTCTATTTACTATTGAATTGGTCTAAGAAATAATTTGATAACCTTAGTTGATATCATTACCTATAAATTTGTTTTTTAATTTAATTCAATCATGGGAGTGTTATTTTAATCCTAGTATTAACTAACTGTAATAATAGATGTTTTCCACATGTTATGAAACATATTTTACATGTTAAACTATGGCGCTCCCACTAACATCTAGTAAACACATTGAAAATATTCATTCCAAATGAATATTTTTCGATTTTGTTACTTAATTTAATCATAAACTAGTTTTTTATAATTTACACCCCTGATTGAAATTCTATGGTGTCACCATCCCTTTCTGGTTGCATCATATAGACACCTTACACAATTTGTGATCTTGAAATCCAATACATGATAATATGATCATATAAATTATTTATAAAAATTAAAATTCTAATTGATTTAGTCATAACAACTTGGTGTTTTCAATCAGGCCTTATTGGTACCACGCTTGGACCATCCATGTATATTCTCTCTTGAATACCCACCACAATATTCAAAATAATATACCCCATCTACTTTTATACATAGAATCCATTATTGAATTTTTTTTTGATCTTGTAAATTTTTTCTAATTTCCATATACCAACTACTTTTAGGAATTATTATACTCAATAAATAATGATTCACTAGCCTTGGTGAATATAAAATCATTGCCATGGTTTTATCCTTCTTACATAGTATGTGTCTCTGGAACATTCCTCTTCCACACCTCTTATGTAACTCATTCATATGCCTACTTTTTATGCATCGTTGGAATTGACTAAACCCATGTCCATCTTTCTCCCACTATCTCGTGTGGAGACGTGCACCCACTTATAGAAATATAGTGTATAACATTACACTAACTTTAATATCATAGGGATTTTTATAATATCCTCAACAAACCCTTAGTATCTAAACACTTTTTCTTATGAAATAAGGGATTTCCAACATACTATAACCCATATAATATTCATTTTCATGATATTTGACATATTTTTTTGGGATAACACCATCATTTTCATAGCATGTCTTAAAAAATTTCTGTATCTCCAATGCATGAGTTTCTTCCTTGATTATCCTTTTATTTCCTTCAGGAATCTGATGTGTATAAGTAAATGTGTGTTTATGATTTTCCATATGCTACATTTATTGATTGATGAATGCTTGGTCAAGATATTCTTTGTTATTCTAGCTTGAAGAAACTCATATCTTATGATCATTCATATATCATACTTCACTTTCTCATTACATAATAAAATTTAATCGAATCTCTTGAAGTATATCTAACATTACATTACCTTTGGAATAATTCATTCTCTATACCTAAACTAGCTATAAAGGATTTGTAGATTACCTTTATTTATAAATGTTTCTTTGTCAAAAACTCTGTACATATGTTTTTCAAAAATACTTAAGTTATTTGACTCTGAAGAGTCTAAAACCATACTGGGTATATCCCTAATAACTGCTTAGTTTTTCTTGAAAATTTATTATCTTGTCACATTATTGTATATAAATCTTACATGATATATTCATCAGGTATTTAAAATGATTCATGAATTGTTGAACTATTTATTGAGTATGAAACACCATGAACAACATTCATTCATAAATAATATTAATTTCCTCTTATTTCCAAAGGAAACGTGAGATAAATGTTTTGGTAATACTCAAAAAAGTTATACTATAATCATCAAACTTGAAAAATATAAGTTGTGTGTTTCTCACCGCTAACTTAGGAACCACCCTTTCTAAGACACTTGTAAAATACACTTTACTTATTGTAACTCTTATATACTTATTTAATTACTATATTTAAATACACATATTTAATAAGCATATTGTATTTAATACCTAAAAAATATAAAATAATCATTACATAGAATTGATGAATATACCTAAAGAATAAGTGAATGCATTGTTCTTCAATTCAGTTCACTGCATTTAAACATCCAAAGATTTATTCCATAACTTTCAAATAAAATAACCTCATGTATGATAACCAATATCTTTGAATAAATTTAAATTGTGAAGGTTCCTCTTATATCATTCTTTACATTATCATTTTCACCTTTTCTTTCATGTTTTTCTCCATATAAGCTAAAGTTGAACCATTCTTTAATGTTCTTATTTCTTGTGGAGACTTACTTAGAAGGTAAAGAAGAATTTTATTTACATTGTTTGTTTGTTAATCTTAAAATAAACTGGAATAAATAGGTGAAAATGAGATAAAAATTGGAGTTTTTGAAAGATCATGATCATCCTTTCATATTTACAATTAACCAGTGTAATTATAAACTTTTCATATATTTCTTCACTTTCTCCTCATAATCTTCTTAGAGATAATACATCATGTCTAATCATCCATGTCTTAATTTTGTATCCACTACTCACAAAAGAATTTTATGACAACATGATGGCATAATCATCATATTCATGATACATGAGTCTCTTATAAGCATCAGTAAAACCTCGCTACCTGAGGTTCCATAATAGTTATTGGGAACACTAACACCTTGAATTTCCTATATCATAATACTTTTCTAAAGAGCATGTACTACTCTCTGGAAACTCATTCTGGTGTGGAAATTTTTTTTCCAATATATATCTCTGTATGTCTTGTGTTATTTCATTCCATTTTCTATAAAAATAAAATCATGAATATTAGTACCTTTATCTTGATTACTGATTATACAATACCGATTATTTAAATCATTAAATGTATCTCACTTTTTTTACCAAATCTATAAACCCTATATACTAGAATTAGAATACTATATCGATTAAGTATTATAGTATAAATGATCCTTCAAACCTCTCCTAATAGATAACCTGATTTTTTTATGCCACTACTTGTAGAGTTTCTACTTTGGAATTTGACTGAACAATAACATTAACTCATGGTTCCTTGAACTGTTGAGTGATGTACTAACTTATAAACTCATAAAAATGATTTACCGAATTCTTGTCTCTAAAGTTGAAATATGAAAATTTTAGATACTTATTTGCTTTTAAATTAAGTTAATCCAACCCATCACTCTCATAAGAACTCCACGGTAGTAGGAGTCAACAGAAACCTTTACAGATCAAGCATCCCATACACCCTATTTTTTTAGAATTCAAATGATGGAAGATTTTTGTGACTTTATATTTTTTTGAGGGTTTTTTATTTTTTTCTCAATTCATGTTATAAATTTATATTAATCTTTTCATACTATGATGTCATGATCAAAATTCACCATTACTAGGAAAAAAAATTAATCACGTATTTACGAATTTTTCTTTTTATTATTTTATGTTTTTCCTACTATTATAAACATTATAAAATAATAAACAATAAATAAATGAAATAAAAATACCTAACTGGTCATGAGCATCTAATATTTTTTGATCCACTCTCATACCAATTATTGTTACTGAGGGCATACAGCATTAACCAGTGGGCTAAGTATTTAAATTTCTAATCCCTAGAGGGACGGAAATTGTCATATCTAGAAATCTAAAAACTGGTATGGTGTCAGGATCTCATGTGGATTATTCAAATCAAAAAAATAAACCAAAAATAACTATTTTGATATAAATCCATCCTCATCATCTGATTTTCACCAACGATCTCTTCTAGAAGGATCCAAATCTTAATCCCACTAGATTATCCACACATGACTCAAAAATCTACAGAAGTGTCTATTATAGAATTCTAGGTGCTGGTGCAGTGATCATATGATGCCTTTGTTGTATCAACGATCACTACATCGACATTCCTTTGATGCAAGAAGATGATCTCTATATGATCACATATATTGAGAGCATCTCTCTCTATAAATAATGAGAGGATATAGAGGCTCAGAATAACTCACTGTGAATAGCCATCATGTGAGAGCCCCTCTCCTCCTATATATAGCGAGTTATAAAATTAACCAAAAAAGGCTCCTCATCCAGCCAAATATTTAGTACTCACTATATAAACGACAAATGATATATTATGACTAACTAACTGAGTAATAATTATAATTTATAGATTTATCATTTACATATATAATATAATAAATATATTATATGATAAAAGTGATTCATTAACTCGAATTTTTGTTCTAATAAATATTAAAAGAACCTTTAATATTAAAATAATATTCATTCATAATATATTTTACATGTATTTTCTATAATAATTGAAAATTATTTTAATAAATATATCCAAACCAATTATTCTATACTCAAATAATAATTTATTTATTTATTTAAGTGATCAATAACAGTTGGACAACTCTCACATCCCATCGTAGGTTCCACCATGTCCAATATACCTATCCACCTGAGTAGGGAAGATTCCTGAATACACTATTGTGTGTAACCCTCTAGGCCATTTTCATGATAGTAGTGAATAGTGTTCACAAACAAAGAGAGGATTCTAGAAAACCATTATGGCCCCTGAAGTGATAAGAAGTAGTCATATCAATGACAAAAAACCTATGAAAACACACTATGTGATAAAATATATTTGTCATATGATATCTTATAAAGAAGGAAACACACTTTTGTCATCATCCTTTCTTGATTTATTATTTTTTGATGTAACTGGATGGATTTACCATTGACTACCATGGCTATGGTTTTATGACTGTACTACCATCCTGATAAACCGGACCCAACATATTACTTCCTCAAATCATAAGTGAAAATTTCTATCGTGATCATTCAACCAATTTCATACCACTAATGATACACCCAAAAAAATTTACCTTTCCATGACTTCATTATCATGGTTGTTTTCATTGCATCAAATTATGTGATTAAATAGCACAGAATGATAATGATCTCATTTCTGGAGACCCTTACACATGTATGTAGATAGGAACATCCAATGAAACACAAAACATGTGTTGTTCCTATTGGTGGGTCTATTTTCATGATCTCTTCTACTAGAGATCACCTTGTGAGAACTTCATGAGAAGAAGTTTCAATGCTTATAATCCCCCATCACATGATATTCAAACATCTATTGTATCCAGTCATTATAATTTATCTTCACCATAGGAAATATATTTGAAATTAATGTTGTATTATCTTGAGGTTCTGACTATAACATGGGAACTGCTATAAAATTTTGATATGACAAATAATCTATGGACATTAATATTTAAATAATGGAAATATAAATATCTACAAAATAATGGTAAGTTTACATCATACATAAATAACTGTATACATGGTATGGTAATCAAAAGTACTTATAAAGTTTGGTCTAGGGAACCAACTTTTACAACATTATGGTGGGGTCATGCATGGTATGATGTGGGAACAAGGTTGATTTCCTTCATGTTCATGATACCATAATACCCAGGTTATGAGATGAGATTTTATGTAATGTGATGGACTATGTTTCTGTATGTGGGATCTGATGTAACGTGATGTTATGTTCTAGGTGTCTGTGGGAAGGTTTTGATATGATTTGGTTTTATACGGAAGAGGAGGGAGTGATAGGATGTACTCCATTGGGGTGTTAGAGAAGAAAAGTATTGGGAAATTGGAGTATGGTACCTATCATAAATATGATTCATATTATATTATTATACTTGGATGTATTATTTTTTATTGTTTCATTATGATCTTATAAATTTGTTAGTGGAATTTCATAGGTGTCGTTGGTTCTTTTATTTTATCAGTCGTCTGTTAGTATGATATTTTCACATGTGAATGAGCGACTTTGTTTTTTCATAATGAGTATAATTATATGATTAAACTATATATATAAATATTTTTAGGTTTTTAGAAGTAATTCATGGATCGTGATAGACATTACTAGCTCAAAACATTGGGTGGTTGTTGTGTCATTGCCTTAGCTTTTTTTCATTGGGTATTTATTTTGGAGAACTTTGTCTATATTTTTTTAATATACATGCATTGTATAATGGTTATAATTTCTTTTAATTTTATGTCATGGATTTTTTTATGGTTGATTTATCTTACCTTTTGTTCATATTTTATTATAGAGGATAATTCCTCCCATTTATGTGAGATTTGCATACCCTTGGTGGTAGTCACCAACCCAGGGTATATTGGAGGTGGTACTTGGGGGTTCATTATCTATCTTCATTCATTTTAGTATTATTGTAAGGAGGGGGTTATGATAGAGTAGGATAAGAGGTTATGGTAAAGAGATAGGATGGAGTTCAAAGTTATGTATAATGAGGATTTCATGGGTTAGTAAGGTGATGATGTCAGTTGATCTTGGTACGTGACATAATGTAGAGAAAACTAGCTAGGACACAAGATTTTAGAGCCACCATGATCAAAAATAAGGTATATGAGAGTAACGAATGACCAAGTTAGGTGACAATGCTTACAGGGTGGAGAATTATGATAGGTACATGCATTATGATTGATTGTGTTCCTGTTTCAATTAGGTTGTTTGTGAAAGATGAAATAGGTTAAAATAAATTGAATAAACCTTAATAAAATTTCATAATACCAATATTAAGAAATCCAAATTTTTATTTTCAGTTATGGATCCTGATCATCGTCTGTGTGTGGTTCATGTAATGGAGATTCAGCAGGCTGATCCAGTTGATCGTCTGGGATTTGATTCTTTTGAGGAGGTTAACCAGTTGAAGATGATATTTTTCTCTTTTAAGAGGAATTGTGTAGTAAATTATGTGATCATCATTTATGATAATGAGATATATCTATTTTTGTATTATCTTGAGATCACCATCAGTTTGATTTAGGCCACAAAAGGGTATTGTGTCCCATTTGTAGTTAGTCAGATATGGGGAGCTACGTGTCAGTGGTGGATGTGGTTTCTTGGTGAGTGAAAGGAGGAAGAGGTGTTTTCTATATACTTCATAAGGGAGTTTAATTAATAGTTTTTTATTCGACTATAAAGGTAGAAAAGAGGCAAGATATTCCATCTCTTCAACAATGGAGTATGTCCATGTAAGATATTAGATCATGTTCAATGATCAATTTCATTTTACCCTATATCTTTTTCAGATGGGGATTCCCGTGAGAGATATCTTGTAGAGGTAATTCATCTTTCTATCATGTATAATGTTACCCACTTTATGTTACCAATATGTATAAAGGTTTCGAATAATATGGATGTGATCAAGTGGATGCACTCATGGGGATGTTTACCATGAGAGGGGAACTAGAATGGTTCTTCAAGGAGTATGGTTATCGGTAGTGGGTTTCATCCACTGAGCCCTTTTAGGTTTTGAACTATAGGAATTAATCATCAACATATTCCATTACTTACAACTAGGGATAGTGGTTTTATGATTTTTCAAGGGATTTGTATTGGTGTGCTTTGTATTTTGGGCTTGTGTCCATCATCAGGCCTAATGCCTAATGGCTATTTGATCCTGGTTTGATAGAGGCGGTTTAGATCAATACCATTTTCAGAATTACATTCTATTGAAACTATATCAGTAGTAGGGGAAATATACTTATGCTTCTCTAAGATTATATAGAGAAAGTAGAGGTTGACCTCATTATCTACCACATGCTTAGGGACCTCAAATTGAGAATTTCCATGGAGGTGGCTATTAACAGAGGGGTATATGAGCTAGGCATGGTTAGTTTCATGTAGTAGAGGTGGAATTTCCAGAGTGGATAGATATCATTCAAGGTATGAAAAATTTATCATCTACCCTTTTTTGTGCTCTATTTGATAACAAAGTTTTTCACTCCTTTATTTCACCAACTCTAGTCCGTACTCAAGGACTATATGTAGATAGGATTCTATTTCCCTGGTTGTTAATCATGCCAGTAAGATTCTAGACCAGTTTATTTGATGCATGTCGGGGGGTGTAGACAGTTGATGGGTCCACATCAGTTCAATAGGAATATTCTCTTACTTCATAATCAAATTTATGATTTCATTCATAGCATCAATTGGTTGTATTTCATGTGGGATGTTATCAATTTCTTCTATAAGAGACTCAATTAATCATATGTGGATGTACCACAAGCATTTTTCTTTATTGATCATAGTTATCAGGTGGGTAGTAGACATGTGGAACCCCTTATTTCTTTGATGGATGAGTTTTTCATAGAATCTGCAGGCATAGGGATGATGGATGTTCTTAGAGTTGTTGAGTAGTTTTTCTATATTTTTCTAGATGATATTGTGACACTTCCACCATAATGTGATATTTATTTTTCAATAGAATTTTTTCCATGTGATTCTTCGATATCGATGGATCCTTATTTGATAGAACCATCTGAGTTTCTGGAGTTAAGGATTCAGATAGATGATTTGATGCACAAGGGTTTCATCTTACCCAATGTGTCACTATAGGGAATTTTGGTGTTATTGTATTATAATATTAATGGTAGTTTGAGGTTGTGTATAAACTATTAGTGGTGGAATATGGTGATGATCAAGAATCATTACTTTCATTCAAAAATAGAAGAAATTTTTTACTAGTTGAGGGGAGTTAGTTGGAAATCTATTATTGATATCTATTCTGGATATCACTAGTTGAGGGTCAAGGATGTGAATATCCTAAATAGTTCATTTAAGTATAGATTTGGGTACTTAGAGTTGAGGGTCATTCTATTTAGTTTCAAAAATTCACCTTCCATCTTTATGGGGCTCATGAACCCCATTTCCTATGAATTCCTGGACTAATTTTTCATTGTATTCATTAATGATATCTTTATCAACTTTTGGTCATAGGAGGAGCATGTTGAGCATCCTAGAGCTATTTTTAAGGTCCTTAAATGCCACAATATCTAAGGAATGTTGTCTAAGTGTAATTTCTAGATGAAATAGGTGTTTTTACTTGAGAATTATGGTGACACACAATTTTATTTCATAAAACATTCATTCCATGGTACAATATTTAATAATACAGAGGATATTTTGAGGTCTACTATCTTATAAATATGAACATAATTCCTGAAAAACAGAAAAAAAATATTATAATCCACTTGAAATAGTTCTCCATAGGTTCTTCCTAAGTTACTTTTATTATATCTCATATCTTGGGGACATACATCAAAGAAATGGGTGATCATAAGTCCCAGCAAGGGAACAAACAAAAGGGATACATACCATGAAAATTAGAGGAACATTAATAAGGCATGATCATATGAACATGAGGAATATCATAGTATAAATAACATGAATCATAATATAAAAACATGTATAAAATAGAAAAATGAGTTGTCCATAATCATATCACAAAGGTTTATCACTAGGGTGGTGTAAATCATAAATAAAAAGGTTATTCACTAACGTATCATAAAATGCGTCATCTCTAGAGATTATTTCATTACCCTATTCAATGGAGTATTTTAAAGACACAACCTTCACATTTCATAATTCATGTGAGACACATTGATCATAATAAATCATTTCATCAATAACCCAAGGAGAATAAAGAATGGGTTTCATATGAAAACATTGAGTATATAAATTCTTAAAGACTTAAACATTACATCATTTCTAAACCATGAAAATGGAATGTGGATTTCATACATTTAAATACCATAATAAGTAAATTATGTTCACATATAGGTGAATTCCCAAGGTTAATTAAGTGTTTTTGGTATTCATAATATAAAAATATTTCATGAAAAACAAGAAAAATTCATGAAACAATTTCGACCACATAACAGTATACAACCTAGATTGTGGAGAAGGAATAATTTGAGAGAATGGAGGTATAAAATTGTTATAACACCATTTTATAAGTATTGGGAAGATTAATATTTCATGAAAAGAAATAATCTTTGATATTAAGAATACTCCCAAAAGGGATGTACATGAATGAAAAATGGAGAAGAAGAAAATTCTCTTACCTTGAAGATTTTATTCCTAAAACATGAGGGTAGAACCTTGATATACTAAGAGAACCTTTTAGAGACTATTAGGCATGTAATATGACCATAACTTCATGTATTATGAATTTTTATTGGAGAGTAAAGGGGAATGGGTGGTATTTTTACTTGAGGAGTGGTGGGTTTTATAGGATTAAATATCAGTTATTTTATCATATAAGCCAATCACTTGTGAATAAATTGGCTTATAAAAACTTTTCTAGACCAATAATGTTTTTAAAGAGTGTATTTGGAAATTAAAGGTCATATAAAAATAACCATACCTTCCATCCAACCTAATTAATTCACAGAATCCAAAGATTAAATTTTATTTCAAAATTACCATTTTTAGTTTTAAATAGAAATTTATAAATTTATCAATTAAATTTAATATTTACAAATTCATTTTTATACTTATTAAATAAAATTTTTATTGAATAATTATTTTATTAAATTTATAATTATGATGATAGAATAGTGATTTCATAAAATCATAATACTTATAAGGTAACAATTTTCACTTTTTCACTAAAAAATAATCTTTCTCAGAAAATTACAAAGAAATAACCCTAAGATAATTTTGAAATGATGAGTCCAAAATAAATTTTTTTTATAAAAATGTAATTACATAATTATTATAGATTAAAATTTTAAATAATAATAATTATTCTAATGAAAATTAACAATTTAATGGAAAAATAAATATTCTAACCATTATAAAAATTACTTAGAGATTATTTAAAATATATTATCATTTGAAAATAATTTTGTAAGATAATTTATTGAAATAAATTTTATTTTAATATTCTATGTAAACATAATTTTAATTGAATATTTGTATAGTCTATGAAAAATAATAAAATTTTCTTTATGTTAATAAATAATCATGATGATCATCTAAATGTGTCTACATAATCAAAAAATTTAATGACTAACTGTTTTATTGACTAATGGTAATAATTATAATGATTAATATTAATTGAAAAATATAAGTTAAAATGATAATATTTCCCTATAAATACACCATCATTCTTACTATTCACCATTTACTTCAATTGGAATCAATGTTAAATATCATTTCTAGAATGAATATTGTGTTAATAATTCTATGTTCTTATATTATAGTGATGTTCATGAGTTTGATGATTATATGGGATCTAGGTGAACCAAATTTTTATATTTCACTTTATTTATCCTCCACTTTTCATTCCATTATAATATTTGGTATGATATTGGGTGTTATTTTCGACTGAATGTGACATTCTAAAATAATTAAATGTGGTTTTGTTGGTTTCTAGTATCTGTTTTCTTACCATTATTATTCCTAGTTGTACTAGTTCAGAACAAAAAATGAGGTTCAAAGTTATTCTGAAATTTAAAAGGTTAACTATGTGCTTATATTTTGAAACATAATAAAATATTATCAAGAGATAAGAGATCCATTATTAAAAGAACAAAATTTTCTTGTTGTTAGATTCTTAACCATTAAAGGAATTTTGTCCCTGAAATTTTAACTCATATTCTTGGTTTAGAATAGATGAGGGTAATTGTATCTCATTGATTCTTCTTGTTCCCATTTTTCATAATCATATTTATGGTTCCTTCGTATCAGTTTGGAAATGGGAGTTATCTTGTTTCTTCGAACTTTATCTCTATGGTCGAATATCTTCATCGGTTGTTCATCATAAGAGATTTCATTCTCCAGTTGTAATACCTATGGATTTGGTACTTGTGTGGGATAATTTATGCACTTACTCAAGAGTGATACCTCAAACTCATTATGAACTTGAGCCATGTTCGGTATAAGTGCTAGCTGATAGGCCACTGCTCCAATGCGATCAAGGATTTCAAAGGGGCCAATGCACATAGGGATAAATTTTTCATTCTTTCCAAACTACAAGACTCTCTTCCATGGCGATATTCAGATAAAACATTGTCTCCAAAATCAAACTAAAAGTCTCTTTGATAGTTTTTAGTATAATTCTACTACTATCTCTAAGAATATTTTATGTGTTATTGTATGGATTGGACCGTTTTTCATATATTTCACATGATCGAGTCCATGTAGCTTGTATTCACTGACTTCATCACTATTCGTATGATTTCTACATCGCTTCCCATAAAGAGATTCATATGGACCCTTTTATTTTTTTTATTATTTGATCTGGTTTTTCAGATTCTGGACGGTGGGGGAACTGTTTTTTGTTTTAAGTCATCGAAGACTTGTTTCTTGGTTTCTCACATTTTCTTTAAAAGAGTTTGTATAATAAAAAAATATAATTTTTAGTCACATGGATTAATTTGAATACTTTAATTGAAGATTTTTTTATATGGGAACTCAAAAAATGAGAGATGTTGATCCCATTTACCTTTAAATTTCATTGATTCATCTCTCATTATATCTTTAAGTGTCAAAATAGTCCTTTCAGATTGGCCATTGGATTGGGGGTGATAGGTCATGATGAAATTCAATTCATTATTCAGAGAATGTTGAATACTTTTCTATAATTTTGAAGTGAACAACAGACCATGATAAAAAATGTTTCAATGAGATACCTCATGTATCCTCACCACTTCCATGTTAGTAAAGGAAATGGTTCAATCATCCTCTTGGACTTATATCACTCTAATTTAACTTGGTAACATACCAAGACCTCTGAGGTATACTTATAAATCTCCCTATTCATTTTTTTCCACCATAAGTTCTTTCTAATATTATATTTCATCTTTGTACATTCAGGATGAATAGAGAAAGATGATCTAGGTACATTTTCCAATATCTAATTATTTATATCATGTGATAAATAAACAAAAAATATATATAAAACCATAGGAAACTATCTTAATCAATATGGAATCATGTATATTCCCCTCCTTTACTACTTTCACCATATTTTGAATTCCCAAATCATCCCTTTGTTCCTCTATGATCCTCTCTTGGATAAATAGTTGATAAATCATTTAGGCTAGGTAGGATGTATTCCCTATGAATATGATTTCGATATCTATCATTTTCATATCCATGAAGATAGGGTATTTTTCAATCCACATCATGGATATAGTTGCAATTTTATTTCTACTAAGAGAATCACATTCCTTATTCCCCTTTCTGTAATGGTAGTGAATAGAAAAATCACAGTATTTGATTAGCTCTATCCATATTCACTATTTCATTTTTATCTCCTTCTTGGTGAATGTATAATTAAATCTTTGGTGGTATATGTATATATCACATTTTCCCCAATTAAGAAATTGACTCCAAATATTTAATTCAAATATAACTACTGCAAACTCTAGATAATTGGTAGGATAATTTTGTTCATGAGGATTTAATTATTGTGATGCATATATGATCACCTTAAAATTTTTCATTAGTACACATCCAAGCCATTTTTAGGATGCATCACTATAAATGAAAAATCCATTCTCATTATAGGGTAAAATTTTCATAGGTGCACTAACCAACCTCTTCTTCAGTTCATGAGAAATTTCATCACAATCCATTATCTAGATAAACTTAACTCCCTTTCAAGTTATCTTGTTTAGTGTATTATAAAGTAGTCAAAAGTTTCTCTCAAACATTCAATAGTGCCCTAGTAGACCAAGGAAGATAAAAATATTAGTTAGAGTTATAGGACATAACCAATACTCCATGGAAATTTTCTTTGCTGGATCTACTGAGATTCCTTCAATGGGCACAATGTGTCCCAAGAATGAAACTTGATGTAACCAGGACCCAAATTTTCTAAATTTACAAAACAAATTATCTTTAGAGTTTTTAATATGAACCTTATATTATCTTTATACACCTAATGTATTTTGGAATATATCATAATATCATCAATAAATTCCAACTTTAATTTTTCAAGGAAGTTCTTAAAGACTATTAATCATAACTGTAAACACAAGAGGAGAATTAGTCAACCAAAATACATAACAAAAAACTTCTAATTCTCATATATTTATTTTGAAACGTAGTCTTTAGAATATATTCTTTATTCACCATCAATTAATGATACCAAGAGAAAATATTGATCTTAGAAAATAATTGATCTTTATGAATATAGTCAAACAAATCATTAATCCTTGTAATATGATATTTATTATTCACTATGATCCCAGTTAGTTATCTATAATAAATGCACAACTCAATTGATCTTCCTATCTTCATTATAAAGAGAATTGGTTCTCCCAATGGAGACACACTTGGTAAAACAAACCCTCCTCTAAAAGATCATGAAGTTTCTTATATAATTCTTCTAACTCCATGTATGTTATTCTATATAGAGTCTTTGATATTGGATTCAATCAAGGTATAAGTTCAATTTAGAACTGTACCTTTATTTTTAGAGTAGGTCCCAGTAACTCTTCATAAAATACATCAATATATTCCAAAATTATGGGCTCATATCCTTTATCTAGGATTTCCCTTTCTTCTTATTACTTACCAATCATTTCTATAAAGAAGGAAATAGGAAGTGTTTCTTATAAAGACTCATGTTGGGAAATATCTTCTTTAAATATGATTTGATGTTTTTTTCTTTAAGGCGATATAAATATCCTTTATTATACAATAGATCTTGGCATTATACTTTTACAAACAATCCATCCCAAGTATTATTTCAAATTCCACCATCATAATGATTACTAAGTTTATTGAGAGATTTTACTGACCAAATTTCATTATGTAATCCTTATATATATTTTAGTCTTGAATAGTTCATGTAGGACCTTTAATAGAAAACTCTATCACTAGTAGTTAAAGTTTTAAATTGATTCCCTTTTCAAACATGGAATAAATGAATGAATGTGTAAAACCATAATCAAAAAAATTATTTTATAGATTTTTGTGTATGATGAGTATACATTCCACAACATCATTTGGATCGTCGACTTCAGAAGTCATAATTATGAATGAATGGCCTTTCCCTATTTTCCTTTATTGGGTTTTATGGTAGTTTCGCTCCATTATCTTCTAATTTGGACATTGGTAAGCGAAATTCCCAAGTTATCCACACTTTAAGCATTACACCATAAGTTGTTCTTTCACAATATTCCCTTTCTTCATTAGCATTTTGATGTTAATACACTATATCTCTATGAAATTTTTTTGAAATATTTCCATATCTTCAAAACATGTATCACTTTCCACTTCCTTGAAAAAAATTCCCCAAATGTATCTTCTTGCATTGTTGCACATTTGATATTGTAATTTCTTCTCATTCAGATTCTTCCCAAAATTTAATTCTATGTTACCATTTTTATCATTCAATCCACGAGTCCACTAGGAAAATCTGAAATCTATTTCATCTTTGAAATAAGACCACACTATCTCTTCATAACTACTCAAGTCTCATATTTCCAAATCTTTTAGACGATGGGGTCTTGGTCCACTAATGAATTTTTATATCTTACCATTAGATTTAATGATAAATCATTAAGTGTAATGAAAAATCTTGTAACGTTAATCTCATAATTTCCCAATAATTTTTTTCCTCTATGTTTCAACTTGAGGAATTTCCTCTCCATTTTTTCTAGAGGATACGAGTAAAATACTTGATGATAAATAAATTTTTGTAAGTCTTCCTATCTCATAGAGTCCAAATCATCCCTTGGAATCATTTTCTTGATCATTTTCTAACACTAATTGGATTCTCCCTATATGTGATATACTACCAACATAACCTTATCTTTCTCAAAATATGGGAGCACAAAAAATATTCTTTTCTATAGTGTTGATCCATTATTCCTTGAATAGTGAATCAAAAGTTCTACTAAAACAAGTGGTCGTTAACACATAAATGATTTAACATCTAATTGTTCCTTCCTTAGTGATGAAGGATGCTCCACATGGCTTCAGATTTTGTTCATTTCTTGAGTTAATTGAGTCATAATCATCATGAATTTTTCTACTCTAGCTCCACAGATATTTGGAAGGTTGTCATCACATCATCCTTTACATCCATTATTTGAACATGTCCTTTTATTTCAATTAATTTTTCTTAAAGGAAAAAAACTTACATGAGAAAAAATATTACTATTAGGAATCTTATAATAATCGTTATAAAGGAAATCCCTATCCTAAAATTTCTTTGTTTCATCCTTCTAGGATGATATACTTCAATTTTAATAAGTGTTGTACATTATATTTATATATTTTCATAATGGTTTGTACAAGCATGTGATTAACCAAAGAATATACCCTAGGAGTGCCAAACCAGGTGTGCAGCAAGGGCCATTATCAAACACGAGTTCATGGTAAATTCTAACTCAATACTTTATTTTCAGGGTTGTTAACACTAGGTATATCTACGCATAAGCCACAGCCACTAGTAGTATCCATACATCGATGAATTTTATTGGAAACCACTTACTTTATATTTCACCAAAATACATGAATTTTTTCTTATATTTAGACTTATCCCTAGGGTTTTCCTGATTTTTCTAATCCTAATTTCATTAAATAAATAAACCATCAATTAATAAAAACAATATTTACCCACCTTTTTATTTCATAAATCTTTCATTACCCGATACAAAATTTAACAATACATAAAATTTTATTAGTTTTAGTGTCTTGGAAATAGGAACATAATACATGAAAAAAATAAACATTATTCTAATACACTTGAAATACTTATTCAAAGGTTATTCCTATGTTAATTTTACTCCATATAATGTCCTGGGGTTATACATCAAAGAAATGAGTGTGAATAATTCCCAGTAAGGGAATAAAAAAAGGAGATACTTAGCATGTGAACATGTGGTATATCAATAATGAATGATAATATTATCATAAGGCATATAGTAACATAAATAAAATGAATCATAACAATGAAATGTGTCTAAAACATAAAAATGATGCATTTATAAGTATATGACCAAGGTTTATCACTAATGTGTCAGGAATCATAATTTCTAAGGTTATTAAAAAAGGTATAATATATATAGAGATTAATAATTTACCCAATACATTAAAGTTATATCATAGTTCAGCCTTTATATCTATTAATTTATGTGATCCATACTGATAAAAATATATCATTTCATCAATAACTCGATGAGAATAAATAACGGGTTTCATATGAAAACATTGAGTATATAATTTCTCAATGAATTGAACATTACATCATTTTCAACCCATGAAAAGATAATGTTGGTTTCATACATGTAAAACCTAGAATAAATAAATTATTTTTACATCTATTTTAATTCACCTGGGAGATAAAGAGGTTTGGTTATTCACAATATAATAATATTTCACGAAAAAGAGAAAAATTCAAGAAATGATTTTTGTATCATAAATGTATAAAACATGGATTACAGAAAAGTCATGTTGAGATAGAATGAAGGTATAACATTGGTATAAAACCATTTTTTAAGTATTGGAAGTTTAAAAGTTAATAAAAATAAAGAATCTTTGACATTTTCAAGACTCGTAAAAGGGAGGAACATTGATAAAAAAAATAGAGAAGAGGAGAATTCCCTTCCCTTAAATATTTGCTTCCTAAAACTCGAGGGTGTAACCTTGTGAACTTCAGGGAAACTTTGGTGGTCACTTTGGGAGGTAAAATGACTAAATTTTAATGTATTTTGAATTTGTTTTAGATATTAAAGGTTAATGAGTGGTATTTAAAATTGAGGATGGGTGGGTTTTAAAGGATTAAGTATTGGTTATTTTATCTAATAATCCAACCACCTGTGGGTAAATTGAATTATAAATAATCTTATAGACTAATAATGAGTTATAGAGAGTTGTGGTACATTCAAGCCCTTTCAAAACAAAACCATAACTTCCACTCAACACAATTAATGCATAGAATCCAAAGATTAAATTTTATTTCAAAATTCTAATTTTTGGTTCAAAAAATTAATTTATAAATTTTGAAGTTAAAATTAGTTTTTAAACTTATTAAATGAAATAATAATTGACTAAAAATTTTAATCATTATAACATCAAAATGATGTCACAAAATTTTAGTGCTCTTAAAGCAGTAATTTTCAATTTTCACCAAAGAAATTATCTTTTTCAGAAAACTCCCAAGAAAACACCCTAAGCTAAATTTGATGTGATAAGTCCAAAAAATATGTTTATATAATAAAATTAATTATATATGTATAATTATTTTAACTATTAAATAAAAATAAGTATTATAATTAATATTAAAAATTTATTGGAAAAATAAGCATTTTGACCGTTATAAAAATTACATAGTTTTGTTAAAACATATTATCATTTGAAAAAAATTGTATATGATTGTTTCATATTTTTTTTAATTCTACATACGACATAAATTTAATAGATTATTCTTATAGTCTCCAAAAAATAATAAAATTTTTATAATATCAATAAATAATCTCAATGATCATTTAAATGTGTATACATAACCATCAATAATTATATACAACTGTTTTATTAAATAATGGTCATAATGTTGACCAACCATATTAGTTGACAAACATAAATAAAAATTATCATATTCCAATATAAATACACCATAATTATTAATTTTTATTATTTACTTCAATTCAAATCATGTTTTAATATAATTTCCAAAATTTATATTTTATTATTAATTTTTTGTTCCTCTATTATAGTTTTGTTTAGGGGTGTGATGATTTTAGTGGATCAAAGCGGTCCATATTTTTATATTACACATTACTTATCTACCATTTTTATTCCCATTTAAATATTTATTATGATACTTGGTTTTGTTTTAGACTAAATTTAATGTTCTTAAATAATGAAATAAATTTTATTTTGTTTGTAGTTTGTTTTTTCTTTCTTTTATTATTCCGAGTTGTTCTAGTTCATAACAATAAATTATATTCAAATCTATTATCAAATTTAAAATTCATTCTATATTCATCTATTTTTAGACAAAATAAAAATTTATTGAGAGATAATAGATCCATTATCAAAATAATAACATTTTTCAGGTCAACACTGGCATATTGTATCTTCACAGGGTGTGTTCATGGAACCATCGAAGGTTTAGTAAGTTGTTTCTTAAGAGTCACCCAAGAATGTTTCATAGGTTCTTATCTTACTTGGTATTTTGGGATATTATTAGAGGGTTGTATCCATTTTCTCATGAATTTTTTCCCCATTACAAACTTTGACTAAGAAGGTCCAGACTTTTATATTGACTTCTTAGTTTCAGGAAGCATTTAAATACATGAAGGGGAAATTAGTCAGTACTCCAGTGCTCGAATTCCTAGAATATGTGGTTGTTTTTGAGGTGTTATATTATTCTTTTTTTTCTAGACTTTGTAAGTGTCTTTATATAGTGGAATGTGATGATCTCTTATGGGTATCTGCAGTTGCATCACCACAAAAGTAACTATGGAACCCAAGACCTGGACCTCACAAAAGTTGTGTTTGTACTGAAGATGTAATGATATTACTTCATTGGGAGAACATTGTAGTCATTGAAGATCAAAAGAGTTGTAGGTATATATTTTCTCAATGTGACATGAATCTACAATAGTGTTGGTGGATAGAGTTTCTTTAGGATTGTGATTTTAAGGTATCCTACACCTTGGGAAAGGGAGATGTCATGGAAAATGATTTGACTAGGAAGTTGTGTAATTATGTGGTTCAGGAGTCTGGGGATTCATAGGGGATGATGGATGAGTTTTCTACAAGACACTTAGATGTGAGAGTGTTTTATGGTATATTTTTCTTATTTTAGATTATGGATAGGTATTATGTGATGTTATATGTGGAAGAGTCTTAGTGGGGAATCATAGAGTTAGAGGTGATTCATGATCATGTAAGAAATGGTGATGCTTCTAAGGGATGTCTGGAGGATGGTAAAACCCAGATTTTATTTTAGGGGAGGCTGTTTTTTAGGATAGTGGTGCAAGAGGAAGTTCTTATTGAGTTTTATATATCACCTATGGTGGTACACCCATGAGTTTCAAAGATATACTGTGTCTTTAAGCTGCAGTTTTGGTGGCTTGGGATGAAACTGGTGGTGGTAGAGTTTGTGGCTTGGTGACTGGTTTTACAATAGGTAAAGTCTAGGCATTATGTTCCTGGTGGTTGGTTGAATCCTGTGGATGTTTATAAATGAAAATAGGATAAAATAATGATGTATATTATCACAGGGTTACCCTGATCTCATGGAGGTTGGAATTCTATCTAGGTAATCATGGCTTGGTTGATGAAATTGTCCCACTTCCTACAGATCAAGGATTTAATCTTCTGGGATTTATTGTCAAAGAAATATGTCAATGAGGTGGGGTGGTTTCGTGGATTTATTAGGTCCATTATCTTGGATTGTGACACACATTTTACTTCATGAGTCTGGATGGGATTTAAGCATGCCTTCGGTGATCAATTATTCCTCAACATTGCTTTCCACCCTCAGAATAACATACATATAGATTAGACTATCCAGATACTAGAGGATATATTATTGGAATGAATATTATACTTTTGAGGATTTGGGAAAGGCGCATTTATAATGACCCATACTTTACAAACATTTTTAATACTTCAAAATTGAAGCATACTTATTACAACATATAACAAAACCACGAAAGGACCGTATAGGTATAGTATCTTTAGAAACTGGGAAACATAAACAACTGGTTTATAAAGCGTCTACACTGTCTCCCATTTATTTCATCATATCTATTGTCCCTTTTGGCATATCTTACTTAATAACCTTCTTCCTGACCTGGGGAAAGAAAACATACAAAAGGGTGAGCTCAAATTCTCAGTAAGGGTAAACAAAATAAATATCAATCACATCATATTCATAAGAACATAACTTTTGGGAATCTTAACCTGCAAAAGAGAGCATAATTTCATAACATGGGATAAATCATAGTAGTGAAATGGAATCCCAATAATCATAACATAAAACATGAAAATTTGTGGCATACACACATAATCATAGAGAATCATTTCTTATTAGTCAAGACTCATTGTCAAGACTATCTTAGTGGACAAAGTCCATTTCTGAACCGAGTTCACTCCTCGTTTCAGTCCTCTTTCACTGAACCAGTATAACCTACCGTTCAAGCCATGTCTATCTCATTAGATATAAAATCTCTACCCAATGCATTGTAGGGATATATAGGTCCCACCCATCTCATAATGATACCATTATTATGTGTGCCACAAAATCATAAATCATACATCATTGCATAACCCATATAGTAAAAATGGGATTCTTAAACAACATAACCTCATAAAACAATTCATATAAAATAAAGGAATTCATAAAAATAATTCCATCACAACATAATCAAATCAATGTAATAATAGGGATAGAAACAGAACCCTATATTATCTTAGATGGAAAATAATTTTGATAAAGCACTTGAACTCCATTCTTGAGGAAAATATTATTTCTACTTCAAAAACATTTTCCTTTCTTTGACATGTCATACAATTTTAAACTAAAAGACGTTGATTAAAAATAAACTTGAAAACTTGTAAAGGAAGCTTCTTGGAAATAATGTTTTAAAAATCCATTCATGCCGTATAAGTTAAAAAACATTCTTCTCCTACTTTTTCGGAAAAGTCAAAAAGTACCTCGTACGAAAAACGACAAATGATTCCTTTTATATCTTTTACTAAAAACTCACCGAAGGGTAAAATTGGATTTAAACAATTTTAGATGGATGGAAATAATATTACATATTTAGGGAACATGGATTTGGATGATAAAATACACCCCAGTAAATACCAAAGTATAAACAATCTCGGATAAAAATGATATCGTGATATTTCCCTTACCTTAGGTCCGATTTGCCTCGTAAGTGTCCGAACCTCCTGTATAATGATTTAAATAATGTTATTGACTTATTACAGAATCATACTTATTGTTATGATATCATATATGGTCATAATCTTAGCTTCTTATTAGTAATATTTCATTACTACTTGTTATTCGAGTGTTTATTACTTTTTGTTCTTATGCATGTTTTGTCGAATAAATTCTTATTCTTCTATTTAGGTTATAGATACCTAATTTCTAGAATGGTATTAGTGTAATATATATCATATTAATTAATTCAATTCATTTATATAATCATTATGAAATGAAGATCATGTAGAACGAGTCGCATCACATCGTGGAGACGGTATTCCGTACGTACGCACGGGTGATGATATCGTTCCTATGATCGTGGAATTGTATTGGAGTGTATGTATACTATTTCAGAATCAATATAAATTTATAATAGTCATATATAGTCATTATTTACACCATTATACCCATTCAAGTAAGGTGGTGGTCGAAAATAGATTACACCACGGCGTGGAGACGGTATTCCGTATATACGCACGTGTGGTGATTTCCTTTTCCGTAGGATGGAAAGATGGTGAAATAGGGTTGTTTCATACTTATAATAACATATCAGTATATGAGTGATACTGATGTTATTACTTAATAATGAAACAACTAAATAAGAAGAAGTAGAAGAAGAAATAAAGATGAAAGAATCGGTAACAGACATTACCTCTTCTTTGAAGTGCTTCTTTGAGACCTCCTTTTAGGGAACTAAAATAGGTCTTTGAATAATACCAGAACCTCTAGGATGTTTCTAGGGAAGTGTAGAGGAGAAATGTTCAGGGGTTGGCCGAGCTTGAAGGCTCAATGTGGTGTGAGGAAGAGGGGGAGGAGGTGCCCTTTTATAAGGGAGGAGAGGGGCACCTTTGGAATAACTAAAAATATTATTTTATTATAAAGTCAAATTAGGTTTTTAATAGCTCCAAATTGATATATTTTGAAGATAAGGTGGTTAGGGGTCTAAAGCCTCTTATAAAATAGAATTTAGACATGTTTGGGTATCAATTTTAACCTTATCATTTACATTTAACTTTAAGTTAGATAATTTAACTTTTACCGTGTCTTCTTGTTTTCTTACAATATAAGGTTAATAAACTTACTATATCAAGTAACACTAACCCCAAGTTGTTTATTATTAAAATATATAACCTTATCTAAGTCATTTGGCCGAACCTTAGATTTTTAGGAATAAAATAACAAGTAATAATATAATATTTGTTTTAAAAACTATTTTATGTCAATTTTGAAACTATTTAGTAATTGATTTTTGTGAAAATCATAACAGAATGATTAGTTCGAAACAAGTTACTTAAATCAATAATAACATTTCATATTAACCTAGAAAATTAGTTTAATTCATAAAAAGTCTCAAATTACATTTATTTGTGTATTTATAACATCAATTATGTCAATATTTCATTAATAAGATAATTACTACATCATCATTGTGTTATAAATAAATTAAATTATTTAATGCCTAAAAATTAAAATAAAATACCATTATGTAGGAAATCTTTTTATATTTCTAATGAATATTTATAGTCTAATTTATCTTATGTATAACCCCATATTAAAAATGATTTACTTATTAAACTTTGATTTTAACTATTTTAACCCTTCTTTAAATAAATTAATAATAAATGTCCTAATCTTATTCAAGTGGTACTAAATGGTCATATTTTATTCCTAAGGTTGTTTTTGGTCGAATTAAACTTGTCCAATAGAATTAGGATATGTGTTAGGGTACTAATAATATCATTTTTACCCTTAATTACCCTATTTACTTTTAACCGTGGTAAAAAAAGTAAAAAGTTACTATTCACCAAAAAATTATTTTCATCTTATTGAACCACATTTTACTTACTGACATCAACCATGTCTCTCAGATTTTCGAAATTCTACTCACAGAAGTGGTAAAATTATGTTTTATGAAAAAATCAGTTTTTTAACTACCACTTAGTGGTTTCACTATTCATCAAAAATTGAACGTTTTCAGAAAAAATACCAAAATTTTACCCTAGGCTAATTTCGATATTCCGAATCCAAAAATGAAGTCCATTTTGAAAAATAAAAGTTATAAAATTTCAAAAAGTGGTTATTACTATTCATAACGGCTAGTTTTAATAATATTTTAATAGCATATCATTGTTTAGTGAAACTCGATATTGCGTACGACACAAGCTATCGAGGAAGGCTGCGCTTGCGTGTAAAGCAAGCCAAGCTAGTATTGCGTGTAGTGAAAGATTCCTTTGATGATTTATATAACATAAAAACAAAATATTTCACATAAAAGTCTCAGGTGTTACATTCTACCCCCCTTAAAATGAATTTCGCCCTCGAAATTCATCACTTTGTAACAAACAGATGAGGATACCTCTCCCTCATCATATCCTCAAGCTCCCATGTAGCTTCTTCTAATTGGTGGTTCCTCCATAAAACTTCACCAAGAGAGTGGTCTTGTTTCATAGGAATTTGTCGCTACGATCCAGAATATCTATCGGTTGTTCTTCATAAGAAATATCTTGCTCCAGCAGTACAACTTCTGAGCTGAGTACATGTGAAGGATCAGGTATGTACTTTCTCAGGAGAGATACATGGAACACATCATGTACTTGAGAGAGATTCGGTGGAAGCGCCAATCGGTAAGCTACCTTCCCGACACGATCCAGTATTTCGAAAGGACCAATATATCTAGGGCTCAACTACCCCTTCTTTCCAAATCTCATGACTCTCTTCCAGGGAGATATTCGTAAGAACACTTTATCACCCACTTCAAACTCTAGGTCTTTTCTTCGGTTGTCGGCATAACTTTCTTGTCGACTCTGAGCTTCTCTTATGTGTTGTTGAATAGATATGACCTTTTCTGCCATTTCATCAATGAGATCTGGTCCTAATAGCTTTCTTTCCCCAACTTCATCGCAGAAAGTTGGAGTCCTGCATTTCTTTCCATAGAGAGCCTCATAAGGAGCCATCTGAATACTGGAGTGAAAGTTATTATTATAAGAAAATTCCACCAATGGTAGGTGTTGATCCCAACCACCTTTGAAATCCATAGAGCAAGCTCTCAACATATCTTCTAGAGTTTGAATTGTTCTCTCAGACTGACCGTCTTTCTGAGGATGATAAGCAGTGCAGAAACTCAACTCTTTATCCAGAGTATGCTGAAGACTTCGCCAAAACTTTGAGGTAAATCTCGGATCCCAATCAGATATAATAGAAAGTGGTACTCCATGAAATCTTACCACTTCCTTTACATATATCCTGGAAATCTGGTCCAGAGAGAAATCCTCTCTAATAGCAATGAAGTGTGCAGACTTGGTAAGACGATCAACTATGACCCAGATAGCATTATTTTCTTTGGATGTTTTAGAAATTCCTGTGACAAAGTCCATATTGATGTTTTCCCATTTCCATTTGGGTATGGGTAATGGTTGTAACATCCCCTTAGACTTTTGTCCCTCAGCTTTAACATGTCGACAAACCAAGAATCGAGAGACATATTCAGCAACATCTCTTTTCATGCCATCCCACCAGAAGTAATCTTTCAGGTCCCTATACATCTTCATGCTTCCAGGATGAATAGAGAATGAAGAACTATGAGCCTCATCTAGCAGCTCCTTCTTTAATTTCGGGATGGGAGGAACACAAACCCGATTCCTGAACTTTATTATCCCATCACAATCAAGGTTGAATTTAGGAACATTTCTCACCTTCTTTTGTAACTCGTCATCTTCTTTCTATGCCTCTTTAATCATCACATGTATAGATGGTTGAACATTCATTTGAGAAAGATAAGATTTTTCCCCTTCCATTATAATTCCAAGATCCATCCTTTGTAAATCCATAAATATTGGATCTTTTATGATCCTCATCATGGATAAACTGGCATGGTCTTGTCGACTTAATACATCTGTCACCTTGTTTGCTTTCCCAGGGTGGTAATTGATTGAGCAGTCATAATCCTTAATCAGCTCCAACCATCTTCTTTGACGCATATTCATCTCCTTTTGTGTGAAAATATACATTAAACTTTTATGATCAGTATAAATGTCACACCTTTCTCCATAAAGATAATGCCTCCAAATCTTTAATGCAAAGATTACCGCAGTTAACTCCAAATCATGTGTTGGGTAATTTTTCTCATGTATTTCCAACTGTCGTGGGACATAATCTATCACCTTATCATTTTTCATAAGAACACACCCCAATCCCTTCTTGGATGCATCACTATATATCACAAACCTTTCTCCACTACAAGGCAGTGTGAGCACAGGTTCACTGGATAACCTTCTTTTAAACTCCTTGAAATTCTCTTCACATTCTTCCGTCCAAACAAACTTAACTCATTTACGAGTCAACTTGGTGAGTGGATTAGATAATCGTGAAAAATCATTCACAAAACGTCGATAATATCCAGCCAAACTAAGAAAAATTCAGATCTCAGTTACTGTTGTTGGTCTCGACCATCTTTCGATAACCTCTATTTTTGCTGGATCCACAGATATCCCCTCTTTTGAGATTTTGTGACCCAAAAATGAAACTTTTTGAAGCCAAAATTCACACTTGGTAAATTTGGCATAATGCTTCTCCTTTCTCAGGGTCTTCAATATAATTCTCAAGTGATCTTCATGTTCTTCCTTGCTCTTTGAATAGACAAGAATATCGTCTATAAATACTACCACAAATTGATCAATATAGTCTCTAAAGACTCTATTCATCAAATCAATGAAGATAGCAGGGGCATTAGTAAGACCAAATGGCATCACTATAAATTCATAGTGTCCATACCTTGTACGGAAAGCCGTATTTGGTATATCCTCCCTTTTGACCCTTAATTGATGATACCCTGAAGGAAGATCAATCTTGGAAAAGTACTGAGCTCCGCATAGTTGGTCAAATAAGTCATCAATTCATGGGAGAGGATATTTGTTCTTGATAGTGATCTTGTTAAGTTCTCGATAATCAATGTAGAGTCTCATTGATCCATCTTTCTTCTTAAAAAATAGAATAGGTGCTCCCCAAGGGGACGCACTAGGGCGTATGAATCCCTTATCAAGATTCTCTTGGAGTTTCTTATTAAATTCCTGCAACTCAATTGGGGCCATTCTATAAGGTGTCTTTGAAATAGGCAAAGCACCCGGTACAAGTTCTATTGAAAACTCAACTTCACGAATTGGTGGAAGACCGGGTAATTCCTCTAGAAATACATCATCAAACTCCCGTAAAATGGGAATATTCTTAATCGTGAGTTTCTCACCAACCATTTGAGATAAATAACCTTCATTTAGTGGAATCAAGACCCATAAGGTAGAAGGAATTTCCACTGGAAGGTTATGTTCATCCTTGCATTGATAGATGATCATAGATTGATCTGGAATATGAAATGTGACTTCCCTTCTTTGGCAACTGATATGAGCTCCATATAAAGAAAGCCAATCCATTCCAAGAATCACATCAAATTCCACTATAGGAAGGATCACAAGATTTTCAGGAAGCACTTTCCCACAAACTTCGATCAGAGAAGAATTATAAACTTTTCATGCGACGGTTGTGCCATTAGGTGTTGTCACAGCTAACTCAACATCTAATTGTTGAGGTAATACAGTGATACCCTTAGAAAATTCTTCAGAAATAAAAGAGTGGGTGGATCCAGAATCAAATAAAACATTTTCTACTTTAGAGTGGATGGTAAGTGTACCTTTCACCACATCGTTATCGTACTCCACATCACTGATAGAAATTGCATGTGACTTTCCTTTGTCTTTAGCCTTTAGAGTTTGGTGACGTCGACCATCATCATCAACCCTTGGATTAGGGCATTTATTGACATAATGTCCCATCTCCTTGCACTTGAAACATTGAAGTGTAGTAGGTTCATTCTGTGTATCCCTTCCTTTGTTTTCATTATTAGACATCTTCTTCCCATCATCGTGGCATTCAAATTCCTGATGACCTTCCTTTCCACACTTGAAACATTTACTTTTCCGTTTAAGAAAACTCCCTCCATGTTTCCTTCCACACATTGAGCATAAGGGAAATCTCATCTTCTTTTCATTGTGCTCTTTAGATTTTCCTTTGAATTCCATTTTCCTCTTCTTATCAAACCCATATGACTGATGGGTTACTCTAATCTCCATCTCAACTTTGAGAGCACATCGAACGATTTCCTCGTAGCTATTGAAGTCCCTTATGGCTAAGGCCCTTCGAAGACTTGGTTTTAAGCCACTAAAGAATCGATCGATCTTACTCTCAGATTGGATAATAACACCAAAAGTGTACCTTGAAAGTCTTGTAAAATTTGCTTCATAGGTACCAACAGATTCATCATCCATTTTCTTCAGTTCAAGAAACTCTTTCTCCATCTTTGTTCAGAGAATACGAGGGAAGTACTTATTTAAAAATAAGTTCTTGAACTCGTCCCATTCCATGGACTCAATTTCATCCCTTTGCCTCGTATTCTTAATAAGATTCCACCATTGATCAGCATCACCTTCCAAATGATACACTGCTAAGATGACTTTATCATGCTCTGAACATTGAAGAACTGAAAATATCTTACAGTGTAGTACTAATCCATTGTTCAGCAACTAATGGATCAGTAGACCCGCTGAATGAAGGTAGACGCTGTCTCGTGAAGGATTCAACAGAATGTTTCTCCTTCCTTTGCTCATTTGGAAGTCCTGTATGATTCATATATTGAGAAAGTTGTGTGAGCATGGCTACAAGATTTTGCATTCCAGCTCCCATAACGTTTGGTTGCTCAGGGGGACAATCATTGCATTGCCCGTCGCATTCCGCATTAACACGGTTCCTTCGGGTTCCAGCCATTGACTAAAACCATGAAGAATAGTGTGAGCAACACTAATTATAATAGGAAAAACACATAATCAAGAATAAAATTTCACACTTAAGGCCTTATCCTAGGTTATTCATGGCCATTTCTAAAACACTAAGATTGTGTTCTATGCTTCGACTTATCCTTAGGGTTCTTACTAAGGCTTTCACATCCTAGTTTCCAAAGGTTGACTGTACCTTTCCTCTGATACCAACTATAATGACCCATACTTTACATACATCGTTAATACTTAAAAATTGAAGCATACTTATTACAAAATATAACAAAACCATGAAAGGACCGTATAGGTATAGTATCTTTAGAAACTGGGAAACATAAACAACTGGTTCATAAAGCGTCTACACTGTCTCCCATTTATTTCATCATATCTATAGTCCCTTTTGGCATATATTACTTAATAACCTTCTTCCTGAACTGGGGAAATAAAACATACAAAAGGGTGAGCTCAAATGCTCAGTAAGGTTAAACAAAAGAAATATCAATCACATCATATTCATAAGAACATATCTTTTGAAAATCTTAACCAGCAAAAGAGAGCATAATTTTATAACATGGGATAAATCATAGTAGTGAAATTGAATCCCAATAATCATAACATAAAACATGAAAATTTGTGTCATACACACATAATCATAGAGAATCATTTCTTATTAGTCAAGACTCATTTCCAATACTATCTTAGTAGACAAAGTCCATTTCTGAACTGAGTTCACTCCTCGTTTTAGTCCTGTTTCACTGAACCGGTATAACCTACCATTCCAACCATGTCTATCTCATGAGATATAAAATCTTTACCCAATTCATTGGAGGGATATATAGGTCCCACCCATCTCATAATGATACCATTCTTAAGTGTGCCACAAAATCATAAATCATACATCATTGCATAACCCATGTAGTAAAAATGGTATTATTAAACAACATGACCTCATAAAACAATTCATATAAAAGAAATGAATTCATAAAAATAATTCCATCACAACATAATCAAATCAATGTAATAATAGGGATAGAAACAGAACCCTATATTATCTTAGATGGAAAATAATTTTGATAAAGCACTTGAACTCCATTCTTGAGGAAAATATTATTTCTACTTCAAAAACATTTTCCTTTCTTTAACATGTCATTCAATTTTAAACTAAAATAAGTTGATTAAAAATAAATTTGAAAACTTGTAAAGGAAGCTTCTTGGAAATAATGTTTTAAAAATCCATTCATGCCGTATATGTTAAAAATCATTCTTCTCGTACTTTTTTCGGAAAAGTCAAAAAGTACCTCGTACGAAAAATGACAAAAGATTCCTTTAATATCTTTTACTAAAAACTCACCGAACGGTAAAATTGGATTTAAAAAATTGTAGGTGGATGGAAATAATATTACATATTTAGGTAACATGGATGTGGATGATAAAATCCACCCCAGTAAATACCAAAATATAAACAATCTCGGATAAAAATGAGATTGTGATATTTCCCTTACCTTAGGTCTGATTTGCCTCGTAAGTGTCCGAACCTCCTGTATAGTGATTTAAATAATGTTATTGACTTATTCCAGAATCATACTTATTGTTATGATATCATATATGGTCATATTCTTAGCTTTTTATTAGTAATATTTCATTACTACTTGTTATTCGAGTATTTATTACTTTTTGTTCTTATGCGTGTTTTTTCGAATAAATTCTTATTCTTCTCTTTAGGTTATAGATACCTCATTTCCAGAATGGTATAAGTGTAATATATATCATATTAATTCATTCAATTCATTCAATTAATTTATATAATCATTATGAAATGAATATCATGTAGAACGAGTCGCATCACATCGTGGAGATGGTATTCCGTACGTACGCACGAGTGATTATATCGTTCCTATGACCGTGGAATTGTATTGGAGGGTATGTATACTATTTCAGAATAAATATACCTTTATAATAGTCATATATAGTCATTATTTACACCATTATACCCATTCAAGTAAGGTGGTGGTGGAAAATAGATTACACCACGGCGTGGAGACGGTATTCCGTACGTACGCACGCGCGGTGATTTCTTTTTCCGTAGGATGGATAGATGGTGAAATAGGGTTATTTCATAATTATAATAACATATAAGTATATGAGTGATACTTATGTTATTACTTCATAATGAAACAACTAAAGAAGAATAAGTGGAAGAAGAAATAAAGATGAAAGAATCGGTAACGGACATTACCTCTTCTTTAATGTGCTTCTTTGAGACCTCCTTTTAGGGCACTAAAATAGGACTTTGAATAAGACCAGAACCTCTAGGATGTTTCTAGGGAAGTGGAGAGGAGAAATTGGCAGGGTTTGGCCGATCTTGAAGGCTCAAAGTGGTGTGAGGAAGAGGGGGAGGAGGTGCCCTTTTATAAGGGAGGAGAGGGGCACCTTTGGAATAACAAAAAATATTATTTTATTATAAAGTCAAATTCGGTTTTTAATAGCTCCAAATTGATATATTTTGAAGATAAGGTGGGTAGGGGTATAAATCCTCTAATCCAATAGAATTTAGACAATTTTGGGTATTAATTTTAACCTTATCATTTATATTTAACTTTAAGTTAGATAATTTAACTTTTACCATGTCTTCTTGTTTTCTTACAATATAAGTTTAATAAACTTACTATATCAAGTAAAACTAACCCAAGTTTTTTATTATTAAAATATATAACCTTATCTAAGTCATTTTGCTGAACCTTAGATTTTTAGGAATAAAATAACAAGTAATAATATAATATTTTTTTAAAAACTATTTTATGTCAATTTTAAAACTATTTAGTAATTGATTTTTGTGTAAGTCATAACAGAATGATTAGTTCGAACCAAGTTACATAAATCAATAATAACATGTCATATTAACCTATAAAATTATTTTAATTCATAAAAAGTCTCAAATTACATTTATTTGGGTATTTATAACATCAATTATGTCAATATTTCATTAATAAGATAATTACTACATCATCATTGTGTCATAAATAAATTAAATTATTTAATGCCTAAAAATTAAAAATAAAATACCATTATGTAGGAAATATTTTTAAATTTCTAATTAATATTTATAGTCTAATTTATCTTATGTATAACGCCATATTAAAAATGATTTACTTATTAAACTTTGATTTTAACTATTTTAACCCTTCTTTAAATAAATTAATAATAAATGTCCTAATCGAATCCAAGTGGGACTAAATGGTCATATTTTATTCCTAAGGTTGTTTTTGGTCGAATTAAACTTGTCCAATAGAATTAGGACATGTGTTAGGGTAATAATAATATCATTTTTACCCTTAATTACCCTATTTACTTTTAACCATGGTAAAAAAAGTAAAAAGTTACTATTCACCAAAAAATTATTTTCATCTTATTGAACCACATTTTACTTACTGACATCAACCGTGTCTCTCGGATTTTCGAAATTATACTCACAGAAGCGGTAAAATTAAGTTTTATGAAAAATTCAGTTTTTTAACTACCACTTAGTGGTTTCACTATTCATCAAAAATTGAAAGTTTTCAGAAAAAATACCAAAATTTCACCCAAGGCTAATTTCGATATTCCGAATCCAAAAATGAAGTCCATTTTGAAAAATAAAATTTATTAAATTTCAAAAAGTGGTTATTACTATTCATAACGGCTAGTTTTAATAATATTTTAATAGCATATCATTGTTTAGTGAAACTCAGTATTGCGTACGACACAAGCTATCAAGGAAGGCCGCAGTTGCGTGTAATGCAAGCCAAGCTAGTGTTGTGTGTAGCGAAAGATTCCTTTGATGATTTATATAACATAAAAACAAAATATTTCACATAAAAGTCTCGGGTGTTACAGCATTCCTTTGGATGAGTTTTCTTATAGAAACAACTATCACTCATCCATTGGCATGACACCATTTGAGGAATTTTATGGATGGCCATATTGTTATCCATTGTATTGAGCCAAGGTTGGAGAGTCAATGATTCTAAGTATCGATGTGTTGTAGAGCATAATAGATATGGTTCAACATGTTTTTGAGAGGATAAAACTATAACAATATGTGTATAAATATTATGCCAATCACAGGAGGAGGCCCATCGATTTCTAGGTGGAGAATATTTTTTTTTGAAGATTTCCCCTTAATGTGGGTAGTATAGGTTTGGAAAAGGGATTATGCTCTTGAGTTGTTTTTTGTTCATTTTGAGGTGTTGTAATGTGTTGGTGAGGTTTCTTATCAGTTCTCACTTTCACCATGAATGGACCAGATTCACAATTTCATTCTTATATCTCAGCTCCTTTGGTATGTTCATGATGACTAGCATGTAATTGACTAGGGTATTTCGATCTTGAAAATGATGTGAAATTTTTGGAGTGTCCAGGAGAGATCCAAGATCATAGTTTCAAGGTGTTTCATGGATAGACTATTCCCTTGTTTCATGTGTTGTAAAGGCATGGTGTCCTAGAGGGGAGTACTTGCGAGCATGAGACACAAATTCATGACTAGTACTCGTAGTTATTTTGATATTGTTTTTTACTAGTTGTTTTACTTGATGATGTGATTCTTCTATATTTATGTTTTAGGAGATTTTTTCTCCCTTATTTAGGTGATGTGTGATAAAACATAAAGCACATGTAGAACGGAATACATGATTCCTAATAAATATTTTTCATACTTTGTAACAATTAAAGCCATGTGGGTGAATCAGTTCTTCCCAAAGTGGATAATATCTTACCATGAAAATGGAATCCATTGAATTGTGTTATTAGGGATCTATTATGTATTTTTTGTGTTGATATTTGTCTTGGGCTTTGTGGGGATGAGGTAGAAGTGTGAATGATTATGTGTGAGAGATATGGTTTGTTCTTAGTAGAGTGGATGGTAAAGTCTTGTGGTGATGTGGTTGTGTTGAATGTATATTGGGAATTTTTATTTTGATTATGGTGTGGTTGTGTCTAGGTTGCAATAAGATCCTTAAGAGGTATCTCTTTTGAGGGTTGTTTATAAATCATCTATATTTTAATTTCCGATTGGTTTTCATTCTAGAGGGAAAGAATATTTTGAAAGATATCTAATGTAATGGTTCAGACCATTCAACTCATTACTTTATAAGACTTCTTGTTACATAAGTGTCAATGGAGATCATATGGTGTTTTGAGGTGTTCAAGAATAAAAAGGGGTTCCACTTCCATTTTTTGGCAGGGATGTGATGTAAATCATAGAGACTGTTCTATAAGGTTTTTTCTATGAGTTAGAGTATTAGGCTACAGTATAGGGATCTAAGAGCATGTTTTCAGTGCTACAGCCAATTTGGGGGTAGCAACATTTTGGATCTTGAGTTGTGGAGTTGTCACTTCTCTGTAGATGATGGTTGTGGCGTGGAGACCCTGTATGTGGTGCGGTATTTTCGGGATCATGTTTATAGGGTTCTTCTAATTTTGGCATCGCAACGTCATGGCGCAGGTGTTGTGGCATATCACTTTCTTATTGTTGGGTGTCTGTGGCATACTAACTTTTGTGGTGACGTGGTCTTCATCCCTCGTTGATAGGATTTGTGGCATGGATATACCCATATTTCTTGGAGGGATCTTTGATCCTCATAGTTTAATTTTAGTAGGGAGTGTTTCAGTATAGTCCTCCCTAATTTCATCATTTCTTCAGCATAGTCCTATGGGCCATGTTGTGGTATTATGTTTTTCAGTCTAAGTATAAATTCCAAAAGCCCCTCTGACCAAGACATTTTTCATTGTTTCTCTAGTCTCTTAGCAACCTGAGTATGTCCTAATGAGGCCTTTTTACCCCTCTTTAGTGTATTTCAACCCTAGAATTTATATATTGATATATGGTGTTTTAATTGATTTCCTCTCTACCTTTTTCTAGTTTTCCATAATATTTTTATCCAAGAGATGTTTCTATCAAGGGAATCTACTATTTTAATGATGTTTTGGTGAGATTTTGTTGTGTTTTTTGTGTTCTATGATATTATAGGTGTTCTTATTCATTATGGTTCCCATCAGCAGTTTTCCTCTTCCTTAAAATTTGTGCAGTAGATTTTAAATCTTCATTTGAGGTAAGGGATCCATAATTTGTCATCTTGTGTATAACACAGGATAGAGTTCTCTATTTTTTCTATAGAAATATGGTTTACACTATATTAGTAAATATAATGAAATGGTTAAATTAAATCACAGGGGAAGTGGAATGTTTTACATGTTTTTATAGAACTTTGATATTATGATTTTGAGATTATCCATTATTATTTTACCACTAAAAATAATGTATGTTGTGATCCTTTTTTATGTTGAACTAATATGTTTTTTGAATCCTTTGATGTGTGATTATTGTGAAATCAGCTTCAATAAATTATGAACCACTTATACTCAGCTAATAAATTGGTTTCACCAGGATATATGGCTTGTGTGAAAATCCCCTAAAATATAGAAATGTAAATAATATAAAACCATTTGATCAATATAGAAAATGTAATGTGATGATGTGAAAAGTATTGCGGAATGTGAATGTGTGAAGTATAGTTGTTGTGTGTGGGGATGATGTGTTATGGTGAAGTGAGATAGTGATGTGTGGTTGTGATGTGAGGTGGGTATGTGATGATAAGTGGATGTGGCATGTGGGGGGATGGTTATTATGTAGAAAGTGGATATGGCTATGAAATTGTGGTGATTTTTGGGCATATTGACATGGAAAGTTAGGATCTTTGTCTTGTTTGGGTGGTTATTTGTTGTGCTAAATGTCTTTATAGTAATGGAATGAATTTGGTATTAAGTTTTTGAAATTACATGGTCTATTTTCATTAATATTTTGAATAGTTAACAAATGAATGAGTAATAATGGGCTATGTGGTTAAATGGGGTTGATGCTAAATGTAAATTAAATGGGACATAAAATAAATGGGATAAATGAATGGAATTGGTTTGAAATAATAATTTAGAAAATTTATTTATTTAATAAATATGATGAAATGTGGATTGTGTTTTAATGGGTGGTGTTATGTATTTAGTGATGGAGGAAAAAGTGGAAAAGGGTGTGAGGCCTTGGGGGTGACATCTTAAGTTGGGTGGTTCTTGTGTGATGTTACTGTAGCTTGGGATTGTGTGTTATAATATTATATAAATTGTATTTCCCTATGATTTCTATGTGCACCCCATCCATGTCGAGTAATTAGTATTGACAACCAATAGTTTTGGGGGTGTTTTCCCCAATATCCCGGTGGTGAGGATGGATGGCCTACCACTTTCTCTTCCCCGCTCCCTCTTCTGAGCGATGATGAAATTCATGACTTTTGATATATAGAAGTAAAAAATTGGACTTTATAGATGTTATGTGATGTGATGTGATTTCCTTAGTGTCTTCGGGAAGGATGTCTTGAGATTATATGTAATGATATGGCCTATGGTGGGGGTCATGCATCGTTGGTGGTGGGAACAAGGTTGATGTACATCATGTTCATGATACCCGACTACCCTCATTGTGAGATAGAGTGTATTATGATGTGATTGCCTAGGTGTCTTAATTAAGGGTGTGATGTTATTTGATGTGATGGCCTGGGTTTCTATGAGTGGGATGCGATGTGATTTGATGTTATACGAAAGAGGTGGGAGCATTAGGATGTGAATCACTAGGGTGTGAGAGAAACTAATCAGGGGAAAGTGTTGCAGGGTACCTATAATCAATATGATTTATATTACATTATTATACATGGATGTATTATTTAATTAGTGTTTCATGGTGAGGTTGGAGGTTGGTTTGCTGACATTCTTGGGTGTTGTTGGTTGTGTTTTTTTCTCACTAGTGCATTTATACACTCTTCTCACATGTGCACGATAGAATTGGATTTTTCCTACTAAGTATACTTGTATTCTCACCCTACATATATAAAACCATTTACAGGATTCTAGGAGGACATCATGGACCATGATGGTGATTAATATCTTAGACCGTTGGTCTGTTTTTGTGTTATTGCCTTAGTTTTTTTCTTTGGGTATTTATTTTAGAGTCATTGATCTATATCTGTTTTATGCATGTGCATTGGGGGAGGGTTTTTTGTTTTGTTTATGTCCTAGAGTTACTTATGGTTGATTTATCTAATCTCTTAATCCTATTTCATTATATATGGTAATTTCTCCCATATATGTAAGATTTTCCTACCCTTAGTGCTAGTCTCCAACCTGGGGCCTACTGAAGGGGGGACTTGGGGTCATTATCTCTCTTCGATCATTGTGGTATATTTGGAGGGAGGTTTTGTGACACCTAAGATAAATAAGACACACAAAAAATAATCAGCTAAAATGTAAAATATTGATAAAAATTTATAAACTCTTGATTGGTCAACCTATATAAGCGTCAAGTTGGACACAAAATAAAATTTACAGTACTATGAATTTTTATAGGCACCACATTAGTAGTTAACAACACCATATTTTAGGAATATATAATTTTTAAAATTATCACATGTAATTGATTCATCATAATCTTATAGTGATTTATTATACTATCACAACTTGGTCCTATAAATACCATGTGTAAATAAAATACTACACTAAGTGTACCTCTCCAAACCCACCTCTAATAGGCATGTTGTTGGTTACTACCACCAAGACGCTGAAAACAAAAAAATGTGTAGTAGTATCCCTTGAACCAATAATAATGATCAAGCAATATAAACTATATGTGTAGTAGATAATATACTATAAACTGAGGTTTCATGAATAAATGTGTATATATGCTATCATTAGTAAAATGGAAAATAACATATGATAAATATCATGATACATGATGACTATAAAGAAAATAATCACAAAATAGAAATTTTCTATGAATAAAAATACAATGTATACACATTGACCCTCGATAGAGATTCCACTTCCAACTTTTCATGAAATATAATCCATACACCTAGTGAGATAGATTATAATATATATTTATCAATTTTACATGTTTTATGAAGAAAATTGTTAAATTTTTTGTTAAAAATAGATAAAGTGTCTTGTGATGATTTTTTCATCCTCAATATATGGGATTATAAATAAAAACTTGTAGAAAGGACACAAAAATTTATAAATTTTTCCATTTAGTGTGAATGAATTGATTTATTTTAGTCTTATATATATATATAACCATGTTTATGTATTACAATAAATTGTTCCAATCAATGTGTAGTAATCTGTTAATTATTAATTAACTCATACATTATATTATTTATTTTCAGTAGTATGCATTTGTTATAGTATTTTAAATTTTTTTTATAAAACCTCTCACAATTTATGGTATGAATTCAATCCATTTCATATAAAATATTGTGTATTTTGGTGTTTTTTTGTAGTAGGTGTAGAAGGATTCTGATATCATATTTTAAGTAAATGACCCCATGGTGGAGGAATTTTTTTAGAAGCAGATTCCCAACTAGAACCCTATAGGGAATCCATAGGAGTTCTAGTGGCCTCTCTAGAAACATTGTTTCACCGAATAGCCTTCTATAGTTATAGTTTTTTTTCATCAAATTTCTGGTGGTATGTCTATATTTTATTTTATAATAAATTGTTTTAAAATTAATTATTTTATTTTAAATAGGTTCTCTCCCCCATTTCTCACCCAATAGTGTGAACACCCTCTCCCTCTTCTCTCTTGGTTCCTCCCTCATAAAAACATGTATCTATTCCATATGGGATCTGATATTTATGTCATTTATTACATGAGAGTGATATGGGTGAATCTAAAATTCATCATAAATATTTTATGATTATCCCTCACTGTTATGTCATGTATTGATATTTGATCCCTAATTCATGTATTTTTCTATGTTTTATGATTTCTTATATTTGGGACCAGTTCTTCCAAAAAGAATTCAAGAAGGATTTAATCACTATGAGGTAGGTGGTCCTAAGCCTATCCCTAAAGTCTCGATATCTTCTCATTGCATGTCAAGTGTGGTTACACCAACCTTGTGAACATGACCTGAAAATTTTATATAAATGGTTTTTTACATTTTTTGTAACTAGAAAACCTTATTTGGATAACTAGTGATTAATTGTTAAATGATATTCCTAAACTTTCTCCACCTATGGAGGTGTTCCCAAACTAATTATTTTTAATAGATGTTGGTGACTACCCATAGGGGTGTCCTTGGTGGAATATTGATCTATTTGTCTTAATTAAGGTTCCAGGGAGTATTTCCTTAGTAATTGGTGTGTGGTAAAGTGAGGATATCATGATACTATCCTTAGATAATAACATTTATAGGTAAAATATTTTGTGATCCTATATCTAAAATAAGGTATGATTTTTATTATTTGGTGTTGGATGAGCTGAAAACCCTTGGGAACCCTTAGGCTTTTATGTGTGTTTTGGAATGATTAAAGTTTATTATTTAGATTATAAAATATGAATTTTATCTTATATTGGTTCTAAATTGGATTTTATATAGATTATGTGATGTGTGTGTGGTGAGAATGAAAACCGTGGGAATCTGGGTGTTATGGAATGGTTATATGATATGGGTTGGAAAATAATTCCAATCATGTTCTTGAGATGTAATGGAAAAGTGGGTTGTGTGAACTTTTCAACCAAAAATGAAAAAAATGTTATGGAATGAGTCATGTAGAATAGGTTGGATGATTATTCTAGACATATTAGTGTTTGGTAACATAAGATTGAATGTGGGTATATGTTCTTATTATTAGATTTCATTCCAACCATCGAGGGTTTGAGTTATGGTTTGGGTGATCATGCCAGCTGTAGACATGTGAATGGGATGCGTTGGGTATCGTGTAGACTATCAATAGTAAATGGATTAGGGTAAGTGTCATGAAAACCAAGAGGAGGTATAATGGAATGTTATGGGTATGTTTTTAATTGGGTAACCTCAGCTTCATGAGATTATATTATGGGAATATTCCATTTAAAGCTTTGTTATAGTTATGTAACCTGTTTAGACTTGACACTGGAACTAGATAAAGCATGTTTGGTTAGTCCTGGGTGTCACCATGGAACCCATGTATCGATGGTGTTTTATTTTATTGTGGTTTTATTTTATATGTCATATCACATCATTATACACCCTTTTAGACTATATATTTTTGGTAAAACCATTGGTGGTGGTATACTAAGTTATACTCACACCCTTTTGGGAATCATGGGTACCTAGAAAAAAATCATGGTTATAGGTTTATATAATGGAAGGGGCCTTATAATTAATTTTTGAGTAGGGTAGTTCAGTCAGAGTTGGAATATGGGACATGGATAAGACTCATGACAATTTTTATAGTTATCTCTAGTCTTTTCTCACTTTTGGTTTATTTTGGGGTCTATTATATATGACCTAATCATGTGAAGACTTTTTTATGTTTATTTGATTTTTATAACATGTATTGATGTTTATATTAATATATCATGGGTTATGGTGTTTAGTATTATTGGAATATCATTGTGATGTTTGTCTACACTGCATATATTCTGATGGCCATTGTTATTATTATTTCCACTAATGTTTATATTTATCTTTACTAGAGTGTATAGTCTTCCAATACTTACTCATAGACCCTAACTTCTATCCAACAACCTCTTGATTATAGGGAGGCATGTCTGAGGTATTTTGTGACTTGGTTCGATTACACTATATGTGATATGGGGTAAGTATGTTACACTTTTTATACATTCATTTTTTAATTATAACAATTTATATGTTATAATTTTTAAAAAAATTTTGTTTTGAAAAAATTTATACTTATTTAAATGATATTAATGATGGGGAGAAAACATTTTTGTGACAATAGTTGATCGATGATAGGTGGTCCACTCACCATCCATACATCATCAAATTTTTCCAACTATTGCCTCACATACTATATCTAGCATGCCGTTTGTCTAACTCTTGGTGAATTTTGTAATTACATATGATTACCTCCCTTCCACATATAGAACACTTCCTATAGAAAAATATTTCTAATTAGTGAAAGATGGTGAATCATCGGGTTGTGTAGTTGATGTTCATCCATCATGGGAGCAGTTTTTCACTCTAGCTACCTCACAAGGATATTGTAGGGTCATGATTATATGAATCAATTTTAATGTGAAAAAAATGTATTTAATTTTTATACTAATAGATTAATTTTTTCCAAATAGTTACAAATAATAAATTTAGATAGGAAAATATTAATAGTTTATAAGTGTGTAATTTGATGGAAATGAATATAGTGGTACAATTTAATAGTTTTTGGGTCATGATAGAGGATGTAGGTGGAATATTTGATCCCATAATGGGGGCAATTATCTTATGATATGGTGAACCTTCTCATTAGTTATTTATAATAGATATGTTTTCCTATGTCTTATAAGAATGAGGTATTTGTTTTTTATTAATTTAATCCTAATACATTAATCATATCTAATTAAATTTAATGTCATTTTGTGATAAAATTATAATAATTTGAATGAATGTATTTCTATAAATTTTATTATTATTATTTTGTACTTTATTATTTTAAATTTTCATTGATGTTAAGATATTTTGGTTAGACGTGGAAAGATTTTAAACAGAGATTATGGAAAGAGTTCAATGATAAATCATTAACTACTCAACTAATGTATAATAAGGTACCTAAAGTTGTACCTCAGGAGTAGTGGGGAGTATTTTCTATAGTCATATTCAGGGGAATCATATGGAATTGAATAATTTATTATTATATTAATATAATTTTATAAAAATGTATACAACTATTATTAAATCATTTGTTATTTATATCAATAAGTGTCTATAAAAAGTGTATCGATCCGAGAAAACTAGTTCATCCATCACACGTATAGCTTAAAGTAATTTTCAAGAAAAATATATAACATGGGTATATTTTCATGAATTACAATATTTATATGATTAATATTATGTGTCTCAAATATTAAAATATTGATTTCAATCTTTCTTCATATAGATGAAGGACTTAGTAAGGAAATTTGTTTGGACAGAAGTTGGGTTAGATATCCTTACCAAATATTATGGTAGTTATTTAAGTAAGCCTTCCAAATATGTTTGGGTGTAAAACATTATCAATATATTTTCATTAATTTTTATTTAACTTTTTATTTAAATTATATTTTATTTGTAGGTAAAAATAAGATAATTTTGGGATTTCAACCCCACACATTCCTACTCATTATCCCAAGATGATCCTTTCATTTAATTACTAAGGAATGAGCATCCTAATTGTCTACACGAGATGGGTTCTCGACCATCCCCATATTAGGTTTGTGGTAGTTCATCAGGGAAATTTCTTATGATTACATTTAATCTAGGTTTTAGTGATCCTCTCCCTCTAGAAGATCAGAGGCAATATATTGTTATGAAAAAAATCCGGAATAAGGGAATGCAACCCAGGAACAAGGAAATCATATAAAAAATTATAATGTGAATGTTGTCACACTACAACATGAATTAGTTGAATTATATTATAATATGACAATAAATACCCTTCATGAGATTTCATTGATGGTTGGACAAAGTTAGTAGGTAAATTTTAAAATTTCACAATCATTAAGAATACTAATTTTAATTTCATTAAGTTTATATATATATATATATATAACATAGATTAATTTTCAAAAAAAATATAATTAAAACATTGAAAGAAGAGGGTGAATATGGAGATAATCAATGTCTCTCATAGGGAGGTACTCATGATAAGGACATATTTTAACCTTTGTGTTCATGTTGTTATTATATTACTAAAATATGTAATTTTAATTTTTGTTTGGTTAAACTTTTTTGTATATGTTATTATCTATTTTTGAATTATTTAATATGAATTTATTGGTAAGTATTCAAAACTAATTATTTATATATAGATAAATATGTCACTATATATATTTTCGTGTTAATTATTCATCATTTTATACTTAAACTTGATTTTAATTTATTATTTTTTGTTTTTAGTGATATTGACATTGAAATGTGATTTTCATCATTAAATGTTTTAAAATATGGTTTTTGAGTTCTAAAAATGTGAAATGTTTTCTAGTACTAATTATTAAATATAATGTGAAAAAAATATCAACTTTATTATGTGATTAAAAATTAAATTATTCTATTATTTAGATTTTAAATATTTTTTATTATGAATTTAATTGTGTTTTTGATTTAATATTTTAATTAATAATTACTATTTTAAATTTCAATTGATTGATCAATATTGTTAATATGAATTTTGATGGTTGGATCGATAAAAATGTAATTTGGAATTTAAAAATAATTCATACTTAAATTAATCCATGTTATTTGGTGTTTAAATAAAATTCCTATTTGGATTTTAATTTATTTGTAAGATATTGTAAATTAATATTTTAAGTTGGACAATTTATGTGGGCCTTATTTATGGGGGATAATATTCCATTGGTTTACCTAGAATTGAGTATGAGTAATCTTCTTGAATTATAGATATCATGGGACATTTTTTTATCAATCCATGCTACCAAGTCAATCAGTCTATTGATTAAACATACCGGTATGTATTATTTAAAACACCCCAAATTGGTCTAGGTACAAACTTGTTTTATTTTTTTTACAAAAACAAAAACCAATTTACTTTTTTATTAAATCTAAAATTTTATTTTAAATAAGAATCTAATTGTTTTTTTTAGATTTTATTTAAGTATTCATATCCATGAATGGTATTTTGGGTCGAACATCAGCTTGGATGAATGTATTGGGACCCTATTTAGGTGTTTAAAGTGTAGGAATAGGGTAGGAGTTTAGTCATAGTAATTAGGTTGAGTTTAAGGGTTTTTTTGCTACTATTTTACAACATCTGGTAAAATGTGGAGGCTTTGTAGGTTATATAGTTGAATGGGGAGAGTTTGGAGTGAATTTCATATTTTTTGAGGTTGTAGATGATTTTCAGAAAAAATTATAAATCTTTATGCATAAAAATACCAATAAGTCTAAAACCAGACATACCTTGAGGAGTATGAATAAAAAATTTATAGAGGGGAAAAATATATATTGTATAGAATAATTATATTTTTTAATGGTTTTTTTTTCAAATAGAAAAACCTTAGGTATAGAAATAACATATTACGTGTGAAAAATATAGCTAATTTAACTATATTACCTACCGGTTTTCCCCTAAGCAAAAAAACTTATGAATTATATACAATTTTACACATGAGTTTTTGGATTAGGTAAAAAAATTACATGCACATATATATATAAATATTATTTTTGGACTAAGGTTATAATGTATGAAAATTTACTAATGGAGAAGACCTTACATGTTAGAAAAATATGACGTGTGCAATTATTCAAAAGTAAAATATATCATGTATGATGTAATATATCACGTGTGGAAATTTATATAAGGGAAAAATCATACACATAAGATAATTATTACGTATCATATAAATATATTATGTAAGAGGTATTTTCAAATGAAAAAACCATATACATATATATATATATATATTAAATATCAATTTTATGTTAAGTAAAAAAACAATACTCATTGTAGAAAATATTATGCATGGAGTTTTTCCAAGAGAAAAACCTTATGTGTAATATATATATATGATGTTTGGAGGGAAAATGTTATATATGGAGTTTTTTTAAGGAAAACCCTTATATATGGTCTTCAATAGGGAAGTACGTAATATATATTTTCATGAGTTCCAGAGTCTGTCAAATTTTCAAAAAAGTTGAATTTTTATAGAATTTTTGAAAATAGTAATAAAATGATAAAAATGATTATTAAAGGTAAATTAAGGATTTTATAACCTCTATAGTAGGAAATTCTTCTATAATAGATCTCTTGACATTATTTTCACAAAAAAGTGTGATCTCTCTCAATTATCATTGTATTCAAGTAACATTTGATCCATGAGATAGATAAAGTAAAATCTATCACTCTGTATTAATTCTTTCTAATTTTCTAGCTCCATTTCATGAGATTACATTGGTTATGAATTTTTATTTTCTTTTTAAATTTTTTATTAGAATATATATTTTATTTCACCCAAGAATAGATTAGCTACTAATATTCAATGAGGAACCTTCTATGAGAATATCTTAGGTGGTATCTAATCCATCCCTTAAGTCTCACTTGTTTTTCATAAGAATATTATGTGTTATTGTACCGAAATAACAGGCGATTGATGTAAAATATAAACAAAAAAAATTATTTTTATTTTTATTTTGAATAAACCCCTCCTTCATTCCATTAGTATCCCATTAATGGATGTAATTCTAAACCTTTGTCTCTCAAGAAAGGAAAGACATATTTCGGAGAAAATGGGAATTTGAAATGTGACATGATAAATTTTTTAAATTAAATGATGATATTGAAAGATATATTTAGGGTCCTTAAGATGATTCCTATGATGTATATTATGGTTAATGTAGTCTTAAATTATAGTGTTCTAGATAAATTACGGTAGAGACCTGGGATGGGTGAGTGACCCTCTTAAAAAGAAAGAAAAACTTTTAGTCCTAGGAATCGATATTACTTGACTTATAAATTAAATGTGAAAATTATATAACTAGTGAATATAAAACTATGATGATATATAAATACAATTTTATGGAGTGGGGAGATCTTCCCCTGATGATATATAACCTATTTCCATGGCAGGGTACTCTTCCCCCTTATGATATTTGACTTCTTTCCAAGTTGGAGCGCTCTTCCCCCTGATAATATATAACTTATTTACATGGTAGAATTATCTTCCCATAGATGATATATGACCTATTTATATGGTGATTAAATCTTCCTCCATGATGATATATAACATATTTATATTGAATACACTCTTCCTCCTAATGATATATAACTTATTTCTAGGGTGGGGTTCTCTTCCCCCTTGATGATATATTTGACTTGTTTCTAGGGATATGAATTCTTCCATCCTAATGATAAAGATGATTTGTTTCTTGTGATATATTTACTTAACTTGAGTAAGTTAATGTGTGTACAGTTTAGAAACATCTAGATATGGATAAAGTTTGTATGGTCATTCCCAAGTGTCACCATAGAATATGAGGATTGATGATGTTTTATTTATTTATGATTCTATTTATTTACTATGGCACATCATCATTATATTTATTTTAGACTAGATATTTTTAAGATCATATTTGGTGGTGGCCTACTCAGTTTTTCTCACACCATACTCAGGACATCATGGTTACAAGACTTGATAAGGTAAATGGCCCTATGATTAATGTTTTATGGGACTAGGCTAAAAATCAATGAAAGATATTAGGATTTTCTAACTTTATTTATTTATTTTTTGTGTATATGGTCCAACCATGAGGGATTTTTATTGGGATTATATGAATTTTATGACTTATACAATATTCATTTTGATATATCCTGAGTTTCTTATGATGTTTATTGGTGTTTTACATGATATATAGTATATGTTATCTATCTAGATGGATGTTATTATCACCATTTCACCTAATATTTCTTACTTTGTATATTAGGGAATATTCTCTCAATCGTATTACCTTAGACCCTGTCTTTAATTAGGAAGACTCTAGTATTTGGAGAGGCACACCTGAGGTCATTTAGCGACCTACTCTGGTTATTGTAAAGTGATTTAGGCTACGGATATTACAAAGTGGTATCAGCTATTTATTTATTTTATCTTTTATTGATATTTTTGGAAGATATAAATGACAGTGTATGTTTTTAAAAAAATGGTATAGATCTTGTTCATAGGTGTAGCTAACCCACATATGATAGAAATCAATGTTACTAGGGATGAGATTTTTGTTCTTGGTTTCCTCTTTTATAGTTGAGATGCTTCTCCTACTGTGATTCAATTTGATTTTGGATTTATGGTTTATGAGATTTTTACTCTTGGAAAGGAATTTAAAGAATGTTTTCACTCATTGATCTTATTATTCATATTGGATTCATATGTCATTCATATACTTACTAGTGATTGGTTACCTTGGTTACAATATCAAGATCAATTATTTTAAGTTTCAGTGGTAACATATATGGTTTTTTCTCATATAATTTGACAGTGGAATATTATCTAGATTATTATTTCGATATGTTATTATGGTTACTAGTAATTAAAAAACATTTTTATGGATGTTATATATTATATAAAATAATAATAGTGACTTATAAATATTTTTTCTCTATAAATTGTGAATAGAGCTTCATTGAACTGAACCATAAATGTGATATCCTTGATAAAGGAAAGAAAGAGAATAAATGGAAATATATTATGTGTATCATATATGTATTATGATGACCATGTGTATGTGTATAAAAGCATAGAGAATGCCCGAGTTGTGAGACATTAATAATATGGGGTTTTCATAGTAGTGGGATGCTATCACTGTTACTACCTTACATAAACTATGATATTGAGGAATTGATATGGAAATATTGTTTGATGTGTATGTTTGGGATTATAGGGAAACTCTTCCATGGTATCCTCCAATGGAGTTCAAGGAGGGAGGGTTTGAGCACACCCCATTAACAATCGAACAAAATCCCCCTTTTTCACTAGGGATGATGATGAATTATCAACTCCATATGAGATTACTACGATTTATCCAATACATGTAGATAAAGAGTTCATGATCTACAAAAATCAAGTTTGATCTAAAATGAGAGTTCCAGATACAACTCTCACCATTTTTTATAGGTGTGGGTGGTCCCCAAACAACTGAGATCTAGGCGGAGTCTATCTAGATGATTTTCAACCACCATGAGGCACCCCTTAGGGGAGAGTTTAGTTTGTGGTTTACAATCCATGATTCCGAAAAAATAAATATTGGGAATTTTAAATTAATGAAGACATTTAGTTGGGTTTTTATTATATGGAATTACAGGTTTGGTTTTTCAAACACTTCTTTCCAGAGACTATCATTGAAGATAGGTTCAGGGAGTTCATGCATCTTACATGGAGAGGGAGTCAGTTATGGATTATGCAGTGTGCTAAAATAAGTTTTAATTATTTTATATAATGATGTTTGGGAATAAAATATTCAAGGACCTGTATTTTAGAGATGTTTTAAGATATATTATTCGGTTCCAGGTTATGTTTTTCATCTACCATCATTTTCAAAGGTCATGAATTAGTTCCCAATCACAAAGATAAACTTGGGAGATAGTAGAGGCTCTAGGTAGGTGTATTCTACATATGGATCCCACAATGGGTCCTCATGAATTTCGAGCTATCAATTTGATGGTTGATTTTAGTGAGGTGATGTGAAGAGTAGATAGAGTTTCAATTTATGTATTTCTCCAAAAAGGGGGGGTAGCTTGGTGAAGTGATACAAGTGTGGTACTCCCAGTCATGTTTATACTTAGTGTGATCAGCCACCAATTGACTTTAAATAATGTTAAAAATGGTACATATTTGACTTTTTTCAAGATCTCTCATCAATCAACTAGTGATTTAATACATGTTTTAGTGTAGGGTTTAGTGTCCAGATCAGACAGGTCACATTAGATAGGTAGTTAGAGTTCCACCATCCGTTCGAATTGGAGTGGACTATAAGGTGACCATGGTTTGGGGAAACAATGATAGATGGGGGTACTTTCATGGGGAGTTAAGAGGGAATATAGGGATATGGTTCTAGACAGTTTCATGCTATCAATCTCACTCTTACAAACTAATATATGGGACTATTTAATATCAATGGTATGTTTTTTGTAGATTTTTATTTAGTAAATATATTTTTTGATATAATTGGATCAAATTATTTTATATCTTCTTAATTAATTGATGGATTAGTTCTGTCTATAAAGTACATATAAGGGGTGATATAGATTTAAATGTCTTTAAGGGTGAGATCCAAGGGAATTCATATATGTAGGGATTTGTCCCTAGTGATTGATGGATACTAATTCATTTGGGATTTAATTGTGCTAAAGATTGTCATCTTTGACATGATCCTTTGTATGGATTAGTTAGTTAAATATCAAGCCCATATTTACTTTTATCATTAGAGGGTGTTTCTTACATCTGTTTAGGGAGATAAATATATTGACTTTAAAGGGTGGAACTTGTTGTCGAGTTATGAAGTACCCATGAATCACCATACAGTTGTAATTATAGCCTAGGTTTGTAGTCTTATTTTGGATGATAAGGAGGTATATCAAGTCGTCTTTCCTCTCATAATTTATAATTTCTAGGATTCCTTTCTAAAGGATTTCTTATAATTTTTATCCAAGGTATAGGTTGAGTTTACAATCGATCTCATTCTAAGTGTGTAGCCTATATCAATTCCTCCTTATAGGATAAACCCTATATAACATTAAGAAATGAAGGTTTGTGTGGAGAACTTGTAGGTGATGGGTTTCATACAACCATGTAATTCCACTTGGGATTCTTCGATCTTATTCCCCCTGAAGCCATATAGATCTTTGATATTATGTGTGGTTTATTATAGGTTGAACCAAGTGACAGTCAAGAATCAATATCCACATCCATATATTGCTCATTTATTTGATCATATTAGTGGAACCAAAGTGTTCTATAAGATTTAATTGATATTATGTTATCATCAACTAAGGATGAGTCCCTCTTATGTACCACACACTTCACTTAGAAGCAGGTATGATTTATATATGTACTTTCTGATGTTCCTTGGTTTGAAAAAAACACTATAAATGTTTATAGATATAGTAAGTAGGGTCATTTATCCTTATTTTGATAGTATTTTATCCATATTTAATTAATATATACTTAATTAATCTAGGTTGATGGAGGATCATGTACGAAATTTTAGACAGTTTTGAGAAAACTTTGGGAACATCAGCTATATAAAAATCTCTCAAAGTGTCATTTTTGGATTGATCATGTGCACTATTTTATCATGAGATATTAGAGTATATAATATAAATAAACCTAGATAATTTAAAGATTGTAGTTTTTTGGGAGATTTCTATGAAAAGTTTTTAGATCTTATGATATTTTGGATTGTCCATTTGTTATTGGATATTTTTTCAGGACATATCCCACGTAGAAGTGTTGATTAAAATCCTAACCAAGAAGGGGGTGAAGTTTGTTTAGTCAGAAAATTTTGATAGTGGATTTTAGGAACTAAAATGATGTTTCAATATAGTTTCAATCCCAACCTTTTCTAAGCTAGGTATGGAGTATACCTTATATCATGATGCATTGAGAGTTGGGCTGGGAGAAGTTATGAAGCAGGATGGTTATGTGGTCATTTATGGATCTAGATAGTTAAGGTTGCATGAAAAAAAAATACCAAAAAATTGATGTAGATAAAGGAAAATTATTATATAACTTATTATATTGGTGGAAATATGTTTTTTGGTGGGAGGTTATTTGTATATAAAGATCACCATAGCCTAAGGAATATTTTATCACAGTAAGACATGATCCTTCAGCTTTAAATGCAGGTCAAGTATCTATAGTATTTTTTTAGTTAGTGTATACCACTATAAAGGGTGATATCATTACTAATGAGCTTATTATGAAGACTCAAGAAATTTTGGTACAAGATTCCAGTAGTTAGTGTCATATGATGACCCAATTTTCTAAGATGTGTCATGTTGTCTTGGAATACAAGGGTTCAACCACTATTATTCCACTATCTATCACCTCCACATACATTATTAGGGTGAATAGGATTCTACTATTAGTTTTATTCTATATAGTCATCTGGAAAATGTAAATAGAGGGAATCTTCCACCATATTAGTCTCTTAATATTGAATAGATTCTCTAGTTCTGAGGTAAGGTTGTCATTATGATCATGAATGGGGAGTAGATGAGAAACTCGCTTACCTTGAGGTGGTTTGTATATTCATTCATGAAATTTATGTCCCATGATATTCAAAGGACGTATTGGTGTCTTGGGAAGAATGTGTATATAATAGGTTTCATCACATGGTGCTCTGCCTGTCAATAACTGATGGCCATGTACTAGTGGCCCATTGGGATTATATAGTCACTACACAATCTTGAGTGGAAATTGGATGATTTGAACATAGATTTCATGATGGGTTTACTGATGAAACCTTATAAAAATGATTAATTTTGGGTAATTGTATATTGATTTATTAATTCTACTCATTTATTACTGATCCAAGAGACTTTCTTCATTAGGGATTTAGGGAAGATCTATATATGAGAGATAGTATGTTTATATAGAGTTACTTAGATAATTATCCTAGAGAGGGATTCATTTTTTAGTTCACGCTTCTAGAGTGGGTTAAAAAAGGTTTTGGATATATAGATGTATTTGAGCAAAACTTATTACCCACAAATAAATAGATATATGGGAAGTATGGGCGTACTATATAAATATTGTAGGTCATGCCGAGACTTTGGTTCTTAGATTTTTGACATTCATGGGAGAACCACTTGGCACTTGGAAATTTCATCTAAAATAATATCTATCAGGAATCGATTTAGATGTTTCCTTTCAAGGATTTCTATGGAAATACATGTCAAACACTTTTATATTGGAAAGTGATTGAGGATTCATCCATTATTTAGCCGAGTCTTATGTACGATACCACATATCATATCTAATTGAATAAGAAGTAGTTTGAAAATCATAGAGTAGGAAAGTTAATATGAAGACTAGTGATGCCTTAGAATTTAGTTTGATATGAGAAATTAGGTATTCTTATAGGTTTCAACTAGTTTTTGACACCATCATATATGGTGGTAAGGGAAGTTGGCACCTAGGTGTGTAGTGATGTTGGAGATTGTGGACGGAATTAGTATGGTGGAAAATTGATTGTCACTTTAATAACAGCTTATTGTTATGTCTGATGTATTTCATGTGTCATAGGTTTGGTGGTATTATATTTTGTAGGTTCTACAAATAGTGGAAGCGTGGGATGGGTGGTGCCCAACTTTTTTTTTCGATTGATGATAAATCTTATATCTATATGATGATGAACATAATGATCCATGGAATAGAAATAATGAAATATAAAATGGATAATTATACTAAAACTATAGAAGGAATCAAGACATATTATTTATTATTAATTTAATTAAATATAGATTTATCTTTAAGGAATAATTTCTTCGTTGATGAATTCGTTGACAGATATATGGTCCATCATCATTTCATTGCAGAAACCAAGTGTATATTTCTTATAGATATGATCTAAAAATGTTCCAAAAATCAACAAATGTCACTGAAGAAATCTATGGGTTCTAGCATGACAGATCCATGTGCTTTCATTTTCCACCTTTGATCACTTCAATAACTAATTCCAAAACATTTTCCTTGATCTAGTGGTGGAGGATTTCTCTACACTCTTGGGATAATTCTTAGAGAAGGGAACTCTCTAGTCTTGATAGGATTCTCCAAATACATTGTGCACAACCAAGACATATTAATTGGATCCTTGAGAAAATAAAATAATAGGGTTTATATATTTCTAGGGTTAAAATAAAATAAATGAAAAAGTGCCCTCAACTCTTTATTCAGTCCTAGAGAAATACCTTGTCAAATTATAATAATAATATCATTATTTATTTAAATGATCTTGACTTGAGAACTATAATTAAATATCATTTAATAAAATAATATTCAATATTTATTATTTCTCAGAAGACTTAAAATATCAGTCCTCCATTCCTCCATAATATTTATCAGACGTTGAATAATTACTATTTATTTATTAAATAAGTATCACTTCATTATTCATGAATAAATAAATAAATATTATATTCACTAAATAGCCAATAAATATTTATTATGTATTTTATGCACATTATATTCTCTCAAATAACTGGTGATGGAATATATTTGATCCAGTATACAAGAATAATTATTAAACCACATTTGGGAATAATATTTATTCAACCTGTGAAATAATAAATAATAATATATTATTTAAATGAGATTTATGATACACTTAGTGTGTGACCTTCAAGGTCTCTTTTTTAGCAGCATTAGGCGAAGCAACCTAAATTTAAATTTTATCATCAGGAAACATGCCAAGGAACCCATAGAGAAAGAATTTAATGATACAAAAACATGTCACCTAATATGGGTGCTTACTGTGTAATACAATCCCTTTATCATGATATCTCAAATCAACAAGGTTGCATGTCAGTTCCATCAACTCATGTGCCTGATGTCTCTCTCTTTGAATTACCATAAATAGAACTTTCATATATAACACTGTGGTCATTGATTTATTTAGGATATATCGTTTACATCAAAGGGCCAGAGATATCAACAACTATCAAAGAATAGAAGGGATAAATCCTTTATTTCATTTTTCATTAATTCAATATTAATCATGATACACCCAACGTATCCTACCTCATCACGAACATCTATCATTATTGTTTTCATTAATAAATAAAAGTACATGAATCATAATACTAATTAATAATAATATTATTGTATAAGTACCAATACACATGTCCATAGATAGAAACATCCAATGAAATATATAAATGTTTATTTCCTACTGGTGGGTATCTTTCTCACAATATCCAACTGGATATTTCCAAGGGTGTACTACATGAGAATGTGCCTCAAATTCCTATGAGTCTCCACCCCTAATAGACTATTTCATTTGTGTCCCAAAAATGATATCATATGTCTATATAACTTATTTTTAATATTAGTGTTGTATCACTTCCGGGTTCTTATCATAGCGGAGAACTCCTATGACCTTTTAGTGTGACAGCCACTATTGGGAAATTATAACAAACAATGTTACGCAAAATAACAATCATTATGTGATAATTTGTTTAATTAATATTCAAAACAATGAATACATGTTATCATAAAGTACATAGAAGTTGGTTCTAGAGAACCAACTCCAATAGACTCTGACTTACACTAGATCAAACTGCTAACAACCTTTAGTCTAATAGATCTCACATGATACTCATGCTTCTACTGAGTTAGGTCTTTAGTCAAGGAATATTCTATGTTCTCTTCCTTGGGTAATATTATTACTATAACATCACATTTCTAATGAAAATACCTCAAAAGGAGATTCTTTTGGAGAATATTCTTTGTCTGTTGGTGTGACCTTGGATCTTTTGAAATAGCCACCAATGCAGTATTATCACAATTAAATGTGATAGGTTCATTACTTTTAGGTACTAAATCACGATCCTGGACAATATTTTAAATCCAAACAAATTCCTTCGATGTATTAGAAGCTTCTATATACTCAGACTCCACTGTAGAATCAGTGATAACTAGATTCTTTGAACTCTTCCAGCGGATAACTCCTATTTTGAGATAGAAAACATATCCTGATTATGACATCATATCATTATGATATATCTGAATAAAAGCATCAGTATAAACCCTAATGACCATATCCTCGTCTCCTCCATACACCAGGATAATATCCTTAGTTCTTCTTGGATACATAAGGATATCCTTAATAGTAATCCAATAATGATCTCCTAGATCTTCTTGATATCTTCCTACCATGCCCAATGCATAAGAAACATCATGTCTAGTACATAACATGGAATACATGATTTATCCTATCATTGAAGCATATGTTATCTTACTCATTTTCTCTTTCTCTTATTGTTTATGGGAACACATTTTCTTAGAAAGATGTAAACCACATGACACTAAAACCAATACCTTCTTGTATTATTCTCTACAAAATTCCTTTAGTATATAGTAAATATATTTACATTGAATTAACCCAGCACCCTCTTGAATATATCACGAATGATCTTGATCCTTGGAATATAGGCTACTTCACCTAATTCCTTCATGGAGAAGCATCTGTTTAACCAATCTGTAACTAACTATCAGACTGGTATGTCATTTTTAATAACTAATATGTCATCAATATATACTACTTGGATAACCACAATCCCACTAAAACTCTTTTAAACCCATGTCTAACATTCATTCTTAATGAAACCAAATTCTTTTATGAATTCATCAAATTGAATGTTCCATGACCTGTATTCTTGATTTAATCGATAAATGGATATTTAAAACTTTCAAATCCTTTGACATCACTTGGAGTAAGAAACCCCTTCAGTTGTGTCATATAGACATCTTCTTAAAGGTTCCCATTAAGGAATATAGTTTTTATATCCATCTAAAAAATATCAAAGTCATTGTAAGATGTTATAGAAAGTAGAAATTTGAGGTATATAAACATAGAAATTGGTGAAAAGTTCCCATGATTTTAAATTACATGACATTTTTTAAACCCTTTAGCTACTATCATCACTTTATAGGTGTTTAATTTACCTTAAATGTCCACTTTCCTCTTGAATACCCATTTTCACACAGTGGTATTTACATCAACTCGCATGTTGACCAAAACCCAAACATGGTTTTGATATATGAAATCAATTTCAAAATTCATCGATACATTCCATATCACATCTTCTGAGGTATTTATTACCTCCTTGTAGGAGATGGGATCATCATTATCAACCAACAACGAGTCACCATCTTTAGTGACTAGAATACCCTACCTTTTCATTTATCTTACCTCTCTTATACTCAAACATTTTACTAGTGTTTTAGGAACTATTTCTTCCATGGGAACCTATAGAATCTATTCCTGTACCAACTCTTTTTTATACTGAGCATTAACTTCATAGAAGCTAATCTTTCTCCCACTATCCATTTTAAGGATATGCACCCTCTCAAAAAAAACTTGTCTAGAAACAATCACTTTCTTGTGTAACGGTTTGTATTAGTAGTATCCACTTGTTTCATTGGGATACCATATAAAGATCCACATTGTGCCATGAGGTTCTAGTTTGTTGCCCGATAAGGCCCTAACAAACACGTCGTAACCCCATACATGTGTGTGTGTAATAAAATGGGTTTCTTTAAAATCCATAACTCAAAGGGAATTCCATTTTTTTCTTTATTTGGTACTCAGTTTAATGTGTATGACACTGTTTTTAATTCATATCCCTAAAAGAATAATGGAAGATCTACATGAATCATCATAGACTTTACCATGTCTTATAAGGTATGGTTCCTTCTTTCACTTACACCATACCACTTTGGTGTATAAGTTTGAGTGATTTTAAATATAATACCAAAATCCCATATAAATTTGATTAACTATTTCATAAGATATTCACCACCTCGATCTGATAGAAGCTTCTTTATCTTCTTACCAAGTTGATTCTCTACTTCATTTTTTAATTACTTGAATTTATCAAAAGAATTAGACATATACCTCATAAAGTATTCATACCCATATCTACATATTTCATTGGTAAAGGTGATGAAGAAATAATATCTTTTTATATCTTCTATTAGAAATGTTCCACACAAATCATTTTGTACCAATCCTAGGATATGGGTGGCCCTATCACCCTATCCACCAAATGGGGGTTTGGTCATCTTCTCTTGTAAAAAATAATGACATATATAAAGTGGTTTTAGATCAAAAGAGTATAACTAAACATATTGATAGATCTTTTTCAAACGCCTCTTATTTACATGACCAGTACGGTGATGCCAGAACTGGGTGTTACATGTATCATGTAAATATGATTCGTTATCACTTTCCAAAACATTATTTTCATAATTTAATAAATAAATACCATTGTTTAAATTTTACATACCATAACATATGTTTTCCTTATAAAATAATAAACTTTTATTTTCAAACATGAAAATAAATCCATCCCTATCTAGGCATGATACATAAATTTTGTTTTTTTAACAATAGGTACTTAGTAAATATATTTCAAAACCAAAATTAATCTTGTTGGAAATGAGAGGTGGTAGTCACTAATGGACAAAACGGACAACCTCTCACCACTAGTATCTCTCAGATCCACCTCTCCTCTGGCAATCGTTCGGAATCAACTTGGTTCTTGCATTTGGATTTAGATGTGAGTACCACATGCTGTATCTAATACCCAATGTGTAGATATTTAAAGATTACACTCAATAAAAAATTCACCATTATCTTCCCCTTCATTCTGGGTTCTGTTCCTCTTCCAGTGGCCTTACTTACCACAAGAAAAACATACATCCTTCCTTTCCTTTCCATGCCTCTATATCTTCTTGTTCTTGGAAGGATGGTGCTCATGAATTTTAGACTGTTTATAGGTCTTGGGCCCATTTTTTGTGTTATTCATTTTCTTATTCACAATAAGGATTTCAGGTTTCTCACACCCCATTTCCTTATCCACTTAGAAAATTCAAGTAAGAATTTTTGAAGGAATATTCTCATTACTACTCATATTTTAATTAAAAATAAATCTATAGAAGGTTTGACGAATGATGAAATTATGAGATCTGTATGAAACTCATCTAGAAATTTAGTCCCTAAGACATATAGTCATTCAATATAGCCAATAATCTTGGATACATGGTATAGGATCTCCAATATTATTTGTGAACAAAGCATTGGAGATCTTATACATCTCTTTTCTCTCCTTCTTTTGATATATATCCTAAAGTTGAGACATCATGTTATATGCATCCATAACCTCATTTTTCATAAAAAGATCACTGGATATAGATGATAACATGAAGCATTGAACATCTATAGCATCCTTCATATTTTATCATGTGAGATATCTCTTCCTCACTTGCCTCATTTCCAGGCACAATTCTCTCAGTACATATAATTTACATTCATTGGGAAGGATGACATGTAGGCACCTTCACCACTCTTAAAAATTTCTGATGGTGGGAACGTTTTCCTTCTCAAGTATGTATAGAAATCATATTTTTGATGTCATTTTAATTATATTTCTATAAAATTAGATAAGTATAATTATAGTACTTTATCTCATAAAATTTAGACAAGTAAATAAATATTATATCTATTAGTATCCCACTATTTTATTGAAACAAAATATCCCTCACCATTTTTTAGGAATATCCTATTTATTAGATATTATAGTGTCAAGGATCTACATACCCCTTCCCATTACCCCAACATGGGTTGTTCATAAAACCTGTATGGTTTTAGGTAGGCATTCAAAATTCCAACTGCATTAACTCATAGTTCCTTGATCCTCTAAGTAAATTTCCTAATCCTAAAATCTTTAAAATGGATTTCCTTAATATTTACTTCTCATTTACACTAATTCCTACATTGGCAGTAAAACCTTGATGTGAAAAAATTTAAGTCAAATAAAAACATTAAGTTAAAATTCCCCAATAATTGAAAGAACCCCAACATGGGATGGTCGAGTACTTTGAACTATGATTTTATTTTAACTGAAGTAGTGGAAGGCTATACCGACTCAGTATTTTTTTGAGGGATTTTATACTTTTATGTATAAATTTAAAAGAAATATATTTATCACATGCTTATAATTATTTAACTGGTTTACTTAAGAGATTAACCATGTCTTAGTTAATATTTATGCATAATCTAATTTTTTTTAGTTCTATATTTCATGTTCATTAATTCATTAAATTATGTGATCATTACAACACATCCATAATGAAATAACCATGAAAATAAATAGAAATATAATAATAAAATGGTATGATCATGAGATTTACTAATAGTTAGTTTATCTAACGGTTAATAAACTTACTATTGACCTTGGGGAAAAAATCTTGTATCAATTATGGTTCATGTGATAGCATTCCATCTATCCACCTATGTATCTCCTTGGATTGGTTTCACCTCTTCTTGAAACTTTAACCTCCTCCACTAGTTTGGGATCTCCATCCTTTGCATATTTCTTTTAACTAACACATAGGTGAGAGGAAAGGGGGATTAAATAAAATAAACCATGGGCATTTAGGTCCTATATAATAATAGGAGAGAAGGGGAACGAGACAACAATTTAATTTGATAATAAATTAAATGAAACCAATCATATACAACAGTCTGGTCAAGATCATGATCATCCACATATATTCAACGAATTAAATATTTAATAAAACTACAATCCAATTCTTAGTCATTTTTATCTAAGATACTTTGTGCTTGAATCAATTAATTATTATATTTAATTAGTCAATACTTTTATCTTAACTCTCATCTGAATTTCCTCGAGATTTTCATCCATTTTAATTTTTAAAAAAATATAAAAATGTATTTTAAATAAACTGTGTATATAAATGTACCTTGGAGACAACACGGTGAATACCAATTTGATTCATCCCAACAAGTATTATACCTATATACTATTTTACTCTTGTGGAATATGGCATACATGACATATGAATTACTTTCACAACATGTACTTCATGGATGATTAGATGAATTACATGATTTTTTTGTCCACTGTTATGCTTCAATTCCCATAGTGTAGCAACTTGTAATAAGACTCATACATGATATGTAGATCTAAGAATTATGCATATATTAACGAAAAAATTAAATATTTAGTTATATTGAAACCTATCACATGGTATGTCCTATCTTTATTACCAAATAAAAGTACATTTATGAAGGTTTAATAATAAAATAAATAAGTTTTAAATCTGTGTAATTTGGTATAAGTACACGGTGTGTGCATCTAAGCTGCATGGTGTGTACATCTCTCACTGTCTATCTGAGCTACATGATTACAGACTCATCATGTAAATCATGCCTCGAAAAATGGAGTACATGTAATGTACCATGGGTTACACACCATGTGATATCTGAATTACATGTCCACCAATTAGGTAGGCCATATATTGTAATACATAGCTCATCTATGACTCAAAGGGACTACACATCATGTACGTCGGCTACATGGTGTGTAGTCATGTGTTGTCTGGCCAAAAACCTTGGCACCTCCAGATGAGATCCTCAATTTTATTTTATTCTTAAAATTATTCATTTCGATTAGATCTATGAGAAATGAAGGGGGAATAAGAATATATCTTAACTTTGATTAAGAGAATGATTAAACTTGAATTGAAAAACTAAATTAAAAATGCATAAATCACCAACAATCCTTAAATAATTATAACTAATTTTGTTCCCCTCGGATACTACTGGTATGTTTTTTGTATATCGGAAGTGTATGATGGGTGGATCCCATCTTTTCTTTTTTTCCATAATCGATGATCAACATGAGATCTATATGATTATAAACACTGTGATCCATAGAATTAAATCAATATATATATATAATTGATAATTATATAGAAACCAGAGAGGGAATCATCACATATTATTTATAATTAATTTAATTTAATAAAGAAATACCTTTAAGGAATTATTTATTAATTGATGAATCCAATAATAGATCTGCAGTCCACCATCATTACATTGTAGAAACCATGTTGCTGATTTCTTCTAGCAGTGATCCACATTTGTTCCAAAAATATCTAGAAGTCGTCAAAGGAATCTCTAGGTTATAGTATGGTAGATCCTTAGGCTTGTGTCACCCACCATTGATCGCTTCAAGAACTGTTTCCAAATAATTATACTTGATCCATTGGAGGAGGATTTCTCTCCATTCATGGGAACATTCTTAAAGATGTGAACTATCTTGACTTGAGAGGATTCTATAAATCCATTGTGAAAAACCAAGACAAATGAATTGGTTCCTTGAGAAAATAACATAATTGGGTTCATATATTTATAGGGTTAAAATAATATAATTGCACAAGTTCCCTTAATTATTTATTTAATCCTAGAAAAATCACATGTCAAATAATAATAATAATAACCTTATTTCTCAACATTCACTTAACTTCCAAATTATAATTAAATTTTATTTAATCAAATAATATTCAATTTTTATTACATCTCACTAGGCCTAACATATTTGTATTTTATTTCTCCATAATAATTATTATACATTGAATAATGGCTATTTATTTATTAAATAAATATCACTACATTATTCACCAATAAATAAAGAAATATTATATTCACTAAATAGAAAAGAAATATTTATTAAATATTCCACTCATATTACATTCTCTCAAATAATTAGTGATGGAATATATGTGATCAAGCATAAATGATTAATTATTAAACCACATTCAAGAATAATATTTATTCAACTTATTAAATAAAAATTAATTATATATTATTTAACAGAGATTTAGGAAACACTTAGTGTGCCACCATCTAGGCCTCTTTCTCAGTTGTATTTGGTGAAGAAGCCTAAATTCCAAGGTTAGCATCTAAAAATGCACCAAGGCACACATATAGAATGAATTTAATTCCACAATGATGTGTTACCTCATACGGATGCTTATTGTGTTATGTAATCCCTTTATCAGGATATCTCAAATCATGCAGGTTTCATGCCAGTGCCATCAACCCATGTGCTCAAGGTCTCCTTCTTTGACATCCTGGAAATAGAACCTTCCTATTGAACTCCATGGACATGGATTTGTTTAGGCTATATAATTTCCATAAAAGGGTCAGAGATATCAATTTTTATCAAAGAACGGAATGGGAAAATCCTTTCTCACATTATTCATTAGTAAAATATTAATCGTGATGCACCCAACATATCCTACCTTACCGAGAACATCTGTCACCATGGTTTTCATCAACACATCAATGTACATGACTCATAACACTCATTAATAATAATATTAAATTATGAGGACTAATACACACGTCCACATATAGAAACATCCAATAACACGTATAAATGTTGATTTCTTACTAGAGGGTATCATTCTCATAATATCCTGCTAGATATTACCAAGGGAGTACACCATAAGAAGTTGCCTCAATGTCCTCTGGGTCTCCACCCCTGATAGCTTGTATAATTTGTGTCCCCCAAATATCATCTGTCTATATAAAATATATTTAAGAATAGTTTAGTGCAACTTCTCGGTTCTAATCATAGTGGGGAACTGCTATGACCTTTTAGTGCGACATCTACTCGTGGGACATTATCACATACAACGTTACACATAAGAACATCCTTGATGTGAAAAGTAGTTTAATTAATATTCAAAACAATTAATACATGTTTTGATAAAGTACATAGAAGTTGGTTCTAGGGAACCAACTCTAACATATTTATCCTTCTCATTTAATTAATGAATATGTCTTCAATTTTGAGGTTAATGAATCTCTTGAAGAGTTTTTAGAGCATATAGCAGACTAAAGTGAAAAAAATATACATATGAATTTAGTCCCTTTGGTATGGGTGTAGTGGTATCATGATCGTATCCAAGAGGAGACATTGTTGTGGGAGTTTGAAATATGGATGTAATGGATAGAGTTGTTCATTGAGGAGAGGATAAATGATTTTCACGAACACAACTCGAGAGAGATAAGCTATATGGTGGGGAGGTATTAACATCCTAAATAATTCTAGATACAAACTTATTTTATTTTTAGCCAAAACCCCAAACCAATTTAAAAAAATTATTATTACAAAAAATTTAATATAAATCAATATTTAAATGTTTTGGAGATATTATTTGAGGATGTATATATGGGGATGGTCTTTTGGGACAGAACGTGGCTTGGGAAAGTGTATTGGGACCCCATAGAGGTGTGGAAAGTGTCGAAATGGGTTGGGAGTCATGTCTTGGAAATTGAGTAATATTTAAGGGATGGATTCTTTTATTTTTTAGAAGTTATTATGTTGAGGAGTATATTTAGGTTCTATAATCATATGGGGATAGTTTTAAGTGAATTTTTTATCTTTTAGGCTTTATCCAATTTTAAAAAAAATCTATGTATAAAATATTTTGAAAAAAATATATTATATGTCTAAAAACTTATATCCTTGAAAGGGTGAAAATAAACATATTATGCATGAAATAAAAATATAACACATGGGGGAAATATTACATATGGACAAAATATATTACATAAAACTTTTTACAAAAGGGAAAAACTATACATAAGGAAATAATATATTATTCTGGATAAATATTTTACATATAAAAAATCTATATATTTTAAATATATTAGGTATGGTGAAGAAGATATTATGTATTGGTTTTTCCTTACGGGGATAACTTTATGAATTATATAAAATGTTATGCATGGGTTTTTATCTATGTAATAATCCTTACATGTATTTATATAAATATTATATATGGATAAAGGATATTTTTTATAGAAATCCACTAAAGGATAAAACCTTATGTGTTATAAAAATATTACATATGTAATTTTATCTATGTAAGATATATTACATGTAAATTAATATATTATTCATGGTAATTTCACTAAGGGAAAACCCATACATATACGAAAATATTAAGTATCATATAAATATATTACATAAGAGGTTTTAATAAGGGAAAACCTTATGTATTATGTATATATATATAGTATATAACAATTTCATTCTAAGTAAAAAACCTTACTCACTAGAGAAAATATTATTTATAGATTTTTCTAAAGTAAAACCTTGTATATGATTTATGTATATTACATATAGAGAAGAAAATGATACACATAAAGGTTTTATAAAGGAAAACCTTTCATGTGATCTTCTATGGGTGATACATAATATATATTTTTCATGGAACAATATTTTGTCAAATTTTTGAAAATTATGGATTTTAATATAATTTGATAAAATATTAATAAAATGTTAAAGACATGCTCAAGTGAAATTATGGATTTTATGACCTTTATAGAAGAAAACTTATCCAGAATAGTTTTCTCATATTTCATTCAATATCTAGGTGAGATATCAACATATTCTCAATATATTCAAGTGTCATTGAATCCCATCTATAGATAAAGAAAAATATATCTTTGTGTATGGATTTTTCTTAGGTTTTCATGCTCTTTCATTGGATTACATTGGTTATGAATTTTTATTCCCTATTACAAGGGTTTTTTCATTCAAAATATATTTTTTCATTTGTTTGATCTTAGTTTAGAAAAATCTATTTAACGAGGAACCTTCTATGAGAATAAGGTATGTGGTCCCCAAGAAATCCCTAAAGTCTTGCTTTTTTTCATGTGTTCATGATGTGTAGTTGAACAGACCAACTTCGAGATTAAAATAAAACATACATAAATGATTTACATTTTAGTTCCTTATAAATAACACCACCTTCTTTCCTTGTGTAGTCTGTTGAATGATATAAGTCCATACATTTGGAAACCAAGTAAGGTGAGCCTTATTTTATAGAAAAATGGAAATTTTAAGCGTAACATGATGGGTTACCTAAATTGAATGATAATATAGAAAGATGAATGTATATTCCATTTAATGATTATTAGGATTTAATGTGTGGTTAATGTTTCATTAGGTCATAGTAACCCATAGTAATAATGGAGCATACTTGGGATGTGTCATGACCCAACCCTACCCAGGCTCGATCCGCAACTACCCCAAGCCCACCTCCATAGTCCAGGGGTTGGCGACTAGTGCCGAAGGCACAATAACTCGGGGAGGCCTTTGCCTATGTACCTGTACACACACACTCATCATACTCAATGCAAATGTGCAGAGTAAAAGAGAAAAGATAAGTAAAGTAATGGGAAACTACTATAAATAAACCACAAAATGAATCACCTGCTAAAAGTACAAAGTAAAAGATGAAGGTACACCGAAAAGAAAAAGGGAAAAACATGCGCCCAACCAAAAAAGGTGCCACAACCTGGAAATAGGTAAACAAAAGAAAAACAGCTAGAAGGGTCCCCCACCTAGAACCTGACTCCGACCACCGCATGCGGTCCCATCTCATGAACTCCTAAGCTCCACTGAAGCCACGACCAACCTGTCTATCATCTGAAAGGGAACACCAAGTGCGGGAAAGCCCAAGCAGGGGTGATTTTAAAAATACTCAGTAGGATACACTGAAGGCTCGAGGGAGAAACAAAGGAGGTACCGAAGGGTGATAAGTAGATCGAACAGGGGAAAGTAAAGGAGTACAACTGAAAGTGAAGGAAAGAGTACAGTAAAGAGCCTAGCTCAACCCAACAAGAGAAAGGAGGTAGACTCGTCCAGACACAAGGAGATGGAATCGGTGAGAAGATGAACTTCTCGTCAAGTCTTCGCAACCTATAGCAGGAGAGTAGACTCATCCAACCATGAGAAGCTAGACACAGAAAGCACGTGTCATACCCTGTGCGTCTTCACCTCTCCTATAGGGAGAGTAACCAAGCCCAAAAAGTGGGTACTAGAACAAGGTATATACATAACCATATGCTCAATCAAGAAGCCCGAACAATATTGTAAGGGGATCTCTATCCCGTAGCTCAACCCAAGAAAGTGAGTAGCCAACAGTAACATAAGTAAACACCATCGATGCCAAGCATCCCGCACGTCTTCCCCGAATTGAAAGTCAAGGGCTCAAATCACCGCACCACGAAACTATCTGCTTTGGGCGGCACTGACTCACCCGCATGGTTTTAGGTCGTGTCACAGGGACGCATCTCGGTGGGGAAAGCGCTCCTCGTACTTGACATTTCTGGGGGAACGTCAAACCACAACTCATCACTACCCCACAGTCGAGAGGTCTCCTCAAAGTCGACAGGCGACCCCCTGCCCAGCCCCGCTGGAGGGTCCCTGGAAGTCGATGGGTCCCTACTACAGGGAGACCCTGCAAGAGTCGACGGGTGCCACATTGCCTGGTCCCGTAGCCAGGTAATCCACTGGAGGGTGACCAATATAAAGTCGGTGATGGTACCACTAACCCAGCCCATTTGGAGGTAACCCAACATCGGGGACCACTGCCCAGCCCAGATGGAGGTAAGCTCGGCATCGGGGACCACTGCCCAGCCTAGCTAGAGGTAAGACCGGCATCGGGGACCACTGCCCAGCCCCGCAGGAGGTAAACCCGGAACTACTCTGGCCATCCCTGTAGGATGGTAACCCACTGTCCATCCCTACTGGATGGTACAACTTGTGAGCCCTGCTTGAAACAACCTCAGTCCTGCTGGAAAAAGCCTATTGGGTAGAGGATCAGTGCCCGCGTGAAGTGTTGGTCACACAAAATCTGCAAGAACTCTACTAGGGAACACGGAGTAATGGGAGAAACTCCCCAGGCCTCTCAGGGTGATCACGCTCCAAGATGCTGAGTCACTGTTGAAGCGGACCAAGATAACTCATCCCAAAATGTGGGTAAAACACCCACACTTTACGAACACCCATAGTCGCAAACGGTGCCGCAGTCCGGTGAAAGGGGAACGGTACTAAAACCCCTTACAGCTGAAGAAACAGAGTAACCAAACCATCTCTGCCGGCCAAAACCATCGAGAATAGAACCAGGGGGAAAACTCAACCCTGCTGGTCAGACAAATGAGCACCAAGCCAGGGGAAGACTCAACCCTACTGTTCAACAAACAAGAACAGAGGAACCCTCTACATCAAGAGAGGTCAAAAGTACGTAAAGAGGAACATGACACGCACATGGGGCCCACACGACGTGTGGCCCCAAGTCAACCCCAACTGAACGCACAAACGTTCTCAGCTACAAACAACCACATGTACCTCCAAGTGTTCCCATATACTCCCAGAGTATACCATGTTCCAGCCCAAAGGCCATCGTGCACATGGCACCCAACTTCAACGCGAAGGCGTAATGTAACAAATCCAACCTGCCACCTCATCAGCCTGGGCATGGTGACTACATCCCTTCAAGCATTACTTCACTCACCTAAGAGTGAATGCGATCACACGCCAAGGGTCTGCTAAAATCACGGTATAAGAACTGCCACTGGTACACCTTTTGTGCTTACACATTTAATAAGATCACGTGAGAGGCTCCGCTCACCTGAACAGATTACAACGTTTTAATCCTCATGAAAAAACCCATGAGATAGACTACTTACTCGCCTGAAACGGTCAACCGGTGAAAAAGGTACTGTTCACTGTACCAACCCATGTGGGGCCCACCGCTAGATCCCAAAACTAAACATACAGGTCACACCAATGCGATCCCCTCGGAATAACACACAGGATTCACTACTCAATCGCCCAAAATGGACACCCGGTGAAAAAGGTATTATTCACCGTAGCCAGGTCGGGTGGGACCCACACCACGTCCCCGAAAAAGGTCGGGCGAACTGCGTCATCATAATGCTCTAGGAAAAACACATCAAAATCACTACTCACTTGAGTGGAACGGATATCCGGAAAAAAAGATACATTTCAGCTTATCGTGCACGAGCGGTGCTACGTGGTACCTGCATCCCGGTCCCGAAACACAACTAATGGATCGCACCGTTGCGATCCTCTCGAAAAAGTACACAAGATGGACTATTCACTTGTCCAAAACCGTTTCCTGGTGATAGAGATGGAAAATCACCATCAACACCCAAACGACACTTGTGGGGCCAGCACCAGCATGCGGAATTAGAGAGGTCAGATTGCACCATTACAATCCCCTCGAAAAAACATCCAGAATCGACTGCTCACATGCCCCGAATGGACGCACGACGAGAAAGTCGCTAAACGCTGCTCGCCGCTCAAAAGACGGGCAGTGGGCTCCATGCCTGATATCTGGTATCAAAGCCTGAAACCACACTGGAAAGCTTCGCCCCGATGCCAGGGTCCCAATGCCGCTGACGATGCTCAAAACGGATGTCAGACGCGTCTGCGCCGTCCAAAACAAGATCCCCCGGAAAATGCCATTCCACTAAAAGACGCGTCTCACCTCCGAGGCCCATCGTTTTAGGAATTAAAAATTCTTGAAACCATCTCAAAACGTTCCCCTCGATGTCTGGAGTTCACTTCCGTAGACGGCATGTAAAACAGACATCCGTAATGAAATTTACAGACGTCCGAAGAGGGGACGAATTCCCCTCTTGGGCTGGACCGGCCGATCCGCTCGGCCTGGGCCGGCCCGGCCCGCAGCGACGACCCATGGCCTTTCCGCGTAGGCCGGTTGTGGACCTGCGATCCATGCGCAGACCGGCCACGAGGGTCCAGTCGTGCCAGCGGCGTGAAGACCCGCCTCCGGCGGGTCTTGTTCCCCTGCGGGGTTGCGCGCCGCGACCCCGATGTTGCGAGTCAACTGGCTCTTCCGCTCCTCGCCACGCGAAGTCGTCGCGGCTGAGGACTCACCGCCGCGCCGAAGGCCGCCCGGAGCCGCTGCTTGGAGCTCCTCCGTACCCGCTCGCCGAACCGCCATCCTGTAAACGCAGCGCCGCCGCCTGAGCCTCGCCAGACCGCCGGAAAACCCCCAGAACTCTTGAAATTCCCGTAAACGTTTCCGGACCGCTGCGGCCTCCTCCGAACTCAGATTCCAATTTTGAAAGATGCTATGGGAAGAAGAAAATGTAAACTACACGACCATGGGATTTTTTTCGAAGATTTAACAGAAAATTGACGTATAAAATTGAATTCAAAGGAAAGTTCGGAAATGAAAACGCAAACCAAAACCTCCTACCTGTTGGGGTCTTGCCCGATGCATCACGGAGGGTCCATCACCGTGCCGCTGCCTTGCTGGAGGGGGGAGGGGAGGAGGGGTTGCCGCCTGCTGTTTTCCAGGTGAATAAGGAGACGAAGAAGAAGCAGAGGGAGGGGTGGGTTAAGTGTTTAAATAGAAAACTCTTAACCACCCGCCCGTCGGCCTGAACCCGAACTCCTGAAGAGGTCATTATTAAGCCTCCCCTAGGCTAAAAACCACGCTCTGAATGTAATGGCGGTCTCAGAATTTTAATCTGAGGCCCCATTCAAAAGTTATAAAACTGAACGCCCAAAGACTCGAAATTACAAAAATGCCCCTAGGGCCATTTTTCACAGACGGGCCGTGCCCGCAAAACTTACACCCCTCCTAGGGTAAACGGCACGCTCCGGACACAACGATTCTCTCGGTTTCCCAATCCGAGCAACTGTTTAAGAGATACTTGAGTTAAGATGTTAAACAAATAAATTAATTTTTTAATTTAACCGTTTCACGTTCCAAAAACGAGTGAGGGGTCCAAACGTCCCGCGATGACATGTTTTATGTCATTCCTACGGTAAACACCACATTCCAGACCCATCCATACACTCGGATTTCGGATCTGAAGTACCATTTAGGCATTATCCAATTTATTTGTCTTTCTTAGTGTGAACGCACTAAAAATTTAATTCTAGCCACTCTGGGGCTCGGAATCGCACGCCATCTGAAGGAGCTTCTCTGGAATATCATCATGATTTTTCCAAATTCTTTCACAGCAAAAACTGGGTTCTTACATAATGGGTTAGTGACCCTACCTAAAATAAATGAAAAAAATTAGGCTTGGGAAATAGTATCCCTTTACTTGTAAAAGAAATGTAAAAATTATATGACTAATTAATGTATAAATATGATGATATATATATGTATGACCTATTTCCTAGTTATGGTGCTCTTTCCCCTGATGATATACAACAAATTTTTATAGAGGGGGGATCTTCCCCCTAATGATATATTACTTTTTTCTAGGGTGGGTTGTCTTCCCCCAGATGATATATGACTTATTTCTAGGGTGGGGTTCTCTTCCCCCTAATGATATATGACTTGTTTCGAAGGTGGGGGTACTCTTCCCCTAATCATATATGACCTATTCCAAGTGTGGGGTTATCAAACCTATGATGACATATGACTTGTTTATAATGAATATGCACTAAAATGAGTTGAGTCATATCTTACAACTACCTAGAATCATAGAGTAAGATTTTCATGAGAGAAATACCATACCATACAATGTGTATATATCATAAATGAAGCATGAGAAGATTAAATTTCCACTATCATTGTGAATTATAGGAAATAAAATATATGTATTAATGGGATTTGAATGATTTCATCTACCACATCTCTACCTCTCATCTTCTAAAATTCATTATGGATTCTATATATTTATTGAATAATTCAATAAAGAACACTATAATACATTTTAATGTACAATCTCAATGATATGAAGATATATATTCTTGATATGGATAACACTCTTTATTAAATAAAGAGCATTGAGCTCACCTATAAAAGGGAACATTTACCTCATATTGGTGTACTCATTTGTTTTCAATAACTATAGAAGATCTCTTCTTCCAGGTATATTTTTAAACACAAAATGAAGGCACATTCACCCCTTTGGTGCATGGTAATCCTCAATATATGATATGGGATCTAAGGTTATTATTTTACCTATGAAGGTAGGGATATTCATTTATTTATTAGGTGATTTTAATTAATCTTACACCATCAATGTGGAGGATACTACAATCACATTCTAGTTATGTTTTATTGTTCAAATTCTATACACATTGAATATTTTAAGATAAATAGATTTGTTTCTTGGGTTTTTTTAATACCAATGATTATAGGATGATCCCCTAATACCCATTAGTTATATTAGACCCTTGTTATTCATAAAATCATAGTTTAAATTCTTTTGGTTTTTTGAATTAATTGATATGATAATGTGTTATCATTTTATAATGATATATGATATAAATAAAATATATATTTTTGATCATTCATAACCTTTGACCGGATTATATCGTAAGTTATGATTATTTCATGAAAAATGTGGATGGTTTCCATCGATGTTTGGTTATGGGTTATTGAGGGTGGTTTCAAAATCATTTTCATCTGGTTCAACATTTTTGTATCTAATTGAAACTCCCAATAGTTTCCACATCTAGGAAAATTCATGGACCTGCTTCTCAAAGGTAGGCCATCATTTGGGGGTTTTAACCCAATGACACTTAGAAACTCACATTGGTTGAGAGGATGGGAGGTCAGGATAATTTCACCCTTTTAGAGGGTAATTATTTCCTATTCTAAGGATCTATTATAGATTTTAGATATGTTCATGAAATACTTCCAAAGACCCAATACAGAACTGGTTACCCCTATTCCATGGACTTTATCAATACCATGTGTTGAAAGGAAAAACTGTGTGTGTCATAGGTTCACCATTATTCACTTGTTTATTTATAATTATTTAGTTAATATACATATTCGTGATCTTTGGTGTTTATCTCTATCTAGGGGTGGTTGGTGTCTTGTAGATGGGATTTAACCTCTATGAGGAATCCTATATATATTATGATTACAAGAATCAAAACCTATATAGTTCATTTAATATTGTTTAAGATCGTGTAATAGGACTATGCTACATAGTCTAACATCCAGCGATACGGATGTAAATATAAGGCTAAATCCTTGAGGATGCATCCTATATATCCTATTAAGATAAGAATTAGAGTTCATAGAGTTCATGTTATGGTCACTTGTTTCAAAAAATATGCAATAATAGAGCCTCACATGGGAATTATTCTTTTAAGACTACCATGAATTGCCTCAACGAGAGTATTACCGTTTGAGTGAAGATGAGATGTAATCGGACATGCATCCCCAAGAAGGGACCACACTAGGTGAATATTTATCATGTTATTGGTATAATCATGGATAGTCTCTAACAAAATGTGAGTCATGCTTAGTTTTTGAGACAATAGACTTTAGAAGATTTGACACATCTCATGAGAGAAAATTTGTATGGGTCTTCCAAGTTAAAGTTTCCTTTAGAGAGGTATAATCACCAATCTCATGGAGAGTATGGTATGGACCTTGGGACTTAGGAAGGCATCCTATGTTTCTTATTTATAACAGGAATCAAAGTCCTCATATTTTAGTTCATCCCTAACATGTTGATGATTTTAATGTATTTTTGGGTATGTTTAGGGATTACACTCAAGAGGATGCTCGTGTATAAACCCACCTCCCATCCACTGATAGATGAGGAGGTATTATAGAATCATATGAGGATTTGGGATCTATGAGATAAGGTAATTGAAATATAGAGGGACTTACACCAGGTTGGATTTCCATTGGATATTGGGACTTATAAAGGTGTCATACATGTCATTTGTTTGATAGGAATTAGATTTCTTATAGTTCAATTTGATCCTAACCCGCAGATGGGATGGAAAAGGTGATTACACTTAGATAAATTATTATTATCACAAAGGTTTAGGAAGGTTAGTGACTTGTATATGGATAGATTCCAATGTAACATATTTATTCTTTATCTTATGGAGTATAGATATAAATGATGAGCATAAACGGTCTATCGAATATATTGGGTATGACACATAGGCCCATCCAATAGAATGGCATTAATAGGGTGACATGAGTGTATAATCCTAACCCATTATGGAAACTCCCTTGTAAATTGGGTACTCAGAAAAAGGTTCTTGGTTGAGGGTTTACATGGTGTATGTCCATGTGAGTCTACCAGATGAAGTTGACATGTCATAATGTGTCTCCATAACATGACCTGGGTGTCTGCTCGATATGTCCTGATTTTTTTCCTAACTTGTCTACAAATATGATTGAAACTTTATGAGTGTATTATTGACATTCCTTGAGATCATGTATGACCTATTTGGAGTGTAGTCCTAACATTCCTTGAGTGTATATCTAACACTTCCTAAGTGTCTATCTGATAATGTTAATGAAGGACCCCGGAACACCCTAAGAGGGGAGGGGTGAATCTGGGTGTCAATTGTTTCTCTTAAACTAATGGATTGTGTTCCCATAGCAGTAGGAACCTGTTAAACCTATCTAAAGAGGAAGTGAAGAAAACAAACAATCACTTGCAAAGAAATGACAAACCAATTTTACTTGGTTAACCACTAAGGGCTATGTCCAAGGAGCATACACTGATAGTTTGATGGTCATACCAAAAACCACTAATCTTCACAAGTTATGGATTAAAATATTTTACCACATTCACTCTATTCTAGGAGAACTTCCTTTACATGTTTTTAGGGACAGTGCACCACATCCCTCAAATCACTTAAACGGACTCTACCTTGATCGCTGTATTGGAAGAATATTTACTCTATTTATCAACTTGAAGGTCACTTCAGTTGTTTAGAATTAAATAATGCATCCTCAGCTCTAAATAGATGCTCTGCTAAAGTCTCATTATCACCCACATATGTAATTTACATTACCACAAAATGATAGGTTATGGAAATTTATTTTTCAAACTGATCTGGTCAATTTTCTAGATTTCCTTGGTGTTCTGTGTATCCCTCTACCTCTTCTACATACTGATTAGTGGGTATAGTTCACATATCACCTCTTCTGCATACTAATTTTGTTTTCATGTACCATATATCCCCACAACTTACTTCCCTGATCTACCATGTGCTTTCTTATTTCCTCCGAAAACTATCCTACTCCACATAATGCATGTACTCCTCATACCAGCTTCATATACTACCTCCAAAAACCACCTTCTAAAAACATCATATGCTACGTTAACTACATATGATTCATACACAACTTGGCATACTCCATGTAATTCCTTTTTCTACCACATACTGCAAGATCTTCCTCCAAGAACCGCACTCTCTTTCATGGATTGTTTTCTCCTCTAAAAATCAGTTCTTCCAATGTAGAGTTTCCTTCCCGCAAACCGTGGAGGACTTCTCCAAATTCCTATTGAAATTTTTAATCATCATTCGATGGTATAAATGAAGGGGATTAATTCTCCTTATATTAGAAAAAATAGATCTGAAGAATATGATTATCCAAGATTTACCAAATCGTTGATTTGGTATAGCCTTCACTATGTATCTCTCTTGTCCCATGAACCACATAAATCCTTCGAACCTCCAACATTCAATGTACCACATGCCTTCACCATGAACTGTCACCGCAAACCATTTTTGGTTCTATGAACTACTCCACATATTGTTCCTCCTTCCTGGTATACATTCATGATCCCATCCCGGACATGGTACATGGCCTATGTTTCAGGCTACCTAGTTCTCTCCCTTTACTGAATTCCTTCACCATTCTTCATTCCATATATTCCTATGAACAGATTCTTGATTTTGAGGCCCCAAAATTTTCAAACACTGGGAAATATATCCACCTTAAATATTGCTTTCATCCTCAATCATATGAACACAATCCTTGAAAACTCCCTTGTCATCAACATACATATTGACAAAATACACAAACCATACTCCATTATATCAACAAACAGCCTTGGTTCCAACAATCTCCCCCTTTGGGTTTATTGTCAATATCCAAATTAATTCACTGAAGTACTAGAAACAATCTAATCTTGAAACTTCAAGAAACAATTCAGTCAAAACTCTACGTCTATGTGAGTAGTTCTCCATGTAGAAAACAAGAGAGAGGATATTAATTGAGTTCTCATGTTGTTATTTTCTCTCCCATGGTTGCATTACTGACTTTTTCTATTCTCCATCTATCCTGTATCTAGAAAAAAACAATTTACTCTATTCTTTTTCTTAGTGAATTTTTCCATCTCACCCATTGAAAAAAAACCCAAAGAACCAAATATATACATGTAGATCTAAAAAACATTCTCTCCATAGATTGTATCTCCCTTATAAACCTACATCACTTATAAAAACATATTAAAATAATTAAAACAACTACGGAGAGAGGAGTATCGTGAACTCCTTTTGCAGTACGAGGTGGTTAAACACCGAAGATCAATTGATGTTTATGAAATAAAGCCACTGCTAGTGGATTGGTTAGAATATCAGTCACTTTCTCATCAGTTCCCACATGATTCATTTTAATCACACCTTGTTCAACTTTCTCCTTGATGAAGTGATATCTGATTTCAATATGTTTTGTATGATAATGTTGAACATGATTCGTTTTAAGATCAATTATGCTCTTGTTATCATAGTAAATCACCTTTGGTTGTTTCACCTTATCACCACTATCAGTCAGTTTATGTTTCATCCAAATTAACTGAGTGTATGCCTTTGTGGGGGATATATATTCATCTTTGGAAAACTAAGAGATATACATTCCCATTTCTTTCTTAACCAACCCACATATTTCTTCCTGATATAAAATGCTCCACCACTGGTGGAATTTATATCCACAACATCTCCATCCATGTCAGTATAAAAAACTGCTAATAATTTACTATCTCTTCCTATATAAAAGTATCGCCCATAATTATGTGTACCGTGAACGTACCTCATGATTCTTTTCACTTCCTCCATATGTTCTTCATTTGGATTACTCTGAAAACGGGCTTTTAAATATGTTTAAATGATAATATTCAGTTGTGTTTTAGTTAGGTTTAATAGGATTCCAATGATTCTCATGTACATTGTGGGATCTACAGATGTCCCAACCTCATCTTTTCCCAGTTTTTTTTACAACTGCAATTGGTGTAAACATTGGTTTGGATTCATGCGTATTAAATTTCATCAGCTGCTCTCCTGCATATTTGTTTTGAGAAATAAAAGTGTATTCCTTCCACTATATCACTTGAAGCCCCAAGAAGTATGTTATCTCACCAATCATAGAAATCTCAAATTATAATTTCATGTGATTGGAAAATTCATCCACTGATCCCTACCTGCATCCACTAAAAAGAATTTCATCAACATATACCAGCACCATGAACTGATCCTTTGGAGAATTCATCACAAAGATATTGTGATACACTCCTCCACTTTTGAATTCAGGATTCTTTATATATGAATCTAGCCAGGAGTACAATGCTCCTGGAGCCTACTTTAGACCATAAAGTGCCTTTTTTAATTTGCATACTTTCATTTCATCATTACCAAACAGAAACCCCATTGGTTGTTCAATATAGACTTATTCATCAAGAACTCAATTTAAGAATTTTATCTTGACATCCATTGGATACACTTTATATCTACTTTGGAATTCCATTCCAAGAAATATCCCTATTGGCTCCAGTCTATCCACTAGAGAAAATGTTTCTTCAACATCAACGCATTCATTCTATAAATACCCTTTCCACACTAGTCTCACCTTATTTCTGAACACATCACCATGCTTGTGGAATTTATTCATGAAAATACAATTTGTACAAATCACATTGTGATTTTTGGGTCTTTTAACTAGATCTCATGTTTCATTCTTTTTAATCAGGTCCATCTATTTGTTCTTGGATTTAACCCATGATTAATCCTTTGCAACTTCATCAAATGATGACGGTTCCAAAACTAACAGAAATGCAGATTGAGTATTATTCTTCATTTTCCTTGTTTGTGTGGGTGCAACCCAATCCTCGATAATTTTGGCTTGATCAATCTATACTCTTCGATTTCTCTTTTAAGGTTCAACTGAATTATCTCCATCCATGGTTTCCCCTTCTGATTCTTCTTCAGAGTCAACATCTAGTTGTGACTCCTAAGTGTTTTTCACACCTTCCTCCACTTCTATATTTGGATCTTTTCTATGTTCACATTCTTCTTAATTTTCTATCACATCAACATAAGAATTATTTGACACATTTTTTGTTTTATCTTCAATGATATTTACATCGATTCTTTACACAATTTTTCCAAGATTCTTATTGAATCATTTTTAGGCTTGTTTATTCATTGACTATCCAAGGAATATCCCTTAATCTTTCGTATCCCTATACTTGCCTTTATTTCCTTCATTATTTCTGATAAAAAGTTTACATATAAAAATGGTAAATTACTTCAAAGAGGGATTTATTCCATGAAAAAACTCACAGGGCATCTTGGTTTCAGCCATGTAAAGCCTTCTTCACTTTTTAATATATACTACAACTTGAACGGACTCTTTCCAATAATGTCAAGAGATACGTCTCTCAATCATCATAGTTTTGGACATACTCTTCACCTATCGATTCTGGCACTCAACAAATCTGTTTTTCTGTGGGGTTCTAACAATAGCCACCTGATGTTGAATTTCATGTTTCTCCATGTAATTTTCAAACTCAATTGAGTTATATTCTCCTCCATTTTCATATTTCAAAAAATTTATGGGTTTTCTAGTATCATTCTTAGTGATTCAATGATATGTTTTCATACCGTCAATAACTTGATGTTTCCTGTGTATAACCATCCCACTGTCATTCTACTATAATAATCTATAAAAAGAATGAATTACATTTCTCTATAAGTTCCAGCAATATATATCGCACCACAAACATCGGTATGAATAAGATCAAGAAGATTTTTTTCTATTTTATTATTTGGATGATACGAACTGCACCCCAACTTTCCTTGCATGCAAGAATAACAAGTATACTCCTGTTCACACTTCAAATTTGGGATATCCATGAAAATATTCATTTTAGATTTATTTTCCATATTCATTTGATTGATGGGCCCCAATATCTAATTCCATAAGTTGTTTTCTTATTCAACGGTCATGTAGAAAATATTTTCTTTACTCTCAACCTGATACAAGTTACACTTTATCCTACATCCTTTCATAAGAGAATTCCATGTCTTTACAATTATAGTACACCCCTTCCGATTGAATGTCATAATAAGACCTGAGTAACAGAGTTGACTCAAACTTAGGATATTGTGACGTAATCCTTCCACATAAAGAACTCCAGTCTTCTTCAGTTCAACATTATCTAGTTCTGTATTTCCACTTCCTTTTATCTTAAGAGCATCATCATTACCAAACCTCACTATTCCATTGACATTTTTCTCTATGTTCGTTAATAGGTAAGCATTTCTTGTCATATGGGATGAACATACACTGTCAAGAATCCAACTTTTATTGTTCTTGGTAGCTTTGAGAGCTACTTTTGCAAAGTTATATTTCTCAATTTTCTTCTTTTCTTTCCATGAGATATTGGATTGAGTATAGGACACTGATGGCCTTTCAATTATATCTTCCTTGTACACAGGTTCTTCATATCCATACTCTTCTTCTAAAAGAGAAAACCTATTTTATATAGAAACACTATTTGGTTGAAGAGTATTGACCTATCTTAGAGCATTGTAAGAATTTATCTTGTCATACCTATGCCTGCAATACATAGATTTATGGATATAGTAAGAATAGTAAAAACAATGTAGGATATGAAATCAGTCTCTTTTGTTAACTTCCCAGATCATCCTCATTCAAATAGCTCCTTCAGTCTTTGTAATATGACATGGTATGGCCCAGATAGCCATAGAACTGACACTTCATGAGAGGAAATATCTTCTCACTTTGATTCCTCCTCATGTCTCTCTCATTAAGAAAATATTTTGGTGGCCTATCATTTCTAGATACCAAAAGATAATTTTCAATTCTCCTTTCATCTTGAATTGAGGGTTTTATATTCAGCACTTTAGGGGACTTTTCAAACTATCCATCTTTCACCTTGCCATTATTTTGGCCCATCATATTTCAAGTATTCGATGTTTCAACATCGCAACTGATTCCACTGTTACACATGCAGCCAAGTCTTTGTTCATTCATAATATTTTCAACTCCATGGGAACCTCACTTAGATCTCTCTAGAAACTCAACATCTGAGAATTTTCCGAATTGGATTTTCTTCTTTGCTTATTTTGAAATTGATTCACATTCAAGTTTACTTCTCAGAGTAACAACATCTTACTCCATACCCTCAATAGTTTTGGATTTCTCTTCTAGTCTATAGGTAAGTTCATTGAAGAACTTTCCCTGTTATTCAATTCTGAGTTTTAGTTTCCCAACATCTTCTATGCTTTCAAGGATTTATGACTGCACTTTTACAAATTCCTCCTGTTATTCAATATCCACTTCAAGATGATCAAAATATTATGATGACCCTTCCACAATTCTTTTCAACCCATTTCATATCTTACATTTATTATCAAGCTTACCAAAAGAAACCTTAAGTTGCAACTTGGGATAGGCATAAGTGGTAAACTGATTATCACCAACCTTATCTTTTCATGGTTTTGGGTTTTCAATTATATCCATCATGGAAGCACGGTTCCCATATTTGAATTATAATTCCACTTCCTTAAAGAGTTTGTTGTCCTCATCTTATTCTTCATTGAAAAATCTCTTTTGTTGATATTTATTTCCATATTTGAAGTATATATTTTTGGAAAACCATTTCTGAGGATTTTAAATGTATCCATCTTCACTTTCTTCATCATTGAACTTTCTTTTTCATTGAGAGGCAATGTTCCCAACTCTTCCAAAGAGAAAAAAATCTAGAGGTATCTTGCCTTCTAATTTCCCTGCCCCATTATTACATTTCTTGGAAATTAAAGAAAGAATTTATTTTTTCTCATCATCTTTATGAATGCTATCTCCTGAAATTTCAAATTTTTCCATGGATTTGAATGCCATTTCCTTACTTACATGAGTTTCTTCATCTTTTATTTTGACTCTCATCTCATATGCCACCAGGCTACTTAACAGATCATCTAGAGAATCTTTAGAAATATCCCTTCCTTCAAGAGCATAAACCTTTTCATTATAGAGGGGGTGAAGTCTTATCAAGATTCTATTTACAATATCAATGTCTTTGATCTCTTCACCAATCCCTTGAATTTCTCCTACAACTTCGGTAATTCGATTGAAGAAATAATCTAAATTTTCATCAGTTTTCATCTTCATATCATCAAACCTATTGTGTAAAACATGGAGTTTCACCTCCTTCACATTGTTGTCACCTTCATAAATATTCTCCATTTTCTACCACATAGACTTTACTGATGTACAGTTCATCACCTTCAGATATATTTGATAAAAAGGAGTTCAGTTAGAGCGTTATGTTCTTTAGCATCAGCTTTCATCATTTTCCTATCTGTAATGGTCATAAGTAGACTCATTGGATCAATGACCTATATTCATTATACAGTGGAAAAAAAAGGCATCCATTCAAAGAGATCATAGTTTATATCTCATCATGTTCTTTCATATCTGAAAGTTACTTACATCAAATAGAGGAACTCTCTTGACATTAACTGTATTCTTCATGTCATAAAAGCATGATAGATTTAACACCAGCAACATTTACAATTTGATACCACTTGAAGGACCCAGAAACACCATGATAGGGGAGGGGTGAATTAGGGTGTCAAATTTTTCTATTAAACTGATGAATGGTAGGAACCTATTAAGAATTTTTTAAGATGAAGTTTTGAAAAAAAACAATCACATGAAAAGTAATGACACAACAATTTTATTTGGTTCAATAATAAGGGATACATCTATGGAGCATACACTGACAGAGTTCTGATCGTACCAAAAACCAATAATCTTCACAAGTTTTGGGTTATAAGAGTTTAGCACAGTCACTATGTGACGGGGACACTGCCTTTAGAAGGTTTTAGGGATATCATATTGTGTCTCGGAGATCACTTCTACTAACTCCCCCTTGCTAACTATGTTGGAAGAATCTTTACTCAGTTTATCAACTTAAAGGTCGCTTCAATGGTTTAGCATTAAATCGGGCATCCTCAATGGTAAATGGATGCTCTTTTGAAGTCCAGTTATCACCCATAAGTGTAATTTAATTTCCTGCACATTGATGGGTTAGGGAAATTAGTTTCACAAATATATTTTGTTAATTTTCAGGCTTCCTTGGGTGTTCCATGTACCACTCTACCTCCTCTATATACTGAGTAATAGGTATGGTTCACGAATCAACTCCTCCGCATACCACTATTGTTTTTGCGTACCTTCCATCCCCACCACGTATTTCCCTTCTCTACCGTGTACTTCCTTATTTCCTCTGAAAACTATCCTACACCATATACTATATGTGATCCATGTATAAGCTCCATATACTACCTCTGAAAACTACATTATGCAAAAAACCCCTCTTACATGAACAACCTCTGCTCCGCACACAACCATACTTACTCTATGTATTTCATTGCACTACAGCATTCTGCAAGATCTTCCTTTTTTAACCACACTCTCTTCCAAGGACTATTTTCTCTTCTATATATTAGTTCTTCTTTTGTGGAGTTTCCTACGCACGAAATGCTCCATACTTCTTGAGAATCCTCCCATATTTTTTAATCCTTATTATATGGTGTAAATGAAAGGGATTACTGCTCCTTATATAGGAAATATGGATCTGAATAATATGCTAATCCAAGATTTACCAAATCCTTGATTTGGTATAGCCTCCACTGCATACCTCTCTTGTCCCGTGAAATGAAAAAATCCCACGAACCTCTGGCATTCCCCATACCGGATACCTCTGCCGCAAACCATTTTTAGTTCCATGAACCACTCCACATACCATTCCTGCTACCTAGTATGTGGTTGCGGACCGATCCTAGACATGGTACGCAGTCCATGTCCCAGGCTACACAGTTCTCTCACTTTTCTGAATTCCTTCTCCATTCTTCATGTCATACATTCCTATGAATAGATTCTTGATTTTAAGGCCCCAAAAATTGGAAAACACTTGGAAATAATGTCTCCTTAAATTCTGCTTTTAGCCTCAATCATATGACCACATTTTTTGCAAACTCCCTAGTCATCCTTATCCATATTGATAACAAGAACAAACCGTGCTCCATTATTATCAAGGAAAAACATTGGTTCCAACAATATCTCCTTTAGGTTTATTTACAATCTTCAGATAAATTCACATAATCACTAGCCACAAAGAAAACCTAAAACTTCAAGAAAAAATTCATCCAGAAATCTAATTCTACATGAGCAGTGTTCGGTGTAGAAAACAGGAGAGAGGAAATGAATTGAGTTCTCAGGTTGTTCTTTTCTCCCCCGTAGTTTCGTTGCGGAATTTTTATATTCTCCAACTATCCTATATCCAGAAATAAAACAGTTCACTCTCTTCCTTTTCTCGGTTAATTTATCCATTCTCCCCCACTGGAAATAAACCCAAAGAACTGAATCTAGACATGTAGAGCACAAATACATGCTCCCCATAGATTTTATATATCCCACAAACCTAAATCACTTCCCTAACCAAATTAAAACGGTTAAAATAACTGGGGAGAGGGGATTCATGTGACCTCCTTATGAATTAGGAGGTATTTGAACACCGAGGTTCAACTGATGTTTCTCAAACACATCCACTACCAGTGGCTTGGTTAGAATATCATCCACTTGTTCATCAGTTCCCACATGATCCATTTTGATCACACCTTGGTCAAATTTCTCCATGGTGAAGTTATATCTGATTTCAATATGTTTCATATGAGAATGTTTAATAAGATTCATTTTAAGATCAATTTCCCTCTTGTTGTCACAGTAAATCACCATTGGTTATTTCACCTCATCACCAATGTCAGTCAATTGCATCTTCATTCAAAGTAACTGATTACACACCTTTGTGGAGGATATATATTCAGCTTCGGTAGTACTAAGAGATGTACTTTCCTATTTATTTCTTAACAGACCAACATTTCTTCCCAATATAGAATGCTCCAACATAGGTGGAATTTTTATCCACAGTATCTCCAGCCCAGTCAGCATCAAGAAATGATGATAGTTCACTATCTCATCCTATAACAAAGTATAACACATAATTATATGTACTATGAATGTATATCATGATTCTTTTCACTACCGCCATATGTTCTTCCTTTGGATTACTCTGAAAACGGTCCACTAAAAATGATGCAAAGACAACATTTGGTTGTTTCGTTGTTAGGTATAATAGGGTTCCAATGATTCTCATGTGCATTATGGGATCTACAGATGTCTCATACTCATGTTTTCCTAGTTTTTTTCCAACCAAAATTGGAGTCGGGGTTGGTTTGGAGTAATGCATATTATATTTCATCAGTAGCTCTCCTACATATTTTTTCTGAGGAATACAACTATAGTCCTTCCTCTATATAACTTGTATCCCCAAAAAGGTATGTGATCTCACCAATCATATACATCTTAAATTATTATTTCATTTGATTGTAACATTCATCCACTTATCCCTTCTTGCTTCCATGAAAAATAATGTCATCAATATGTTCCAACAACACGAACTGGTCCTTTAGATAATTCTTCATGTAGAGATTGTGATCCACTCCTCCTATTTTAAATTTGATATTCCTTATATATTAATCTAACTGGTATTAAAATGATCATGGATCCTACTTCAGACCATAAAGTGGCTTCTTTAATCTATATACTTTCGTTTCATAATTACCAAGATAAAACCCCACCAGTTGTTCAATGTGAATTTATTTTTCAAGAATGCCTTTTAAGAATGTTTTCTTGAAATTAATTTGATACACTTTATATCCTCATTGGATTTCCATGGATAGAAATAGCCTAATTGACTCCAGTATAGCCACTGAAGAAAATGTATCTTCAAAAATGATTCCTTCAATCTGTAAATACCTTTTACAAACTAGTTGCACCTTATTTTTTATCATTTATCCATGATCATTTAATTTATTCATGAAAATCCAATTTTTACCAATCACATTGTGATTTTTGGATCACTAAACTAGAACCCATGTTTCATTATTTTTAATCTAATACAGGTATTCATTCATGGCTTTAACCCATGATTAATCCTTTGTAGCTTATTCAAATGAGGATCGTTACACCACTAATGAGAATGCAGATTGAGAATTATTCCTCAATCTCATTGATTGTGTGGGTGTTGTCCAGTCCTTGATAATGTTGTATTGATCAATATCTACTCTTCGATTTATCCTTTGAGGTTCAACTGAATTCTATTCATCCACGGTTTCCGCTTCTGATTCTTCTTTATAGTTAACATCATGTTGTGACTCTGGAGAGTTTTGTACACCTTCCAAAACTTTTTTATTTGGATCTACTCTATGTTCACATTATTCTTCATTTTCTATCACATTAGCATAAGAATTACTTTAGGAATTATATTTTATCTTCAATGATCTTTACATCACAACTTTCCACAATTTATCCAAGATTATTCTTGAAGCATTTGTAGGCATTTCTATTCATTTAATATCTGAGTAATATTCCTTTATCTGCCATATACCCATACTTTCCTTGATTTCCTTCTCTTTTTTTGATAAAACGTTTAGTTATGAAAACGTAAATGAACTTCAAAGAGGGATATATTCCATGACACAACTCATAGTGTGTCTTGGTTTCACCCATGTAAATCCCTATTTAATTTTGAATATATACTGCAGCTTTAATGGCCTCTTTCCAATAATGGCGAGATATATAGCTTTCAATCAGAATAGTTCTAGCCATACAGTTCACTTATAGATTCTGGCAGTCAACAAATCCATTTTTCTATGGGGTTCTTACAGTATCCACCTCATATTGAATTTCATGTTTTGTCCTGGTAATTTCCAAACTCAATTGAGGTATATTCTTCTCCATTGTCAGATTGCAGAACTTTGATGATCTATCTAGTATCATTCTCAGCGATTCGAAGATATGTTTTCATACAATCAAGAACTTGACCTTTCCTTTGTATAACCATCACACATGCCATTATCCTATAATCATCTATGAAAATAACAATGCTCCATTCTCCATTCATTCCAGCAACATTTATCAGACCAGATACATCTATATGAATGAGATCAAGAGAATTTGATTCTCTTTTCTTATTTGGACGATACAAACTACACATGAAATTTCCTCGCATGAAATCATCAAAAGCCTTCTCCCATTCACACTTCAGATTTGGGATATACTTTACAATCTTCATTTTAGATATCTTTTCATATCCTATTGATATATGTTCCCCAATCATTGATTCTATAAGTTGATTTCTTCTTCAATGATCATGTAGAAAATGTTTTCTTTACTATCAACCATATGCAAGTTACGCTTTTTCCTCTAACCTTTCATAAGATAATTCTATTTCTTTTCTCCTATAGTACACACCTCTTGATTGAATTTCATAATAAGAACTAATTCATAGAGTTTACTCACACTCAGGATATTTTGATGCAATCCATCCATATAAAGAACTTTAGTCTTCTTCAACTCACCTTTATAGAGTTCAATATTTCTATTACCTTAGATATTAAGAGCACCATAATTACCGAGCCTCACTATTCCATTGACCATTTTCATGATATTCATTAATAGGTATGCATTTCCCATCATATGGGATGAACATTCACTATCATGAATCCAAGTGTTTTTGTTCTTGGTAACTTTGAGAGCTACTTCTAAAAAGATAAATTTCTCAATTTTATTCTTTTCGTATAATGAGATATTGAATTGAGTGTAGGAAACTGATGTACTTTTAATTATCTCTTCCATGTACATAGATTCTTCATATCCATACTCTTCTTACAAAGGAGAAAACTTTTTTGAAATAGTTACACCATCTAGTTGACGAGTATTGACCTGTATCTGAGCATTGTAGGAATTTCTCTTGTCATACCTCTACCTACAATACACAACTTTATGGAAAAGTTAGAATAGTGAAAACAATTTCCATATACATTTTTTCTTCTATAAGATGTATGATGTGAAATCTGTCTCCTTTGTGGAATTCTCAGATCTTCCCCATTCAAATAGTTCCTTAACTCTTTACTATACGACATGGTATGGCCTAGATATCCATTGAACTGACACTTAATGAGACGAAATTTCTTCTCACGTTGATTCCTCCTCATGTATCCCTCATTAAGAAAATAGTTTGGTTGTGTATCATTTCTGGATACCTGAGGAAAATATTCAATTCATATTTAATCTTGAATTGAGGGTTTCTTATTCAGCACTTAAGGTGACTTTTCAACCTATCCATATTTCATATTTCCTTTATTTTGTCTCATCTTATTTCTAGTATTCAATTTTTTGACATCACAACTAATTCCACTATTACCCATGCATGTAGGTCATTGCTCATTCAGAATATTTTCAACTCCATCAGAAACTTTCTTAGATCTCTATAGAAACTCGACATCTAAGAATTTTCAAAATTGGATTTTCTTATTTTCTTCTTTTAAAATTGATTAACTTTTAATTTTACTTATTTGATTAAAAACTTCTTCCTCTATACCGTCAATAGTTTTGGATTTCTCTTCGATTATAGAGGTAAGTTCATTGATGACCTTTCCCTATCATTCAATTCTGAGTTTTAGTTCCACAACATCTTCTATTCTTTCAAGTATTTATGACTTGACTTTCAAAAATTCCTCTATCCATTTAATTTCTACTTCAAGATGATCAAAATATTATGATGAATCTTCCACAATTCCTTTCCACTCATTTCATCTCTTACATTGATTATTAATCTTACCAAATGCATCCATAAGTTGAAACTTGGGATTAGAATTAGTGGTCAACTAGTTATCACAAGCCTTATCTTTTAATGGTTCTATTTTTTCAATTATAGCATCCATGGAAGCATGGTTCCAAAATATGAGTTTTGTTTCCCCTTCCTTAAAGAGTTCATTGTCATCTTCTTCTTCTTCACTGAAAAAACTCTTTCGTTGAAATTTATTTCCATATTTGAAGTCTTTATTTTTGAAAAACCTTTTCTGAGGATTTTAAATGTCTTCTTCTTCACTTTCTTCATCATTGAACTTTATTGGCCATCGAGAGGCAATGTGCCCAACTCTTTCACAGAGAAAACAATCCAGAGGTATCTTTCCATCAAATTTCCATGTTCCCTTCTTGATTTTCTTGGAAATGAAAGAAATAATTCCTTTTCCTCATAATCTTCATCAAAACTATCTCCTAGAATTTCCAATTTTTCTTTGGATTTTAATTCCATTTCCTTACATGAGTTTTTTTATCTTCTGGTTTGACTCTCATCTCATATGCCACAAGACTGCTTATCAGATCATTGAGAAAATGTTTGGAAATATCCCTTCCTTCAAGAGATAAAACCATTGCATTATAATGGGGTGGAAGTATTCTCATGAATATATTTACAATATAAATTTCTTTGATCTATTTTCCAAGACCTCAAAATTCTCCTACAACTTTAGTAATTTGATTGAAGAAAGAATTTTCATTTTCATCAGTGTGTATCTTTATATCATCAAACATATTGTGTAAATATTGGAGCTTAACCTCCTTCAATTTTATGTCACCTTCATAAATATTATCTAGTTTCTCACATATACTTTGATGATATACAGATCATCACCTTCAGATATATTTGATCGGAAAGAGTTACGGTTAGGGAATTCTATGCTTTAGTATCAACTTCCAACATTTTTCAATCTTTATCAATCACAGATATACCTATTGGATTAGTGACTTGTATTCCTTATGCAGTAGAAAAAAGTATATCCATTCCAGGATATCTTAGATGATATATCATCATGTTCTTCCATATCTGAAAGTTACTTCCACCAAACAGAGGAATTTCTCTGACATTAACTATATTCTCCATGTCAGCAAAGCAGTATAGATTTAACACCAAAAAACATTACCCTATGATACCAATTCAAGGAACCTGAAACACCTTGAGAGGGGAGGGGTGAATTAGGGTGTCAAATATTTCTCTTAAACTTATGGATCTTGTTCCCAAGTTGGTAGGAACCTATTAAACCTGTCTGAAGAGGAATTGTAGAAAACAAACAATCACATGTAAAGTAATGACACAACAATTTTACTTGGTTCACAGCTAAGGGATACGTCAAAGTAGAATATGATGAAAGTGTGTTGGTTATACCAAAAACAAAGAATCTTAATATGTTTTTTATTATAATAATTTAGCACAATCTCTATGTTCCAAGCACACTGCCATCACTAGGATTTAGGGATAACACATTGCGTCCCTCGGATCACTTCCGCTAACTCCCCCTTTCTCACTACATTGAGATAATATTCCCTCAGTTTATCGACCTGAAGGTAACTTCAATGGTTTTTCATTAAATCAGGCATACTCAACTATAAATGGATGCTCTATTGAAGTCTATTTATCACCCACAACTGTAATTTACTTTGTCGAACACTAATGGGTTATCGAAATTAATTTTTCAAACTGATTTGGTCAATTTTTAGGATTCCACGGGTGTTTCATGTACCACTCTACCTCATTCATGTACTGAGTAGAGAGTATTGATTATAGATCACCTCCCCTATGTACCACTGTTGTTTTCACGTACCGTCCAGCCCCACCATGTACTGCCTTTCTCTACCGTGCATTTTCTTATTTCCTCTAAAAACTATCATGCTCTCCATATTGTGTGTGATTCTTGTACCAAATCTGTATACTACCTCCGCATACCACCTTCCACAAATATTCCCTACTACACGAACTTCCTCTATTCTGCACACAAACCTTATTTCTCTATAAACTACCTTACTCTGTCGTGTATTACAATATCTTCCTCCATGAACTACACTCTCTTCCATATTCTGTTTTCTCCTCTGTAGATCATTTATTCCTATACAGAGTTGCCTTCCCTCAAACCTCTCAAGACTTCTCCAAATTCTTCATGGATTTTTTATTCATAATTCTGTAGTGTAAATGAAGGGTTTTAATGCTCCATTTATTGGAAAAAAGGATCTAAAAAATCAACTAATACCATATTTACCAAATCTTTGATTTGGTATATCCTCCACTGCATACTGCTCCCATACCATGAACCACAGAAATCCCACAAACCTCCATTATTTCAAGTAACGCGTGCCTTAACCACGAACCGTTTCTTCAAATCATTTTTGGTTCTTCAAACATATTTTTGTACTGTTTCCACTTCTTGGTACACGGTTGCGAACCGATCCTAAACTTGGTACATGATCTATGTCTTGGGATACACAGATCTCCCCCATTGTTTAATTCCATCACTATTCTTCATTCTGTACTTTCCTATGAATAGATTCCTAATTTTGAGGTCGAAAAAATTATTAAACACTGGGAAACAACATAACCATCAATAGTTCTCTCAGTCTCAATTGTATGACCACATTCCCTAAAAACTCCCTAGTTATCCACATGCAGATTGACCAACTACACAAACCATACTCCATTATTATCAATCAACAGCCTTGGTTACAATAGTTAACAAGTCCTAGAGTGTTTCACATTATCAAAGTCTAACATGTTGATGGGTTGTCTCATGACAATGCTGACACGTCTGAGGTGATTTAAATGATCAAAGAAAACATGTCCAAGTCCTTTCACATGAGAAAGCATGTCATGTCTAGGTTCTATCATGTGACCAATATTGACATGTCCAGGGCATATCGTGTGTTCAAGACTGACATGTCCACATCCACATAAGGGCATCATGAGACCAATGAAAAGTCATGTGATCATTTGATCTTATGATAGTCAAATGATGGGGTCTTGAAAACATTTCCAGGATCACACACTTAAAAAGAGCACACATCCAAGGGTTTCAATGATGATATGAGAGAATTTATATGGGTTCATATGCATCTTAAGGTATCATGCAAAAGAGTGTTCATATGACAAGGGTTCCAGTCATTGGGTGTCCACATTGCATGAACAAGGGTCTATAAGGGCATTAAATTCCATAGTAGACATGTATAGGGCCACCTACATGTTAAGGGATGCCTGCATGACTGATATAGTACGCTATACGGAAATGAAAATGAATCATAAGGTCGAGGGTGTCCATAGGATGGAATCTCATGATGTTAAATTTCTCACATGATCACATGATCTCAAGGGGGTTTGTAAAGTTTTCTCATAGAAGGATCGTGTGGTTACATAGAGGATTTTCTAAAGGAAACCCACTATTCTCTGCCATTCCTCTCCTACATGTTTCCTTATCTCTCTATCCCCAACCTCTAATGTGTTTTTTTACGAGTATGAGTTTATATTGGCAGATCCAGCTAGGTATATCACCGCTTTGGATGGTGAAGGTGTCATGTGTACCAAATCAAGGAAGCGGAGTGAATCTCATGAAAACTAAAGTGAGGATCTTGTGATGGGGAGTTACAGTATTTTTATTAAAAGTCAGGGTGATTCCAGAATGTCTTTGTACGACTCTCATCTCTTTATCTCATAACCATTGGAAACACTTGTGATGGATTTGTGTGATCACATGATTAGTTCTACATGGAGGATCTATTTTCTTGAACATTGCATGTATCTAAGGAAAATTTTTAAGGCATGTCTTATTCATTCCCACTCATCATCCGACAGAGTGTGTGGACAACAATTGGTGGCATTGTATGATTGCTTTAAAGGATTCACGTGATCATGTGAGATATCAAGGATCATCATTGTACAATCCCTGAAGGATTCACATGAGAAATTGAAATTTTTTGAAGAGTCTCATAAATGAAACATACACTATTTTTATGTGAACTTGATGATGTCATCTTAGATCACATGATCGCCACGATCCTTACTTATGATGGCTTCTTGTGGTTTGAATGATGGGTTTTCATGTGATCATCACATAGGTATTATAAAAGACTTTAGAAGATATCATGATTTCCCAAGATCATGTGTTGTAATCCCTTTATATTCCGAAGTTTTAAGTTTATGGACCTTTTAAAGACATGATAGATAGGTGGTCATGGTGGTAGATACACAATTCACTTGATCTATAGTGCATCATGCGAGTTCTTCATGAGAGAGAACATGGTGTTCATGAAATGTCAATGGTGATCATTGAAATATATCTATACAACATCACATGTTCCAATGATGGCTTAATGATCATCTCAATTTGATCATGTGATCTATTGATAATCTTGTGATGGTTTCACGCAATGTATTGATCAATTTTATGTGATAGATTCTATTCTTCAAGGTAATGACATGCATGAAAAACAGAATTTCATGAATTTATTTGGGACATCGAGTATGATTTGGTTGTCTTAGGCTTGATTATTGGAGATGGATGGTCATGGAAAATAGTGAGAACTGGAGTCGATGATGGGAATTTCGTAGACTTGAACCAGTGGCATTGGTGTACGGAGTTGATGGGTAGAGGGTGAAAATTATCATGTGAGGTGATCAAATAGCCAATATTCATTTAATATGGATAGTTTTTTTTTCATATATCTTTAATGGATGAATAATTTGATACCCAGTTCCCATCCCACATCAAATTTTCACTAGGGTATCGATTATAAAATAATAAATCATATGTCCTCTACTTCATTGAGTTGGTGGCGGGGTCGACACCCACAACACATGCACTCATACCCTCATAGGTTGTGCCATCCCATTGAGTATCCCACCAAGGAACCACCTATAGGTTCCATGTTCACTAATAGTGAGGGTTATGCTCTCCAACCATTATCCACAGAGTTAGATAGTTGTTCTTGCTTCTGGGTGCAATTGAGGAGATTCCTACATGTTCCATTGGTTGAGTTGACTATTTAGTTAGCCTGGAAAACCTATTTTTTGGCTAAGTTCATATACTTAGAATAATATATCTATGTAAAATGAATAATGTAATGGCCAATATTTATTCTCGTATAAGATGAAGCCCAATCCCAAGAATTTTTCTTCAAGGATGTAACTTCCAAGTCCTCCATACAAAGTATACCATTATTATTTTTCACGGGATTAACACACCTAAAATCCACAACAACAAAGTGCTTGGTTCAAAATTATGGGTTCCGATAATGATATATAGAAAACCTTAGGATTTTAACTTTTTAACATTATAATATATTTGATATCATAAAATACAACCTGAATTAGGTTTTTTGTAAAATTGGGGATTGTAGTATAATTATGATATGATGTCAATTTTTAAATATAATAGGAACAATATGATATTACATATAATATTTAGTGATACCAATAAAAGAATATGATTGACATGCAAGGCTTCCTCTCTCTAAAATCAGCCATATTTTATGATTGATAAAAATATTATTTTTCATAAATATGAAATTCCTAAATAATGTTTTATAAAATTATTTTGATAAATTTTCTCTTCAATTATAAATTTTTTATAAATTATAAGTGTTAGGAATTATAAAATGGAATTTTTTTTATGGATAAATAAAATATGAAATGTTCATACTTCTAAGAAAAAATTTGGAAAATAAATAAAAAGTTTATTTATTTGTTTATTCCTTTATATTATTCATGTTTATAAAGTTTTTATAAATTATAGATATTGTGTACACTTAATTTATGATATAAGTTTTTTCTATGTGATAGATCCCTCCATTACATTATAGTTTTGATATCATAAGATTTAGTTTTCTTATACCTTGACTTTATTTTATTTTTAGAGATATAAACTTGATGATAGTTATTGAATATAGTTTTTACATTCTACATTTTAGAGATATCATGAATTTAATTCTCTCTTGAATATAATCTCCCTGAGGAGAGGGACTTGGGGTTGAACTACCCATTTTATTAGAGGATTATTCTTTATTCTATAATGATGAAGGGTTGATTATCTGTCACTTTGAGCTTAATGATGTGGACATTTTAATTTTCATATAACTCTAAGAATTTACATGAAAAGTTTATACACCTTATGAGTGTGATGAATTTGGATATGTAAGAATATGTTTAGATTCAATTTTTGGATAAGTAATAAAAAATTATATTATCTAATGAGTTACACATTAATATGGTTTGAACACATTAAATAAGTGTATGGAACATGGATTCAAAATAAAAATTTATTCAAGCATTAATACACAAAGGAATAAAAACATGAGACAATTAAGAGTGCATGATATGTAATGAGTTTCATATGCATGTGATGTATATAAAACTATAGATACTTTTAAAAGGAAAATCTATTAAATATTACATTTAACATTCCTTCCAAAGCAGCACATGTCAAGACCTCAATCATTCAATATGGTTGTTTTTTCTAAAGTAGGGTTCCCATGGATTATCTTGTGCACGGACTGGTGGAAATGGTAATTCCTAAAGAACTGGTAACCAAGTTAGATTGTCATATTTGGGTGGAACTTGGCTAGGAAAATCTAATATTTTGGACAATAGAGTAATAAAGTTAAGTGAAACCATGTGATGGATTTGGATAATGATTTTTTCTACTTAACTGTCCTTGAATTGTAATTTTTATGATTGGGATGATTTCTTACCTAAATAGATAATTTATGAGATGAAAACTAAAGTGGACTCAAATCTTATTGAAATATTTATCTTTTCCTAGTAAATTGATATGATGGATGTGTTCATAATTTTTAATGGGATTACTTTGATTAAAATTCCTTTGAGAAATGTTATAAAACGTGATACTCACCCATAGATTTGTATTTTACATATATTATGGTTTATATCATGATAATGATAATTTTATACCTTATAGGCATAACCTATAAGATAGTAAAACATTGGTATCTATGTTTTATAAATGATCTAAAAGAAAAAAATCATTCTAAACATATGAATTTGAATGTTATATAGGTCAGTTTCACTAACTCTAAATCATGGGTATTAGATATCGGGTTTGAATCACAAATTTGTGATAGAAAAATACATACATAGAGATTAGATGGAGTTAAAAAGGGTGGAGTATTTTTTTTGGGTAATAGATCCAGAGTTAATATATCAGAATTTGACACTTATGATCTAAATTTACTATGTTGATTAATTCTAGAATTTGAGAACAATTATTATGTTCACATAAAAAATAGAAATTCAATTTTTGTTTCTTTTTTTGAAAATAAGGGATTTTTATTCACTATTAAGAATAAAAGTGGTTTTCTTTGTATATGAATTAAATTTTTAAGGAATCAAGAATATATTAAATGGTTTATACATTATATATGTGGATAATCTTATCTATAACATTAAAAATAATAAATTTAGTTTTTATTCTAATCCCACAAATATTTTTAGTTATCATCTTGGGTATATAAATAAGAAATTTATCAAATGACTCTATAGAGATGTATTATTGGAACCATTCGATAATGATTCATTTGAGAATTTTGAATCTTATTTATTAGGCAACATGTCCAAAACACCTTTTAATAGTTTAGGTGAAAGGGCTAGTGGATAGTTGGATCTCATATATAATGATGTGTGTGGACGAATGAATACTAAATAATGTGGTGGTTTTTGGTTCCTCATTACTTTTACTGGTGAATTTAGTCAATATGGATAATTTATTCTAATGAGTCACAAATATGAAACTATTTAAAAGTTAAAATAGTTTCAGAATGAATTATATTATTATCTAAGAAATATTATTATGATCCTACTGTCAAATAGAGGTGATGAGTACATAGTCAAATAATTCACTAAATATGTGAGGAATTGTTGAATTGTTCCTCAACTCACTAAATTCACTAATCATATGAGGAATTTTTTAATTATTACACAACTCAATCCACTTAAAACATCATAGTTGAATGGTGTGTATTATAGGAGGAATAATAAAATGTTGTGCATAGTTTGATCGATTATTTATTTGTTTGAACTTATTATTACATTATGGGGTTATACTCTGGACACTAACACATTCCTAATGAATTGTGTTCCATCTAAAGAATCCATGAAGACTTTACATAAGATATGGACATGGAAATATCTAATTAAGTATTTTATGAGTATTTATATTTGATAAAAACACATACAATAATTAACTTATAACATGATAATCCCTAAGTTAGAAAAATGATTTATGTAGATTATACTAAGGAATCTATGTGATATTGTTTCTGTAATACTATTGAGAATAAAAAAAAATTATCCCGATTTGATATTTTTTTTGAGAAAAAAACATTTCTTGAGTTTTCAATAGGAATAATATTGATCTTTGAGAAGTTTGTGACTAAAAAATTGGAATTTTTTCCTTTGATATAGTTTAATATGGTTCCATAAAATGTTGTGTAATAATAACTGACTCAAGCTATAAAAGAACCTAAAAGATCTGGTAGGATTTATTAAGATCCCAAGAGATGTGGATTTCTCTTCATGGATAAAAATTAAGTAATGTTTATAAATTATGAACCTACTACCTACCAAGAGCCCATTGAGTATTAGGATTATGTGATATGGTTAAAATCCATATAATCTAAAATGGAATCTATGTATACTTACCATGTTTGGAATTTTTTGGATGCACCTAAAGGGGTAAGTTCATAGGTGGAAAGTTTTTTCAAATTAAAAACGGACATGGATGGTAAATTAACTACCTATAAATAATTCTTGGTTGAAAAAGGTTTTAATAAAATTCATGGTATTGAAAATGAATTAAACCTTTCTCATTTAAAGATAATAACTTCCTTTTAGATATCGCCCACTATAACAACTTATTTTGACTATGAGATATATAAAAAGGATGTCAAACTCACTTTCCATAATGGTAATTTTGTAAAGTACATATATTTGATATATATAAAAGTTTTTGAAGTTTCAAATGATAGTACTAAGTTATTCATGTTGCAAAGGCCCATTTATGGATTGAAGTCGGAATCTCAGAGTTGGAATATCTAGTTTGATGACTCGATCAAAGATTTTTGCTTTATGAAAAATTTGAATGATTCTTGTGTATAAAATAATATTAGTAGGGGTACAGTGGTGTTTATGATATTGTATATAGATGATAGAAATGATATCCTGACACTTCACTCTTTGAAGATGTGGTTGGGTAAATGTTTTTTTATGAAAGACATGGGTGAAGTAGCCTATATATAGAATATGAATATCTGTAGAGTGAGATCTATGATATTTGTTGGAATTAGTAAAGAAAAATATAATGTTAAGGTGATAAAGAGGTTTAATATAGATAAATACAAAAATGGTTCTTTACCTATGTTATATGGAAAAAATATTAGGAATATTTTGGATTCTTATAAGGAGATAAAAAGGATGGATATGCATCCTTAATAACTCTATCATCCATACCATGTTTTGCACTCAACCAGATATTTCCCATGCTCTTAGAAATACCTCTAGAAACTATTCGAATCCTAGTGATATTCACTATATTTCTTTAAAGAACATCATTAATTACTTGAGAATAACTGGGGATATGATCATGATATTTGGAGGAGAGGATGTGCTCTATGTAAAAGGTTACACAGACATGTGTTTCTAATACAATAGAGATGATATGAAATATCAATACAGTTTTATGTTTTTCGATAATGGTTTAGAAATAAATTATAAAAGTTACAAACAATACACCATAGAGAACTTGATAGAAGAGATTAATCACATACCTATATCAGATGATGTTAAAGAAGTTTTTTAGATTAGAAAGTACATTTTTTAACTAAGGGATGTTCCTAACATCAAGGGAGTGATTGAGATTTACTATAATAATAATGAAATCATTACTTGAGAAAATTAACCCTGATCTCATCAAAACATAGATCAAATCCTTCAAAAATACCATCATAAAATAGAGTTCATTGAGAGGGGAAATGTTAGGATCTATTGGGTGGATAAAAATGACAATGGAGTAGATCCATTGGAAAATTAATTAGTATAGTATAAGCAAGAGGGTCATGTGGAGTCTATTAGTATATAATACTTAATACATTAATGTAATGGTTTTATAATGAATCGTGTATTTATAATAAAATTAAACCTCCATTTATCATACATTTATGTGTGTTGAAATTTACTTTAAATGAATAGTGGAATCATAATATCTCCTCAAAGTATGACTTTGAGTTGTCCATAATATATGATCGTCAGACAGTATTATGGGTTGTGATGATATGTCAAGATTAGCATGAGTAGTGGACTGATTAGATAATAAGTGGAGTCTTATTATTTGGATTTACCTACCAAGTATATCCCATGTAATTTCATACAATCATCAATATACTTTAGGGTAGATTCTTATTATCAATCCTTTTTACCTAAGGTTGATGAGATACCTAGCAAGATAACCTTCGTACTTTGATATATTTATTATGCAATAAATTATATATAAAATAATCAGGTGATGATTGGGTATGTTTTTTATCATTTCATTAGTTGGAACTGGACCAAGATGATATCTTTTCCACTTATATTATGAGAAAAGAAATATGGACCTTCATTGAATTAGACTGAGGAAATGTAGGACCATGATTAGTTGTGTCATATATGATGTTTTCAACTACTTGGATGAGGGTCAAGTGATGCCTCGTATACTAGATTAATGGCATGTGATGTATTCATTTACCATGTCAATATTTTTTGGAGAATCAAGAAATTATGAGATGACCTATAATAGATTTAAATTTTTCCGTGTCTATTGGTCACTCAATGTCATGGTAAAAGGGATTCTTGATCGAGTTAGTATGCCTTGGTATTATATAAATCCTTAAATGTATTTAATACCAAGGTAGTAATATTAAGTGATGTACTATATCATATGGATGTTTGAAAATATGATTTTCATTCCACTACACCCAATATCATAGCTTATGATTGAGGCAATCATATGGTAGATTTGAAATAAAGATTTCATGCTACTTACTTCACCCGCCCATGTAGTTGTAGAGTATAACTATTGATTTTATATTGGATATTCATGATACCTATGATATAAGTGGTGGAAAAACACTCAATTGATCTTCCATGGTTGGATATCATAAAGGAACTATTACATGAGATGTTACATGGGGAGCTAGTCGCATTCATCCATACAATGCATGAACTTGGAAAGGCATTGATTCATGTATTATAACACATATATTAATATATACATTAGTCAAGGAGAATAATTTGGGGTCTTTATAAACCCCACTTCTATATGATGGTAGAATTATAGACTCTTTCAAGGTGCATAGTCGAGACTCATTATCACCGAGAGATCTATTTCTCCTACCTTCTTAGGACTATGAGATGATATCACATCATGGAGGATGGAGAATCTAGCATGTACGATGTATGATCTAGTCATCTTGTGGAAACCTCTAGAGGTGGGATTCTTTTGGCTTCAACTCTATTGATCTTTCTTAAGCCCATTTAAATATGTTTGTTTTCATGTTATGATGATACAATGTCACAATAGTGTTAGGTAAACATGAGTTTTACATAAGTTCTTCATTTTTAGTTTATAATGTTTACATATTTTCTATATGTTGAGATCTGGGTCTTGGGATTTGATCAATTTTTCATGTTTTATTTAGATTTCTGGACCCCTAGTAATCACATTAATGGTATCAAAACTTCCCATGGATTTAGATTTATGAAATCTTTATTGTAATAAAGAATGGTTGCATCATATTACATACTATAAATTAATTAATAAAATATGACTTACTAATTGTTTTATAAGTTTCATACCAAGGAATATGATATGGGATATCATAATCCACAATATATATATAATTATTGGATTTATTCATGTTGAAACTTACGACGCCTGATATTGTAATCTATGGTATCCCATGTATCATTTTTTGAAAAATAGAATGTCAAATTTGTTAGGCGACATCAACCACAATCATAAAATTTGATATGTAATTGTGATCATTGATAAGAATAATCAATCATAATATGCAATTTCTATTGTATTCTATGATTGGGATATCATTCATAAGGTACGATTGAAAGTAGGCGAAACCACAATTTATCTATTGTATTTTATGACTCAATGTGGATCGTAATAACTAGTTTATATCATATTATATGATTATTTACAAATAATAAAAAACAGTTGGTTAATAAAAATGTGATGTTTCTTTATATTCAATTATAAAATGAATTAATTAATCATAAATGTTTTATAAATAATGATAAAACGTATTTTGGGGATATTTATTAATTTATAATTTTTAAAAATTAAATAACTATAAATAGTTTATTAATAATTAATAAATGTTTATGAAACATTTATTATTAAATATTTTTTAATATTAAATGTTAATATTAAAATTCATTTTATAAAATTATATGAAAGTACCTATGGATTAGAAAAAAATTGTTTCAGCCATAGGGTGTAATTAATGGAGATTATAATTATAAAATAAAGATTAAATATAAAATATTTATATTTAAATATTATTGATTATTAATAAAACTTTTTTTGAATAGTTTAAATTAATAGTCCTTATATAGGATATTATTTAAACCACAAAAAAAAATTAATGAATGATATGATCGAGGATTGAGTCATGTTTAAGTATATGCTATTTAGATTGTGTAAAATGTATAAAAAATAGATATTTGATTATAAAATGTTTATAATTCATAAGAATATTATATATATAAAGGAAATTACATATAATTAATAAAATGATATTGTGATATGAATATAGAATGTTTTTATTCAATATTATTAAATTCCCATCATTAATAGATAATTTATGAAATATTTATAGTTAGATTTTATTTATGAACTATTCTTAAATATTTTATCTCATGTTAGAATTTATGAAGTTTTTATTTTATTAAAATTTATTCTCTAATTTATTAATATTTATAATTTTTTTATTTTATTAATAGGTGTATGATTTAGTTTAAAATGTTTAAAATAATTCTTATAAATTTATAAGCCTTGTATTACATGCTAGGTGCAACAACATAATGTTTATTTTTTATCAATATTGACCTCAGTTTATGATTGAAGTTGTGATATTTAACTTGGTTATTTGGTATATTTTATACATATTATGTGTCAGAGTTATGATCAATTGGATTCTATCTTGAGTAAATTTTCCCTGAGTAGATGGACTTTAGGTTTTACTTCCCACTAGCCTGGAGGCTTATGGCTTGTTCTAGAAAGGCTATTTTGGATATGTACGACTCGAACCTTACTCTTGTAGATATTGTGAGTCTCATATAATTTTAAAACATTATGTGAATAATTCATATACAATATTCCTGAGATGCCTTTGGATTTTGTAAATATGTTTGAAAACTAGTCTTGGATGAGTAATATAGATTATGGGTTGTGAAAGAATTACAAATCAGTGTGGATTGAACATATTTGTTTGGTGAGTGGAATAGGATTACAAACTAAATCATTATAGTCAATCATAAATAAATGGAAATAAATGAAATAAGTTTCTGATAATAAATACCTTTCTAAATAATAAGTGTTACATTGCTTCCAATAAAGTACTCATCGATACCTCAATCATCTAATCAGGTATTTTCATACCATAGTTTTATGCCCCTGAATTATCTTATGTATGGAAATAAAGTAATAGGTGACCCTATATTATCCAAATATGTAGTTTCATGCTATAGTTGGGTTCCCCTATATTGTATTATTTAGACCTATTCTTGAAATTTTCATTAGGTTACATTTATCTAGGAAACCCTAACAATTATTATACTAGAGGATTTTAGTTGTGTTTATCAACTTGATGGATTGGATAAGGAGTTATATTCTCAACCATATAATATTTATATATGATAATATTGGGATGATTACCTACCTAAATAACTAAATAGTGAGATGAAATATATATAAAACTTATTTCTTAGTGAAATATGGATCTTATCCTACTGATGGATGTTATTTATTTAAAATGTGTAATCATTTTAATGGGATAACATTTTAAAAAGTCCTTATTATGTGGTAATAAAACATGATACTCATCTAATAAAATATTATTTTCTAGATAATAGAATAAACATCATTAAAATTTATTTTGATACTAATCCTTAGGAAAGATAATATTGATCTAAGAAACTCCTTAGACAAGTAACTTAAAAAACGTTTTTAAGTATAAATGAAAGTTCTATGTGTTAAGAGAAACATATTTTTCAGTAACCAAATTTTGAATTTGTTCAATGGGTAAATCAAGTTTTGTATAAAGAATAGAATAACTCATTTAGGGTTTCAAACACATTATATGAATAATGTACTATGGAACACTAGTCTCAAATTCTTAATATGATAGGTTATGACTTGGTGAGACTATAGGTTTCTATAAGGATTTTTTTTTTGTTTAAAGAATATATTCTATTTTAATCTATGGAAACATTTTGATAGTATGAGTGATTTCAATTATAGTTTACTTGATATTATCTAGTGTAGTGTATAGAATAACTAGACATGTGAAGTCAAGATTCTTGTACTTTGTAGATATTACAAATAGGAAAATATTCAAAATATAAAAATAAAAGTTAATTGGAGAGTATAATAATTTTTCTTCAAGTAATAAAAGTGAGGTCATTTGGAACCTAAATGTGTTATCAAGAAGGAGCAGTAATTATTTAAATGATAGATATGTCCATATACCTGAAGGTTTCTATAAAACTCCATGCAATTTATACGCTAGGTATTAGTAGAATAGAAATTAATAATTATTTTTGAATGGTATGTGATACTAACTGTATGATTTATATGTGTTGTAAATATAAAAGAGTTCAAAATAATGGGAGCAATAGATAGATATTATGGTTTTTGTTTAATAGACGAAGCAAAGAATGAGACAATTAATAGTATATAAAAGGTTTCTGATTCATCAAATTCGATAATTTTTTTTAAATGGAGACAAAGATAAAAAAAATTATATATGATAAAGTGTTTATCTGATAGTTTTTTAAAATATGAGGGAAGATGTTTATACCACCCATCGGTGACATATTTTGAGAAATAGCCTTATTTTCAATGATGTTTGATCTGAACATATAGTTTGCCCTATATGATATGGATTCTGTATATTATTTGTTAAATATTCCTATTAAAAGGGAATAAGTTTTTCTTACTAACCAAAAAGAGTTTGGGTTTCTTAAAATGATATTCTAAAGTGAATATTGTATATGAGAGGCTAGTGAGAATATGTTTGAACTTAAAGAAGTTTAAAGTTTACAAATAAAAGATTGTACATGTACAAAATTAAAGTGATATCACTTAATATCCTAAATAGTTTATTATTGGTGACGGTAATGAAAAAATTAAATATAAACCCTAATATTTTATATGTATTTCATTTGAAATAAACATCAATTATTCGATAGATTTATTTACATGAAACCATATGTCTAAATGAACTTGTGATAGAGTATACCTTTATGACCTAGATGTTAGATTAGCAGGTACAAATATGATTAATCACATTATGAAATATATGTATAAATTTAATCCTAAATTAAAATTCATTTATTAATTTCTAATAAATAATCATTAAATATTTAATGAAATCAATTAATCATTAAACGATCTATTTTTCGAAGAAATTTATTTTTATACATGATATTATCTAAACAATGTATATTGATTAATATTATAATTTTATTTTAATGATATTTTTTGGTAAAATATGAATAAATATCCATGCATTAGTTATCTAATGGTTAGAAATAAATATCAAAAGGTAAAAAGAGTTGATTTTCATAAAACGTTTTTATGTGCATGATTTATTTGTATTGTAATAAATTAAATAAATATTTATTGGTTATTTTTTTTAATAAAATTTATAGATTAAATATTGAATAAAAATTTTTTAACATTCACCTTATAGTTTTTTCTATTCAATGAATGAAATTAAATTTAGTTTTAACCTAAAAATGTTTTTTACTAAAAATGAAATTTTGTTACATTTCACAATATTATTTTAAAATTAATTTATACCACTTATATAAATTTAATTTGATAAAATGAATTAAATATTTGAAATTAGTTTTAAAAAAATTAATGAGTCCTCCTCCATTTTTTTATAATGAATAGTTAAAACAGTAAAAAAAATTATCATGGTTAAGGTTAAAACAAGTTTATCGGTGTTAGGGGTAAACAAAAAGATAAGGGTTAGATTGCCAAATAATCTTTTCTAACTATTATTGAGGGAAGATATTTATACCCTATATTATCTTAAATTAGAATAATTATACATTTTGAAGCATTATACCTAAGAAGTAGATTAATTATATTTAAATCATTTAAGTAATTCCAACTGCTTCCTCTCCCTCACTTGTAAAAGGGCACCTCATCTCCAACCTTATTCATTAATTTCAAGCCTTCTAACTCAGAAAATAACTACCCTGATACTTTACTATAATTAATAAATTCATCTTATATCCCTTTTTATTATTCTACGTATAATCTCTTAATGATTAATTTGCAATCCAAAGGAGGTCTCTCAGTGAAGAGGTATAAATCTTAACTGAGCTCCTTTAATTTTATTTCTTATTCTTATTACACCTCCTATAATTCTATTGTATCCATAATAAAATGATGAATAAATATCATCAATATAGTTATATGTTATTATAATGATGATATAATCTTTTTTACATCTTTTCCATCAAATAGGAAATCAAAGTATCACTAATGTGTATGTGTGGACTAAAGCCACAATGTAGCGATGTAATTCATTTTCCATAACCGCCTAACATTGATGGACATAATGATGGATTTAATAAGTATATATTATATTTAAGATATAATTAGGATTTTAAACTATAAAATATTATTTATCTTTCTTTACTTTTTTCTTTAGAAAATGAAAGCGGTGTTCATGTGTACGTACGATCTCCCAGAACATTATAATTCATTTTTCTATATCTATCTTTTATAGATGGACATAAATATGTATATAATGAATATATGTGATATTTATATCATGATTAATATTATGTATATTATAGAACTGCGATAAAAATACAAGTAATAGAATTTATGAACCAAAACATACATGAAAAACGAAACAATTAAATCCCAAAAATGATGATTTTAATAAATAATTATTAATAAATTGGTTTTAAAATGTTATAAGTGGAAAAAATATGATATTATAAGTTTTTATATGGTTTTTTTATATAATTAAAATAAATTGAAATTTATTATATATTGTTTTAGAACACTTATAAATAAATTCAAATTTGAGGTATGGTTTTATATTTAAATCGGTTTTTTACTAGGTTTGTTTATTATTAAATTTATGATGATGAAATTTTATGATCTATATATCTAAAAACTTATTTTATTATACTCTATTTATTTCTATGAATTTAATTTTTTCCTTTCATTTTCCTCACTTTAGGTACTCAATAGACCTAAAGAATGTTTCTTTAAAGAAAATAGACTTTATTTTTCTATTCAGCCAGGAATCATTTTCTTCCATGGCCATATTTTCTTTAAAATGATTTCATGGATGTTCTTAATATTTTAAAATGAATTATTAAATTCATTTTTACCCGTGATTAAATATCTATGAAAACTTTTAAAATGAATATGTTTATCATTTTCCAAATGAGGTACTTTTTACTAAAGGTGTGACCATATTTTTTATTTTAACATTTACTACATGAACAACTTTTACCACCATCATGAACAATTTTTTATTTTAATATTCCTTTATAATTTTATCTTTTTATTCTGAAATAAAATGTTTTCCTTAATATTTTGGAAATTTTTATATTTGAAATAAGTGATTTTAAAGTGAAATGGATATTTTCCTCAAGAAATATTCTAGTGATATTTTAAATAAAATTTACATCTATGATAACATCTATTGATGTTACTTATGAATCAATGTGGATATGATTCTATGATACTTTCCTTATTCCTTATCTAGATTATTATTTATTATTATAATTAAATATTGATTAAACCCATTTTATTTTCCACTATTTAAGCTATGATGAAATGGAAAATGTTTTTATGATCATTCAGTAAACATATGAGTGGACTAGGATTATGTGATGGGTTAGTTCATTATACCTATTAAATGCATTGGGTAAAGATTAATGTTTTATGATACCAAGGGGTACATGGTGTTTTATCACAATACCAAAAATAGGGTACATGGGAGTTTATCCTAATCCCAAAAAGAGGTTACAAAATAGATTATCCCAAGACAAAAGTAGGTATACAAGTGGTTATACCAAGCCTAACATGTGATGAATGTATTTATGGAAATCATTGACATTATATATCTATGATTATGATTATGTCACACCATATGCCACCCTTTTAAGATAGCATATTATTACATTATTACACTCTCATTAATCATAATATTTGATTCCTTTATGATTCATGTCTTATGAACTAATAATATTAAAACTATGTCTCATGATTATGGTCAACAAATTTTTGGGTACGATTTTAAATTTTTATGCTCAAGTTCTCATACCGTTACACTCATATTATTCTTAGAAAATATCATTGATTTATAAATCCCTTATTTACTCTTACTAATAATTTGAGATCACCCTTTATTATGTTTCCTTTTCCCATAGACATGAAGAAGGGTATTAAGTTTGATATTTCTAATAAGTGTTCTAGTTATGGATAACTTTGTGGGAGACGATGTATATATTTTGTGTACCTAATTTTTATGTGACCAAGTTTCTAAAGACAACAGTAATTTATAGTTTTGGAATGGATAATAATGATATATAATGAATATTCATCTAATAAGATATAATATTTATGTAAGTAATGCATGGGTTGCCTCAGTTGGTATCAGATAAGGTTTAATTGTTTTTAGAATCTAAGATGAGAAAAAATTAGTTAGAACCATTAGGATAATACTATATATATGTGAACATCCTATGTTATGGTAAAGAGAGGAGTGTGGTTTTACTATAAAGTACTTCTTTGTCTGGATATTGGTAAGTGGATATAGCTATGGAAAAGATACCCAAAGGGGTGATAACTTTTAAGTGGTGGATTGGGTATTAACTTGATCATCACTAGTGAACGATGAGTGGACCTAAGACTGCACACCCAGTTATACACTATTGGGGGATATGACTGGGTTAATTTATATTTTCTTTATTATCCCCTATGGAGGATTTAGATAGATGATGTCTATGGATAACCAAGTAAAATTCTAAGGATTCATATATTGAAAATCAGTTTTCATGATTTAGGCATCCAATAAATGATTTTCATGATTATATAGTTTCTCACAATGATTATTGTTGATCAAACTATGATTTTTGGTTGTATTAAAAGGATGAAACTAAAAGGAAGCATGATAATAATTAATGTGAAGTAAAATGCAATGATTTTCCTCATAAGAAGTCATATTCTTTGGGATATAAAATGAAAAATCTCATTTCTATACTTATAAATGTTTCTCAAGCCATGAATAATGTTGTGCTTCCAAATGAGAAAAAGAGGAAACAAAGTTTAGTTGAGTCCATCATGATTCAACATCCACTTTCTTTTAGTGGGTTTACCAATCCACTAATGGTTAACAAATGACCAGTACTAGTGAAAAGATATTTTTCATTCTCCAATGATAAGTGCATGAAAAAGTTATTTCGGTTGTTTATCATTTGGAAGGTGAATTAGATCAATGGTGGAATCTTATAAATAACATTACTTAGCATGAATAAATTTACTACATGGTGTGGGATGTTTTTAGAAGGTTATTTTTTAGAAAATAAATTTTTTTATTTTTTTGTACAAAAATGAAGATGAATTCTTTGAGCTAAAGTTGAGGGATGATGAATCCATTAGTACCTATGAGGAAAATTTTATAATAACTGCAAGGTATTCTTCTAGTATTATAATTATACTATAAATTAATATTGATATATTCTTTAGTGACTTAAAACCAATTATCCAAAGGTAATTATCCATTAGAGACTTCAGTATCTATAAAGAAATTGTTTGATGTGATCTTATGATAGAATTTGAGATTTGTTTTACCCATAAATCTCATAGTTTTGATAAGAAAAGAAAGATAAAATTCAAAAGAAATTATAATAAAAAAATACTATGAGGAGAAGATAATGAGTCTTCTTTTACACTAAAAGTATGGAAAGAAACATGGAGGAAATTGTATTCAGGGGAATAGTAAATTCAATAAGTGTAGAAAACAAGTTCATCAAGAAATCAAATCCTAAAGTGATGGGAAGAATTTAGCTAATGATTCAATTGGGGGGAAACATCTATAGAAGACCTCACCCATGCTATAGTGTTTCAAATTCAAGGAGTATGGAAATTATACTAATTATTATTCAAATCAAAGGTTTAATGATGATGATCGACATTAGTGGCATATTAATCATAAAGAAAAGGGAAAATATCTTGTGATATCTATTACCAATGTGGGGTATAATAACAAATTTGTTAAAGGTAAACTTATAATTCACTCTAAAACTAATAATTTCTTATTTGATTTTTGATCCACTCACACTTTTATTTCTAAATAATTTTCTAAGTGTGTCACATTATCAACTTAATTATTAGAGATTAAATTAGCAATGAAACTCATAATGGTAAAATGATTACATATTAAGTATACGATTCTTCTCCAATTGAATATTGTGGTAATGTGCTTCCAAAAAATCTTATTATTTTCCTCTAGTTGAATTTTATGTTATTTTTGGAATGGACTAACTTTCTTTATATAAATCCATTATCAATTTCTGATTAAGGGAGGTCAAATTTGATATTTTGAACCAACCGATGATCATATATCAGTCTGATTATAAATATCAACTTCTAATGTGAATTTCATCCATTTTGTGGGTCTTCATTCCTATTAAAAAGGGGTATTTATCACATATGGTTGGGGAGAAAATCAACATAAAATATATTCTTATTGTATGGGTGTTTATTGATGTCTTTCTTAAATATTTTTTTAGTATTCATCCAAATTTTGATGTTGGTTTTTCAGTATACCTCTTAACATGTTCTATATGTATTTCAAAGACTCTATATAGAATGCACTACGGGATAAATGGTTAATAGCGACGGGGTATTTGTGACGAGAATTATTCCCGTCGCAAATAATCTGTTATTTTCGACGGGTTTTTTTACCCGTCGCAAATAGTTTGGCGCAAAATGCGCGCCAAACCGCGCGAAGATTATTTGCGATGAGGTTCTATCCCCGTCGCAAATAACCAGCGGCAGTTAAAGACTATTTGCGACGGGACTGTAGTCCCGTCGCAAATACCCAGGCGGTAGGGGTTATTTGCGACGGGTCCCGTCGCAAATAACCGTTTTTAATTCCGCCCATAATTAAATGCGGTCAGGGTTATTTGCGATGGGGTTCTATCCCCATCGCAAATAAACGGCGGCGGTTAAAGACTATTTGCGACGGGGCTGGAGTCCCATCGCAAATACCCCTGCCGCCGGGGTATTTGCGACGGGGCCCGTCGCAAATAACCGTTTTAATGTCGCCCATAATTAAATGCGGCCAGGGTTATTTGCGACGGGTCCCGTCGCAGATATCGTTATTTGCGACGGGTTCTCCGTCGCAAAAAAGCCCGCCGCAATTAATCTAACCTATAAATACTGGCAACCATTACAATTTTCTCACTTTCAACTCTCAACCGTTCTAATTTTTCCATTCTGAATCTTTTACGACTTTCAGTTGTAAATTTTTTTTTCCGACTTCGAGGATTCAATTGGTGGTGTTCTACAATTACAGCGACTCGGCATTGACATCAAGTTTAAGGTTTTTATCTGAATTTTAATTTAATATTTATTTTATTTATTATATTTATTTAGTTTAAATTTTTAGAATTTTGTTTCTGATTTCTAATTAGAAATAATTATGAATAAGTATTAATAATTAACAGTAATTAGAGACAATTAAACACTAATTAATTTAAAATAGTAAGCTGTAATTACAATTAATTAGCAGTAATTATGAAAAATTAAAATTAATTTGAATTAATTAATAATAATTAAAAATAATTAACATTAATTAGTAATAATTTATAATAATTACCAATAATTAGTAATAATTACTAATAATTAGTAATAATTACTAATAATTCCCAATATTCAATAATTGCCAATATTTGTCAATATTTGTCAATATGTTTTCCAATAATTACCAATATCTACCAATAATTGCAAATAATTGGCAATATTTACCAATAATTAGGAATAATTACCACTAATTAAGAATAATTACCAATAACTAGGAATAATTACCAATAATTAGGAATAATTACCAATAATTAGGAATAATTACAAATAATTAGGAATAATTACCAATAATTAGTAATAATTACCAATAATTAGGAATAATTACAAATAATTACCAATAATTACCAATAATTAGTAATAATTCGTAATGATTACCAATAATTAGTAATAATTACCAATAATTAGTAATAATTAGTAATAATTAGTAATAATTAGTAATAATTAATAATAATTAGGAATAATTAGTAATAATTAGGAATAATTAGTAATAATTAGGAATAATTAGTAATAATTACCAATAATTACCAATAATTAGTAATTATTACCAATAATTACCAATAATTAGTAATAATTACCAATAATTAGTAATAATTAGAAATAATTACCAATAATTACCATTACTTAGAAATAATTACCAATAATTACCATTAATTAGTAATAATTACAAATAATTACAAATAATTACCAATAATTAGTAATAATTACCAATAATTACCAATAATTACCAATAATTAGTAATAATTCGTAATAATTAGGAATAATTCCCAATAATTAGGAATAATTCGTAATAATTCGTAATAATTATTAATAATTAGTAATAATTAGTAATAATTTGTAATAATTACTAATAATTACCAATAATTACCAATAATTACCAATAATTACCAATAATTGCCAATAATTTGTAATAATTACCAATAATTAGTAATAATTCGTAATAAATAAGAATAATTACCAATAATTAGGAATAATTCGTAATAATTAGTAATAATTAGTAATAATTAGTAATAATTAGTAATAATTACCAATAATTACCAATAATTACGAATATTTAGTAATAATTACCAATAATTAGTAATAATTACCAATAATTAGTAATAATTAGAAATAATTACCAATAATTACCATTCATTTAAAATAATTACCAATAATTACCATTAATTAGTAATAATTACCAATAATTAACAATAATTACTAATAATTGGTAATAATTACCATTAATTACCAATAATTACCAGTAATTATTAATAATTACCAATAATTAGTAATAATTACAAATAATTAGTAATAATTACTAATAATTACAAGTAATTACCAATAATTAGTAATAATTTGTAATAATTAGTAATAATTAGTAATAATTAGTAATAATTAGTAATAATTAGTAATAATTAATAATAATTACCAAAAATTAGTAATAATTACCAATAATTACCAATAATTAAAAATAATTAAAAATAATTAGTAATAATTAGTAATAATTAGTAATAATTAGTAATAATTAGTAATAATTAGTAATAATTAGTAATAATTATCAAAAATTAGTAATTATAAACAATAATTACCAATAACTAGTAATAATTTCCAATAATTTCTAATAATTGCCAATAATTACCAATAATTAGTAATAATTAGTAATAATTAGTAATAATTAGTAATAATTAGTAATAATTAGTAATAATTTGTAATAATTAACAATAATTAGTAATAATTTCCAATAATTACCAATAATTAGTAATAATTACCAATAATTACCAATAATTACCAATAATTAGTAATAATTAGTAATAATTACCAATAATTAGTAATAATTACCAATAATTAGTAATAATTCGTAATAATTACCAATGATTACCAATAATTAGTAATAATTAGTAATAATTAGTAATAATTAGTAATAATTAGTAATAATTACCAATAATTGCCAATAGTGTCAATATTTACCAATAATTCCCAATACTTGTCAATATTGACCAATAATTAAGAATATTTACAAATAATTAGGAATAATTACTAATAATTAGGAATAATTCAGAATAATTACCAATAATTTGGAATAATTACCAATAATTAGGAATAATTACCAATAATTAGGAATAATTACTAATAATTAGGAATAATTACCAATAATTAGGAAAAACTACCAATAATTAGGAAAAATTACCAATAATTTGGAATAATTACCAATAATTACCAATAATTACCAATAATTACCAATAATTACCAATAATTACCAATAATTAGGAATAATTACCAATAATTAAAAATAATTACCAATAATTAACAATAATTACCAAGAATTAGGAATAATTACAAATAATTATGAATAATTACCAATAATTAGGAATAATTAGCAATAATTACTAATAATTACTAATAATTAGTAATAATTACCAATAATTACCAATATTTACCAATATTTACTAATATTTACCAATATTTACCAATATTTACCAATATTTACCAATATTTACCAATAATTACCAATAATTACCAATATTTAACAATAATTAGGAATAATTACCAATAATTAGAAATAATAACATTATTAAATTATTAGTATATTTTATTATTAATATTAAAATAATATAATTTTCTATATTATATACAATTCTCCTTTCATATGTGTGTTTTTTGTCTCCATGTGTAATATTTGTATTCTTTTTCAAAATTATCAACCTACTCACCAATGGAGAGGTGAAAGTGAATGCATATATTACACATGGAGATATAATGTTAAACACACAGATGAAAGGAGAATTGTATATAATATAGAAATTATATTATTTTTATATTAATAATAAAATATACTAATAATGTAATAATGTTATTATTATATAATTAATATTTATGATAAAATGATATTACTATTATTAAAATTTATATAATATTAAAATTATCAATATTTTTAACAGGTTTTGCTTTATTCTCAACATACTCGATTCTTAAAGGGTCAATTTTTAGGTCTATCTCAATAAAAAGTTTGCGTCAGTCGTGTCTGATGTAAACTCTATAATTATTCTTGCTTGAGTGTTTTTTCTAACAAATTATTCAAAACCAATAATGCTTTTATATTTTATAGAAAAATATGGAACAACGAGGTCGTCAACAGTCATTATTAGATGACCGCATATGGATAAATCAATGTAGAAATCCAAACAGTTCTGGTTTAAATCCAGTATATATAGAGGGTGTGGAGACTTTTTTGTCATTTTTGGCATCAAATCCAGAATTTGTTTCAGAAGGCAAAATAAAATGCCCTTGTAGAAAATGTACATTGAGAACGTTTGAAACGTTTGACAAAGTGGGGGGACATCTCTTGCGTTTTGGTTTTCAACCAGATTATGTTTTTTCGTATCAACACGGTGAACACAGTTCCAAAGTAGGTGATACCAACTTGATTCCGGGTCAATTTCGGTTTCAAGATTTAGTACATGATGTTGCAGGTTCATCTTTTCAACATACAGAAACTCCGGTTGATATAGCTTCAAATCCTGAGTTGGCACTGTCTGAATTTTATGAGTTGTTGAGGTCTACTGAGAATGCATTATATCCTGGCTGGAAGATGGGAAAATTAGAAGCAGTTGCAAAATTTATGGCTATCAAATCATATAACGGAATGTCAAACACCTGTTTTGACCAGATATTTTCTTTGCTTAAAACATTGTTACCCGAAGGAAATGTTTTGCCTGCAAATTACTATGAGAGTAAGAGGCTGGTTCGAAATTTGGGACTTACTTGTCAGAAGATTCATGCATGTTCAAATGACTGCATTTTATATTCTGGGGAAAATGATTTGTTGGATAGTTGTCCCACATGTGGGAAACTGAGATATAAAGAAAGGCAACATGGGAAGTCTAGTTTGATTCCTGTAAAACAGTTGAGATATTTTCCGCTTACATCCAGACTTAAGCGTTTATTCATGTCTAAGAATACAACGACAATGATGTCATGGCATAAAGCGAATATTTCAACCAATAAAAGCTCGAATCATCCAGTCAATGGTGATTCATGGAAAAATTTTGATAGAGTGCATCCATCCTTTGCTTTAGAAGCTATAAATGTTTGACTGGGCCTTTCCACTGATGGTTTCTGTCCGTTCAGATCTTATGGTAGTCAATATTCATGTTGGCCTGTTTTTTTAACTCCGTACAATTTACCTCCCTGGATATTGATGAAGGAGCCATATATCTTTTTGACTTTACTAATTCCAGGACATCTAAAGAAGAATATTGATGTTTATTTGAACCATTGATTGATGAATTAAGTTTATTGTGGAGTACTGGTGTCAGTACATATGAGGTTGCTACGAAACAGAATTTCATACTGAGAGCAGCATTGATGTGGACAATTAGTGACTTACCGGCTTATGGGATGTTATCTGGATGGAGTACACATGGTCATAAATCATTTCCTTACTGTATGGGAGAGAACAAAGCATTTATGATCATTCATGGAAAGGAACCTTGTTTTTTTGACAGTCATCGCAGATTTCTTCCAACTGATCATCCTTTTCACAGAAACAGATCTCATTTCAGAAAAGGAACAGTTGAAAGGGATGGACCTCCAAAAATGATATCAGGTTCGGAGTTAAAATCAGTTTTATTTTCATTACCTCCCATCACTTTTGGTCCCACAATAAACCAAAAGAAAATTTCTGGTTTTGGGAAAGAACACAATTGGATTAAATGTAGCATATTTTGGGATTTTCCATATTGGTCTGATTTGTTGGTCCGCCACATGTTGGATGTCATGCATATTGAGAAGAACTGTTTTGATAATTTGTTTCATACAGTTTTGGATACGCCAGGAAAGAGCAAAGACAATGTAAATGCACGTTTAGATCTTGCCCAAATTTGCAGGCATCCAGAACTGGAACTGTTTGAGAATGTCAGAACAGAAAGGTTACTGAAACCAAAAGCAGCTTATACATTGTCTAAATAAAACCGTTTATTATTTTGTTAGTGGATTGCAGATTTGAGACTTACAGATGGTTGTGCTTCCAATTTGGGTAGATGTGTAAAGAATGGTCATATTACTGGATTAAAAATTCCTGATTGTCATGTTATAATGGAAATACTTCTACCCATTGGATTAAGAGGTCTGTTGAATTCTGTGATTTGGGATTCCATAACAGACATGTCTCATTTTTTTCGGGACATTTGTGTGGATACAGCAGATTATGATGCTCTATGCAAACTTGAAGAAGATGTTGTTGTAATTATATGTAAACTGGAAAAAATATTTTGCGTATTTCTTCGACTAAATGGAACATTTGATGTTACATTTTCCATATGAAGCCAAATGTGGAGGTCTAGTACAGTTTCTATGGATGTACCCATTTGAAAGATGCATGAAAAAATTGAAAAGAAATGTACGTAACAAAGCATCTGTTGAAGGATCTATTGCAGAAGCTTATTTGCAAGAGGAAATATCTTTTTCTCCTCCCATTATTTTTAATCTGAGTATCCTTCAAAACAAAACCGAAAGAGACGGAACGAGAGGAATATTGATGAAATCGACAATCAATTATCTGTTTTCAACCAGCCAGAGCTTGGTTTTGGTGGAGTTTATGAACGCTGGCTTTCGGATGATGAACATCATAGAGCTCATATGTATGTTCTCCTCAACTGTGAAGAGATGACATCAGCTGTACTATAAGTGTTTATATCACTTATTCTATCATTTATGTTACAGTAAATAACATTGTTTTTTATAGGTTGTATGATAATAATATCAAGAAACAAATTCCACAAATTATAGCAGCTACTCTCGAAGAACGCCGACAGAAAAATTTCTCTCAGTGGTTTCAAAAATTGGTAACATAAATTCTTTAACTTTTAGAAACTCATTCAATGTATAGTTTACTATATTGATAATTATTTCACAAATTTTCAGGTGTCTCGACATGCTGATAAAATTGACAAACGGCTGTGTATATTGAGTAACCCACCTTCCACACTTGTTAAAACTTATAATGCATATGTGGTGAATGGATTTCGATTTCACACACATGCATATGGGGAATCAAAAAAACAATGAACAGTGGAGTTAGCTTGAGAGGATCTCATCATTGAGAAAATTAAGTTGACTTTTATGGCATACTTGATGAAATCATTGAACTCTGTTATCTTGGACAACATTACATAACCATGTTCAAATGTCGGTGGTTGGATACAGATAGAGGCGTGCGTGTTCATCCGACTCATGGAATCATCGATATTAAATGTAAAAGTGTTCTCGCAGAAAATGAACTATTCTTATTGGCTCAAGAGGCACATCAAGTTTATTACGCAAAGTACTGTGCTACATCAATAGACTTGACTGATTGCTGGAGTATAATAAAAATCAAAATTCGAGACAATCAGTTTAGTCAATGTGAATGTGCTTTCACTGATGTGCAAAGAATTGATGTTTTTCAAGAGAGTACTCAAAATCAATCTTTTTTACAAAGAGACATGAGTATCGATGACGACACCCCACATTTAAGAGTCAGTGATGATGATGATGTTAAGGATGTCACATATGAATTTGAAATGGTAATAGATGAAGCAACTGGAACTCGAATGGATATCGATGATGTTGAGGAGGAATATGAAGATGACATTGACATATATGAAGATGATGATGAAGATGAACACTGATAGAATTCCATGGTAGTTATATATAATCATAACTAATATATATGTATATATAATAGTAATTATCAATTATTTGCTAACAACATTAACATTTTCTGTTTCAGATGGACGACGATGCATTTCGTGAGTTGGCGGATACTGACCTGCCTTTCGATGCGGATGAGTTGCTGGAAGATGACCCTCAGTCTGCAGGCGCTTCAGGGAGTACGCGGAGGGGGCGCGGTCTTGCACGATTGATGATTCTTGACCTCGTCCCCGAGCGACGTACACGTCTTAGGTTTGATCTACGCACATGGAGGTGTGATAACCTGTGTGATAACCTGTGGATTTTACTAAGATTTAATTAATCTATTCACATAATAAATGTTTATTATTTTTACAGTTTTCTGCATATAGCAATCGGACAGGGTAGTGCTATTTTGTGCCACTATTTCTCTCAGCCTTGGACCATATGGGAGCAGATTCCCATTGATGTGCAGCAGTCCATGTTCGGCTATTGGTTGGTACGTACGTAAATAAATAATTTCTATTTTGATAATTATTTCATTTCAAACTCGGTATTTTGATTTACTTGTAGGGTTTATGGTATCCGATCGAGGATACCATGCGAGATGCCATCCACGAGGCATGGGAGGTGGCCATGTGTGATCGCTTTCGTCAGTTTTTGCACAATTTTAGAAAAGATGCCATGAAGAAAACATGAGTGCTAGATTTTGACGAGTCATGTAGAACACACCGACCAGAGTACATTTCATCCCACGTATGGGATGGATTATGTGCGCACTGGTTGAGTGATGCCTTTTAGAGGAGATCATCGGTGGGGAGGCAGAATCAGGGGAGACAGAAGGTGACTCATCGAGCTGGGAGTCGTACTTTCAGTACTCATAGACAACATCTGGTATGTACATTATTTATAAATATTTTGTATAACTATAAATATTAACAGTTTATTTTTTATTCTTATAGGCTGTCGAGCACCCCGATATTATGGAGTACGGCGTATATCGGAGGATGTATAGTTATCCTACTACTGGGGAGCTCAGAGGTGATCGTCAGCGTCACATCGTGGTCAGTATTATTTGTTTTCAAGTTTAAAATTTAACTGCATATAATATATTCACAATTTTAATTTTAAATTTCAACTACAGGAGTCATATGAGGCCGCAGCATCACAGACCCGGCCTGAGAGTCAGGCTGAGTCATCAGATCAGACCACTGGTCGTCAGTTTGATGAGGCGTCATGGATGTAGGCCACCCAGTATGCCTTCGAGAAGGGCTGGGTAGTTGGTATCAGCTCTCGACTGACTCCAGGAGATTATTATGGCAGTGCTGCGATGTCGGCGTCCAGCTCGAGAGGAGCTCGTGCATCTTCTTGTACTACACAGTATGAGGATCATTTGCGATCTCAGACTGCACTGATAGAGAGTCTCCAATAGGAGCAGGAGCAGATGCGTCAGCAGCAGCAACAGCATGAGGAGGAGCGTCGATGCCAGCAGCAGCTGTACGATGAGCAGATGCGTCGGTGGCAGCAACAGCAGCAGGAGAAAATGGAGTACATGTGCCGACTCACTCATGCTTTAGGGATGGAGTTTACTTCACCAGCATCTGCAGATCCCCCCCTCCCCCCTCCCCCCCTCCTTCAGATTATAGTTTGTTTTTATGTTATAAAGTTTGTTAAATCAAAATATGAATTTTTTTCTATTCGTAGTTTCTGTCTCATTATAAAATATTAATAATATTATATTTTGAAATAACAATATTAATATGAATAATAATATTATTTATATTTTATAATATTAAATTATATATATATATTAAAATTTTATAATATTATATTTTAATTATATTTTTTTTAAAATTTGAATTATTTTAATATTTGAATGTAAAATAATTCTATTATTTTTATATTAATTAAAATAACTTATTAATATTTTTTTATTTATGAATTATATTTCTAATATTATTATATTAATAAAAAATATTTATTAATATTTTATTATTTTTTATTTTTGAATTATAATTCTATTATTATTATATTAATTAAAATAATTTATTAATAATTTATTATTTTTATTTGTGAATTATAATTCTATTATTATATTAATTAAAATCATTTATTAATATTTTATTATTTTTTATTTTTGAATTATAATTCTATTATTATTATATTAATTAAAATAATTTATTAATAATTTATTATTTAATTTTTGAATTATAATTCTATTATTATATTAATTAAAATCATTTATTAATATTTTTTTATTTTTAAATTATAATTGGATTATTATTATATTAATTAAAATAATTTATTAATAATTTATTTATTTTTTATTTTTTTATAGTATTCGCGACGGGATACTATGCCCGTTGCAAATAGTATTATTTTTATATTAATTAAAATAATTTATTAATGTTTTTTAATTTTTTTTAAAAAAATACAATTTGTGACGGGCCCGTCGCAATTAATATTTTAAAAAGTTTTTACAAATATACGGACTAATATTTGCGACGGGAAGGATCGCTGTTGCAACTAATACTTTTAGCGACGGGCCCATCACAAATAATTGTTGTTGCGATGCAGTTTTCTGCAACGGGCTATTTGCGACGGACCCCCGTCGCAAAAGCCTATTAGCGACGGTATCCCAACGCAAATACCCCGTTGCAAATGCCATTATTTCCAGAAGTGATGGTCCTAATTGGGCTACAATAATTTTAGAAGAAACTCATGAGAATATTTATAAGGGATTCATTCCAACAAGTTTATCACCATGGGGTGAATGTGTTATTTTTTAAAGAAGGAATATGAATGATATAAATGGGACTATACTTTTAATATTGAGAAATTAACATGATAAAAATCAATAATAAGTATCCTCTTCCATGTATTAATGATTTATTCAAACTATTATGAGGATATCAATATTTTTCCAAGATTGATCTTCGATCTGGATACTATCAATTAAGGGTCAAAAGTGAAGCCACACCCAAGACATCCTTCCATATGAGGTATCTACACTATGAATTTATAATGATTCCATTATGCCTTAATAATTCCCCATATATCTTCATTTATTTAATGAATAGAGTCTTTATATATTACCTTGATCAATTCGTGGTAGTCTTTATTGATGATATTATTATATATTCTATGATAAAGGATCACCATAAAGATCACATGAGGATTATATAGAAGACCCCAATTAAAGATAAGTTGTATAATAAATTTACCAAGTGTGAATTTTTTCTATAAAAAGATTCATTCTTGGGTGATATAATCTCAAGTGTGGTTATATCGGTGGATCCATCAATGAATTAAGTTATAAAACATTAACCCAGACCAAGCACTATGATTAATATCTATAGTTTTCTTGGATTGGATGGATATTGATGATTTTTTTGAATAATTTCTAATGGTTATCTAATCCACTAAAGAAGTCAACCTGAAAGGGAGTCATGTTATTTTGGATAGATGAATGTGAAGAACATTTCATGTAAATAAATAAAAGTTTAGTAAGTGCACATGTGCTCACACTACCATGAAGTGGAGAAGGGTTTTTGATTTATAGTGATACATAAAAGAAGGGGCTGGTATGTTTTATTATGAAAAATGATATGGTGAAAGCTTATTCTGAATTCCAATTGAGGTTCATGAGAAAATTTATCTGACTCAATATTTGGAGATAATAGTGATAATTTTTTCATTAAAGATATGAAGGAATTTTCATTACAATGAATGGTGGGATATATATAATGATCCTAAATGTTTAAATTATATATTTAACCAAAAAGAGTTGAATATAAACCATTGAAGTTGGTTTAGGTTTATTAAATATTATGAATTCTCAATATATTACTACCTTAAGAAAGTGAAAAAGTTTGTTGATGTTTGAGTCAAAAGGATGTATAGTATTATCTATACCGAGGATTATAAAAGATCCAATATTTATGGATTTATAAACGATGAACCTATAAATGTTAAAGGAAGGGGATGAATCTTATGTTTCTAAAATTAGTGTTCAACTATCTATCTATGTGGAGATTAAAGAGGTGTAGAAGGAAAATGTTGACCTAAAAAATTTGGTAAGAAATGTTCCTGAGTTCAACCTTAATTATGATGGAATGATAAGGTTTAGGAATGAAGTATGTATCCTATAAACATTATAATTAAGGAATAATCTATTGTAAGAATCTCACATCTCATCATTCTCTATTCATCTTGGAAGTTTGAAGGTGTAAAGAGATCTGAAATATTAATTCCAATGCGGAAAACATGAAGATAGATATTATAGAATATGTATCTCAGTGCTTGGTATATCAGTAAGTTATGTTTTAAGGAAATAAATATAATGGATTGTTACAACCATTACCCATACTTGAATGAAAATAGGAAAATATCACAATGGATTTAATTATCAAACTCCCAAAAACATTTAAAGGACAAAATGTTATTTGGGTTATAGTAGACCACATTGAAAATTTAACACATTTAATTACCATTAGATAAGATATATCACTTGACTAGTTTTCTAGTATATACATTATGGAAGTGGTATGGTAGTATAGAATACCACATTATATTTTATCTAATTGAGATCCAAGGTTTATCTTGAATTTATACTTAATTCTTTAGCATGATCTGGATATAGAGTTGGGTTTCAGTACTACTTATCATCCTAAGCAAAATTTTTAATATAAAAGGACCATTAAGACCCTAGAGGATATGATATGATCATGTTAACTACATTTCAATGGTGGTTGGGATCAATACCTTCCTCTTTTTGAATTATCTTATAAAAATAGATTTCACTCAAGCATTGATGTGGATCCTTATGAATCCCTCAATGAAAGGAAGGGAAAAACTAAAATGTATTGGAATAAAGATGAAGATATAAAGCTATTGGGAATTGAGTTATCTAAGGAAATGGTAGGGAATACTAAATCCATTTAGCATCCCATCAAGGGAGCTCAGAGTTGACAGAAGAGTTATATTAACAATTTCTAGAGATATATGAAATTCAAAGTTGGTGAGAATGTATTCTTTTGAATTTTTTCATGTAATAAGTTTATGAGATTCATAAAAAAGATTAATGTTGATCCCTTTATATATATTGAAACTTTTGGTTTTTTTATTAGATTAGGATAGTTACTTATCACTTGCCAGTTCAATTGAACCTATCATAAGTCCTCTATTTGTTCCATGTATCTCTCTTGAGGAAGTAAATACCTGATATTTCACATGTACTAAACTCAAAGGTTATACCATTGGATCATTATATTTACTATAATAAAAACCCACTATAAATATTGAATCATAGAAATAAAGTGCTACAGAACAAGAAAACTATATTGGTTAAAGTTTTCTGGATGAATCTAGAATTTGAGGAAGCTACATGGGTACCCAAGGATGTAGTAAATCAGAGATATCCTCATTTTTTTATAATATTTGCATAATTTTGAGAGTGAAATTCATTTTAAGAGGTGTACAATATAACACCCCCATAATTTATATGTACATATTTTTAAATAAACTTGAAGTATTTGATAGATTTCTTTACATACAATCTTAAGTATAAATGAAATTATGATATAGTATACCTTTATAACCTAACTATTAGATTGAAGGTTTTAAATAGGATTAACCACATTATGAAATATATCTGTAAATTTTTTCCTAAATTCAAATTTATTTATTAATTCCTAATAAATAATCATTAATTTTTTTTAAAAGCATTTACTGATTAAAAGAACAATTTTTTGAATACATGTATTTTTCTACATGTTATTATCTAAAAAAGTATATTGATCACTATTAAAAACGGTTACAAGGTAATTTATTTAAACTTTATTAATAAAAATCCCCACATTAGTTATCTAAATGTTTGTAATGAATAAAAAATCATTTAAAGCTAAAAAGAGTTATTTTTTATAAAACTATTTTTATGTAGATGATGTATTTTATCATAAAATATAAAACAAATAATTATTTATTAATCTTTATAATAAAAATTATATATTATATATTCAATAAAATATTTTATATTTCATTTTATATTTTTTAAGAGACAATGAATGAATGTAAATTCATCCTTATTCTTAAAAATGTATTTCTCTATAAACTAGTTATTTTGTGTTTCAAAGTTATTTTAAAATTAATTTCATTCACTTATAGAAATTGAATTTGATAAATTGGATTCCATATTTAGAATTATAATTTATAAAATATTTAATGATTCTACTTTCATTTTTTCGTAATAAATAGTAAAAAAATAACATGGTTAAGGTAAAAATGTGTTTACCGAGGATGGAGTTAAACTAAGAGATAAGGCTTAAATTTCCTCATAAACATATCTAAAAATTATTTGTTGAATATATTTACACCCTATATTATCTATAATTCAAATAATTTTCCATTTTGAAGCATTATACTACAGAAATATAGTAATAATATTTAAATCTTTTAAGTAATTCCACATTGTCCTCTCCCTAACTTATAAAAGGGAACCTTCTCTCCACCCTTTTTCAGAATTTTAATCCTTCTATATCAACCAATATCTGCTATAATAACTTAATAGATTCATTAACTTCTTCCTAGAATCCATGTTCTTATCCAAACACCAATCTTTTAAGGATGAAAGTGTAATCCAAAGGAGGTCTCTCAATGATGAGGTATAAATATTAACCGAGCTCTTTCAAATTTATTTCTTATTGCACATTCTATAAACATATTATATACATAATAACATGATGAATATAGTGTCATGAATATATATAGATTTTATTATGATTACAGAACATCCCTTTCCACCTCTTTTTCATCAAATGAGAAATGAAAGTATCACCCGTACATACATATGGGTTACCGCCTCCATGTAGTTATATAATTAAACTTACCTCACAAACTCCTATTGATGGATATAATGATTGATTTAATAAATATATATTATATTCATGATATATTTATTATTCTTTAATGATAAAATATTATTTATCATTCTTTACTTATTTTAATTGGAAAATGAAAACAATATTCATATGTACGTATGGACTACCATCTCCATAAACAATGTAATTAATTTTTCCTTATCCACCATTCATGGATGGTTATATATATATAATGAATATATATTATATTTATATCATGATTAAAATTATGTAGATTATGTAATCGTAGTCAAATTACAAGTACAGAAGTAGCCAAATTCAAACTTTCCTGAAAAATGAAATAGTTAACACTCGAAAATGATAATTTAAATAAAGAATTTGTAATGAATGGTTGTTGAGATGTTATAAGTGAATCATAAATGATATTATAAATATTTATTTTGTTTTATAATTATAATAATCTTATATTTATTATAAATTATTTTTGATTGATTATAAGGAAATTTAAACTTGATGTAAGTGTTTTACATTACAATCTCACTTTTTACAAGGTTTGTCTATGCTTAAATTTCTAATGATGAAATTATGTGATATAAATATATCAAATATTATTTATTTTATTTTAATATGTTTATTTTTTTATATTATATTTTTTCATTTCATTTTCCTCTCATTATGTAATCAAGATACTAAAAAATATTTTTAAGGAAAACTGACTTCGTTTTTCTATTATCTAATTAATATTTTTCATACATGTCCATATTTTCTTTAAAATATTTTAAAATAATGTTTTTATTATTCTAAAATAATTTATAAAAGTCATTTTTAATAATGTAATATTTTTAAAAAAAATTAAAATGAATCTTATTGTTATTTTCTAAATGAGGTGCTTTTTCTAAAGGTGTAAATAGAATCATTGTTTTAACATTTACTACATGAAAATATTTTCCAAAAACCAAGCATAATATTGTATTTGAGTCTTCCTTTACATGTTTCCATAGTTTTTTTTAAAGAATATTTTTTCCTTAGTATTTTATAAATTTTATATTTAAATGAAGTGATTTGAATGTAAAAAGGGTATTTTCCACAATTAACATTCAAATGAAAACATTTTATAGAATAATTTACAGGGATGATGATAAAAATAATTCTAATTAGATAATAAATGTTTATATCTAAAAATAAGATGTTGTGAAGTTAAAGAGTTTGAACATGTTCAATGAGTTAAAAAATCAAAATATGGTTCTTAAATCTCACCATTATTAAAACTAACTTACTCCATAGATATTAATCACTAATGATTTTAGTGGGAAGGTTTTAAAGTTGGTTAGATAGATATGTGAGATTAATTACATATAGATTTGATATAAGGGCCTAAATTTTTTCTAATCCCGAACATTACAATTTATTGGTTGTTATGTGTGTTCAGTTTCTGAATTTAAATTTGATGTCCTAAATTTTTTTTGTCTTATATATTAAGTATAATAGAATTGTTTGAAATTATATGATGAATTTATTTTTTATGAAAAATCTAACATATTTGAAAAATGTTACATTTTGAAGTGGTTGGGAAAAATATATTATGCATGGAATTTTATTAAAGGTGGAAAATATTACACATTTAAAAAATATTATGCATTGTTTTTTATTAAAGTATAAAATCATACACATTGGAGAATTTATTATGTATTAGTATTTTTATAAATAAAAAAATTTTACACATTGTAAAAATATGTTTCACATTAAATATATTATGTATTGAAATATTATCAAAAATAAATTTCAAAAAAATATCTTCACAGGTTTAATTTAATTATTTATTAGTTGATTATTTTATTAAAGATAACTTAAAATTATTTATTTTATGTTAATAGTTGTATTTAAAATTATTTTTTTATAAAATATTTGAAGTATTATTTAAATAAATTATTTAATTTATTTATTAGTTGGTTAATAATTTGGGTTACTTATATTTTTTTAAAATAATTAATTTATTTTATCATTAAAGTTGTAGTTTGTGATATATTTTTGGGTTTAATTAGTTAGTTTTTTCATTATTAATATTTTGAACATATACATTTGTTAATGAGGGTATCATGGTAATTAAATTTTCGAATTTAGGAGTTTTAAATTTATGGGGGTTTTCTATAAATATTGGAAATAAAAAATTAAACAAATTAAATTTAAATATATGATACTAAGTGCTTGGATGTTTTCAAGAGTGAAAAAATAAATGAATCAAAAATTAATTAAGTTAGGGTGGGATCAAAAAAGAGTAACCATAATAAAAAAGAAACACCATATTAAAAAAGGAAAATGAGATACAAGTGAGGGGTGTGAAGGTAGATAAAAAAACATGAGAATGAAACCCAAAAAAACATTAAAAACATACTAATAATAAAAAAGAACAAAAACATAATAGAAAGGGATGATTTCATGGTAAGGTTAAAAAATATATATTAAGTTTAAATAAATATAAATGTTATATATATATATGTGTTCATGTGTGTGGGTGTAGGTATTATGATTCAAAAAATGTGTAATATATTATGAATGGGTTATTTAATATAATCAAAATTATAAAATTTATTTATTTAATTTATAGGGGATTCTATATAATTTTATGGAACTGTTATTCTAGTGAAATTGAAGTAGGGGCTTAGATTTATATCAAAAATATTAGTCATAAAATTAGTGTTTTTTTTCATTTCAAAAATTAAAAATAATATATTCCATTTCATATCTTTATACATTCTTCTTTTCATGAAAGAGAATAAATAGTGTCAAATAAAGAATATATTTCAGAAAATATATATGGTGAATGATGAGAAATGGTGTAAATAACATTTGGTTTTCAAGGCAGGAGATTTCTATCCTTTATTCTATCTTCTTGAATATAAGGTGCTTAATCTATTTCAAAATCCTCTAATCCCTTGTTTATACTTAATCCATTATTCATTATCCTATTTAAATCTAATGATTGGAATTATTAAATGAAAATAATATTTCAAAAAATGTTTATGGTGAATGATGAGAAAAGGTGGGAAACACATTAAGTTACATAAGGTGGGGTTTCTACTCTTTATCATATCTTCTATAATATAAGTCTCTTAATATGTTGCGAAATTATCAAATAACTTTTTGATCCATAATCTATCATTTGTTATGCTCTTTGAAGGTGATTATTTTAATTATCATAATACTCTTTTTCAATCGTTATCCCTTTGTAATTAATGATGGGATTCATCATCATTCATCATGGTTTAAACCCTACCACTAAATCCCATGATCCATAACTCTTTGAGCCACATCAACCTTTGATAATATACATATTTTAGTAATTCCTTTGCATATGGAAAGTCTTTGCTCTCTCCTCAAGCTCTGTGGAGATAGTTTGGTTTAGGGGGAGGATTTATTATTTATTTGTTAATTTAATTATTATACTCTTCCCTTGTGATCAGTTATTAAATTTTATTCTAGGGGAAGGGTCCATTGTATACATCCTTATATTTAAATTATATATCATTTAATATTTTCTTACCATATGGTTTTGTTTTTCCTTTCTTTCTTATATTCTGCCTTTGTATTTATATTATCAATTTATCAACTTCTATAGAAATTATATGATACATGTGAGTTGGTGTTTTTTGATTTACCATGCAATTGGGAAGAAAAATAGAAATAATATAAAAAAATATGAATCTAAAATGATAAATAAGAATACAGAAAGATAATATTTTTCAACTAAATTATTCATTATTCTTCTATTTATTGATTATATATTTAGTATATTATACCCATTTAATTGGAAATGTGTTCAAAATAAATTTATATATGTGTTTTATACTTCATTTTAATGATAATACTATATTGAAATATAATTTCCTATGAAGTTTCTTATTTTTTACAATGTTATGATGAAAATATTAAGAAATGGAAAGTTAGAGGAAGGTAGTATTGGAATGTAAAATTTGGAATTAAAATAAAATTTATAGAAGGTACTTCATAAATTAGTATAAATATGAATATAATATTGAATTATTATTAATTAATGTTAATAATGTTTTAATATACATAATCTTTTCATTTATATATTCAGAAATATTTATTTAATTTAGTATTATTATTATTGAGGTTGGTAAATTAAAGATGGTTTTAGTAATTAGGGAAAGAATATATGCTCTGTCATTAATTAAATTTTTAGTTAATAAGATTAGGAGGTTATGAATAGGTTTTAATTTATTTCATGGGTAGTCCATTTTAAGTTATTTAATTTAATTAATTAGGAAATTAAAAATAATAATATAATTTATTTTATTAATTCATGAAGGATGTGGTTATGTAACCATTATATAATTATGTTTAGTTAAATAAGTAATAATAAAATATTTAGTTAACTAAATAATTTATGAATAGTTAAATATTAGTTTGAAAAAACAGTTAATCCTATAAAAAATCAGTATTATGATTTATAAGTATTAATCTTAGGGATTCATGTTCATCGTAGTTTTATAAATAGTTTTAGTGAAAATAGAACAAATTTGTTTAACTAATTTTTTAATGTATTACATGGTTTTATTTAAAAGTAAAAATTTTATATTTTATAAATTAAATTTAATAAAATTGAATTCATTTTTTATCAACAAATCAATTATATCTTAGTGTTAATATTTGATATTTTTCTAAAAAGATTTATTTTCTATGTGAATAGTGAAAAGTTTTAATTTTTATCAAAACATCCATTTATTTTCAAGTATTTAAAAATTAACATTATATATTTCATTGTTTTTAAAGTTATATTAGTACAATTCGAAAAATATCAATCTAATTAATTCCATAATAATCATCATTATACTTTATTTTGGTATAAAATCATTTTTATTCTTAAAAGGGGAATTTTTCTAAAAACGTTTTTCAATGTGGATTGTGAAATTATATTGAAATAAATTTATATCACTTAAAAATAGTATTGAAGAATGGATTTCATATTTTTAATTATTAATTTTAAATTTTTTAATAAAGTTAAATTTCTTTTCCATTATAAATAGTAACAGTGGTAAATATTATTTGTTATGCTAGAGAATAAAATGGGTTAATTAAGGTAAAAACTAAGTGATAAAGCCACAAAATATTGTATTAATTTTTATTGTATGATTTTATTTCAAACCTTATCACCTTATCTTAATAAATTTATAGTTTTTAAGCCAATTTTCCAGGATTAGTACTTTATATTATTTTAAAACATTGAATAATTATAAGTGTTCAACTCCCCTCACTTATAAAAGGGAGACTTCTCCTCTCAATTATTCACACATATTATGACTTTTATCTCTTCTAAAACATAAAAAAATTCCTTAAAAACATCCCAAACAATGTATTATAATTATTAGTATCACCAAAATACAAATCTAATAAGGATTAATTTGTAATCTTAGTGAGGTTTTCCAAAGAAGTGGTATAATTCTTAACCATGTGTTTTATGTTTATTTCTTCCCTTACCTCCTTTAAATATTATTTTAAATTAATGAAATAATAACATAAATATATTAAATATAAATTATTATTATTATTATTATTATTATTGTAAAATATTTTTTAATCTCCACTTTCATCCTATGGGAAATTAAAATATCACTCATGCATATGTGTAGACTACCACCTCCACAAATCGATGTGTTTCATTTTTCATCATCAGATTATATGGTTAGTTGAAATTATGGATAAAATTAATTTATATTATATTGATTAAATAATTTTTATTCGGTAAAGATAGAATATTATTTACCTTCTAACCCTTTTCATCTGATGGAAATTGATTACTTCGCTTGTGCATATGTCTGGAATACCACCTTTACAAAGTGATCTGATTCATTTTTCATTACAACCCCATATTTTATGTCATAAAGGTGAAAAAATGAATAAATATGTAATATATAACATATTTTTAATTTTTAAAATGAAAAATATTATCTAATTTATTTATTTTTCACCCATTAGAAAAATAGTAACATCGTTCATGAATATGTATGGACTATCATCTCCAAGAAATGACATGATTTATTTTTTATGAATACCTTAAATGGTTGGTTTTAAAAGTGTATTTAATGTATGAATATGATAACTATAAAACTTTTAATATTATAGAGGTAATGTAACTATTACCCCCCCTTGACCATGGTCAAGGCACTGAGCTAGTTTGGTGGTTTTAAACCGAACAACACCAAAATGCCCAACAAGAACTTGACTGTTTTAGTAACTAAATAATTCATGGTAATTAATGAAATAAAAGGAGTAATAATAATTAAATAAACATGAAATATATTATTAATGAAGAAGAAAACTAATATAATTTTATTATTTAGGAGTTAGAAAACATATAAAGATAGATCAAACTTCAGGTTACGGGAATCCTTTATATTGTTGTTTTAAATTTTTTAAAATCTTTATCCACCCTATCAATGTTCTTCAAAATTTTCTAATAATTTTATCACATATACATAAAATATTTTTAAAATTAATTTTAAACTAATTTCATCTTTATTTTTAAACATTTTAAAATTAATCTTTTAAACATTTACCATATGAGTCATTCTGACTTTTTTACCAAAGTGTAAAAGAATGTTTTTTAATATATATGGTTTGATCTATTTTTACCGTTATCACAACTATTATTAATTATCAATATTCATATATAATTTAACATTATTTTTCAATGTATATCCTTTCGTATATATTTAAGGAATTTTTCATTTTAATGATTATTCAAAGAAAAATGACATTTCTTCTAATGATTATGTAAAAATAGAAATAGTTCTTATTATGGGTTCAAATTAGTTTTTCAAGGGTTTTATGTTGAAAAGGTAAAATATTATAAAATTTTTTTATGATATGAAACATGAGAATTATATATGATGATAATTGATCGTAATATAGTGCATGATAATAGGTTATCCTGATGTGTCTTTCAAATGAATTGGCTAAAGATAAAGTCTTCAAAGGTGAAAATGAGGGAGGTACCTAGGATAGTTATTACTATAGAATTAACTAGGATTAAACTATTAAGAAATTTTATAATCATGAGGGAACAATATTTATGAATATGATGCTTCTATATACCTATATTATTCTTTAAAAAATGTTTTTTATGGAAATATTTTGATTTCTTGAGGTATGGAATGTTTATGAACTTTTAAAGGTGTAAGGTGTGGTTTTCAATGAAATTTTATCATGATTCCCCTCTTACCTCATTATGCCATCATGGTTTTTCATATGCTTTATAATGGGTTTCAAATATTTTCTGGAGAAAATATATATTTTCACATGTGTAAATATTTTATTTATGTACACAATTTTTATTGTGAAAAAGGTAAACATTTTCATGTGTTTTCATATTTTTCACTAGACATACATGATTCCTTTATTTTTATATCACTCAATGAGATTTGTTTTCTCATGACAAAATTTAAAGTGTTTTTTCATAGGATCTAAGGACTAGAAAAAAAATTAACACATTCATGATTTATGATATAGAGAATCATCTTAAAATAAGATAAAGTGTCTTGAATGAAATAGGGGTGTAAACTAGAAACCCTATTTTTATGGAAAAATATAAGCTGTGTGGAAGTTTCAGATTTTTTTATAATGTTTTCCATAATTATCTAAAACTATAAACCAAAAAAGATCATAGTAATGTAAAATTGTGAAATTCTTACTATTAAATTTATATTTATAAGATGTTAAAGTAATGGATCATTAGAATTGCTATCTGATTAAAGGTTTAGATTACTTTATAATCTACAAAAATGTTAGAAGAAACTTTAATGAATACTAATTTATGTTTATATTATCGTGAGATATATTTTAGATATTTCAATGTTTCTTTATCCAATCCTTGTTTATTTAGAATGGTTTTCCATAGAGGAAACAATGCAGCCTAATTAGGAAGGAATCAAGAGGGTAATAACCATTAAAAATAATAACCTATAATGTTTGGAATAAATAATTTTTTGTTAGTGTTAACTCATTTTATATAGGCTATTAATAATAGTTTTGATGAAAGAGAACAACCAAATTATCCACATACGAACATGTATATGGTGAGGCATTTATTGAAACATCACCTTCTAACTTTAGGTTGATCTCTAGGTCTGGTTATTGATGGATGATGAATAAATTAATTCGAAAATATATTTAAATATTTGGTATTTATAAAAAATAACAATGAAACTATTTTTATTTATCATTTTGAAGGTGAATCTGATCGATGGGGGTCTCTGATTAAGAATAATAAATAAAATTTTGATATTATCTCTATAGAGTATACATTCATCAATGATATTTTTCATGAAAAGTATTCTATAAAAATTATTACATTTATAGTGGAAATGAAATTTTCATAATTAAAGTAAAAGGAAGAAGACTTACTTATTTATTATAATGAAAATTTTAATATATTGTAAAGGTATGCACAAAATTTTATTCTAGATCATTGAAGTACAATTGATAAATTTTATATACTCATAAAAAAATAAAAATAGCATTGCCCTTATATTAATTTAAAATTTATGAAGAGGTTGTTTATTATTATGAAAATTTTGAGATAGATATTGTATATAATTATGTATTTCATGACAAAAAGAGTAATAATTATTCAAGGTGGAAAGTAGTGGAAAAGAATTCAACTAATAAATTTTGAGGTAATCTCCCTAAATGTTTAAAATATGGTAAAATAAATATACAATAATGTTTTGTAGCAACTATAAAGTGTTAGTGATGATCTAATATTGTTCATTTGGCTCATGACTTTAAGGAAATGAGATCTGAGAAAAAAATTAATGGGAAAAAATATAATTTACTAATATAAATATGTTTTAATTGTAATGAGTTGGAACATTATGCTAAATCATATACAAAGTTAGTTACAAAACGTGGGAATCATAAAGGCCAAAAATAGAAAGGTGTGAAAAAATATTGATCTACTACAATTAGAGATACATCTCCCTCAAATGAAGTAGTGACAGGTACATTACTTATTTATTTACATTATGTCAATGTCTTGTTTGATTCAGGATCCACATAATCTTTTATATTCGTGAAATTTTCATGTCAAATAGAAATTCCATCTTAACAAATAAATTAAAATATTTTGGTAAAAACATTTAGGGGTTGTACAAATGAAAAAATAATTTATATAAATCTTATTATTATCATCTATGGAATGGTTTTCCTATAAAAGTTCTTTTCTATCCCGTTTTATTTTTTTGAGTTTATTTTGGGAATGGATTGAATTTCAGTTTTTTATACTAGGATATATTGAAGAGGTAAATAAGTAATTTTTCAGAATGACTTTCAATTTTTATATAAGAACAAATTTATTCTTTATATAACATACCAATAAGTTAAGAAATTGATAAATTATATACATGAAATTTATCTTGTATATATTGTTGAAAAGAATGAAACTATTAAAATTAGTGAAATTATAATGATAAATAAATATTTGAATGTATCTATTGATGGTTTTCATAATGTTAATATTGATTAAGATATTGAATTTACTATTGAATTAATTCCTTGTGCTAAGAGAATTTATAAACCCCCTTATCAATTAGATTTATTAGAACGTTTGGAATTGAAAAATAGTTACAAGAGTTGATTTATTAGGATTTAATCTTCCCTATTAATTCACCTTAGGGTGTGCTTATTATGTATGTTAAAAATAAGTATGGTCCCATGAGACATTTCATTGATTATAGAGGACTCAATAAAATCACTATTATTGATGGAACCACACTCTCTTGGTGTAGAAATTCCCCATAATAAGGTTCTCTGAAACTATTCCCAGTGGCATGTTCTTTCATCTTTTTCTGTTTGTTGCTTTAGCTAACATAGTTTGGTTTCTATATAAGAAGATTTGTTATTTCTTATATCTTTAGTTTTTTCTTATGGATCAAGATAATTTTGCGAAAATTATTATTCACTAAATATTTCTCCTATTTCCATCTCCACATACTGTCTTTCAACATTGTTTTCAGAATTTCCTATCTCTCCTATAAAAAAAATTCATGTTTACTCCTTGATTATGTGGACATGGTGGTTTTGGTGAATTTTCATTGTTTCTTCAAATATATTCTTTAGTGTTCTCTAGATATTTCTAGAGCTATCATATTTTGTCACTCCCTCCATCGGTATGTGATTTGAGGTGGATGATATTATGTGGTCTATGCCTGATTGGGAATGTTTGTTACTAGGGTTTGGTTTTGGATATGGTTTTATATTCTTTGGAAATGTTAAAGGATAATGGTGGGGGTTGGTGCATATGTTTGGGTATGAGGCTAATTCAATGTCTTCGAATCCATATCTAGGTGTTATTTGTGACAGAGGAGGTCAGTGATGGAGTTCATTGGTGTTTTGTTCAGAAGTATTGGATCCTTCTTTGGCATTCAGGTCGATTGTTCTATCTTTGGTTTCTGTACTAGTTCATCACCTAGATAATCATTCTAGTTTTCTGGGTGAAGTTTTTTATTATTTTCTCAGGACTGGTTGTTTGATGGGACACATAAGTTAGTGAGAGTTCTGTGTTTTTTTGTGTTTCATTTTGATATAGATTCCACTCCTTACATGTATATTTGGGTGAGTGGCCTCTAAATAGGGATGTGTGTGCTAATACCCATCATTAATCCAACTTCCATCATTTTTGGTGGACATGTGTGCACCCAATAATTTTTGTGTGTGTGCTGATTTCAGTCCAATTTTGTAGTGCATCATTTTGATAGTGCAATGATTTCCTCACATGCACAATTAGGTGGGTGGATCGAAAGATACATGGGTTTACTAGCACCCATTATCAAGTACTCCTCCCATAATCTGGTGCCGGTTGGAGGAGTGCTCTTCCATGTTGTATTAACCAGCACCGCGTAATTTTGGTAGGGCGTGATGTGACTTTTGACTGGGAAATTTCATGATGTATATTTAATATTGGGAATTTGGGACCATGTTAGAGACTTCATGTCATGTTTCTTTTTATATGTTTTTATCTAGTTCATGTATTGGGTTCTCCCTATTCCCAGTTTCAAAAGGGGTTTATCTTCTTGTCTTCAATAAAGGGGGATTAACCATCATCGTTTAAAAAATCACTATCAATAACGTGAATCCATTTCCATATATCAATGAGTTTTTTGATTAGCTCTAGTGTGATCTATATTTTTCAAGGATTTATCTCAGGTCTAAGTATCACCAACGGAAGGTAAAGTTAGAAGCCATTCGGACGATGGATTTCCATACCAACTGTGGAATTATAATTTTGTGGTTATACCTTTTTGGTTAATGAATTCACCCTATATTTTAATAGATATTATGAATATATTTTTCCATGAGTCTTTGGATAAATTTTTTGTGGTTTCTATTGATGATATTTTGGTTTACTCTAAAAGTTATGATGAACATGAGAAACATCTAAGGATTGTTCTCAGACATTAAAAGAAAATATATTAAATAGAAAATTAATTAAATGTGATTTTAGGTAATATAAGATTTTATTCTTGGGAATATTGTTTTAAATATGTAATAATATTGATCATGTTAAATATAAAGTGTTGAAAGAGTGTTTGAGGCCTGGAAATGTCACTTAGATTCGAGGTTTTCTCGGATTATTGGATTACTACAGATGTTTTGTTGTAAAATTTTCATAGTTATCTATCCCACTAACTAATTTAACTCCAAAAGGTGTTAAATTAATCTAGAAAATTCAATATTCAGAATGTTTCTAGGAATTGAAAAAAATATTAGTTAATTCTCTAGTGTTATCCTTTCCAACAAGAAATGGTGAATTAATTATTTACAGTGATGATTCATTGAAGGAACTTGATTTTGAATTGATAAACGATGATAAAATAATTGTATATGATTCAAATTAATTAAAACTCCATGAGTATAATTGCCCTACTATTGATCTTGATTTTTCAGTGTGTATTTTTTCTTTAAAATTTTGGATGCATTTTTAAATGGTGTAAAGCATGAAATATATACTAACTATGAATGTTTAAAGTATACATCCACTTAAAAAGAGTTGAACATGACGAAAATAATATGGTTGGAGATGTTAAATGGTTATTATTTCACAATTCACTATCACCTAGGTAAAACAAATAAGGTATTTAGTGCCCTTAGTTGAAAAGATAATGTATTACAAACCAAGTTACATTTCAAACAAGATCCTTTGCTTAATGATTTGATTAATGTTGACCAATAAATTATGAATGTACAAAATATCTCTCTTTTAGTATAACTATTAGTGTTGTAATATTTATCAAATAAAATTATGCATACTAAAAAGAAAGATCATAATTTTCATTAAATACTTGAATTGTTCAAGAATGGTAAGTTTCCTAAATTTAACATTGATAAAGAAGGTATTAAAATATTTATAAATTGTTTATGTGTGCCAAGTGATTATCTGTTAATGAATTAATTATTGAATGGAGATCATAGATCTCCATTATAAATTCATATTGGTAGTATGAATATGTACAGAGACATTTGGGGATATTTTTGGTGGGTTGAATGAAGAAAAATATTGTAATGAACCCTGTTTTTTTTTCTGTAAAAGACCTTGGAATATTCTTGATGATATTCCAGAGCAGCGCCTTCAGACGGCGTGCGATTCCGAGCCCCGGAGTGGCCGGAATTAAATTTTCAGTGCGCTCACACTTGAAACTCCAAATAAATGGGATAACTCCTAAACGATGATCCGGATCCGAGATCCGAGTGTACGGATGGGTTCGGAATGGGGTGTTTACCCTAGTAACAACATAAAACTTGTCGATGCGGGATGTTTGGACCCCACGCACACTTTCGGAACGTTAAACGGATAAATTAATTAATTACTTTATTTCTTTAATGTTGAAATGCAAGTATCTCTTAAACGGTATCCCGGATTGGAAAACCTATGGCACTGTTGAGTTCGGAGCGTGCCGTTTACCCTAAGTTTTGCGGGCGCGGGTCATCTTTGAAAAATGGCCCCAGGGGCGTTTTCGTAATTTGGCGGCCTCGGGCGCTGAGTTCAATAACTTTGAAACAGAATCTCGGATTAAAATTTAGAGACCACCGTTTCCCTCGAAGCATGGTTTTTATCCCAAGAGAGTCTTAATCCTGACCCCGTCGGGAGTTCGGGTTCGGGCCGACGGGCGGGTGGTTAAGCGTTTTCTATTTAAACGCTTAACTCACCCCCCTCCCTATTCTTCTTCCTCACCTTGACAGTAGAAGGAGTCAGCTCTCCCTCTCCTTCTCCACTCTGGCGAGACATCTCCAGCGAGGCATGGCGGCCGGCAGATCGTCGCGAAGCTTCGGGCGAAGCCCTGTGAGGTAGGAGGTTTTTGTTGTGTTTTTATTTCCGAACCTCCCTTTGAGTTCGATTAAATGTATCAAATCGTTGTTTTATCTTCGAAAAAATTCCATAATCGTGTTGTATACATTTTGAGATTTCCATCTCCTTTTTCGGTTTGTAAATCAGAGTTTGGGGGAGGCCGGGGTCGTCCGGCGAAAGTTGCGAGTTTTGGTTTTTTTTCGGCCGGTTTTGAGGGCGGTGGCAGGCGATGGTGCGTGGGCAGATTTAGCAGGGTGTCGCGGCGCGCGGGCGGCCTCAGGCGGGTGTCGCGGTGGCTGGCCAAGGCGAGAGGGGCGGCTTCAGGAGGAGTCTGGGGCTCAAACGGAGCGCCTCGGCACGGCGGCGGGCGCCAGGGAGCGGGGACCGCGGGGTCGCGGCGCGCGACCCCCGTGCGGCGACGAAGACCCGCGTCGTGCGGGTCTTCACGCGGCTACTGCGACCGGCCCTCATGGCTGGTCTGCGTGCGGACCACGAGTCCGCGGACGGCCCGCTTGGCGATGCCGCGGGCCGGCCCAGCCCGGGCAGACCAGCCGGTCCAGGCCGGTCCAGCCCAAGGGGCTTTGCCCCTCAGTTTCCGACGCTCGTAACTTTCGCTACGGACGTTTGTTTTGTGTGTCGTCAGTGGCAGCACGAATCTCGCATCAAGGCGGAACTTTTGATATGGTTTTGGTATTTTTTAATTCCTAAAACGAGGGGCCTCGGAGGTGCGGCGCATCTTTAAGTGGACGAGCGTTTTTCCCGAGATTTTTTTTTGGACGGCACGGACGCGTCTGACGTCCGTTTTGAGCACCGTCAGTGGAGTTGCGACCCTGGCATCAGGGCGGAGTTTTCCAGTATGGTTTCGGGCACTGAATCCGGAGTTGAGGCGTGGGGCCCACGGCCCGTCTTTTGAGCTGCCTGCATGTAACACCCCAGGTAAATAAAGAATATGACATTTTCATATTTATCCATATTTGTGAATAAAATATTAATATTACTTTAAAGGGGACTCTATGCTCGATGGCGTACCCAACACGCAACAACGAGTTTCTTGAGAATCTTACGTTGCACTCTAATAATAAAATAATATTATTTTAAAAGTTAGTTAACATTTGGCCATTGTATTGGTGGGAATGGATAGAAATAACTAAAATATGATTATATATGTTTTTAAATGTTTTCACATTTATCCAATAAAAGATAAAGGCTTAAAATACGGAAAGAATTCAATTTTAGGCGTATATTCCCTAGTTTTCACTAAAGGTTCACTTATCGCCTTTTGATGGCGAACCATCATTAAATATAGTTTTTTTTCACTCTTATACATTCTATTGGACCAAATAAAACTCTTCTTTAGAATCGGGACATCAAAATTTACATTGTGTAAATTTTTTGGTATCTTTCCGATAAAGTTCATTTTTTTTAATGAATAGTGTAAAATGATGTATTTTAATTCAAAACAACTTTTTAATCTAATTTATTTATATGATTAGGTTATCTTTTTAATTGGTTTTAAAGTGAAATTAGAATATATTTTTACCATTAAATCCAATAGTGGTCGTTGGAATTAATTTCACTTTGAAATCAGACTTAAACTAGTGTCAATCTTTTGATACTTATTGTTTCATAAAAACACGCTATTTGCTCTGACAACGGGAATTAATTATTAAATTAATTAATGCAACCTATATGTTTTGAATTTTTTAAAATAGACTTCATTTTTGAATTCAGAATATAAAATATAGCTTAGGGTGAATTTTTGGTAATTTTCTGAAAAACATCAATTTTTTATGAATAGTGAAACCACTAAGTGGTACTTATAAAAACTGATTTTCCGTTTAAATTAAATTTTTACATATTTGGGTTTTTAATTTCAAAATTTCGGCATACATGGTTGTCATTAAGATGTAAAATGTGGTTCAATGAGATTAAAATAATTTTTTTGGTGAATAGTACCTTTTAAGTTCTTAATCGCGATTAGAGGTAATTAGTGTAGTTTAAGGTAAAAATAATGTTTTAATAATATGAAATGAACTTGAAACATGTCCTAACCTCATTGGATGTGTCATGGCCGACCAGGAAAACCCACGGGTCAACTTGGGGACCCCATGAAGCCACTTTGGTTGGAAAATGACATTAATATCTTTTTATTTAAAGTTAAAGTAAAAATGAGACAAACATGAAATGTTTTACTAAAAAAAATTTTACATGGGGTTATAAAAGCAGATTTTTGACTATAAATATGAATTGGAAAGCTAAAAAAAATTTATACATCATAGTATTTTTTTTATAATTTTTACACATTAAATAAATTAAATTATTTATGACATCATGATGATGCAGTGATGACCTCATTATTTAACGATTTAAATAAAATGGAAAGATAATGTAATATCTAAAACCTAAACTTATCCAAAACTTATTGGATGAGTGGATTTCGAACCCTTATCACCTTAGCCTCTAATTATATCAATTTTTGACCTCTTAAATCCGAATATCATTTTAAAATAAAGTGACTTTTCTTTACTTTCCAAGAGTGCCCCTCCTCTCCTCTTATAAAAGGCCCCCACCTCTACCTCTTTACCCACACTCCCAAATCTTTTGTCTCAGACAAACCCTGCCCATTTTGTCTCTCCACTTCCCTCTCTTACTCCTTGAAGCCTCACTTTGGGAAGATGGCTTTCCGAGGAATCCTTTGAGCTCAAACCAAAGGGAGTTACCCGATTTTAAGGTAATGTCTTCACTTGAGTCCTTTTGTTTTATTTTGCCTCTCCAACCCCCTAAACTATTTTTATTCATTTATTTTTAAAAAACTAAAGTATATTCAATATACTATGATGTTTTTAGAAGAATTATTCGAGCTACAATTACACACACCTACATATAATGGTTAAAGAACATACTGTTTCCGTGGATGGCGAATTTCTGCCTCACGAAACGATGATTGTTCAACACTCATATAACACCTTCAAAGGTGGCCATTAAGATGTCACTATATTTATATATGATATATAATATGTTTATGTTTTACTTAAGCTTATGTATTTTTCATTTTTGTCTTACCTTTATGGCTTCCATTATGGGTATACGCGATATCTTCATTTTAGGAAGTGCGGACTACCGCCCCCTCAAAGTGATGTGATTCGTTAATACCATACGTGGGGCGTATAAAGGATGGATTTAATGTTATTATATATGATTTTATACTGGAATTATAATATAACTCTATATCATTATTATTTCTTTCCATTAATGTATGATATTGAAATGAAAGTAGCGTTCATGCGTACGTATGGCTTACCGTCTCCATGAACGATGCATTTAATTTCTTATCCCCAAATGTAATGTACTATTATAAGTACATGTATATAATGGATATATATGATTAATGATACATATAAATGATGAATATAATTCTGGAATTAAAATATACATACCTCTCATTTTGTTTTAATTCCATTAATATGACAAAGAAATGAAAGTAGCGTTCATGCGTACGTACGGCTTACCGTCTCCATGAACGGTGCATTTCATTTCTTACCTATAAATGATTATGTGGTATTATAAGTACATGTATATTCTAGATATATATTATATATATGATATCTAAATCAGGAATCTCATTCTGGATATAAAGAACCTTTGACCACATGAACAACATGTAATTGTAAGAAGTTCACTTTCGACTTAAGAACCAAATATCGACAAAACAAACATTATTTACTTAAATGATTACACAATGTTTATAAAATGTAAATAAGTGATATAAAAGGAATAATTAACTTGAAAAGGTTCTTAAAAAAATAGAAATTAACTCAAGTTTATTATTCAGGACGATAAAGAACGATCGAGTCAAGTCGGAACCGAGGTAAGGGATCCTACTCCACTCTTTCTTTCTAAGTACACTCTTTAATGTAATTCCTTTTAATATCATCTATCTTGTTATTGGGATGTTATTTTATATTAATCATACTGTAATTTTTATGTTCATGCGATGAGAGACCCTATTCTCTCTCATCAATTCATTTTTGAAGTTTTGAGTGGCGCCGTTAGGCTGCCGAGTTTTCGTAAGGGATTTTTCATCTCACTTTTATTCCCGTGAGATTTATGCTACATTTTCCATAATTTCCTTTGAGTGGTGTATGTAATACCCATTGTTTTACTCATTGTGTGATATACATTCTTTTATGAGTATTTACATCAATGTTTTATTGTCCTTCTTTCACGAGGTGTATGTTTCGAAAGATACCCATGTCGATAAGGGAACCTTTCACCCTCCTCTTTTTAAAAGACTTCTTTTGTTGGGTCTTTTAATTTACATATTGTTATGTTTGGGATATGTTCTCATATATCCTTATTGATGTAAATTTTATGTCCAAGTGATGAGATACCCTTTTTTATCTCTCATCAACTCATTTTGATGTGACACCGTTAGGCTGTCAAGAGAACTTCTTAACCCAATTTCGATTTCATTGGGTTCAACATGTAGTTATTGAATATGTCATACTTTGAATATGTGTGAATGACCTTTGATTATTTTACACTTAATATCCACTTATATTTGGTGTATTCATTTGTCACACATAATTATGTAATTGTTTTATCCTTAAACCAAGGATACCGTCTTTGTAAGGGACTTCGTCTCAATCTCCTTTCATTGAGGCATATTCTGTTTTATACACAACCTTCTTTTATACAGTGTATAAACCCCTTTGACTTTTACATTTATTCAAAAGGAATATTTTTTATATGAAGCGTTTACTAAACGACAAAAGGGAATGTTTTTGTCGTACGTATGCGGCGACAATGACTTCTCCGCCGCCGTGACCATTATTTGAGTTTAGGCTTCCTCTACAAGCCATACCTTCTTTTTAAAAGAAAAATAAATACCATATTTTACTTTTCTTTTATTTTTGTATTGAAAATGGTTTTCATAATGTATTTATATCAATGTGTTGTATTGATATCTTGTTATTAAAAGGTGGAAATGTTATGTTTTCTTTATGCATGTTTTATGTGATAAGATTATGTTATGGTTCTTAGGCATTATTATGAAGATGGGTGGTTCCATTATAAAGTAAGGGTGGGTGAGCCCGATATAGCTCTCCAATGCATTGGGAAACGCGAAGGAGTGAAACTTTAAGGTTTCTCCGAAGAGATTTAGGGAATATACTTTGATGGGTATTCCAAAACATAACCAAGAGGGTTACTCCCTACGTAAGAATGTTATGAATGCCTCAAGTTACCTTTTATGTCTTATGATTTCTATGATTTATTCAGGATTTGATGAGTCATGTAAAAGTGCCTATGTTTTATGGGTAAAGTATGATTTCATTCTTATGTATATATGAACTCATGTTTCCTTTCCATATTTTTATATCCCTTACTGAGCTTGTTATGCTCATCTCAAGTTTTTGAAATGTTTTTCACATGTCAAGGGAAAGGTACGTGATGTGATGATAGTGTCATGGATGTGTCAAGAAAGAATCCAAGTTTTATTTTAAATATGTTTCCGTTGATGGGAAGAAGGAATCATGTCTTTTATGTAACCACTTTGTTTAAATGTGGAATGTAATGCAAGTTTTATGATCTAATTCTATAAAACTATAAACCTGAAAAGATCCTCAATGTGTAATCTTGTATTAACTCAAGATTAAGTAAGGTTTAAGGCTGGGGCCTTATAGTTGGTATCAGAGGTCGGTTTAGATAACTTTAGAGGTTATGGTATTCTTTAAGCATAAGTGACATTACCATACTGGTTAGGATTTCAGAAAGAGTCATGGTTTTAGATAAAGTGAATGAGTAAGTATATCTTAGTGTTTATCTTCCTCTTTAGTACATTATGGTTACGTTGATATACTCACACTGACCTTTTTGGTTTTAGTAAATGGTTGTATCTAGCAGGCACCAAAGTGACAATTGTTTTGAAGGAAACTGTGGTGGTTCTCTGATTAAGAGACTGGATGAAATGGGGTATTCAATGAGGAAACTCGTGGTTGTTCTAAAACAACTATCAAGGATTCATGATCAACCACTTGAACCTTGGTATGTTCTATAATTCATCATGTATGAGATGACCAATCGATGTGGAAGTTTAGGTAGTAATTAAAAAGGTAACCATTAGGGCTTATATGATCCTTACTTTTGAGGTAATTATGGGTTATTATATGTTATGATGGAAAATGAAAGGCATGAGATAAACTTGAGGTTAAAATATGTTATGTTTGTTTTTGAATATATTATCTTGTTTTGGGAAATGTTTTGAGAATTATATAGTTTTGGAAAAAGGACAACACGCAGACCATGTGACAACCCGTCGCGTCGGACAAAGCTGCGGGAATCGAACCCACAACCAAAGTGCAACTGGTATTTATCGCCTACCACTGGACTACGTGAAGTCCCTGGTTAGTTTGACTGATTATTTTTAGTTAGATGATTTTAGTAATTAAGAGTAAGTTGATTTTGGGTTATCTATGGAAATTTATTAACCTATCATGGAGGATAAGTTATTAGGATTAATTACTTTTCAATATGAGACATTAAGAGAAACTAATGTGGTTTGGAGATAAATGATACGATTTAACGTGGAAGACTATGTGACTAAATCCTTCAAAATATTTGGGTTTAAATCTTAGTTTGGTTTACTTTGAAGAATTTTATGGACAAATTGTTTATCGAATGGTCCTCGTTGAACTTTGGGTTTTGTTGGACAAATTTTGGAGATTAAGAATAGATTTTCTTTTTATAAAGGGTTATCCTTTTCTGGATTATCTGATCATGTAATAACCTTTTTGGTTTTGGTTTTGGTTAGAGTCTAAAGACATGGGAAGTATATATTTATCTATTTTGGATTAGGTGATTCTCTAGAAATTGATTATAGTACTCTTAATGAGAACAAGTCTTCCTAAATACACGTCTTTTGGAGAAAATATGAGTTTGATTATGGAATCTAGTAAAAGTTGAAAGTCAACATGATAAGTGATTATGTTTCGTTATGAATAAATTCCTCAATAAAAAGTAACTTAAAACAAAAATTTTGTGTATTAACTTTTCCTACTGCGGAATCGAATACCGTTTAACCCATCACAAGTTTGTGATTTTCTTATGGTTAACTTTCTTTTAGACATGTTTACTATCACTCTCCATCAGAACATGACCCTTTGTTTTTTCCTCCATGTCCATATTTTCATACTTGGAATACTAGTATGGGTTAACTCAGGTGACCTTTTTACTTATCTTTCTTTATTTTAATGTGATTGTTTTACCGACTCTTGTTCCGATATGGGACTTTCAAGGATGTTTCCAAGCCCAATTTTAAAAATTGCGAGGACGCAATTCCCAAAAGGGGGGAAGGATGTAACACCCCAGGTAAATAAAGAATATGAAATTTTCATATTTATCCATATTTGTGATTAAAATATTAATATGACTTTAAAGGGGATGCTATGCTCGATGGCGTACCCAACACGCAACAACGAGTTTCTTGGAAATCTTACGTTGCACTCTAATAATAAAATAATATTATTTTAAAAGGTAGTTAACATTTGGCCATTGTATTGGCGGGAATGGATAGAAATAACAAAAATATGATTATATATGTTTTTAAATGTTTTTACATTTATCCAATAAAAGATAAAGGCTTAAAATATGGAAAGAATTCAATTTTAGGCGTATATGCCCTTGTTTTCACTAAAGGTTCACTTATCGCCTTTTAATGGCGAACCGTCATTAAATATATTTTTTTCACTCTTATAAGTTCTATTGGAACAAATAAAACTCTTCTTTAGAATCGGGACATCAAAATTTACTTTGTGTAAATTTTTGGTATCTTTCCGATAAAGTTCATTTTTTTTAATGAATAGTGTAAATTGTTGTATTTTAATTCAAAACCTCTTTTTAATCTAATTTATTTATATGATTAGATTATCTTTTGAATTGTTTTTAAAGTGAAATTAGAATATATTTTTACCATTAAATCTAATAGTGTCCGTTGGAATTAATTTCACATTGAAATCAGACTTAAACTAGTGTCAATCTTTTGATACTTATTGTTTCATAAAAACACGCTATTTTCTCTGACAGCAGGAATTAATTATTAATTTAATTAATGCAACCTATATGATTTAAATTATGTAAAATAGACTTCATTTTTGAATTCTTAATATCAAATATAGCTTAGCGTGAATTTTTGGTAATTTTCTGAAAAACTTCAATTTTTGATGATTAGTGAAACCACTAAGTGGTACTTATAAAAATTGATTTTCCGTTTAAATGAAATTTTTCCATCTTTGTGTTTTGAATATAAAAAATCCAACATAAATTGTTGTCATTAAGAAGTAAAATGTGGTTCAATGAGATTAAAATAATTTTTTGGTGAATAGTACCTTTTAAGTTCTTAATCGCGATTAGAGGTAATTAGTGTTGTTTAAGGTAAAAATAATGTTTTAATAATATGAAATGAACTTGAAACATGTCCTAACCTCATTGGATGTGTCATGGCCGACCAAGAAAACCCATGGGTCAACTTGAGGACCCCATGAATCCACTTTGGTTGGAAAATGAAATTAATATTTTTTTATTTAAAGTTAAAGTAAAAATGAGACAAACATGAAATGTTTTACTAAAACAATTTTTACATGGAGTTATACAAATCAGATTTTTGACTATAAATATGAATTGGAAAGATAGAAATATTTCATACATCATAGTATTTTTTTAAATTTTTACACAATAAATAAATTAAATTATTTATGACATCATGATGATGTAGTGATGACCTCATTATTTAACGATTTAAATAAAATGGAAAGATAATGTAATATATAAGACCTACACATGTCCAAAACTTATTGGATGAGTGTATTTCTAACCCTTATCACCTTATCCTCGAATTATATCAATGTGGGACCTCTTAAATCCGAATATCATTTTAAAATAAAGTGACTTTTCTTTACTTTCCAAGAGTTCCCCTCCTCTCCTCTTATAAAAGGCCCACACCTCTACCTCCTTACCCACACTCCCAAAGCCTTTGGCTCGGCCAAACCCCACCCATTTTGTCTCTCCACTTCCCTAAATTACTCCTTGAAGCCTCACTTTGGGCAGAAGGTTTCCCAAGGAAGCCTTTGAGCTCAAACCAAAGAGAGTTACCCGATTTTAAGGTAATGTCTTCACTTGAGTCCTTTTGTTTTATTTTGCCTCTCCAACCCCCTAAACTCTTTTTATTAATTTCTTTTGTAACAAATTGAGTATCTTAAAAATACTAGGATGCTTTTATAAGAAGGATTCGATCTACACTTACACACACCTACATCTAATGGTTAAAGAACATACTGTTTCCGTGGATGGTGAATTTCTGCCTCACGAAACGATGATTGTTCAACACTCATATAACACCTTCAAAGGTGGCCATTAAGATGTCGCTATATTTATATATGATATATAATATGTTGATGTTTTACTTAATCTTCTTTATTATTCATTTCTGGCTTACCATTATGGCTTCCATTATGGGTATACGCGATATCTTCATTTTAGGAATTGCAGACTACCGCCCCCTCAAAGTGATGTGATTCGTTAATACCATATGTGGGACGTATAAAGGATGGATTTAATGTTATTATATATTATTTTATACTGGAATTATAATATACCTCTATATCATTATTATTTCTTTCCATTAAAGTATGTTATTGAAATGAAAGTAGCGTTCATGCGTACGTACGACTTACCGTCTCCATGAACGATGCATTTCATTTCTTATCCCCAAATGTAATGTAATATTATAAGTACATGTATATATGGATATATATGATGAATGATACATCTAAATGATGAATATAATTCTGGAATTAAAATATACATACCTCTCATTTAGTTTTAATTCCATTAATATGACAAAGAAATGAAAGTAGCGTTCATGCGTACGTATGGCTTACCATCTCCATGAACGGTGCATTTCATTTCTTACCTCTAAATGATTATGTGATATTATAAGTACATGTATATTCTAGATATATATGATATATATGATATCCAAATCAGGAATCTCATTCTGGATAAAAATAACCTTTGACCACACGAACAACATGTAATTGTAAGAAGTTCATTTTCGACTTAAGAACCAAATATCGACAAAACAAACATTATTTACTTAAATGATTAAATAATTTTTATAAAATGTAAATAAGTGATATAAAAGGAATAATGAACTTGAAAAGGTTCTTAAGAAAATATAAATTAACTCAAGTTTATTATTCAGGACGATAAAGAACGATCGAGTCACGTCGGACCCGAGGTAAGGGATCCTACTCCACTCTTTCTTTTTAAGTACACTCTTTAATGTCATTCCTTTTAAAGCTCATCTTTCTTGTTATTGGGATGTTCTTTTATATTAATCCTACAGTAATTTTTATTTTCATGTTATGAGAGAACCTATTCGCTCTCAACAATTCATTTTTGATGTTTTGAGTGGTGTCGTTAGGCTGCCGAGTTTTCGTAAGGGATTTTTCATCTCACTTTTATTCCCGTGAGATTTATGCTACATTTGCCATAATTTCCTTTGAGTGGTGTATGTACTACCCATTGTTTTACTCATTGTGTGATATACTTTCTTTTATGAGTATTTGCATCAATTTTGTATTGTCCTTCTTTCACGAGGTGTATGTTTCGAAAGATACCCATGTCAGTAAGGGAACCTTTCACCCATTTTTTAAAGACTTCTTTTGTTGGGTCTTTTAATTTACATATTGTTATGTTTGGGATATGTTCTCATATATCCTTATTGATGTAAATTTTATGTCCAAGTGATGAGATACCCTTTTTTTATCTCTCATCAACTCATTTTGATGTGACGCCGTTAGGCTGTCAGGGGAACTTCTTAACCCAATTTCGATTTGTTTGGGTTCAACATGTAGTTATTGAATATGTCATCCTTTGAATATGTGTGAATGACCTTTGATTATTTTACACTTAATATCCACTTATATTTGGTGTATTTATTTGTCACACATAATTATGTAATTGATTTATCCTTAAACCAACGATATCGTCTTTGTAAGGGACTTCGTCTCAATCTTCTTTCATTGAGGCATATTATGTTTTATACACAACCTTCTTTTATACGGTGTATAAACCCCTTTTAATTTTATGTTTATTCAAAAGGAATCTTTTTTATACGAAGCGTTTACTAAACGACAAAAGGGAATGTTTTTGTCGTACGTATGCGGCGACAACGACTTCTCTGATGCCGTGACCATTATTTGAGTTTCGGCTTCCTCTACAAGCCATACCTTCTTTTTAAAAGAAAAATAAATACCATGTTTTACTTTTCTTTTATTTTGGTATTGAAAATGGTTTTCATAATGTTTTTATATCAATGTGTTGTATTTATATCTTGTTATTGAAAGTTGGAAATGTCATGTTTCCTTTATGCATGTTTTATGTGATAAGATTATGTTATGGTTCTTGGGCATTGTTATGAAGACGGGTGGTTCCGTGATAAAATAAGGGCAGGTGAGCCCGATATAGCTCTCCAATGCATTGGGTAATGCGAAGGAGTGAAACGTTAAGGTTTCTCCGAAGATATTTAGGGAATATACTGGGATGGGTATTCCAAAACGTAACTAAGAGGGTTACTCCCTACGTAAGAATGTTATGAATGCCTCAAGTTACCTTTTATGTCTTATGATTTCTATGATTTATTCATGATTTGATGAGGTATGTTAAAGTGCCTATGTTTTATGGGTAAAATATGATTTGATTCTTATGTATATATGAACTCATGTTTCCTTTACATATATTTATATCCCTTACTGAGCTTGTTTTGCTCATCCCAAGTTTTTGAAATGTTTTTCACAGGTCAAGGGAAAGGTACGTGATGTGATGATAGTGTCAAGGATGTGTCAAGAAAGAATCCAAGTTTTATTTTAAATATGTTTCCGTTGATGGGAAGAATGAATCATGTCTTTTATGTAACCATTTTGTTTAAATGTGGAATGTAATGTAAGTTTTATGATCTAATTCTCTAAAACTCAAAACCTGAAAAGATCCTCAATGTGTAATCTTGTATTAACTCAAGATTAAGTAAGGTTTAGGGCTGGGGTCTTATAGTGTAGCTTTTAGCGGTTTTTTCATCGGACGTCCGTTCGGGGCGTGCGAGCAGTCGATGTTGGGAGTTTTTCTGTGGGCATCGCGTTGGCGCAGTCTGCCCGCTGTAATTCCGCACGATGGTGCGGGCCCCAAGAGGGCCGTTTGGGCGTTGACGGTGATTTTCCATCTCCATCACTAGGAGAACGTTTTGGACAAGTCATTAGTCCATCTTGTGTACTTTTTCGAGAGGATCGCAATGATGCAATCCGTTCGTTTCGTTTCGGGACCGGGATGCGTGTCCCACGTAGCACCGCTCGTGTACGGTGCGCCGAAATGCATCTTTTTCTCAGGATATCCATTTCACTCCAGTGAGTAGTGCTTTTGACATGTTTTCCTGAGGGGGTTGCAATGGTGCGATGCACCTGACTATTTTCGGGGCCGAGGATCGGGCTCACGGGATGCCTTTCGGGCGTGAGGCGGTGTTGGTGACTTTTCTGTCGGATATCCATTGGAGGCGAATAAGTAGTCGACCTCGCGTGTTTTTCCGTGAGGATTACAACGGTGCAATCTGTTTGGCTGTGCGGAGCCTCTTACACGATCTTATTAAATATGGAAGCATGAAAGGTGCTCTGGTGGTGGTTCGTCCTACCATGTTTGTAGAGGACCCTTGGTCTGTGATTGCGCACTCTTAGAAGAGTGATATAAATGGTTCACAAGATGTGGTTGGTTGTGCCTGGGCCTTTGAGGTGGAGTTGTTATGTCACGCCTTCGTGTTGACGCTGAGTGTCATGTGCACGAGAGCCTTTAGGCTGGAACGAGGTATACTCTTGGAGTATACGGGATCACTTGGAGGTACGTGTGGTTGTTTGTACCTGAGGATGTTTGTGCGCTCAGTTGGGGTTGACTTGGGGCCACACGTCGTGTGGGACCCATGTGCATTCCATGATCTTCTTTGTGTACTTTTGACCTCTCGAGACGTAGAGGGTTCTTCAGTTCTTGTTTGTTGACTAGTAGGGTTGAGACTTCCCCTGGCATGGTGCTCGTTTGTTTGGCCAGCAGGGTTGAGTTTTCCCCTGGTCCTATTCTGGTTGGCAGGCAGAGATGGTTTGGTTTCACTGCTTCTTCAACTGTGAAGGGTTTCAGTATCGTTCCCCTTTCATCGGACTGCGGCACTGTTTGTGACTACGGGTGTTCGTGCAGCGTGGGTGTTTTCCCCACTTTCTGGGATGAGTTTTCTCGGTCCGCTTAGACAGCGAATCAGCGGATTAGAGCGAGATCGCCTTGTGAGGCCTGGGGAGTTTCTCTCGTTGCTCCATGTTCCCTGGTATAGTTATTGTGGATTTGGTGTGACCAACACTTTACGCGGGCACTGATCCACTACCTAGGAGGTTGTTTCCAGCAGGGCTGAGGTTGTTTCCAGTAGGGATAATGTTGTTTCCAACAGGGCTGAGGTTGTTTCCAGCAGGACTGAGGTTTTTCCCAGTATGGATGAGGTTGTTTCCAACAGGACTTAGATCGTTTTGAGCAGGGCTCACTAGTTTTACCATCCAGCAGGGATGGACAGAGCAGTTCCAGGCTTACCTCCAGCTGGGCTGGGCAGTGGTCCTCGATGTCGGGCTTACCTCTAGCGGGGCTGGGCAGTGGTCCCCGATGTCAGGCTTACCTCCAGCTGGGCTGGGCAGTGGTCCCTCATGTCGGACTTACCTCCAGCTGTACTGGGCAGTGGTCCCCGATGCTAGGCTTACCTCGAGCTAGGCTGGGCAGTGGTCTCCAATGCCGCGTTACCTCCAACTGGGCTGGGCAGTGGTCTTGTCGCCGACTTTTGTCAGGTCGCCCTTCAGTGGATTACCCTGTTACGGGACTGGGCAGTGTGGCACCCGCGACTTCCTGGGTCTCCCTATAGTGGGAACCCGTTGACTTCCAGGGACCCTCCAGCGGGGCTGGGCAGGGGGTCACCTGTTGACTTTGAGCAGACCTCTCGACTGCGGGGCAGTGACATGGTGTGGTTTGATGTTCCCCCAGAACTCTCAAGTACGAGGAGCGCTTTCCCCACCGAGACGCATCCTTGTGACGCGACCTAAAACCATGCGGGTGAGTCAGTGCCGGCCAAAGCGGATAGTGTCTAGGTGTGGTGATTGAGCCCCTTGGCTTGCGGTTCGGGGCAGACGTGCGGGATGCTGGGCATCGATGGAGTTTACTTCTTGGACTGTTGGAAACTCACTTTTCTTGGTCTGAGCTACGGGATAGATATCCCCTTACGATCTGGTTTGGGATTCTTGATTGAGCATATGTGTCTTATATATACCTTGTTATAGTACCCACTTCTTGGGTTTGGTTACTCTCCTTCCAGGAGATGCGATGACACGTGGGGTATGACATGTGCTTTCCGTGTCTAGCGTCTCGTGATTGGACTAGTCTACTCTCCCGCTATAGGTAGCGAAGACTCGACGGGAAGTTCATCTTCTCACGGTTTCCAGCTCCTGGTGTCTGGACGAGTCTACCTTCTTTCCTCTTGTTGGGTTGAGCTGGACTCTTTACTGTACTCCTTACTACCCTTTCGGTTTTACTCCTTTACTTTTACCTATTCGCTCTACTGCTCACCCTTCGGTACCTCCTTTGTTCCTCCCTCGAGCCTTTGGGGTATCCTACTGAGTATTTTTATACTCACCCCTGCTTGGCCTTTGCCCACACTTGGTGTGCCCTTGCAGACGACGGACAGGTTGGTCGTGACTTTAGTGGAGATTAGGAGTTTAGGAGCTTGGACCGCGTGTGGTGGTCGTGGTCAGGTCCCAAGTGGGTGAACCCTTCCAGATGTTTTTCTTTTGTTTACCTATTGTCGGATTGTGGCACCTTTTCTGGTTGGACGCGTGTTTTCCCATTTTCTTTTTCAGTTACCTTCAGCTTATACTTTTTACTTTTTAGAGGTCGATGCACATTGTGGTTTATTTATAGCAGTTACTCTTTTACTCTGCTTGTCTTTTATTTTACTCTACACTTTTGCATTGAGTGTGTTGCGTGTGTGTGTACAGGTTCTTAGGAAAAGGCCTCCCCGAGTTTTTGTACCTTTGGCGCTGGTCTCCAGCCCCTGGCCTATGGAGGCGGGCTTGGGGTAGTTGCGGCTCGAGCCCGGGTAGGGTCGGGTCGTGACAAAGTGGTATCAGAGTTGGTTCGTTCCTTGGGATGTTGTTCGGATGTCCCTAAAAGAGGAATTGGTAGGGATTTAGGACAACAGTGTTAACGTGTCTTGATAGCGGCTCTCAGGCTAGGGAGTCTAGTGATGGTGCGGTGGCCGACGTATCCATTCACTAGGACCTTGATAACCCGCTTGTCGACTCGGCATGCTAAGACACGTGTTGCAGGGAAAATTTGTTTGTGCATCACATAGGATTGAGTCTTTGACTGTCCTTCTTGAGTCAGCTCCCCATAATTGTTGTTATTGGTATATACATGTATGCTCATCTGACTGCGGCACTTCTTGATAATATTCAGGATGTCTCCGCGAAGACAGTCTGCCCAGATACCAGCTTTGGTGCGTGACGATGACCCTATGAGCTACGAGGCCACAATCCAGGACCCATCATGCTAGACCCTTTCTCCGGGTGGGCCGGTAGTAGCACCCCCACCTATTGAGCAGCAGACAGTTTTAGTAGAGCAGGCTGAGATTGAGTGCAGGTTGAGCGTGCTCCGTGAGTTCCAGCGGCAGAGACCGCTGAGGTTCAGTGGTGAGACAGACCCTCAGGAAGCATAGTTTTGGCTAGTGGAAGTGGTTCGCCTTTTCAGGCTTGTGCAAATACCGATAGATCAGGGAGTGGATTTGGAAGCCAACCCTTTTCTTGGATTAGCTCAGCGTTGGTGGAGTCTGGTGACTCGGTTTCTTGACGATTAATCGCTTTTGTGGGGAGACTTTCTGTTGTTTTTCCGTGAGGAGTTTTCCCCTCCTTCTTTTGCTCTGTTCGGATTCAGGAGCTCCTGCAGTTTCAGTAGGGAGCGACGACGGTGGCCGAGTATGTTGCTAGTTTTGCAGACCGTGCACGCTTTTACCCGGACTTGGTCCGTGATGACAACCTCCGAGCGCAGATGTTTGAGCAGGGTCTTCGCCGAGAGATTCGTGATGTCTTAGTACCCTTGGGAATTTCAACATATGTCGGGGTGCTAGATCAGGAGCTGGTGACAGAGGGCTTCCTGTCACGTTCTAGTGTTGGTGGTGGAAGCAGGCACGTTGGAGCCGAGACGTCTGCCGCAGCTAGTGTGTGTCGGCAAGCAGAACCTCGACGCAGGTGGCTTTCTGACAACCGGACTCAGGGGCGTGGTCGAACACCACAGTGGCACGAGAGGGCACCAGTGCAGCCCAGAGAGAGTCGGTGCTATGCTTGCGATGGGCGAGGTCACCTGGCACGGGACTGCCTGATCAGGCATGCAGAGAGCTTCGGGCAGGCAGCAGGTGCACCACCACGACAGAGGCAGCGCCGTGATCGGAGTAGCGCCTAGAGAGGTGGTTCTAGCAGAGGAGTGGGAGGGGCTGGTAGTGGGGGGAAACTTTACGAGGTATTTCTATCACCACTAGGTGGTCCACGTCAGGCTCTGGGAGCTTACAGTTGGGACCGCGGACAGCCGCGAGCTTTGGATGTCTACGACCCTGTAGAGCATGAGGTGTTAAGAGGTACGCTCTATTGCTGTTCTACCTTTTTTCAGTAGAATTGTTAGACTCTGTGTGTGGAATTCTTTCCTCCCTGCTACTTGCTTGAGATGTTACCAGGGTGGCGCGGGGTGTTGGTGTAACCCTATGTTAGTATGATAAAAGGCATGGGACCTTTTTCTTTAGACGATGGTGTCAACTCCATCACTCCCCCAGCGTGTAAGAGAGTCTTGGTTGAGAGACATAGGTTGTGGAATCTTGCGTGACCAGATATCCTTGGGTGTTCCACCATATGGATATTTTGAAGGAGGGAATCATCGGGCCTTGTTTTAGGTGCGGGCGGTGATTCCAGTCGTGGCGTGTGACGCAGAGGTTCGACCGAGGAGGTGAGCAATCCTCAGGGGACTTTAGGCCATTTGAGACCGTGCAAAGGGATGTCGAGGTACCCTACCGCCTTTCCCTAACCCCAAAGTCTGGAGTGGGTTCACGACATCGACAAGGGCCGACTTCGTGTGAATGGATCAATCCTTTGGTCTGTGTGCGGTGACGCAGAGCTGTGCCTGGGTTCTTCTGGGTATGGGAAATCCAGGTGTGGGCTTAGTACCCGGTGTTGCTCCCTAGTTTTGCTTTTCGGGAACAAAAAGATTGAAGGAGGGAATGATGTAAGAACCCGGTTTTTTTCTGTGAAAGACCTTGTAATATTCTTGATGATATTCCAGAGCAGCGGCTTCAGAAAGCGTGCGATTCTGAGCCCCGGAGTAGCCGGAATTAGATTTTCAGTGCGTTCACACTGGAAATGAAAAATAAATCGGATAACTCTGAAACGGTGAACCGGATCAGAGATCCGAGTGTACGGATGGGTTTGGAATGGGGTGTTTACCCTATGAACGACATAAAACTTGTCGGCGCGGGATGTTTGGATCCCTCGCTCACTTTCAGAACGTTAAATGGATAAATTAACTAATTTATTAATTCATTTAATGTTGAAATGCAAGTATCTCTTAAACTGTAGCTCAGATTGGAAAACCTAGGGCACCATTGAGTTCTGAGCGTGCTGTTTACCCTAGGAGGGGTATAAGTTTTGCGGGCACGGGCCGTCTGTGAAAAATGGCCTCAGGAGCGTTTTCGTAATTTGGCGGCCTCAGGTGCTGAGTTCAATAACTTTGATACAAAATCTCGGATTAAAATTCTGAGACCGCCGTTGCGCTCAGAGCGTGGTTTTTAGCCTAGGAGAGGCTTAATCCGACCCCATCGGGAGTTCGGGTTCGGGCAGACGAGTGGGTGGTTAAGCGTTTTCTATTTAAACGCCTAACTCACCCCTCCCTCTTCTTCTTCCTCACCTGGACATAAGCAGGAGGCAGCTCTCCCTCTCCTTCTCCACTCCGGTGAGACAGCTTCAGTGAGGCGTGGCGGCTGGCAGATGGTCGCGAAGCTTCGGGCGAAGCCCCACGAGGTAGGAGGTTTTTGTTGTATTTTTATTTATGAACCTCCCTTTGAGTTTTATTAAATGTATCAAATCGTTGTTTTATATTTGATAAAATCCCATAATCGTGTTATATACATTTTGATCTTTCCATCGCCCTTTTCGGTTTGTAAATCGGAGTTCGGGGGAGGCCGGGGTCGTCCGGCGAAAGTTGCGGGTTTTGGTTTTTATTTTCGGCCGGTTTTGAGGGCGGTGGCAGGCGGTGGTGAGTGGGTGGCTTCAGCAGGGTGTCGCGGCGCGCGGGCGGCCTCAGGTGGGTGTCGCGGTGGCTGGCCAGGGCGAGAGGGGCGGCTTCAAGAGGAGTTCGGGGCTCAGGCGGAGCGCCTCGGCGTGGCGGTGGTCGCCAGGGAGCGGCGACCGCGGGGTCGCAGCGCGCGACCCCTGTGCGGCGACAAAGACCCGCATCGCACGGGTCTTCACGTGGCTGCCGCGACCGGTACTCGTGGCCGGTATGCGTGCGGACCGCGAGTCCGCGGCCGGCCCGCGCGACTAAGCCGCGGGCCAGTCCAGCCCAAGGGGCTTTGACCCTCAGTTTCTGACGCCTGTAACTTTCGCTGCGGGCATCCGTTTTGTGTACTGTCAGCGGCAGTGCAGATCTCGTGTCAAGGCGGACCTTTTGAGATGGTTTTGGAAATTTTTAATTCCCGAAACGGGGGTCCTCGGAGGCGCGACGCGTCTTTAAGTGGGAGAGCGTTTTTACCAAGATTTTGTTTTGGACGGCACGGACGCGTCTGACATCCGTTTTGAGCGCCGTCAGTGGCGTTGAGACCCTGGCGTCAGGGCGCAGTTTTCCCGTATGGTTTCGGGTGCTGAAGCCGGAGTTGAGGCTTGGGCCACACGGCCCGTCTTTTGAGTTGCGTGCAACTTTTAGCAGTTTTTTCATCGGATGTCCGTTCGGGGCGTGCGAGCTGTCTATGTTGGTTGTTTTTCTGAGGGCATCGCGTTGGCGCAGTCTTCCCGCTATAATTCGGCACGATGATGCGGGCCCCACGAGGGTCGTTCGGGCGTTGACGGTGATTTTCCATCACCATCACCGGGCGACCATTTTGGACAAGTGATTAGTCCATCTTGTGTACTTTTTCTAGAGGATCGCAACGGTGTGATCCGTCTGTTGAGTTTCGGGACCGGGATGTGGGTCCCACGTAGCACCGCTCGTGTACGGTGCGCTGAAATGCATCTTTTTCGCCGAATATCCATTGCACTCAAGTGAGTAGTGCTTTTGACATGTTTTCATAAGAGGATCACAATGGTGCGATGCGCCCGACTGTTTTCGGGGCCGAGGCTCGGGATCACGGGACGTCGTTTGGGCATGAGGCGGTGTTGGTGACTTTTCCATCGGATATTCGTTGGAGGCGAGTAAGTAGTCGATCTCGCGTGTTTTTTCGCGAGGATTACAACGGTGCGATCTGTTTGGCTATGCAGAACCTCTTACAAAATATTATTAAATGTGGAAGCATCAAAGGTGCTCCGGTGGTTGTTCGTCCTACCATGTTTGTAGTGGACCCTTGGCGTGTGATCGCGCACTCTTGGAAGAGTGATATAAATGGTTTACAAGATGTTTTTGGCCATGCCTGGGCCTTTGATGTGGAGTTATTACATCACTTCTTCACATTGACGTTTAGTGTCGTGTGCACGATAGCCTTTGGGATGAAACAAGGTATACTCTGGGAGTATACGGGAGCGCTTGCAGGTACGTGTGGTTGTTTGTACCTGAGGATGTTTGTACGCTCAGTTGGGGTTGACTTAGGGCCACACGTCTTGTGGGCCCCATGTGCGTGATGTGATCTTCTTTGGGTACTTTTGACCTCTCGCGACGTAGAGGGTTCCTCTGTTCTTGTTTGTTGACCAGCAGGGTTGAGACTTCCCCTGGCTTGGTGCTCGTTTGTTTGGCCAACAGGGTTGAGTTTTACCATGTTCCTGTTCTGGTTTGGCAGGGAGAGATGGTTTGGTTCCTTTGCTTCTTCAACTGTGAGGGGTTTCAGTATTGTGCCCCTTTCACCGGACTGGGGCACCGTTTACGACTACGGGTGTTCATGCAGCATGGGTGTTTTCCCCACTTTCTGGGATGATTTGTCTCGGTCCTCTTTGACAGTGACTCAGCAGATTGGAGCAGGATCACCTTGTGAGGCCTGGGGAGTTTCTACCATTGCTTCGTGTTCCCTGGTAGAGTTCTTCTCGATTCAGTGTGACCAACACTTTACGCGGGCACCGATCCTCTACCCAGGAGGTTGTTTCCAGCAGGGCTGAGGTTGTTTCGAGCCGGGCTGAGGTTTTTTCCAGCAGGGTTGAGATTTTTCCCAGCAGGGCTGAGGTTGTTTCCAGTAGGACTGAGGTCATTTCGAGCAGGGCTTTCCAGTTGTACCATCCAGCAGGGATGGCCAGAGCAGTTCCAGGCTTACCTCCAGCCGGGCTGGGTAGTGGTCCCCGATGCCGGGCTTACCTCTAGCGGGGCTGGGCAGTGGTCCCCGATGTCGGGCTTACCTCTAGCTGGGCTGGGCAGTGGTCCCCGATGCCTAGCTTACCTCTAGCTGGACTAGGTAGTGGTCCCCGATGCCGGGATTACCTCCAACTGGGCTGGACAGTGGTCCCCGATGCCAGGTTACCTCCAGCTGGGCTGGGCAGTGGTCTCATTGCCGACTTTAGCCAAGTCACCCTCCAGTGGATTACCCTGTTACGGGACTGGGCAGTGTGGCACCCGTAAACTTTCCGGGTCTCCCTGTAGTGGGAACTCGTTGACTTCCAGGGACCCTCCAGTGGGGCTGGGCAGGGAGTCGTCTGTCGACTTTGAGCAGACCTCTCGACTACGGGTAAGTGACGTGGTGTGGTTTGACTTTCCCCCGGAACTCTCAAGTATGAGCAGCGCTTTCCCCACCGAGACGTGTCCTTGTAATGCGACCTAAAACCGTGCGGGTGAGTCAGTGCCGCCTAGAGTGGATAGTGTCGAGGTGTGGTGATTGAGCCCCTTAGCTTCAGGTTCGGGGCAGACGTGCGGGATGATGGGCATCGATGGAGTTTACTTCATGGACTGTTGGCGACTCACTTTTCTTGGGATGAGCTATGGGATGGAGATCCCCTTATGATCTTGTTTGGGATTCTGGATTGAGCATATGTATCTTGTATATACCTTATTCTAGTACCCACTTCTTGGGTTTGGTTACTCTACTTCCAGGAGAGGTGAAGATGCACGGGGTATGCCACGTGCTTTCCGTGTCTAGCTTCTCGTGGTTGGACAAGTCTACTCTCCTGCTATAGGTAGCGAAGACTCAACGGGAAGTTCATCTTCTCACCGTTTCCAGCACCTTTTGTCTGGATGAGTCTACCTTCTTTCCTCTTATTGGGTTGAGCTGGACTCTTTAGTGTACTCCGTACTACCCTTTCGGTTGTACTCCTTTACTTTTCCATATTCTCACTACTTCTCACCCTTCGGTACCTCCTTTTTTTCTCCCTCGAGCCTTCGGGGTATCCTACTGAGTATTTTTATACTCACCCCTACTTGGGCTTTGCCCGCACTTGGTGTGCCCTTGCAGACGATGGACAGGTTGGTCGTGACTTCAGTGGAGCTTAGGAGTTTAGGAGCTTGGACCGCGTGCGGTGGTCGTGGTTAGGTCCCAGGTAGAGGACACCTTCCAACTGTTTTTCTTTTGTTTACCTGTTGCTGGGTTGTGGCACCTTTTTTTGTTGGACGCGTGTTTTTTCCCTTTTCTTTTTCAGTTACCTTCAGCTTGTACTTTGTACTTTTTAGAGGTCAATGCACATTGTGGTTTATTTATAGCAGTTACTCTTTTACTCTGCTTGTCTTTTCTTTTACTCTGCACTTTTTCATTGAGTGTGTTGTGTGTGTGTGTATAGGTTCTTAGGAAAAGGTCTCCACAAGTTGTTGTGCCTTCAGCGCTGGTCGCCAGCCCCTGGCCTGTGGAGGCGGGCTTGGGGTAGTTGTGGCTCGAGCCCGGGTAGGGTCAGGTCGTGAAAAAGTGGTATCAGAGGTGGTTCATTCCTTGGGATGTTGTTCGGATGTCCCTAAAAGAGGAATTGGTTGGGATTTAGGGCAACAGTTTTAACGTGTTTCGAGAGCGGCTCTCAGGCCAGGGAGTCTAGTGATGGTGCGGCGGCCGATGTATCCATTCTCCAGGTCCTTGATAACCCGCTTGTCGACTCGGCATGCTGAGAAACTTGTTGCAGGGAAAATTTGTTTGTGCATCACATAGGATTGAGTCTTTTACTATCCGTCTTGAGTCATCTCCCCATCGTTGTTGTTATTGGTATATACATATATGCTCATCTGACCGCGACACTCCTTGATAATATTCAGGATGTCTCCGCGAAGACAGCCAACCCAGATACCAGCTTTGGTGCATGACGAAGACCCTGTGAGCTACGAGGCCACAGTCAAGGACCCATCATGCCATCCCCTTTCTCCGGGTGGGCCGGTAGTAGCACCCCCACCTGTTGAGAAGCAGGCAATTTCAGCATGGCCGGCTGAGCTTTAGCGCAGGTTGAGCTCGCTTCGTGAGTTCCAGTGGCAGAGACCACTGAGGATCAGTGGTGAGCCAGACCCTCAGGCAGCAGAGGTTTGTCTAGTGGTAGTGGTTCACCTTTTCAGGCTTGTGAAGATGCCGACAGATCAGAGAGTGTCTTTGGCAGCCAACCTTTTTCATGGATCGGCTCGGTGTTGGTGGAGTCTGGTGACTCAGTTTCTTGACGAGTCGTCGCTTTCGTGGGGAGACTATCAGTTGTTGTTCCATGAGGAGTATTTCCCCTCCTGCTTACACTCTGTTCGGATTCAGGAGCTCCTGCAGTTTCAGAAGGGAGGGATGATGGTGGCCGAGTACGTGGCTAGTTTTGCAGACTATGCACGCTTTTACCCGGACTTGGTCCGTGATGACAACCTCCGAGTGTGGAAGTTTGAGCAGGGTCTCCGCTGAGAGATCTGTGATTTCATAGTACCCTTGGTCATTTCCCCATATGCCGGGTTTCTAGAGCAGGCGCTGGTGACTGAGGGATTCCTGTCACGTTCTAGTGTTGGTGGTGGCAGTAGGCACGTTGGAGCCGAGACGTCTGCCGCAGCTAGTGGGCATCGACAAGCAGAACCTTGACGTAGGTGGCTTTCTGACAACCGGACTCAGGGGTGTGGTCAAACACCACAGTGGAGCCAGAGGGCACCAGTGCAGCCTAGAGAGATTCAGTGATATGCTTGCGATGGTCGAGGTCACCTGTCACGAGACTACCCGATCAGGCATGCAGAGAGCTTCGGGCAGGCAGCAGGTGCACCACCACGACAGAGGCAGCGCTGTGATCAGAGTTGCGCCCAGATAGGTGGTGCTAGCAGAGGAGCGGGAGGGGCTGGTAGTGGGGGATGGCTTTACGAGGTCTTTCCATCACCACTAGGTGGTCCACGTCAGGCTCCGGGAGCTGACAGTTGGGACCGCGGACAGCCGCGAGCTTTGGATGTCTACGACCCTGCAGAGCATGAGCTATTAAGAGGTACACTCTATGGCTCTTCTACCTTTTTTCTGTAGAATTGTTAGACTCTGTGTGTAGAATGATTTCCTCCATGCTCCTTGATTGAGGTGTTAGCAGGGTTGCGCAGGGCATCGGTATAACCCTGTGTTAGTATGATAAAATTCTTGGGACCTTTTTCATTAGTCGATGGCGTCGACTCCATCACTCCCCAAGTGTGTAAGAGAGTCTTGGTTGAGAGACATCGGTTGTGGAGTCTTACGTGACCAGATATCCTTGGGTGTTCCACCATATGGATATTCTGAAGGAGGGAATCACCGGGCCTTGTTTCAGGTGCGAGCGGTGATTCCAGTCACGGCGTGTGACACAGAGGTTCGACCAGGGAGGTGAGATACCCCCGAGGGCCTTCAGACCATTTGATACCGTGCAAAGGGATGGCGAGGTACCCTACCACCTTTCCCTAACCCCAAATTCTGGAGTGGGTGCACAACATCGGCAAGGGCCGGCCTCGCGTGAACGAATCAATCCTTTGTTCTGTGTGTGGTGACGCAGAGCTGTGCATGGGTTCTTCTGGGTATGGGAAAGCCAGGTGTGGGCTTAGTACCCTGTGTTTCTCCTAGTCTTTCTTTTCTTGGATGAAAATATTTAAGGAGGGAATTATGTAAGAACCTGGGTTTTTTTCTGTGAAAGACCTTGGAATATTCTTTATGATATTCCAGAGCAGCGCCTTCAGACGGTGTGCGATTCCGAGCCCCGGAGTGGCCGGAATTAAATTTTCAGTGCGTTCACACTAGAAACGCCAAATAATTGGGATAACTCCTAAACAGTGATCCGGATCAGATATCCGAGTGTACGGATGGGTTTGGAATGGGGTTTTTACCATAAGAACGACATAAAACTTGTCGGCGCGGGATGTTTGGACCCCTCGCTCGCTTTCGGAACGTTAAACGGATAAATTAATTAATAACTTTATTCGTTTAATGTTGATATCCAATTATCTCTTAAACGGTATCTCAGATTGGAAAACCAAGGGCACCGTTGAGTTCGGAGCGTGTCGTTTACCCAAGGAGGGGTATAAGTTTTGCGGGCGCGGGCCGTCTGAAAAATGGCCCCAGGGGCATTTTTGTAATTTGGCGGCCTCGGGAGCTGAGTTCAATAACATTGAAACGGAAGCTTGGATTAAAATTATGAGACTACCGTTGCACTCGGAGTGTGGTTTTTAGCCCAGGAGAGGCTTAATCCCGACCCCGTCGGGAGTTCGGGTTCGGCCCGACGGGCGGGTGATTAAGCGTTTTCTATTTCAACGCTTAACTCACCCCTCCCTCTTCTTCTTCCTCACCTGGACAGAAGCAGAAGGCAACTCTCCCTCTCCTTCTCCACTCCGGCGAGACTGCACTGGCGAGGCGTGACGGCCGACGGATCGTCGTGAAGCTTCAGGCGAAGCCCCGCGAGGTTGGTGGTTTTTGTTGTGTTTTTATTTCCGAACCTCCCATTGAGTTTGATTAAATGTATAAAATCGTTGTTTTATCTTTGAACAAATCCCATAATCGTATTTCATACATTTTGAGCTTTCCATCACCCTATTCGGTTTGTAAATCAGTGTTCAGGGGAGGCCGGGTCGTCCGGCGAAAGTTGCGTGTTTTCGTTTTTTTCGACCGGTTTTAAGGGCGGTGGTGTGCGGACGGCTTCAGCAGGGTGTCGCGTCGCGCGGGCGGCCTTAGGCGTGTGTCGCGGCGGCTAGCCAGGGCGAGAGGGGCGGCTTCAGGAGGAGGTTGGGGCTTAGGCGGAGCGCCTCGGCGCGGCGGCGGTCGCCAGGGAGCGGCGACCACGGGGTCGCGGCGCGCGACCCCCGTGCGGCGACAAAGACCCACGTCACGCGGGTCTTCACGCGGCTGCCGCGACCGGCCCTCGTGGCCGATCTGCATTCGGACCGCAAGTTCGCGGCCGGTCCAGGCCGGTCCAGCCCAAGGGGCTTTGCCCCTCAGTTTCTGACGCCCGTAACTTTCGCTACGGGCGTCCGTTTTTTGTGCAGTCAGCAGCATCACAGATCTCACGTCAAGGCGGACCTTTTGAGATCATTTTGGGAATTTTAATTCCCAAAACGAGGGGCCTCGAAGGCGCGACACGTCTTTAAGTGGACGAGCGTTTTTCCTGAGATTTTGTTTTGGACAACACTGAAGCGTCTGACGTCCGTTTTGAGCGTCGTCAGTGGCATTGCGACCCTCGCGCCAGGGCGGAGTTTTCCAATCTAGTTTCGGGTGCTGAAGACAGAGTTGAGGCGTGGGCCCCATGACCCGTCTTTTATGCTGCATTCAGCTTTTAGAGGGTTTTCATCGGACATCCGTTCGGGGCGTGCGAGTAGTCGATGTTGGGTGTTTTTCCGAGGGCATTGCGTTGGCGCAGTCTGCCCACTGTAATTCCGCACGATGGTGCGAGCCCCACAAGGGCCGTTTGGGCGTTGACGGTGATTTTCCATCTCCATCACCGGGCAACCGTTTTGGACAAGTGATTAGTCCATCATGTGTACTTTTTCGAGAGGATCGCAACGGTGTGATCCGTCCATTGAGTTTCAGGACCGGGATATGGGTCCCACGTAGCACCGCTCGTGTACGGTGCGCCGAAATGCATCTTTTTCTCCGGATATCCGTTGCAATCAAGTGAGTAGTGCTTTTGACGTGTTTTCCCAAGGGGATCGCAATGGTGCGTTGCGCCTGACTGTTTTCGGGGCCGAGGCTCAGGATCACAGGACGTCGTTCGGGCGTGAGGCGGTGTTGGTGACTTTTCCATCGGATATCCGTTGGAGGTGAGTAACTAGTCGATCTCATGTGTTTTTTCGCGAGGATTACAATGGTGGGATCTGTTTTGTCTGTACGGAGCCTCTTACATGATCTTATTAAATGTGGAAGCATGAAAGCTACTCCGGTGGTGGTTCGTCCTGCCATGTTCGTAGCGGACCCTTGGCGTGTGATCGCGCACTCTTGGAAGAGTGATATAAATGGTTCACAATATGTGGTTGGTCATTCCTGGGCCTTTGAGGTGGAGTTGTTACGTCATACCTTCGCGTTTACGCTGAGTGCTATGTGCACGATAGCCTTTGGACTGGAATGATGTATACTCTGGGAGTATACAAGAGTGCTTGGTGGTACGTGTGGTTGTTTGTACCTGAGGATGTTTGTGCGCTCATCTGGGGTTGACTTGGGGCCACACATCGTGTGGGCCCCATGTGCATGTCGTGATCTGCTTTGCGTACTTTTGACCTCTCGCGGCGAAGAGGGTTCCTCTGTTCTTGTTTGTTGACCATCAGGGTTGAGACTTTCCATGGCTTGGTGCTCGTTTGTTTGGCCAGCAGGGTAGAGTTTTCCCCTGGTCCTGTTCTGGTTTGGCAGGCAGAGATAGTTTGGTTCCTCTGCTTCTTCAGCTGTGAGGGGTTTTAGTATCATTCCCCTTTCACCGGAATGTGGCACCATTTGCGACTACGAGTGTTCGTGCATCGTGGGTGATTTCCTCACTTTCTGGGATGATTTGTCTCGGTCCGCTTCGACAGTGACTCAGCAGATTGGAGCGGGATCGCCTTGTGAGGTCTGGGGAGTTTCTCCCATTTCTCTGTGTTCTCTGGTAGAGTTATTTTGGATTAGGTGTCACCAAAACTTTATGCGGGCACCGATCATCTACCCAGGAGGTTGTTTCCAGCAGGGCTGAGGTTTTTTCCAGCAGGGCTAAGGTTGTTTCCAGCAGGGTTGAGGTTGTTCCCAGCAGGGCTGAGGTTGTTTCCATCAGGGCTGAGGTCGTTTCGAGCGGGGCTCGCCAGTTGTACCATCTAGAAGGGATGACCAGAGCTGTTCTGGACTTACCTCCAGCTGGGCTGGGCAGTGGTCCCTGATGCCGGTCTTACCTCTAGATTGGATGGGCAGTGGTCCCAGATGTCGGGCTTACCTCCAGCTGGGCTGGGCAGTGGTCCCCGATGCCGGGTTACCTCCATCTGGGCTAGGTAGTGGTCCCATTTCTGACTTTAGTCGGTTCTCCCTCCAGTGGATTACCCTGTTATGGGACTGGGAAGTGTGACACCCGTCGACTTTTTAGGTCTCCTTGTAGTGGGAACCCATTGACTTCCAGGGACCCTCCAGCGGGGCTGGGAAGGGGGTCGCATGTCGACTTTGAGCAGACCTCTCGACTGAGGGGCAGTGACGTGGTGTGGTTTGACGTTCCCCCAGAACTCTCAAGTACGAGGAGCGCTTTCCCCACCGAGATGCATCCTTGTTACGTGACCTAAAACCATGTGGGTGAGTCTGTGTCACCCCAAGCGGACAGTGTCGAGGTGTGGTGATTGATCCCCTTGGATTGCGGTTCGGGGCAGACGTGCGAGATGCTGGGCATCGATGGAGTTTACATCTGGGACTGTTGGCGACTCACTTTTCTTGGGATGAGCTACGGGATGGAGATCCCCTTATGATATTTTTTGGGCTTCTTGATTGAGAATATGTATCTTGTATATACCTTTTTCTAGTACCCACTTCTTGGGGTTGGTTACTCTCCTTTCAGGAGAGGCGAAGATGCATGGGGTATGCCACGTGCTTTCCTTGTCTTGCTTCTCATGGTTGGAAGAGTCTACTCTCCTGCTATAGGTAGCAAAGACTCGATGGGAAGTTCATCTTCTCACCGTTTCCAGCACTTTTGTCTGGACGAGTCTACCTTCTGTCCTCTTGTTGGGTTGATCTGGACTCTTTACTGTACTCCTTACTACCCTTTCGGTTGTACTCCTTTACTTTTCCCTGTTCGCTCTACTGCTCACCCTTCGGTACCTCTTTTGTTGCTCCCTCGAGCCTTTGGGGTATCCTACTGAGTATTTTTATACTCACCCCTGCTTGGGCTTTTCCCACACTTTGTGTGCCCTTGCAGATGACGGACAGGTTGGTCGTGACTTCAGTGGATCATAGGAGTTCAGGAGCTTGGACCGCGTGCGGTGGTTATGGTTAGGTCCCAGGTGGGGGACCCCTTCTGGCTATTTTTCTTTTATTTACTTGTTGTCGGGTTGTGGCACCTTTTCTGGTTGGACGCGTGTTTTTCCCCTTTTCTTTTTCAGAAACCTTTATCTTGTACTTTTTACATTTTAGAGGTCGATGCACATTGTGGTTTATTTATAGCAGTTACTCTTTTACTCTTCTTCACTTTTCTTTTACTCTGCACTTTTTCATTGAGTGTGTTGCGTGTGTGTGTACAGGTGCTTAGGCAAAGGCCTCCCCGAGTTGTTGTGCCTTTGGCGCTGGTTGCCATCCCCTGGCCTATGGAGGCGGGCTTGGGGTAGTTGCGGCTCGAGCCCGGGTAGGGTCGGGTCGTGAAAAATATTTAGGATTTTTCTATGAAATGTTAGACTTATAAATATGTTAAAGGAAAAAAAAGAAAACTATTTAATGGGATGCTTCATACCTTTATAGTTTGTTGAATGGAAATGGGAGAGTATATCCAAGGATTTCATTGTGTTATTACCAAATACATATTTAGGTCAAAATATAATTTGGGTTATTATCAATCATTTGACTAAATCTGTGCATTTTCTTCACATTTGAGATACTACATATTTAGATAAACTTATTAGACAATGTATTAAATAGGTAATCAGATTACACAAACTACATCCCTCTATTATATATGATTATGATCACATATTTACCTCAAGGATTTAGAAATTACTTCATATGTCATTGGGTACCAAATCAAATTTCAGTATAGCTTTTTATCTTAAATCTGATGGATAGTCATAATGAACAATTCGTACTTTTGAAGAAATTCTTTAGTATTGCTCATTAGATTATCAGGGATGTTAGTATCTTCATATTTCATTGGTTTAATTTTCTTATAATGAAATTTTTCATTCCAATATACAGATAGAACCTTTTAAGGCATTATATGGAAAGCAATGTCGAACTCCAACATATTTGGAGGAAACAGTGAAAGTAATTTATTGGGGATATCATTGGAAGAAGAGATGGTTGAGAAGGTACAAATGATTCAATGCTATATGAGGTTATATAATAGTATAAAAATAGTTACACAAATAATAGGAGGAATGACCATTCATTTTACGTAAGAAATCATGTTTTACTTAAATTATTTCCTTAGAAAATTGTTATTCATTTTGGTAAAAAGGGAAAGTTAAGCCAGTGGTTCATTAGACACTATGAAATTTTAAATAAAGTGGGGTTGGTTAATTAAGAAGTAGCCTTAACCATGAGTTTATCTTAGGTTCATGATATGTTTCATGTTTCATTAATAAAGAAATATGTTCCTAATGCATCTCATTTTTTGGGCACTAAGGGGGTAAAATTGGAAGAGAATATTTCATATGAAGAGAATCTAGTTCAGATTGTGGATCACAAAGATAAGGAACTATGAAATTAGGTGATTCACTGTGTAAGTTTTTATATAAAAAATCATATGATTGATAATGGAACCCGGTAATCATAAAAATCTATGAGGGAAAAAATTTAACACCGTGAAAATTTAGTTTAAAGGAATAATAAGATCAACAACTTTCTTAACACACTACATCATGCTTTAAGTGAAATATGACATACTATAAATGTGATCATTATAACATAGTCATCAAATTATCGGTATTAATAGGAATGAAAAATTTATATGAAAATATATATAATGGTTTTATATATTAAAAATATATTGACTAATGCAAAACAAATTTATGCTCAATTTTTAATAAATAAATTTTATATTTCAAAAATATGTTTCAATCAAAAATGGTTTATATTAAATTTTATGTGTGAACATTATAATAAATTTATAAAATTTTTATAAATATTATTTTAGGAAATTAATATCATCTTTTTAAATAATCAGGTCAATATTATACTTGATAAAGACGTTAATATTTAAATATTTTAAGTAATTCAATGGGTGTCCTCTCCATCACTTATTAAAGGGAACCACTTTTCCTCCCTTATTAAAATATTTTAAGCCTTATATATTGGAAACTATTTACACTAATACCTTCGTATCTTCCTTACCTTTATTCTAGATCCCCCGGTATTCTCTTAAGATCAATATTTCAAGGATTATAGTGCATTTCAATTGAGTTCTATAAAAGAAGTGGTAATCGTATTTAATGAATCTTTAAAGAGAATTTATTATTATAATTTATCTAAGTTTATTGTACCCATAACATCCCATAATTTAATGATATTTCCCTCTTTAAATTTAATATCTTTTATAACTTATGTTACATGCTACACCCAGCTTAACCGTATAATGAAATATTCTTATAACCTAGCCATAAAATTGGAGGGAATGAATAGTATTAACCAAATTAGGAAATTTATATATATTAAAATGTTTTAAAAATCATAAAATAGATTTTATATGCATCAGATAAGAACAAATCTAATTTTATGAATAAAAGAAGTATTTTTTTCAAAAAATGCAGTTTTGGTGCATTTTGATGGCCCACCTATTTTTAATATTATTTTTGAACATTTTATAAATTCTATTTGATGAAATAAAATTATTATTTTAAATTTTAATATCAAAATTTAGTTTGGTTGAATTTTTATTATTTTTCTGATAAGTTTCATGTTTTGATGAATGGTTAAAAAATGTTTTATTTTAATTGAAAACCAATTATTCATAAAAACAATATATAGTGTTAAATTATATTTTTAAATTTATATTAAAGTATAATTAGATCAAAATTTTATCATTTAATCTAATTTAGGTCATTGGAATCAATTTCACATTGAATTTGGATATGAAAAACATTTCAATTTTCGAACATTTTCAATTTAAAAACATCTATCCTCGTTCTGTCAACGGTATTAATTTTAAATTAATTTTAGCCAATTTTTTGTTTTAAATTTTGAAAAATTGATTCCATGTTTTGAATCATAGGTTCAAAATTTATTGAACAGGTCCTTTTTATTTTTTGGACAACACAAATAGTAACACTAATATCTTTTTAAATTACCACAGTTAAGGGTAAATCGTGTAATTAAGGGTAAAAATAATATTATAAGTATTAAAAAATTAACCTAAATCTTATTGTAAATATTTTGTACACTATCTAGACAAATAATTATTGGTCCAATTTTATTTCCCCTTATAGCTCCTTGGATGACTATAAGCCTTTTATAGTATTTTATTCTAAGGAAAATCAAATATAACAAACTCATGTTTTTAATAAATGTTAAATTTTTTATATATGGTTATTCAGAATATATATTCGACTATAAATAGTAATATGAAATAGAAAATTACTATATTAATCATGATATTTTTTTTTAATTTTTAGGGAAAATAATTAAAATAAAGGATTGCACAATGGTGATGTAACAATTTTCTAGTTAATGGACATATCAAATAAATGTTATTAAAAATATTGAAATAAATTTAATTTGATATAAATAAGTTCATCCAAAAAATTTATAGATTACTTAGATATCATAGTTATGTATCAAATATTTTGGTTCAAAGTTATCGTTTTTTATGATATTTTTAAAAATTCAGGTAAGGAATTGTTTCAAAATTGACACTAATGATTTTTTAAAATAAATATTATTTTATTAAATGATATAAACTTCATAAAAATATAAATTAGGACACGTGATTTTTATAAGGTTTAAAATATCACTCATTTCTCTTTTATGGTACATTTTACATTTTATAGTAGCTATATTAACCCATAAATAGTAAAAAGCCATGTTGTCACGGTAAGAGTTAAATGGATTAAATAAGGGTTAAAACCAAATGATAAGGGTAAGAATGTGACCTAAACTTTTCCAAAAATTATTTTATAAATTTTATTATACCCTTATCACTTTATTATATAAATGGTAGTTGTTTAATTGGTACTTGACCATGAAAATAATTATATATTATTTAAATCAAAGATAGTTACAAAATGTCACTCTCTTTCTATTTAATATAATTTATGTGTCCACATAGTGAAAAATTAAAGATATTAATGAAAATAAATTTCTATTCTCATCCAAATGAAAATTTATTCATTAAAGAAATTTATTATTGATTTATATAAATTATATATTTACCTTAAATTCTTCAGAAATATTAATACTGTATTTATTTAATTAATAGAAACATAAAATAATTGATTTTAGAAGTATAGATTTTGATATATTTGGGATGATTTAATGTTTATAATTAATTTTATAGATATATTGGATATATTAGATATGTTAAAAATCGTTATATTTTAATTCTCACTTTTTATTTATGTATTTGAAGTCAAATTAATAAAATAGTATCAAATTTGACAATAATGATATTTTATTAAATTAATATTTTATTAAATTATTTTCATAAAAATATTAAATTATTAAAAAGGGGAAAATATATGGTCTAAAATTTCTTCCACTATTAATTTTTGGTATATTGGGAAGTCTTTGTATCTATAATATCCTTATTATATTATTATATATTGAGGATTTTCAAAAATGACCCTCACCTCAATTATAAAAGGGCACCTCCTACCTCATTTCCTCACACCAATTTTAGCAATATAGATTGAAAAAACCCTAAATAGTTCTATTATACACATCCTTAGTTATATTATAGAGTTTATGGTCCTTCCAAAATACCTTCCGTAGATCACTTAAGAATATATTAAAGGAAGTCTGCTAAAGAAGAGGTATTCATATTTATCAACTCTTTCAAGTTGTTTCTTCTTCCACTTACTATTAATATGTTGTCTCCATGATAAATTAATTAATAAATTATCATATATATTATAAATTTTATTATTATTATGTGAAAACCATATTCTACCTTTTATTCGTCCTATAAAATACAAAAGAACCGGGCGTGCGTACATACGGCCTGTCACCTCCATGCTGTGGTGTAATCAGTTTTTCATAACCAATTTACTTGGATAGGAATAATGATGTAAATAATGGATATATATGGTAATTATGTCATTATAGAAATTATGTATAATTAATAGACCATATAATTCCTTAACCTTTCCCTATTAATGGATTGATATCATTGCTTTTGTGTATGTATAGTCTACCGTCTCCATGATGTGATGCGATTAATTTTCCATATCCAACATTAAATAATAGGTCTAAAATGTATTTAATTATTAAATATTATATTTAAAACATTAATATCATTCTAGAGTTGTTGTATCTATATATTGTGCAAATTAACTGAGACATTCAAGGAAAAACATGCATAGGGAAAAAAAGAAGTAAAAACCTGAAACAAGGGTAATAACGAAATATTATTAAAACATGATAAAAGAGGATCATGTATGATATCATATATATGGATCTAGTTCTGTTGTAAGTTAATAACAATCTTAAAACCATTATATAGAAGGTGAAATCATGTTCTACTAAAGGAAGTGTAAAGTAAGGGTTTTCTTATCTCACTTTTACTTCCGTGAGAGATATGCCATGTTCTGCACTTATTCCTAGTGAGTGGTGTATGTAATGACATTTGATATATCATATCATGAATATATATTATCATGATATTATAAGTTTAATTTAATATTATTACATTATAGTTATTATGATTTAAATGTTTCAAAGTGGTATGGGACACTTTGGAATGTTTAAAGTTTATTTTCCTCATTAATTTTCCAAAGAAGTCATTTAAATTATTTTCATCTTTGACAACATCCTTAGTTTAGTATTATAATTAATTGTGGTTGATCTCTTATGATAACATCTTCCATAATTTATTGAAGTTTTTATTATTATTTTTACTAGGGAAGTATTGATATTCCTTATGATTATTTCTTCCAATATGGATAGTTATTGATTTTGTTAAGGCATATTGTTTTAGTATATTATTTATTCAACTGAGTAAAGAATTGTATTAAGTAAGTTAGGGGTGGGGCACACTATATACCCTCATTTCATCAGTAGGTCTCATGAGATAAAGTATAAATGGATTTGGCCAAGGCCTTACCCATATATTTTTAGATATTCATTTGGCTAATGCTTCACCCATTTATATTAAATGTCTTGGTCGAGGCATCGATGATATGTTTCAGATGTACAAAATTATGCATTCTATGTTTATAAGATTATTTATTAATATTAAACATGATTATTTTACTAGTATAATATCCATGTTTAAGTTTCCTTTTTCATGTTACTATTTAAATGGAATGTGTTTCTATTATTAATCATGCCATATTTTTTATACCATATTTACTTGTAGTTTTAGTTGTATTCTTTCCCTTACTGAGTATTTGAGATCACCCCTTTCATATTTTTCATTATACTTGGGATTCTAAGAAGTATATTATAACTGATATGTTGTGTTACATAAAGGGGTAATAATTCAAGACTCCATGAAATTCATGGTGTATTGCATGCTATAAAATGTAATGTGAATTTAAAGTGTTTATCTAGTTTACTAAGACTACTAAACTATTCGGTATTTTGGGATATGATTCCTTATATCTTATATCAATGTAATAAATTAAGCCACCAGCTCTGGGATACTAGATTCAGGGTCATAATAATTGGTATCAGATAAAGTTTAGTATAAACCTTGGGAACTAGATTTAGGAAATCATAGATTATAAAACATAACCCTATGCGTGACTTTGAGGATAATTCTAAGTATAGGATATCATCCTACAGATTTGGTAATACCATGGAAAACATAGGTTAAACATAAGGATTAATATATTTAGAATGATTCATGATTTAGACATTATATAAATGATTATTCATTACTATATCACTATGATTAGTGTTTCTCACTTTGTGCATTGGGTTTTTCTCAATGGTTGGAATCGGGAAGGTTATACAAGTAACAGTTATACTATTGATGATGAAGAGACTATAAGATAAAAATGGAAGTAATGAGGTATTAATGAATAAGATAATGAATCATAGTTTATGGCTTAAGAATTAATTAGAATTATTAATTTTCTTTTGTGTTTGGAGTTAAGAATTAGTTCATCAATGGTGTTATAGTTATAAGAATCATGATATATATAAGTATTTCACTACAGTACTTCTTCTTTATGCATTTATAATTATTAATGTTTTAATTAAGGTTTCCAAGGTGATCAAGGTATTTATATATGTGGTACGTAATGTGAATATTGATTTTTTTAAATTTAGATACTGTTTTTGGATTGTGAATTTAAAGAGAATTATTTTGGATGAGTCTTAAGGATGGAATAAATTGAATTAAACATTTGATATTATTGTTTGTTATTAAAGTGTGATTTATTATATTGGATATCATGTTCCAAGAAAATTTGTTTTGATAATATTTAAATTTCAATGTAATGACTTATGGATCTTTCATCAAAATTAATTTAGGCATAAAAATTCTTCTTAAATATCCATCTTCATGTGTACAAGATGAAGTAGAAATAGATCAAAGCACAACCAAAGGATAATATTATACTTATGACATGGAAATTAATCAAGTAATTTTATTATCTTAACTAGTTATTTGAATGGTAGGGGATTCTCTTAACTAGAGGTAAAAATATTTTGGAACAAAAACATGATCCATTAACTTTTCTTTCTGAGAAATAATTTGTATTTTAACTGATCACAAATTTATGATTTTTTATAATTAACTTTATAATGAAAATGTTATCTATTAAACTCCATCAAAAAATGATAGTTATATATCTCTTATATGTCTAATTTTTCAGATACCACTAATGTTATCCTATTCAATTGACTAATTTTCAATTGACCATCTCATTTCCATTTCACTTTTATTAATGGGATGTTTTATTAATCCTATTTCTAATGTGGATTTACCACAAAAGACTTTTAAAGTATCAACATTTGATTTCAGAAATGAAATTTTAAATTGGTAGGATGAAATTTATTAATGTATGTTATAATTTAACAACCCAAGCATTTATGGTATTCCCCTCTTTAAAGATAATCTCTTTAATATCATATGTTGCACGCAACACTCAGCTTAATTATACAACAAAAATATTATTATAATCTAGCTGAAAAATTAGAGGGAATGGATAATATTAACCAATTTATGTAATTTATATATATTAAATTATTTTTAAATTCATCAAATATATTTTATTGGCATAAGATAAGAACAAATCCAATTTTATGCATAAGAGATGTAATTTTTTTCTAAAAAGAGACTTTTCCCACATTTTAATGGAACAATTGTTTTAAATACAGTTTTTGAAACTTTAATAAATTATATTTGATGAAATAAAATTCTTTTTTTAAATTTGAACATCATGTCTTCCTTTGGTTCAATTTTTGGCATTTTTCTGATATGTTTCATGTTTTGATGAATAGTGAAAAATATTGTATTTTAATTGAATTTTTTTTTCATCTAAATAATTTACAGTGTCAAATTATACTGTTAAGTTGTATTGTAGTATAATTAGATCAATTTTTTATCATTTAATATAATTTATATCATTTTAATCAATTTCACAGTGAATTTGGATATAATAACATTTCAATCTTTTGAATATTTTCACTTTAAAAACTTATTTCGTCGTTCCGCCAATGAGATTAATTTTAAATTAATTCTAGCCAATTTTTATTTTGAATTCTGAAAAATAGGTAACATATTTGAAATCACTAGTTCAAAATTTAGTAAATAAGTCTCTTTTATTTTTGGACAATATGGATAGTTACTTTTTTTTTTAATTACCACAGTTAAGGGTAAATCTGATAATTATGGTTAAAAATAATATTATAAGTATTGTAAAATTATAATAGCATTTTTCCTAATTTTATTGGATGAGTTACTTTCCACCAAAATCATCATTGGGTTGATTTTATGGTCTTTTAGAGCCACTTAGATGACTTTAATCCTTTTATCGTATTTTATTCTAAGGAAAGTAAAATATGTCATACTATTATTTTTAATAAATGTTTTATTTTTTATATGGTTATTAGATGATATATTTGAATATAAATATTAATTTTAAATATAAAATGTTTATCATAATCATGATAGTTTATTTTTATTTTTTAGGGAAGAAATAATTAAATTAAAGGCATGCATAATGATTATGTCGGAATTGTTTAATTGATGGACATATTAAACAAATTTTATTAAAAATATGACTAAAACTAATTTGATATAATTAATTTTATACATGGATTTTATATATGGACTATAACTATTAGGAATTTATTAATGGTTTTGTTCTAATTTATGTTGTTTTCTGATATTTTTAAAAAGTCAACTAATAAATAGTGTCAAAATTGACACTAATGATATTTTAAAATAAAAAATATATTATTAAATGATATAAAATTCATAAAAATATAAAATTAGGCCACCTGATTGATATAAGTTTAAAATTTTCACCCATGAGTCACTTATGGTTTTCTTGGGATTTTAGAGTAACTATATTAAACCTTAAAAAGTAAAAAAAAAAGTAATGTTGTCCTAGTAAGAGTTAAAGGGTGTATATAAGGGTTAAAACCATATTATAAGGATAAGAATGTGACCAAAACTTGTCTAAAAATTATTGGATGAAGTGTACTCAACCCTTATCATATTAGGATATAAATGGGAGTTGTTTAATGGAAACTTGACCATGAAAATAAATTATATATTATTTAAATCAAAGATAGTTACAAAATGTCACTCTCTTTGTATTCAATATCAAGTATGCGTCCACATAGTAACAAATTCAAGATATGAACAAACCTAACTTCCTATTTTGATCCTAATGAAATTCGTTTCAATATATAAAAAAATTATAAATTATATAATTACCTTAAATGCTTCTTCAATTCTAATGTAATATTTATTTAATTGAAATAAAAATAAAATAATTGATTTTAAAAGTATTATATTTGATATATTTTGGATGTGTTAAGGTTTATAATTAATTTTATATATCTATAGTATATACTAGAGATTTTTTATAGCATTATATTCAAATTACAACTTTGTCTTGATGTATTTGAAACCAAATTAAATAAATAGTGTCAAATTTAAAAATAATGATATTTTATTGAATTAATATTTTATTAAATTATTTAAGAATAATAAAAATATTAAATATTTACCAATGGGATAATATATGGTCAAAAATGTCTTATTATATTCATATATAGGCCACTTTTAAGTTTTTGGCTCTAGAATATCCTTATTATATTTTAATATTTTGAGGATTTCTGAAAATTCCCCTCACCTCAATTATAAAATGGAACATCCTCCCTCACTTTCTCACACCAATATGATTCTTCTAGATCAACCAAACCCTAAAACTTTATCTTATAATCATTATTAGTTATGTTCTAGAGTCTATGGTCCTTCCAAAAGACCTACCATAGATCACTTAAGAATAGATTAAAGGAAGTCCACCAAAGAAGAGGTAATCATCTTTATCGACTCTTTCAAGTTATTTCTTCTTACACTTACTATTCATATGTTGTTTCCATGATAAAGTAATAAATAAAGTATTATCCATATTTTGATATTTTATTATGATTATGGAATAAAAATATTCCACCTTTTACCCATCCCACAAAAAATTAAGGCATCATACATGCATGCGTATAGCTTACCATCTCCATGTCATGGAGTAATCTTTTTTTCATCACCACATTACTTGTATTGGTATAATGATGGAAATAATGGATATTTATGGTACTTAATACATGATTCTAAATCTTTATAATTAACATAACATCCAATTCCTTACCCGTTTATAAATATGGGAATGATACCATCGCTCATGCGTATATACAACCTACCATCTCCATGATTCAATGTGATTCATTTTCCGTATCCAAAATTCATGAATGGATCTAAAAAAGTATTAAATGATTAAATATGATATTTATTGAAGGATCTTGGAACACCATAAGAGGGGAGGGTTGAATCAGGGTATCATATTTTTCTTTTAAACTGATGGATCTTGTTACCAAATTGGTAGGAACCTGTTAAAACTATCTGAAGAGGAAGTGTAGAAAATAAACAATCACATGAAAAGCAATGACACAAAAATTTTACTTAGTTCACTACTAAGGGATATGTCCAAGAATCATATGCCGACATTGTGTCGGTCGTACCAAAAACACTAATCTTCACAAGTTGTAGATTACAAGAGTTTAGCACAGTCACTTTGTGCTAGGCGCACTACCTTTACAAGGTTTTAGGGATAACACACTACGTCCCTTGGATCACTTCCGATGACTCCCCATTTCTCAATGCGTTGGATGAATCTTCACTCCGTTTATCAAATTAAAGGTCTCTTAAATAGTTTAGCATTAAATCATGAATCCTCAACAATAAATAGAGGTTCTATTGAAGTCCCATAATTACCTACAGATGTAATTTATTTTCCCATACAATGATAGATTATGGAAATTAGTTTCTCAAACTGATTTGGTCAATTTTTAGGCTTCCTTGGGTGTTTCATGTACTATGTTCCGGGTATTGTTCGTGGGCCACCTCCTCCGTATACCATAACTATTTATGCATATCGCCCATATCCTCTTCGAACTATCCTACTTTGTGTACCACCTTACTCCATGTACTGCTCAGCTCCTCCATGTACTACCCTACTCGGCGTGCTGCCTTACCTCACCGCGTACTGTGAGAGATTCCTCTATGAATTTCACTTTCTTTCACGGACTATTTTCCTTATGTGGATGGTTCTCTCCACGTACCGTCTTCTCCTCTGTGAACCACTTCAGACTTTACCTGATTTCTTCCCAAAATTTTAATCTCTAATATAACTGCTTAATTATGGGGATTACATCTCCTTATATAGGCATATAAATCTAAAAATTTTGCTAATCCAGTTTACCCAAATTTTCAATGTGGGAAAATATTTATTGTACACTAAACTCCATCTTTGTACTGTTAGCCTATACCATATACTGATCATATTACTTCAACTGTAGCAATTCCGCCAACCTTCATCATTCTGTGTATCGCACGCCTTCACCAAGTACTGTCGTTGCAAACTATTTTTGGTTCTTCCCACCATTCCATGTACCATTCCTACTGCCAAGTACATTGTCACGAACCATTCATTGAACATGGTATGTGGTCCATGTTACAAGGTATTTCGTTCCCTTATTTTTTGATTTTATTTTTCCTTTCACATTGCATTCACACCTATGTGAAAGAACATTGTTTTCCAACACCAAAATCCCAATTTTGAAGGCCCAAAAATTTGTAAAACAATGGGATACTACGCCAAATTCAATACAACTTTCTACCTCAAACGTATAACAACATTCATTGAAAACTCCCTAGTCACCCATGTTCAAATTAACAACAAACACCAATCAAAATCCATTATTAGAAACAAACTACCTTGGTTCCAACAATCTCCCCATTTGGATTTTTTGGAAGTCTCTAGATAAATTCCCTGAAGAACCAACCACAATCAAAATCTGAACCTTCAAGAAACAACTAGGCCATCACTCTAAGTCTACATGAGCAGTTCTTGGTGTAGAAAACAAGATATAGGACATGAAACATGTTTTCATGTGTTCGAATGAATGCTCTATTTTCATCCTCATGACACAAAATTGTTTTCACCTTTCACATTCTTTCCATTAAATTTATCCATTTCTATCCCATTGGAAATAAACCCAAATACTGATATTAGAACATTGTAGAGCTTAGAATATATTACTCCTGGATCATATCTCCCCCATAAACCCACATCACTTCCACAAACAGATTAAAAAAATTAAAACAATTGGGGAGAGGGGAATTCCATAACATCCTTATGTACTAGGAGGTGTCTGAACACTGAGGTTCAACCGATGTTTCTCAAACACAGTCGTTGATAGTGGCTTGGTCATAATTTCAGCCACTTCTTCCTCGGTTCCCACATGGTCTATTTTGATCACACCTTGTTCAAATTTATCCTTGATGAAATGATATCGGATTTCAATATGTTTCATACGAGAATGATGAATAGGAATCTTCAAAAGATCAATTTCACTCTTGTTATCACAATAAATCACCATTGGTTGTTTCAACTCATCACCTATGTCAGTTAGTTACTGCTTTATCCAAAGTAACTGATTACACACCTTGGTAGTATATATATATATTCATCTTCATAAGTACAAAGATAAGTACTTTATTATTTATTAGTTAACCAACCCAAACATTTCTTCCCAATATAGAATGATCCACCACTGGTAGACTTTATATCCACTATATCTCCATCCGAATCAACATCAGAAAAAGAAAATAGTTCACTATCTCTTCCTGCAACAATGTATATCCCATTATTTTGTGTACCTTGAATGTATCTCATGATTCTTTTCACTACTTCCATATGTTATTCCTTCATATTACTCTGAAAGTGGTCCATAAGGTAAGTTGCAAAGACAATATCTAGACATGTCTCTATCAGGTACAGTAGGCTTTGAATGATTCTTATTTAAATAGTGTGATCCAAATAAGTCCCTTCTTCATGCATTCTGATCTTTGACCCAACCGCAATAGGATTTAAAATTTGTTTTGAATCATGCATATTGAATTTCTTTAGTAGCTCTCTTGCATACTTTTACTCGGAAATGAAGGTGTAATCCTTCTTTTAAAGTACATGAAACCCTAAAAAGTATGTGAGTTCACCAATCATGGACATTTCAAATTCTGATTTCATGTTATTAGAAAATTCATCCAATGATCCCTAACTGCTTCCACTAAAAATAATATCATCAACGTGTACCAATACCATGAATTGGTCCTTTTGAGAATTCTTCACATAGATATTTTGATCCACTTCTCCTCTTTTAAACTGAAGCTTTCTCAGATAAGAGTTTAACCGAGAGTACCATGCCTGTGGTGCCTATTTTAGGCCATAAAAAAATTTCTTTATTTTGAAAACCTTAAGTTCATCATTTCCAAGAAAAAAACCCCATGAGTAGTTCAATTTAGACTTCTTCTTCCAATACTCCATTTAATAATGTTTTCTGGACATCCATTTGATACAATTTATAACCTCGTTGGATTTCCATGGAAAGAAACAGTCTTATTGACTCCAGTATCATTACTAGAGAAAATGAATCCTCAACATCAATGCCTTTGATTTTCGAATATCCTTTATAGACCAAGCGTACCTTATTTTGGACCACATTTCCATTTTCTACAAATTTTTTCATAAAAATCCTCTTTGTATCAATCACATTATGATCTTCATGTCTTTTAACAAGATCCCATTTCTGATTTTTGTTAATTTGATCTAACTCTTCATTCATTTCTTTCATTCATAACTCATACTTTATAGCCTCTTCAAATGAGGATGCTTCGACAACTGAGGTAAATGCATATTGTGCATTATTACTCATTATCCTTGTCTGTGTAGGTTCATTCCAATCCCTAATAATGTTGGACTGATCAATCTCTTCTCTTCGATTTGTCATTTGGGGTTCAACTGAATTCTCTCCATCTATGGTTTCCTATTCTGATTCTTCATTAGAGTCAACATCTTGATGTGACTCTTGAGTGTTTTCCAAACCTTCATCTACCTCTATATTATAATTTATTTTATGTTCAAATTCTTCCTCATCTTCTATCACATCATCTTAAGAATTCCATGAATCATTTTTTATTCTCTTCAATGATCTTAACATCACTTCTTTCCACGGTTCTTCCCAAGTGCTTATTGAAACACTTGTAGGATTTTCTGTTCATTGAGTATCTAAGAAATATTCCTTCATCTTCATTGTCTCCATACTTCCCTTGATTTCCTTCCTTGTTTCAGATGAAACGTTTGCTTCTGAAAACACAAAAATATTTCAATGATGGATTCCTTCCATGCCACAATTCATATGGTGTCTTTGTCTCACCCATATATGCCCCTGTTCAATTTTGAATATATACTGCATCTTGTACTATCTATTTCTAGTAATATTGAGGAATATGACTCTCAATCAGTATATTCTGGCCATGTTGTTTACCTATCAATTCATGCACTCAAAAACTCCATTTTTCATTGGAGTTATCACAGATTCCCCCTCATGTTGTATCCCAAGATTCTCTAGGTAATTTAAAAATTCAATGGATGTTTATTTCCCTCCATTTTCAGACCACATGACTTTTATATTCCATCCAGTATCATTCTTAGTGATTAGACGATAGGTTTTCATGCAATCAAGCCCTTTTCCCTTCCTGTGTATAACGATTAGACATGACATTATACTATAATCATCTATGAAATGAACAAAGAACCTTTATCCATGGGTTCCAGCAACATTTCTCAAGACACATACATTTGTATGGATGAGGTCCAGGAGATTTTGTTTTATTTTCTTCTTTGTAAAGTAAGAACTGCAGATTATTTTCCCTCTTATGGAAGCATCACAGGTCTTTTCTCGTTCACACTTTAGATTAGGGATATACATTACTATCATCATCATAGATATATTTTATATGTCTTTATGATTGATGTTCTTCAATATTTTATTCCATAAGTTGTTTTTCTCTTCAACTGTTATGTAGAAAATATTCTCTTTGCTGTCAACCTGATATAAGTTTCCATATGTTCTATAACCCTTCGTGAGAGAATTCCAAGTCTTTCCCCTTATAGTACAACCACTCTAATTGAATGTAAAATAATACCTAATTCACAGAGTTGAATCACACTAATAAGATTATGACACAGACCATCCACATAAAGGACTTCAGTTTTCTTCAGCTCTCCATTAGCCAGCTCAGTACTTCCACTGCCTTTGATCTTAGAAACACCATCGTTACCAAACCTCACTGTTCCATAAACCATTTTCTTGACATTCATCTATATTTCTGCATTTCCCATCATATGAGACAAACATCCACTACTAAGAATCCAATTTCTATTGTTCTTGGTATCTTTTAGATCTTCTTCTACAAATTTGGATTTCTAAACTATCTTCTTTTCTTTACATGATATATTGGATTCATTGTAGGACATTGATGGACTTTCAATTCTCTCTTCCTTGTACATAGGATCTTCATATTCATAATCTTCATTCAAAGGAGATAACCAATTGGAAATAACAACACCATCTGGTTGACGAGTATTGATATGTCTCAAGGCATTGTAATAATTTCTCCTATCATAGCTCTGCTTGCAAGACATAGCTTTATGACCAAAGATAGAATAGTGAAAACAATATCCATAGAAATTATTTCTTCTATAAGAGGTAGGATACAAATATCTTATCCTTTTTTGAACTCCTATCTCTTCCCCATTCATATTTCTCCTTACCTCTTTACAATATGACATGGTATGACATAGATATCCACATAATTGATATTTCATAAGTGGAAATGTATTTTCATTACGATTCCTTCTCATGTCTACTTATTTGGGTACAAAGTTTGACTACCAATCCTTTATGGATACATGAGGATAGTACTAATTTATTATTTCATATTTAATTGAGGATTTCTTTTTCATCACTTCAGGTGAATTTTCATCATGACCTACTTTTAACTTTTCTTTATTCTGGACACCTTTATTTGTAGCATTTGATGTTTCGGCATCACAACTGATTCCACTATTACCCGTGCATGTGGTTCTTTGATCATTTATAATCTTTTCAACTCCATCGGCTCTTCTCCTTTCTCTCTCTATAAATTCAGCATCTGAGCATTTACTAAATTTAATTTTTTTTCTTTGCTTCTTTTGAAATTGATTCAATTTTGAGTTTACTTCTCAAAGCAACAAATTCTTCTTCTAGACCCTCAATAGTATTAGATTTATCTTCCAATATGGAGGTAAGGTCATTTATGACCTTTCCCTATTCTTAAATTCTATTTTTTCGTTCCACAACATCTTTTGTGCTTTCAAGGATTGATGACTGCACTTTCAAAAATTCCTCGATTCATTCAATTTCTGCTTAAAGATGATCGACATATTCTGATGACTCTTCTACAATTCCATTCCACTCACTACATCCCTTACATTGATTGTTAAGATTACCAAAAGAATCCTTAATTTACAACTTGGGATTGACATATAGGGTCAACTGGTTATCACTAGCCTTATCTTTTTATGGTTCTAATTATTCAATTGTAGCCATCATGGAAGCATGGTTACCATATTTGAATTCTGCTTCCTCTTCCTAAAAGAGTTCTTTGTCATCATCATCTTCTTTGAAAAAAATTATTTCATTGAGATTTATTTCCAGATTTGAAGTCTCTCTTTTTGAAAAACAATTTCTAAGCATTTTGAATGTCTCTATATTTTCTTTCTTCATCATTGAAATTTCTTGTGCAATGAGAGGAAATGTGCCCAACTCATCCATAGTGAAAACAAGCTATAGGTATCTTGCCTTCAAATTTCCCTGTTCCCTTCTTTAGTTTCTTGGAAATGGGAGAAATAAATTCTTTCCACTCATTATCTTCATAAAAAAATATCTTGAAATTTATAGTTTTTATGTGGTTTTGAATGCCATTTACTTTCTTACATGATTTGTTTCATCTTCTGGTTTGACTCTCATCTCATATGCCACTAATCTGCTCAACAGATCATCAAGATAAAGTTTAGAAAGATCCATTTCTTCAAGAGTTGAAACCCTTGAATTATAAGGGGGAAGAATTATTCTCAATATTTTCTTTACAATATCAATGTCTTTGATCTCTTCTCCAAACCCTCAAATTTCTCCTATAAATTCAATAATTCAATTGAAGAAATAATCCACATTTTCATTAGGATGAATCTTTAGAACATAAAACCTATTTTGTAAAACCTGGAGTTTCACCTCCTTCACTTTGCTTTCACCTTCATAAATATTCTCCAATTTCTTCTACATAGACTTTCCTGATGTACAGTTTATCACCTTTAGATATATTTGATCAGAAATAGCTTTAGTTAGGGAATTCTATGATTTAGCATCATCATCCATCACTTTTCTGTCGGTATCTGTCATAAATAGACCGGTTGGATTAGTGACCTATATTCCTTGTGCATTAGAAAAAATTACATCAATTATAAGATATCTTAGATGAGGTTTCATCCTGTTCTTCTATATCTGATTGTTACTTCCATCAAATAAAGTAACTCCTCGGACATTAATTGTATTCTTCATGTCAGAAAAATAGGACAGATTTTACACTAGCAATCTGCCTCTGATACCACTTAAAGGACCCTGGAACACCCTGAGAGGGAAGGGGTGAATTAGGGTGTCAACTTTTTCTTTTAAGTGACGGTTCTTGTTCCCGTGTTGTTAGGAACCTATAAAACCAGTCTAAAGAGGAAGTGCAGAAAACAAACAATCACATGAAAAGCAATTACACATCAATTTTACTTAGTTCACCACTAAGGGATATGTCCAAGGATCATATGTCGATAGTGTGTTGGTCCTACCAAAAAAATATAATCTTCAAAAGTTGTGGATTATAATAGTTTAGCACAGTTACTCTGTGCCAGGTGCACAACCTTTACAAGGTTTTAGGGATAGAACACTGCCTCTCTCAGGTCACTTCCGCTGACTCCCCATTGATCACTGGGTTGGAAGAATCTTTAATAAGTTTATCGACCTAAAGTTTGCTTCAATAGTTTAGCATTAAATCGTTCATCCTAAACTATAAATGGATGCTCGATTGAAGTATCTTAATTACCCACAGATGTAATTTATTTTCCCGCACACTGTTAGACTATGGAAATTAATTTCACAAACTAATTTGGTTATTTTTCAGGCTTCCTTGGGAGTTCTATGTACTATGTTCTGGGTATGGTTCACGGTCCACCTCCTCTGCATATGAATACTATTTTATTTTACCATCCAGTTCCTCTACAAATAGCCTTTCTTGGAATACTTCCTTACTCTTCATAATTCCTAGCTTCTCCACATACCGCCCTACTTTGTGTGCTGCCTTGCTTTTCCACGTACTGCAAGAGATTCCTCTGTATGCTGCACTTTCTTCTGTGGGTTGTTTTCTTTACGTGGATGGTTCTCTCCACATACCATCTTCTCCGCCATGAACCACTTCGTACTTTATCAGATTTCTTCCCAAAGTTTTAATCTCTTATCCCACTACTTAATAAAGGGGATTACTACTCCTTATATAGGTACATAACTCCACATATTTCACTAATCCAATTTTCCCGAATTTTCAATGTGGTACAATCTTTACTATATATTAAAATCAATTTTCATACTATTAGCCTCCACCAAGTACCGCTCTTGTTTTACAAACTGCAGCAATTCCCTCTACCCTCAGCATTCTGCATACTTCACGCCTTCACTGCATACCATCGATGTGAACTGTTTTCAGTTCTGTGCACCATTCTTCATACCATTCCCGCTACCAGGCATGCCACTGGGAACCATTCCCAGAACATGGTACCTGGTCCATGTTCTAAGGTATGTGGTTCCCTTATTTTTAAAATTTTCTTTATCGTTTAGCATACCATTCCCTCCTATGTGAAAAAACATTGTTTTCCCACACCAAAATACCAATTTTGAGGCCCCAAAAAATTTTCAAACACTAAGAAACTTTGGAACCTTTAATAATACTTTCAGCCTCAAACGTATGACCTCATTCCTCGAAAACTCCCCAATCATCCATGTACATATTACCAACAAACACAAATCAATCTCCATTATTTGAAACAAATATCCTTGGTTACAAAATTTATAACATTAATGTCATTCCTTATATGTTGGATATATATCATATCCCAAAGAAACAAGAAATTCATGATAAATCATGCACAGGAAATCAAAGCAGTTAACGCCTAAAACATGGGTAATAATGAAATATTATTAAAAAATGACATTGGAGGATCATATGAGATATCATAAATATGGATATGGTTCTTTTACAAGTTAATAAAAATATTAAAACTATTATACATGAGTCTAAAGTATGATCTAATAAAGTTAGTGTAAGGTAAGTGTTTTCTCCTCTCACTTTTACTTCTATGAGATATTTGTCTTGTTCTCTAATTATTCCTTATGTGGGGTGTATGTACCACCCTTTGATATATCATATCCTAAATATCCTAATTCTCATGATATTATAAGTTTCATTTAATGTTATTCCTTCATAGGTATTATTATTTAAATGATTCAATGTGGTATTGAACACCTTGGAAGGATTAAAGATTATTCTCCTTAATATTTTTTCAAAGAAATCATTTTAATTATTTTCAACTATATCAACATAATTTGTTGAATCGTATACTTCATTGACATTTATTTATTATAGTAACATCTATAATATTTTGTTTAATGTTTTGTTATTAGTTTGACTAAGGAAGAATTTAAATTTTTTATGACTAGTTCATCCAATATGGATATTCATTGATTTTGTTAAGGAATGTTTTTTCATTTGTATTATTAATTCATGTGAGTAATGCATTGGACTTAGTAAGTGATGGGTCGGGCCCTCTATAGCTCCTTGATGCATCGGTATGTCTCATGCGACAAATTAGATATTGATTTTTCTGAGGCCTTACCCATTTATTTTAATATATGGACCTAGATGAGGACTTACCCATTAATTTTTAGATTTCTTGGTTGAGGCCTTGATGGTGAGTTTTAGATGTCCAAAATTATGCATTACATCATTATAAGATTAGTTATTAATATTCCATGTGATTATTAGACTATTATAATTTTCATGGTTATGTTTCTTAGTTCGTGTGATTATTTAAATAGAATGTGTTTAAATATTTTACATTTCCAAAAAAATTATACCATATTTACTCATAGTTTTTGTTTTATGCTTACCCTTACTGGGCATTTGATCTCACCCCTTTTATATGTTTCATTATTCCCTAGTATTCAAGGAATTATATTATGAATGAAATGAAAAGTTACATAATGGGGGAATAATGGAAGACTCAAGGAAATTTTTTGTATCTTATTTTTCAAAATGTAATGTGAATTCCAACTATGCATCTAGTTTATGAAGACTACTAAACTATCAAGTCCTTTAGGATGTGATTCCTTGTATCATAAGAAACTGTAATAAAGTAAGGCATCAACTATGATCTACTAGGATCAGATTCGTTATAGTACCCATACAAAAAAAATTAATCAAATATCATCAATATACTTAGATTTTATTATTATTATGTAAAACCATTTTCCATATCTTTTTCATCCTATGGAAAGAAAAAAACATCACTTTGGTGTATGTAGACCCTTCTATCTCTACATAGTAGTGTAATTTAATTTTTATAACTAATTTACTTAGATTGTTATAAAGATGTAAATAATGAATATATATAATATTTATGAAATAATTATAGTTTTATAAATATAATATATCATTTATCTATTTAACCTTCCACCCGTTAAAAAATGACAGCGTCGTTCAGGCACATGTTGGGACTACCACTTGGATGAAGCGATGTAATTCATTTTTCATGTATGATTATAAATATATATATCATGAATGTATATGATATTTATATCATCATTAATTTATGGGAGATAATAAAACCATGATTATGATACTAGGACTCAAACTACCAAACTGATACTTATGTGAAGAATGAAAGAGTTAACACTTAGATATGATGATAATAATAAAGAATTATTAATAAACGGGTTTTGAAATATTGTAAGAGGATCATATTTGATATCATAAATATGTATATATTTCTATTATAGATTTATAATAATTTTAAATTTAGTATATAAGATGTTAAAATCACTTACGAAGAAACTTTGGACTGAGGTAATGGTTTATTTCACAATATTATCAATATTCAAGATTACATATGTTTAAGTATGCATTGGGGGAATTATATGATATTTCAATCTTAATATGAATATATTTTCTTCTCATGTGGATATTTGTAGAAATTATAATTTTTCCTTCCATTTTAATCTCTCGAAGTACTATGATTGATATGAAAGGATATAATAAAGGTAATAATAATGTTCTCAATGAGAATACTATATTGAATTTTATTTTTTCAAATGTAATGTGAGATTCAAGCATGTATCTAGTTTCACAGGATGGATAACTATTTAATCCCTCATGATTTCATATCTTGTATCTAGTGCTAATGTAATAAAGTAACCACTGGCACTTGGATACTAGATTTGGGGTGTTATAATTAGTATCAAATCAAGTTTAGTATAAACCATAGGAACTAGATTGAGGAAAACATAGATTAGATAACTTGACCTTATGAAGGACTTTGAGGATAATTTTATGTAAAGGATAATATCATAAAGTTTTGATAAATTGGATATTGTGTGGTTTTCCCATAAAAACAATGCTTGTCTAGATACATGAATGTTGGTGCTATTGTGAAATAGATACACCTAGAAGTAACAACTCTAAAAGGGTTAGATTGGGTATTAACTTGACCATAACTGGTGAATGATGAGTGGGAATAAGACTACACACCTAGCTAGGCACTCTCAAAGGATATTATTTGGTTGAGTAACATGATCTTTATAAACCATTATGAAATATTTAAAACAAATATGGTTTTAATATGTTCCCAAATATACCAAGATTATGATTCAGAGATTAACTAAGATAAATATTCAATTTATGTTAAGTATTACACAAGATTTTGAATTATACACTATGGTTCATAATGTTATAAGCTAATATAGTGTATTTCATTGTATATAAATTTTTCTTGATGTAAGGGATTAAAAAATATCAACGTCTATAATATATATAAATATTTCCCTCGTAAATTTTTTTAAAATACTAGAGTTGGAACCAATAAGATTATAAAAATATCATGAAAAGTAATAAATACTAATCATGGATATATAGAACAACTTATTTCTTTACGACATGATACTACGATTTGGTAATGATTTATATAGTATAAAATTTCATCATTTAATGGAAATACTAATTTTTTAGTGGTTTAAGAGTGTATCAAATCCCTTGAAAAAATATTTCAATATTTGAGATGTAATGAAATTGAAATGGTTTTTCTAGAAGTGTTTTATTTAAAGAGATATTCTGATAATTGGTGTACATTATTTCAAAAATAATAAGGAAGCTAAATAATCATAGGGTATATAATGGGATACATTTAAGGATATATTCACTGAAAAATACACTCCTTATGAGAAACTAGTTGATTTTTGAAAGGTGGTTTTTAAAATTGGGACAAAGGGAAGAGGAATGTGTTTCTATGTATGAATAAAACTTTTCAAGATTATCAATGAATACTGTGGAATACTTATGTAATCCACAGAGTGAGATTTATTATTTATTTGGTTGGGTAAATCCAATCCATTTTATGGCGTTACTCTCTCATAAAATTTCATCATATGATGATATGGCATCATGTTCTTGCAACTTAGAGAAACAATACCCAAAGTATTATATTTTCAAAGGAAAGAAAGAGAAAAATAGAACAACCGTTCACTATGTAAAAGAAAATGTGGAAAAAGGAAAAGGGGAAGAGTGAAATTCCCAACATGTAAAAATTATGGAAATAAATACACAGGTACTTTCTTGAAGGGAAATGGAGTTTGCTTAATGTGTGGAGATTATGGCTATCAAGTTCATGAGTGTAAGGGAAAGGAAGAAAATGAAAATGTACTATGTTTCAACTATATGGATAAATACACAAAAAAATCCCCCAAGCATCAAGAGTATTACCATAGAAAATGCTATGGGTGAAAGGCTAATCTTATGAAATTTTTATAGTTAAATTTTAAATCCTTTAATTCTTGATGATAGGTACTTTGATCATAATATCAAATTTAGCTAATAATTATTTTGATTTAAACTCCATCTAGTATTTTATATCTACTAATAATATTTAATCATCCCCTAACACTCTATTTAAGGAGTTTCTAATTAAAAATCTAGTGGGAGTCTGTTTGTAATGAGAATATAATTTGCAGTCTCTAAAAAGATGTGCACATATTATCTAGTTGCAAACATGATTGTTATAACAATATTTGACTTTGACACAATACTATTTTTAGGGGGTAAAATTACTTTTAAGTATTTATAAATTTGTAAATGAAGCAGAAAATAATCTATTTTGAACTATTGGTATCATAATTTAATGGTTATAGTATTATAGCATTTCCATGGGTGTGATTTTTGATGTTTTAGGTATTAATGTTTTACTTCTTCACAGGAAGGTCTATTCATATTGAGTATGAAATTAACTAGTTAGAATCATTTTTTAGATTGGTTAAATAAATTTTCTTTGTTTTATGTATCTTATTATTCATTAAAGGCCGGTTTTTTTCTTTAATCGTGAAAACTTCTTCTTAATCATTAATTGTTAGAATCAAATGTAGAAACTGATTAAAATCTTCAATCAAATGAAATCTTAAAAAGTTGAAATAAAAAAAAGAATTTATATTTAATCAAGTTATCTATATTTATAGTTAAATAATCCATCATCTCTGGCAAAAGGATCTTGAAATAAAAACGTTATCATTTTACCTAAATTTCTGATGAATTGATGGTCTTCTTTATCCCTTATTAATTTACTATTTTGTGGTCATTAAATTTATCTTGATCGTGTTACTTTTCACTCTCAATTATTCCTTGTACATTATTATTTCTCTTCTATATCAATATCATTACATCCTTCTAATGTTCACCTTATCTTGGAACCCAATTATGTGTTATTTTGGGTAACCCTTACGTTTCCTACTTCCTCTTTTCAAAGAATGTTTTATTATTCCTTTGTACAGTGTGGGTTTTAAAAAAGTATTTTCAAATATTGAACCCTTGATTATCGAGATAAATAAATTGAGTTTGTAATTTATTTATGGGTTTATGTAACACAATGGAAATTTTGTTTAAAATAATAATAAGTTTGATAGCTTTTATAACATGCAACGCTGAGCTTTAAGTGAACTAGGACATACTATAAATGTGACCATTATAACCTTTCTTTTAAATAAGCAGTATGGATTGGAATAAAAAAATATGAAAAATATATACATAGGTTTTATATAATTCAAATATATTTATTAATTCATAATTAATATGTTCTCAATTTCCAGTAAATACATTTTTATGCTTTAAAATGTTTTATATAAAATGATTTCTATTACCTTTAGTGTGTGGAAATTATAATTAATTTATACCAATTATAAAAAATTTATTTGATTAAATTTATATAATTTTTTAATTAATAATTTCAATATTATATTAGGTTGAATTTTTGGTACTTTTTTGAAAAGATTTATTTTTTAGTGAATAGTAAAAATATTCATTTTTTTTAATGTCATTTATTTTAATTAAATAAACTAATTTAAAAATAAAATTATATTTTAAATTTTATGTTATGGTAAAATAATTAACCCTTAATTATAAATATTCAAATTAATCATATATTAATCAATATTATACCTGATTTTGGTATAAGTTCATTTTTTGGATTAAAAACACCTTTTCTAAAAAATTCTTTTTATGTACACGGTTTTTTGTATCATAATTAAGTAAATAAATAACTATAGATTAATTATTTTAATGATATTTATAGAATATGTATTCAAAAAAATATTTTAATATTCATATAGTAGTTTTTACATGGAAATGAATGGAAGTAAAAAAAAATATATATATAAAAATACATTTTTTTAAAAACGGTTTTCATTGCTTTCTGTGAACTTATTTTAAAATTAATTTGTGAAAATTATAGAAATAGAATATTTTAAAATGGATTAAATTTTTTTAATGATTATAATTAATATAATTAATATTTTAAACTAAATTTTTTTCATAATGATTAACAGAAATAATAAAGTTTTGTTACAAAGGTTAAAGTTAAAATGGGTTTATTAGGGGTAAATTAAAATATAAGGTTAAGGATGCCACATAAACATGTATAAATATTATTTTACGAATATATTTTTATCCTATATTATCATATTTATAAATAATTGGACATTTATAAGAATTATACTTGAGAACAACATTAATTATATTTAAATATTTTAATAAATTTTATGTGTGTCCTCTCCCTCACTTCAAAAGAGAAGCTTTTATCATCCCTTATTCAAAAAATTTGAAACATATAGATAATAAAATCCCTTATTTAATATCTTCTTATATCTCTTAACTTAATCACAGGTCCCCTGGTGTTTTCTTAAGACTAATCTTTCAAGGCTTCAGGTGTAATCCAAAGGAGGTCTCTCAAAGAAGATGTAATCATCTTTACTGACTCTTTAAAGTTTATTTCTTATTATACTTACTCTAAATATATTATACCCTTGCTAAAATAATTAATTAAGTATAATAAATATAACTATATTTTATTATGATTATGGGAAAACCATTTTCCACCTCTTTTCCATCCTAAGTAAAGACAAAACATCACTCATTCATACGTACAACCTATCATTTTCACATAGTGGTGTAATCCGATTTTCATCACCACTTTATGCATATGGTTATAAAGTTGGAACTAATGAATATATATATTATATTTATGAAATAATTATTTTTCTATAAATATAATATATCATTTTCATTCTTACCCTTCTACCTATTAAAAAATGATAATGCCGCATGTCCGTACATGTGTAATACAACCTCCACGAATCGATGTTATTCATTTTCGATGTATACCTTTCATTGATGATTATAAATTTGTATATAGTGAACATAAATGATATTATATAATTTTTTTACATTCTATAGATGATATAACCATGATAAATATAAAATAAATTATTCTTTCAAACTGAAACTTATAAAAAAATGAACCATTTAACACTTCTAAATGATGATTTTAATAAAGAATTATTAATAAAGATGTGTTAAAATATTATAAGTGTTTATTATATGATATTATAATTATTTATATAGTTATGGTATATAATTATAAAAAATTTATATTTATTATATGGGAGTATAAAATCACTTATGGAGAATGTGGGACCTGAGATAATGGTTTATTTTACAATATCATCTTTCTTCAATATTGTTTATATTTAAGTTTCCATTGGCTTAATTATATGATATATATATCTTAAACAAAATATATTTTATTTTACAATGGTTGTTATTGTAAACTAAAAGTTTTATTTAATTTCCCTCTCTCTAACTACTCAAAAGTATGAAATAATGTTTTTAATGAAAACAAAAAAAATCTATTCAACTCAGAATATTTTTCTTCTATAACAAAATTTTATTTAAAATGTTTTAATAGTATTTTTACAATTATAAATTAAACTATTAAATTAATTTCACTCACATTTTAATTTCTATAAAAATGGTTTCAAAGTAAACTTATTTTCATTTCCATAAATAAGTACTTTTGACTAAATATTTGAAAAAAATATTTATTTTAACAAAAAATGTATGAAAGAAGTTTCCTACCATAATGTCTAATATTTTAAATAAAGCTTCATTTAAATGTTTCCATGTTTCTTTCCAAGAAATTTTTTTCCAAAATATTTTCTATATTTTTATATTTTAAATAAGTGATTTGAAAATTAAAATGTTATATTCCTTTAGAAATGTTTCAATGATCTTTTAAAAGTATTTTCATCTATGTAAAAATCCTCTAATTAATACTATTATTTATTAAGGATATAATATAATGATATAATCCTCCATATTTATCTAAATTGATTATGATTATTTTGACTAAGGAAGGTATTGAAATAATGTTTACTATTTCGTAAAATATGGATAATTATTCATTAGAAATGAATATTAATTAAATTATACTCTTTATTCATATAATTAATGCATTAGAATTATTAAGTGATGAGTTGGGCCCATAAATACATATCCTCTCATTGAATTGGTGGGACTTATGAGATAAAACAGGTTGGGTATATTTCATAGTCCATACTAATTTATATAATATTTCTTGGCATGAGGCCTCTAATTTAAGTTTATGATGTCTATAATTATGCATTCCATAATTATAAAATATGTTATTATTGTCCATGTGATTATTTGAATATTTATTTTATCTATAGATATGTTTTAAGTTCATGTGATTATGTATTTCGATTTATCTAATCATCATGTATTCCTACCATATAATTCATGCCTTATTTATTCCATGATAATGTTTTTTGTGTGCATTCCATTACTTAGTATCTGAGCTCACCCTTTTATTTTTTTTCTTTTCTCTAGGATTCTAGGAATTTTAGTATGTTTGATATGAAAGGATATGCTAAAAGTAATAATAATTTCCTCAAAGAAAATATTAGGTTGTATTTTATCTTTTCAAATGAAATGTGATATTTGAATATGTATCTAGTTTACTAATACTAGTAAAACATTTTATCTCTTAAGAAATGATATCATGTATCTTGTGATAGTATAATAAAGTAACCAATGGCTCTGGGAAGCTAGAGTTAGGGTGTTACAAAAATACCCTCACTTATTAATTTAAAGAATAAAATTATGAGGAAACAATTTCTTAAAGGGTGGAAAAATATAAAAACCTAGGTAATCCTATAAATAAATCAATATTATTATTTATAAGTATTAATTTTACGGATTAATACAAATCTTAATTTTATAAATATCTTTATTTAAAAAGGAACAATAGTATTTAACTCTATTAATTTTTCACATATTACATGGTTTTATTTAAAAGTTAAATTTATTGATTTTTGAAATTTAATTTGATAAAATGGGATTTATTTGTTAAATTATAATAAAAAATATATATCAGGGTTTTTTTGGGATTTTTTCTAAAAGGATGATGTTTGGGTGAATGGTGAAAAATACCGTTTTTTATAAAAAAAATCTTTTATTTACATGTGTTTAAAAATACACATTATATATCGGATTGTTATAAAAATAAAATTAGAACAATTTGACCGAAAATAATATAATTAATTCCATGATATTCAAAATTATACATTTTTTGGTAAAAATAAATTTTTATGCTTAAATTTTCATTTTTTGAAAAATTAGTTTTATTGTTGTTTGCATATTTATAATAAGATTAATTTCTTCCAATTTTAAAAATTAAATATTCAAAAAATTATTTCTTATTTAGAATTAGGAGTTTGAGTTTTTTTAATAATTTCATTTTCATTTTTTTCCATTATGAATATTTACCATGGTAAAAATCAGTTACCATGGTAAATGGTAAAATAGGTTAATTAATATAAAAACCGAGGGATGATGCCAAAAAATATCATATTAATTATTATTATATGATTTTATTTATAATATTATCACCCTATATTATAAATTTGATAGTTTTATATCCACTTTCCCATGATTAAGTCTTTATATTAACTTAAAACATAAAATGATTACAATTGTGCCACTCCCCTCACTTATAAAAGAGAACCTCCTCACCTCACTTATTCACACGCTTTTAGCCATTTAGATCAACAAATAACTTCAAAAATAACATATAAAAATCCCTATCCATATCCTATAGGTTCTTTTCTCAACAAATGAATAATCTAATAAATATTAATGTGTAATATGAGGGATTATTTACAAAGAATAGGTATAATTATTAACTAAGTGTTCCATGTTTATCTCTTCTTCTACCCCCTTCATATATTATTTGACCATACTAAAAAAATTATATAATTATCTTAAATATACTTAAATTTTATTATTATTATAAGGATAAAACCCTTTTTAATCCCCTTTTCTATCCTATGGGAAATGAAAACATTGCTCGTGCATACGTGTGGACTACCACCACCACAAAGCGATGTGTTTTGTTTCTCCTCACCAGATTTTATGGCTATAAAAAATGATGGATTGAATGACTATATATAATTTTTATGACATAAATATGTTTTTATAAATTTAAAATATTACTTATCTTATTATCATTTTTTTCATTGAGAAATTGATAACGCCCCTCATGCATACAAGTTAGATGCCACATCCACAAAGCGATGTGATTCATTTTCATTGACGTCTCAGACGGTTGGTCAGAAGGATGGAACTAATCAAAAAAAATAATATGTATAACACATTTATGATTATAAAATTTTTTAATATTGCCTAATTTATTTCTTTTCCATCCATTAGAAAAATGGAAACATCGTTCATGCGTATGTTTGAGCTACTGTCTCCAGGAAATAACATGATTCATTTTTTCTGATTTCCTTACATGGTTGGTTTGGAAAGTGTATTTATTTTATAAATATGAAAAATTATTAAATATTTAAGATTATGGTGGTAATTTAAACATATTCTATTTAACCATGATTAATTCACCGATGTGGTTTTATTTTTATAAACCAAATGACCCCAACACATCCAGTGTGAATTTATCAATTTTAGTAACTAAATAAGGAATGGTAGTAAATGAAAAAAAAATAACAGTTAAAAATTAACATTAACATTAAAAAGTTTTTCATGAAAGTATAAAAATAATATATTTTTATTATTCAAGATTCATAGAATATATGAATCTATATGATACTTAATGTAAGATATTTTCCATTAAAATATTTTTTTTATATATTTTAAACTCTTTACCCTCCATACCCATTTTCTTAAAAATGTTTGAAGAATGGTCTTATTTATTAATCAAAAATGTTAAAAGTCATTTTTAACTAATTTTTAATATATTTTCAAAGGTTTAAAAAGTAATAATTTAAAAATTAAATGTACTTTTCACTGACTTTTATTTACTAGTGCAAAATAATTTTTTTAATGTAAATGATATGGTTTATTTTCCCTACTCTCATAGTTTCTATTTATTATAAAGATTCCTATATAATTTAACTTGGTTTTTAAAATTATAAACTTTTCCCACTCATCTAAGAATTTTTCATTTTTATTATTTTTTAAAGAAAAAGGATGTTTCTCCTTATAATTATGTGAAAATGTAAAGTGTTTTGGTTATGTGTTCAAGTTATTTTTTCAAGGGTTTTTTGATGAAAAAGTAAATTATTATAAATTTTTTCTTCGTGATATGAATATTTAGATTTATAAATGATGATGGGTGATTTGGATATAATTTATGATGATGGGTGATCCATATATATCTCTCTAATGCATTGGGTAATGATGGTGTTTTTAAAGATGAAAAAGTTTGACAAAATAAGGATAATTACTCCAATATAATTAACTATTCTTATATTATTCTGAAATGGGTTAAACATGAGTGAACATGGATTATGAATATAAATCTACAATATATATATATTATTCTTTCAAAAAAGATATTTATATAAATATTTTTATTTCATAACATAATGAAAGTTTATTTATTTTTAAAGGTGAATTTTTTTTTCAAAAAAAATGTTCCCATAAGTTCCCACTTTCCTCGGGTCTCCTTCATAGTTTTACCTATACATTATAATGGGATTAAAATATTTTATTTTTTAAAAGATATATTTTTTTATTTTTAAATATTTTATTTATGTCCTCAATGTGTTGTTGTGAAAAGGGTAAATTTCATCATGGGTTTTCATGTTTTTCACTAGACTAATGAGATTCCTTTATTTTTATATCCCGTACTGAGGTTTGTTTTGATCATATCATGTTTTCAAATGTTTTTTTCATAATATCTTTGTATGATTGTAAATTTAGGAAGGTCAATATTTCTGATATGGTGAATCATATTAAACACAGTTAATGTGTCTTCAATGAAATAGGGGTGTAAACTTAAAGCCTCATTTTTATAGAAAAATGTGATTTGTAAAAATGTTTCAATATTTTTATGTAATATGGTCCCTAATAATCTAAAACTCCAAACCAAAAATATCATGGGAATGTAAAAATGTGAAATCATTTCCATTAAATTCATATTTATGGGTTGTTAAAGTAACAGGTCATTAAAATCATCATCGACTTTATAATAGTATTTAATAGTGATATTATTTTATATTTTAGTGATGATTATTTTAATTAATTTTTGTGGTTCAATTTTTAGATATTGAACTACTGTTTGTTATATTTATGTGTTGAAATGTTGAAATTAGTTTTATTATATATGATTATTTATATTTTCTTGTTTGTTTTTCTTCTTATATGTTTAACTAATTTTTTGTTTTTTTTGTTTGATACTAAACAAATATGAAGGATGAAGGTTATGACATGTGAATATACTGTGGGAATGATAGGTTTAAATGGGGATTAAACAACACTTTTTTAACATGTGGAAGTGGTTAGAAACTTATCCCAGGATCACACATTCCAAAAAAATTGAAATTCATGCCTAAACCAAAATGAAGAAACATCCTAAAAAATGTATCGTACACCAAATAGATTATGAAATAATATTCAAAGCCTTAAAATATGTTTAATGATGATCACTCAAGTATGAGACTTAAGCATTCCGTATTTTGTGGTGTGTATGGGATAACTGGATTACATGTCATACTTTCTGGACTCTCTTTCATCCATGGTGTGATAGAACTTCAGTGTACTAAGAAATAATAATAGATATTTTTCTAGTTATAGAGTTTTTTCAAGCTTAGGATGGTGTCATACACACATCATCTCATAGAAGTACCCTTCTTATAAAACCTAATGACACTCCTTAATGCCATCCAGAATTAAAACTTTCATTATAATGAATGATTTAATGGATTTTATAATATGGACTGCATTCATGTGATAACTCCCATGTGTCACAAATCTTGTAACACACCATAAATGATACCTCATATGGGATTTCATTCACTTAAACTATCATAATCCGATGATATATTATAGGAAACATAATCTCAATATGTGCATTGTATACGTATCAAATTATATTGTCTTCCGAAATATTATAATGACTTTTATTGAGGAAACATTTAATGTTAATGTTACCTTAAGGATATTGGAAATGGATGCTTATGATTTCCTTTTGTAATACCACAAAATAGTGAAGGAAATGCAATGAAAGTCACATTTTCATGCCCATTATGATATGGATCAATATTTAATTAGTATTTCTATATTGTATCATATAAAAATAGCATTTCGGGTATATTACTCCTTCAATCTACAACTTACACTAAAGACTATAAGACTTTGTCCCATTCCACATTATATCAAATCATATATGATAACTCAGGAAACCATATCCAAGTCACTTTTATATATCTTCCAAAACACTTTTTTGGAAGATATCATAAATTTAAACCTGTATTAGATCATACATAATTCCTTGTGAATACCCATCCAAAACAATTTTGGATTAAATCTAAAAATTTAAAGTAACTCTTTGAGTCAAACTCAGTCCCTATTTAGCTAACCACAAAGCATGATAATGTGCATTTAGTTACCATACTTGTGTCCACTATACATATCGCATGCTAGTGATATTTGATTTTTATGGTAACTAAATGTAAAACTATACACTTTTACTTACTAACACATATCCTAAAATATTTAGAATATTATGTGAGAATCACTTACTTTAGACTCATATAATCATTTACCTGATAAATTTAAACTTCTCTAAGTTCAAATATACTGCCAAATATACTCCCAATAGAATATTAGACATTATATTCCTATTATAATATCATTATAAGAAATAAAAACTCTTTTGTGGTTTAGAAAAAATATTATTTTATTCAGTTCAAATATTAAACAAATAAAATATTATATCCATACCATATATGGTATTCTTTGTGACTAGATCATTTTCCTCTTGAAACAAAGATTATTCTTAAAAAAATTCCATTGATAGGTGGTAGGAACATCTTCCCTCATATTTTAAAAAATATTTGGGTAAACCATTTATCTTATAAAAAACACTTTAATCCTTATCTTATTATCAGAAACATGTTATGTAATTTTTTGAATCATAAACCATTTGAATATAATTCATCATCTCATTTTTTTTCATAACAACTCTTTTTTAATGCCCAATTTATCTTATCACATAAGTGGGACGACATAATGATACACATACTCTTATTTTATTCATCTTATCTTGATAAATTCATTACATTTAAATCCTTGATATAGAAACTCTTTCTTTATTACATGAATAAAAACTATAATCTTAATAAATTATTCCTTTATTTTTGAAATCTTTTATATTTTCAACACTTTTAAAGTATACATTTTGTGTCAAATACCCTTATAAACCTAGGAATAAATTTTTATAACACTGATACCTGACATTAATATTCCTTATAGCTTCAAAAATTCCTTTAATTATCCCAAAAAATTCCAACTTATGGAATTATCACTCCTACTTCCTAATTTTACCTTTATATTTCAATGAAATCTACTAACATATTTAATAAAACATTATTGGGATTTAAAACTCTATTTTATTCTTATAGTTTAAACCTTCACCCACTTGTACTATCTATACATCATGAGAACATAGACATCACATTCCTAGTTTATCTATTCTTAACTATTGACTATATGAGGTAAACTCTTATTGAACTCATTCGCATTGTTGAAAAATTTTAATAGATTGAAATAGAATGAAATCATAAATCAGAATCATCCATTGTATTCTCACTGAGTAGATTTATAAGTCTAATCCTATTGAATATGTGAGAAGAGTCTAAAAATCCATTTGTTAATTTTTAAGGACTTTGAAACCTCAAGTGAATCATTTTATTCTTCTCATAAGAATGTAGATTCAAATGTTGATTGATTTAAACACTTTTTTACTCAAGAATGTGTTTCTATGACACATAGAAACTTTCTTATACTTAAAAAATTTAAGATACTAGTATAAGGTGTTTCTTACTTATAGTTTTGGTGTGATCAATTAATACCAACCTAAGAGGAGGGGGTGAATCAGATTTGTTCAAATGTTTATCAAATTATAAGTATTCTTATAAACTTTAACTCCTTTAGTCTTTAAACCATTATTTACAGTTAATAAAAATTGATATTTATTTTTCAAACTATCATAAATTTATATGAAATTCAAGTAAAGTATTAAAATGTGGAACAAGGGTTTTTATAAGGTTCGGCCCCAATATGAGAAACATATTCCTTGTTGTTCTTAATATTTACATGTAATTAATTCTATATTATAAATATTGTAATCAATATAATATGGGTGTGGGTTCTTTTTATCCTAGCCCACTCTCAACACATTATACTAGTGAGGGATCACTACATTACATAAGTGATTAGTTACTCTTATGGGTTGTTTATAATGAAACCTCACCAGTCTCGGTTCATCACTTCCTCACTCTCTTAATTTAGATCACAACACTATACAAGGATATCACTGCATACACCTAACTGATCTACTTCCTCAAACTCAAAGTGTCTTCAACGGCCCTCAATTATTCAAGGATAGTACATGAAACTAAACCTCAGAAAACTAAAAAACTTCCAATATCTTTTTCAAAATATGATTATTAGATTCTCAACTCAAACCTCAATAATACATCCCCTAAAAATATTACTTAGAAAATAATAGTGAATAGAATATATTCTCATAATATTTCATGTAGATGAAAGCACTAAAATACTTGGTCATATTCGTGATCACTACTAAAAAAACACTCATAGTTATGATTCTTCTCACTTATTCTTCAACCAAATCTGTTCAATAGGTTTAATTCAACATCTTACTCTTCACTTATTATTTAATACACAATAGGTTTGGATTCAAAGCACTGTATCGGGTTCTTTCCCTCTTCTTCCTTGGGACCACTAGTTCTCTTGGATTTCACTTCTTCTTCCTCAAAAGTTTATTGATATGATTATAAGATTAAACATTTATTATTCTAATGTGGTATATTTGTTTTAACTAACCTTTTCCTAGAGATAATCACACACCTTAACTTTATAGATGGCCTCCCACTTTTTCTTGGGGCCAACTCACATTTCCCAAAATAAAAATATCTATGGATATTATACAATAAATACCAATATCATGCAATGTCATGTATATAAATTATACGTATCTCATTATTAAATGGAAATAAATTGTATGTGTCCCATTATTTTCTCAACTACTTTATTTTAAAAAAAGTCACCTCTTTTAAATTTCTTTCTCTCAACCAAATATATCTTCTATATTTCTTCCAACAGGAATGAGGCTCTTTTATTCTTAAAATAATTCTTTACAATCCATAATAAACATTTCTTAAAGGGATATATAAAATATTTTAGTATTATTAGTATATTTTTTCAAATTATTTTCCTAATGAGAGCCTCCTTGAAAACCAGTATAGTTTCTAGAATAGATCTATACAAAATAGCTAGCAGATCAATACTCCTTCTTTCTTTTTAAGATTAGATCACAAATTCATTTGTGATATTTAACTCCACTAAAAACCAATAATGGAATATTACTATAAAAAATATAGATATTAATAAAAAAAATCATGAAATTTATTTATGCAATTGAATTTCTATACAGTTATTAGGAGTGGTGTAAGAAAATCCATCACTGATTAATTATTAGTGATGGTTTCTTAATAAAAAACATTTAATTAAGTATTTTCAATAATTTTTTAAAAATAAAAACTAATTAATCCTTATTTTCACTTACCCTTTTTTCCATCCCATCCTATCCCTTCCCATACAAAAAACATATCCATATTTAATCCCCCACTGTACTAGAATCCACTGCCCCATCATTGTCCTTCATCATTATCAACTTCCACCACCCCCATCATTGACCTTCTTCACCAACTGATCTGCCACCCCCTCCTTCTTTAAACCCCTCTACATCTTACCATGATATTAGACTAAGAAAATACCTCTCCCATACATCATCATAGGCCAGTGCTGCCTCAATCTCCAACACCCCATCACATGGTTGGAAGTTTCAATATTTGCTTCCACTCTCTCCATTGATCTTCAATAGAACATGAAACCAAGCCCCAATATGGCATAATGTAATCCATGGTATGTTATTTAGAAGTATAAAAGGATAGTGTTGATTAGTAGTGTTAATATAATATTTTTTCAAATTAATGTATATTTTATTATCTAATTATTTTAATTATACACTTACATAAACCAAAATCGCATTTTTGGGTGAGAAAAAGTGTGAAAAATATTAGGTGTATGGGTTTGATTTTATGATGATTCAATATAATTATTTACCCTCATATATATATTTTATGTTTCCTATGGATGTTAAATATAAAATTTTAATTTATTTTATAATATATTATGATTTTATATTTATTTATTATTTTAATAAGGGTGTTATATTAATCATATGTTATTTTTAAACATGATTTCATTTAACTGATATGTTGTATATTATTTTTAAATTTTTTAATAGTATATAAATGGATAAAAGTTTATTTACTTTACCTTTACATGAACCTCAATATCATAAGGGGATAAGGAAATTTTTATAGTTTTCATTTAAAAATTAATCTGTCAATAGAAGAATTAAATGTCCAAATCTTATATGAAATTTTATATGATGGTTAAAAATTAAGAAAGTTTATAAACACTAGATATTGAAAAAAATACATATTGGATATGTGGGATAGATTTGGAATGGAGAACCATGCATTAAAGATTGTTTGATATTTTTACAAAATCATAATCATGATTCTAAAAACCTATTAGTAGAGAATGAAATTTAGAACATAATTATTGATTCTTTGGGAACAAAAACACAACAATATAAAGATCTTAACAAGTCATTAGATTCTCATATTGATTCCAAGAATATTAAAACAAGGGATAACATAAATAAGAAATAAAATGAGTTTTATGAACTTGTAAAATATGGAAATAAAGATTTATTTGTGGGGTGTGAAAAATATTCAAATTTGTCCTTTAAACTCAAATTGCAGTATATGAAGTGTTTATACAAAATTTAAAATAAATAAATGTCCATAATATTAGATTTGATGCATGATTCCTTTGGTAAAGATAAAATCCCTGAATCATTTTATGAGATGAAGAATATTATTAACAAGTTTGGTATTAATTATATTAATGTATTTACATGTCCTAATGATTGTATGATATATTTAAGAGAAGATTTATATAGAGATAAGTGTAAAAGATGTCATAATTGTAGATAAAAATAAATGAACAATTATAAAAGAATAAATAAACCTGATACTATAAAGAATAATATAAATAAAAAAACCATGATAGTTTTACATTACTTTTCTTTTAACACCAAAATTTTGAATATTTTTTACATCAACAAAAACCAGAAGATGATGTGTAATTCTATAGAAAACAATAGTGATGGTTTTTTTACATCATCCAAGAGATTCACCAGCAAGGAAATATTTTAATTCATTATATCCAAATATATCTATAGACCCTAGGAATGTGTGTTTCGGATTTTATATTGAAGAATTAAATTAATTCTAGACTTTAAGTATAAGTTATAACATATGTTGAATTATGTTGATATCTTAAAATATTCCTTAAAGGATGTGTATCAAAAAAACTTCTCTTATTATTATGATGATTATTCCATGAAAAAAAATTCCTATGAATGATATTGATGTATACCTTTAGCCTATTATATGGGAATTGTAACAGTTATGGGGTAATGGTGTGGACACATATGATGCAACCACTAAAAAATGTTTAAAATGCATGATTCTCTTCTGTGGACCATCCGTGACTTTCTAGGACTTGGAAATTTGTATGGTTTAATACTCATATTAGACTTACATGTCCAGTACATAACATTGATTTAGATTCTAAAAGGTTTTCTTATATTAGAATATGGTGTTTTGTATGTCATCATTTATTCCTGGATGCATCTTATAGATTTCGATTTAATAATTCACGATTTGATGTATAAGAAGATTTGAGGCACCCTTAAAAAATTATTATCAATGTCAGAAATTTTGAAACAATTATCAACTATTATTGCATAATGTTGGAAATACTTTGAGTTAATAAATGGTGGGAAAATATGTCATGCCACATCAGATTGATTTGGAAATCAAAATAGAATAAAAATGTATATTTTTCAATAATCTTTATTAGTAACTATGATGTTATTTCATAATCTTGACATTATACACATTAATAATAATGTTTGTGATAATGATATTTCTACAATACTTAATGAGTAGGGGAAAAAAAGGATCATCTTAATGCATGTAAGGACTCAGAAGAAATGAAAAAAAGCATGATCTATTGGTAAATGAGAATGGGAAGTACCCTACACCAATTTTTTAATTTAAAATCATGAAATATATGTATTCCTTTGAAAATTTAAAAATGTCAAAGCACCTGATAGTTATTTAGTAACATTTCATGATTAATTGATTTAAAAAATCAGAAGGTACATGGATTCAAAATTCATAACTCACATATTTTTATGGGGTAGATGCTACCATTAGTATTGTGTAACTTGTTACATGATAAAATAATAGCAATAATAATTGTGTTTTTTATGTTCTTAAAATAAATTTCATGAAAAAAATTAAACCCTAATGATCTTTAAAAATTATAGGAATGAATTTCATGGAGTCTTTTTCACCTGAAGATGTTATTTTCCCCATAATTGTTCACTATGATGATTCATTTTATAATGAATTTTTCCTGGTTATATAAAGTTTTATGTCCTAACCCCTCCATCAAAAGGTACCCCTCATAGGATGAAAATAAAGAAATAAATATAATGATTCATGAATTCAACCTTCAATAGGCAAGGAGTTGGCAGCTAGCACCGAGAGTATATAATCACCTGAATGAGAGGCATTACCTTTATAATGATTTGATAAGTAAGAGATAAGATGAGAAGAACCATAAAATAATCATGACCATAATAAATAAATAACCAATATAAATAAATTATGTGATTTCATACATAACTAGATACAACTAAAATGAGAATTAAAAAGAGATAAATCCTTGGCAGTGACCACGAAGATCCAACAACTCCTGAAAAACTCGTCAAACTTGTAATGTATATCTCAATAACCAACTAGATCCTATTAACCTAAAAATTGTTTATATATAAATATGGTGACCAAAACATGTATACTTAGTAGTAACCTTCCTGAAGCCTCTTATAAAAAATGTGAAAGAATTATACTAAAGCCCAGTGAGTAAATAAATGAAAATAACTCATCACCTAAATAGGTATACTATTATTTTCCCATCCTCACCATTTCTCAATCAAAAAATAGTACACAATATTAAAACCATAATATTTAGAACACACACACATAAATGGGAACCCTGAAACCACTTGCCCACTAGTTCACTTCCCCACAAGTTTTCCGCTCTCACACCCCAACATCGCACATCCTACGCCATATTCTCTTCCATAAATATTCCTACCCAAAAACACCTGGTAAGTCATATCATATCATGTACACCATGCATAACATCATCAAATTTAAATACTCTATATAGTATCCTGGTTTATTTCCAAAATACATCACTCCTAGTGTATTATGTAATATACATCAGACCATTACAGCTTGTACATATCACACATACAGTAATTCTTTAGATACTATATCTTGAATAAATTCATGTGAAATAACCTTAATTCATTATATACCACCACAAACATATATGAGAAATAAATACCTGTAAATACCCACATGTAACACTACAATTGAAGATAGAGTAGGAGAGAGGAGGTAGTCAAACCTCTGTATCCTTGCCAACATGAATATTAGGGTGAAACCCAAGAACCTATAGTTTTTGTTTTCCCTTATAACATGAATGGGGTGTATATGAAATATCCAAACATACATAATAGATATATATTTGACCCACACTAAGGGAAACTACCTAGACTTGTATTCACTTATCGTTATCATCACACAAGACACCCATCTACCACTATTAATGTCTAGATATCAAATAATCATACATGAATAAAGTTTAACATTAATTAATTCATTATCCATTAATTAATATTATTCCATTTCCAAGATTAACATTTTAATTTTGTAAGAAAAGTGACAATAACACTATTAATTATTTTCTTGTATTCTTAAGTACACTATCTTCATAAGTAAGAATCAATAACCAAACCTGTTATTTCATTAATTCATTTATCATTTCATAAAAATTTGGGTACTCAATGAGTTATCAAAAACTACCACTTAAAATATTAACTAATAGTTAAAAACATAAATCTATGTTCCATAGTTGGAAAATTGGCCATATAAACAACAATCGGGCATTTTCCATCAAGAAAGAATTAGTATAAAGTAAGAATTGATGGGTAAGACCCACTATGAACTCATACCAAATTCTCTAATGTCCCACAATATTACACATAAAAAAATCCAGTAACTCATTCCAATATCTTCACATCTGGTACCCCATGCCACCATCATCATCATAATCTGAACCTAATGCCACCATCATCTTCACACCTACCATATCAATTTATTAATCCTTCACATTAAGGATATACATTCTATATCACATATACATGTCAAATTTCTTGTTAAACACATAATATTTAAAAAAATCATAGCATATAGACATTCAAGCCTCTAATATCAATAATGGGTTCGCTCAATCCCAACCAATTCATATTTATCAGACAACCATTTTAATTCCATCTTGAAATAACTGGTTTTTTATTTATAAGTTTTCCACATTAAGAAACCAATATTAGTATCTAAAAGTACTTATAATCAACAAAACAAACTCCCATAGTTTTTTCACATTTAAACAATTCCAATATGATTAGTAATTATACTACACCTACCTCTTCAATTTAATTAATAATAATATCAAGATTTATATTTTTTATCTATTTTAAGAACTCAACCATGATTAGAATCATAAACAAAAAAATACAACCAAATAGATATCACACTATCTATTAAATATCAATAGTCAACAATAAAAACATTTGATCATAAGGACCTAACTAATAATTTATGTTTTTCATAATAAAATATTAAATTATGTAAACATGTGATAAACCCCATTTCAAAAAATAATAATTATAATAAAAATTATTTAATAATTTTAACACATAGTGGTCGTGCCCAAATTTACCCTACAGGTATGCAGTTGTTGTAGTACAGGTAGGGGTCGAATCCACAGGGACCGAAGAAGGAACCTAAAGAAACTATGATTTTGGAAGGATTGGGCTATGTAGGGGCCAAATATTTGGATTGATTTGATTTGAAAAACTAGTGATTTAATTTAAAGAAAAAATAAAAAGCATAAATTTACTTAGACTAAAATAATTAATGGATATGAGTTTATCCTATGTTTTTACTAGGGGTTAGATTGGATGTATTTATCTTCTTATAACATTTTGGTTCACTAATTCAAGACATATCCACAAAATGATATAATTCCTCAACATAATTCGCCAATTTAATACTTACACAATTCCAAGTCTAATCACCAGTGCACTTATAGGATCAATTTAATGATCACTCCAAGGAATTGAATCGTACTAGCACTCGAAATGTGTCATTGTTAATGTTGGTGAAGATGAAGAAGAAAATAATCATCAAATGGAAATCTTAAATTAATGAAATGATTATAGAATTTAAGCACCTTAAATAACATAAAATACACCACATGAAACTCCCTAGTATAAAACCATAAAGTTTTTTCCCTCCATTTATTCTATTCAATAAATGGAAGCGGGAAGTCGACTTAAAGAAGCGGGGTTGAAAAAGAAGAAGGAAACAATGAAACGATCACTCCACTGTTGTGTGAATAAATTCATAAGTGCTGGTGTAAATAAGATCACACCATGGGGAGAAAGTATCAATTTGAAAATAAGAGGAACAGAAAAAGAGAATAATATCAACTTTTATTGAAAACTAATGTGATTCAAACAACTTACGTGCGAAAGAAGAACGTTACAAAGGCAATTTGTCATAACAACATTACAATAAAAGTAAAACTCAAAAGATTCTTTAAATCCCCCACATCTACTACCTTATATATATATTTTGGATGTATTTGTACAAGCACCCATCATCCCATGTTCCTTTAATTAATTAATTTTGGGAATGGTGGGGGACAATAAATAGAGATGTGACTTTCCAACTCTTCCATTGAAGTGGGAGCCAGCTTGCATCTACCGAAAAGAAGCGCCGAAATCACCTTCTATAAGGCAGAATTGGAGTGGTCCATAAAATAATTAAATGAATCTCTAGATGTCCCCTAATATCCTATAAACGTTTAGCCAAAAATACGTTTTGGTTTGTGAGATATGATTTAAATGGAAGGATGTTTTTCTGGGCTGCGGAATCTGGCCCAGAATTGCATCTTCAACTTGGGCCACCTAGAACTCCATTAAAACATTCGAATTATATTGGGACACTATTTAATTAAATGTTCCTTATGATTTCTTCTATCTCTAATTAAATTTTAAGACTCTTTGGGCTTGAATCATGGCCGCTACCGTTCGTTTATTGGGCTGTTGTCCAGCTCACTTCGCCTAGAATGTGGTTGGTTCGAAGCCCACTTTGGTGGTCTTCTAAATTGAATCTTCAAGTGCTATAAAATAATGAATTGTTACTTATATCATGGTATACCTGAAAATAAAATATAAACACAAAATAAGGACCATTATGTGTTTTATGAGATGTTCAAGAATGTACCATGTAATAGTGCATTTTAGGAAATAATTGCAATCATGATGTGAAATGATGTTCAAAGTGTAAAATGAACTAAAATGGTATTTATGAATAACAAATCACATGAAAACTATATAAATTAAAAATTAATATTATCATATTCCATTGGATAATCACACCCCCACTTGAGTTTTTCTAGTCCTGAGAAAAATATATCTCACAAACATGAAATTTGAATTCCCTTTTGCAAAAACATTGTAGTACACATTGCTCACCCAAAGAAATTATACCAAAAAAATGAAACCACCCAAAATCATTTAAAACAATCTAGGTACATAGGAATATCCTAAGCTCAAGACTATTCCTTTGTTCAAATTCATCGCCATATTTCATCCAAATTCAATTAAGCATGATGAAGTGTTGTGTGTCACAATAGACAAGGGGGATCATTTTCATTCGAGGGAGAAAAGATGGAAGCTCTAGGAGAAATCAAATTTTTATATTAAGATGAGTACTCATTTTTTATTTTATTTTATTTTTGTTTGTTTTTTTTGCAATTTTTCCATGGTAATAGAAATTGAACTCAATCGAGTCAACCCATGTAGCAAGACTTTGCCGATGACTCCCAGGATCAAAGACCTTAGGGCACCAAGTGAGGCTCACATACTCGGGAATCATATTGAGTTTACTCAATCATAAATAAATTAAAATTACCACAAATAGTGATAAAATTCCCAACTCCTGGCCAGAAAACTGTGGAGTCACGATCCTCAAGTGCCAAAAGCCACACATTAGGTCATTTCATTGCTCTATACGCAAATTGATTTTTTTTTGTTTTTTTTAATACACATATTAAAACTAAAATGATAACCAAACATATTCTATTTATTATGGGTCCCCATAAACTCAAACTAAAACCCCATAATCTAGAGGACGTGCATTGTTTTTTTTAATGGATGAAAATATAACGGTGAAAAATCACATCGGACAACCGCACTTTCCAAAATCTATGCACATGAACCTAAAATTGAATTAAAATCAGAATCAAGGCATAAAAAATTCTTTGATATCCAATTTCAATGTTTTCAATGTGTTTTATCATGTTCAAGGTTAATGAAACTTTTCCTTCCACACATTTTTTTATGCACAAAAGATCAATTTTTTTATTTCAATTCCACCCAACTTAAAATAACAATGTCCCCAGTGTTTAAAGAAATGAAATATTTTACGGGGTAAAGGTAGATGAGAGTATTTCTAAAAGGAATTTTAAACAATAAGCATAGAACAAATTCACTTGGTTTTTGAAGTTGAAGTTCATGATGCTCCAGATTACTCCTTTGATCTCTTGGGAGATGTAGGCACCTCTTTGATTGAATATGTATCACCCAAAATAGTCAATGAACCATAAAAAGAATAAAAAACTGGACAAAACAAACAACACAAAAATTTATGTAATACCAAGTATCATCATTTTTATTATTTTCCCTTTTTTTATATCAAACTAACGATACATTGTCTTCTTTTAAATTTCTGGGTAAGGTATTACTCAGAGATCACACCGTGTGACATGGATGAATACGGTGCTCCCCTTTTATACCCATCTTTACTCATAAAAGAATAACAAGTCAACAGTCTATTTTTTAAAAAATACCTACTAAAACATAAATAAAATAAAATAAACTGATGATACATTGGCTTCATTTAATTTTCTGGGTAAGGTATTACTCAGGGATCACACCGCGTGACACGGATGAATATGGTGCTCCCCTTTCATACCCATCCTTACTCATAAAAGAAGAACAGGTCAACAGTCTAATTAATTTTTTTATAAAAAATCAAAATGAAAAAAAATTATTCACAATGATTGGAAACATGAAAACCACGGGTTTCCTCCCATGCAGCGCTTAATTTAATGTCTTTAGCTCGACTTGAACCCACCAAATTATCCAATTCCAACTTTAAAAATATTAGTAACCTCATCTTTCTCTACTTCAACATGATTGATAATTAGTATCCCTTGTGGTTGGAAATAAGATTTTGATTTTGATTCAGGAACAATCCTATTTTCTAAAATAAATGGAAAAATCCAAGGAGTATCAGAAATGGTTGATCTTTTTTCTTCTGTAGTCTTTACTAATAAATCAAAGATCAACCCCCCTTTTTGGGTTTCATGAGATGAATGAATAAAAACTCCACGATCTTTCTTGTGAAAAATGATGGGATACTCGAGTGGGGAAGGAAGGACAATGATTTTGAGATTGGGTTGATTTAATTTTCTTAAAGCATATTGGAAATTTGAAACAAAACAAGTTTCTTCTAAAAAAATTAGAATGAATTGGTTCCTTATAAAAATATGATTCATCCCCAAAAGTGTCCATTTGAATTATAGGAGTGGGTATGAGCTCAATTTTTTTGGATTTTCTCCAGTGGTTCAGTGATCAGTGGTCCTAGAAAATCACTAATGGAGCCATGTTCTGGAAACTCAATCCATGATGTCATGTTATTATCTTTTGAATTCAAAAAATCAATTTCCTCTGGATTTAAAAACTCTTCAGCTTGACTATCAACATTACCTAACCAATTCACTTCATTATCTAACTCCGATTTCCCAGATTCTAAAGTGTTTTATTCATATGTTTTAAAGTTGTGTAGTTCTAACCTCAAAGATAAAACCTCAAAATTCATTCTCTTGATTTTATTACACAATTTCTCAAGAAATGATTGAGGAATTGATAGGATGGAATGTTGAACATTATGGACTTCACTAATATTGGACTCCTCAATCATCCTTGAGATGGCAGGATATTGATCATTTAAACATTCATTATCCCATTAATTGTACGTCTCATTGGGTGTGGGGTAATCATTCAAGGGTTGATCAAAGAAATTTTCTAATTTAGGGGCTTCCCAATATTGATATTCCATTTGATTCCAGCATGAGTTTGTGACATGATAATTTGGAATATACTCCATTGAAGAATATAGAAAGTTGGATTCTAGATTCTTAGGACACACACAAATAGAAAGGGGTAAAGATAAGAGAGATGGGGGTGAGAATAGAGAACATGGGGTGAGAAAAGGATGATAGTTTCTAATATAACATACTTGGGTCCTCAGCAATGGAGCCAAAATCTGGTTGCGCTGAAATTTACCCTACAGGTATGCGGTCGTTGTAGTACAGGTACGGGTCAAATCCACAGGTACCGAAGAAGGAACCTAAAGACACTCTGATTTTGGAAATATTTGGCTATGAAGTCGCCAACTATTTGGATTGATTTGATTTTAATAACTAGTGATTTAATTTAAAGAAAAAATAAAAAATATACAATTACTTTGTCTAAATCAATTAATGGAGATGATTTGATATTATGTTATTATAAGGGGTTAGATTGGATGTATTTATTTTCTTATAACGTTTCAGTTCACTAATTCAATACGTATCCATAAAATGATATAATTACTCAACATCATTCACCAATTTAATACTTACACAATTCCAAGGATAATTTCCTATGAACTTAGAGGATCAATTTGATATTATGTTATTATAAGGGGTTAGATTGGATGTATTTATTTTCTTATAACGTTTCAGTTCACTAATTCAATACGTATCCATAAAATGATATAATTACTCAACATCATTCACCAATTTAATACTTACACAATTCCAAGGATAATTTCCTATGAACTTATAGGATCAATTTAATGATCACTCCAAGGAATTGGATCATACTAGCACTCAAAATGTGTCATTGTTAAAGTTGACGAAGATGAAGAAGAAAATAATCATTAAATGGAAATCTTAAATTAATGAAATGATTATAGAATTTAAGCACATTAAATAACATCCAATCCACCCCATTCAACTCCCTAGGATCAACCATAAGGGTTTATCCCTCCATTTATTCTATTAAATAAATGGAAGCGGGAAGTCGACTTAAAGAAGAGGGATTAGAGAAGAAAAATAAAACAATGAAACGATCACTCCACCATTGTGTGAATAAATTCACAGGTGCTGGTGTGAATAATATCACACCTTGGGGAGACGGTATCAATGTGAAAATAAGAAGAACATAAAAAGAGAATAATATGAACTTTTATTGAAAACTAAGGACATTCAAACAACTTACATGGGAAAGAAGAATGTTACAAAGGAAATTTGGAATAACAACATTACAATGAAAGTAAAACTCAAAATATTCTTCAAATCCTCCACCACTACTGCCTTAAATAGGAATTTTGGATGCCTTTGTCCAATTATCCATCATCCCATGTTCCATTAATAATTTTTTTTGGGGAAAGGTGGGTGGAAAATTATGGAGATGTGGCTTTTCAACTCTTGCCTTGAAGTGGGAGCCAACTTGCATCCACCGAACAGAAGCACCGAAATCACATTCTAGAAGGCCAAATTGGAGTGGTCTATAGAATACCTAAATTAATCCCCAGATGAATCCCAATATAATTTATAATTTCATCCCAAAATACTCTGTGGTTTGCGAGATATGATTTAAATGGTGGGCTGTTTTTGTGGGCCACAGAATCTCGACCACAATTGCATCTTCAACTTTGGCCACATGTAACTCCATTAAATCATTCGAATTAGACTGGGAGACTATGTAATTAAATGTTCCCCATGATGTATTCTATCTCCAGTTAAATTTTGAGACTATTTGGACTTGAATCAGGGACACTACAGTACGTTTATTGGGCTAATGTCCAGCTCACTTCGCCCAGAATGTGGTTGGTTCAAAGCCCACTTTGGTGGTCTTACAAATTGAATCTTTAAGTGCTCCAAAATAATGAATTGTTACTTATATCATTTGAGACCTAAAAATAGAATATAAACATAAAATCAAGACCATTATGTGTTTTATGAGATGTTCAAGAATGTACCATGTAATAGTGCATTTTAGGAAATAATTACAATCATGATGTGAAATGATGTTCAAAGTGTAAAATGCACTAAAATGTTATTTATGAATAACAAATAACATGAAAACTATATAAATTAAAAATTAATATTAGCCTATTATAGTGGATAATCACATATTCATGATATTTTTTTCATATTATCAAATAATATTTACTCTATTAATGCAATTATATTTTTATCTCTCTTAGATAACTTCCGAAACATGAAAATAATAGTTTATTGTTTTAATGAAGTGATAATATTCCTCAATACCAATTCATTAATTCCTAAAATGAATTAATTAAAAATAATTATTCATGAAACTATCGTGTTGATAGTATAATCTTACAATATGTAATTTCTAGTCTATTGTAAGAAGAAATAATCTACTATATCTGATAATTCGTCCTGTATTTAAAATTTTGTACTTTTCAAGACATGAATGTTAATAAAATAATATAGCATGCAAATATTATATGAAATAAACAATTTAATCTGAAAAATAAAATAATATTTCATTTTATCTATTTAATTATTTTATAGACGATTACGTTATCATTATTTATGTATAAAACACGTGAATGAGTTAACCCAGAATTATATTATTATCCTATAAAAAGCCAATTTTTTCATAAATTTAAATTAAACAATAGCATGTAATAACAATACTTCTTCTTCCATGAATATTCTTATATTATTCAATAACCATAAATACAATTTCAATATTATTATCTTATTATTGTTAGTCATATCATTTTAAATAATGAAGCTAAATAATGATTAATTCACACTTGGATAGAAGAAAAGATAATTCATAGAATCTCTACCATAACATGAAGATCTCATTGTTCCTTGAGCAAGAATGGAACACGAAGCATCAAACTCAATTTACAAGTTCTATGGGAAACCAAAGATCACTAAAACATCACCCCAAATAAGATACCTCTATCATTAATTAATAGAAAATTCAAGGAAAATGATATAATATCATTACATAACATTCAAATATAATAGAGAAAGAGAAATCAACCATCAGAGTAGAGAGGACTAACCTCATATCCCTAAGAGTTAACCTCCTAAGGCAGGGGTTAAAATCCACTAGAAAAAGGATGAAAATCCCCTCAAAAAGAACCTAGATCATCCAATAACTGATTGAAAAGGTAAATAAATTATTGGGTTCAAGAGGGTTAGGGAACTTATAGGAAGAAAATGAATTAGAAGACTAAAATACAATACTTTATACCACACTGTAATGGGATATCATGGAATAAAACCCATAGTGTAAAGAAAAGGACCACACAACACCACACTTGGTCCAAGATAGATATGAGATCCATGGCATAGTCAATGATGGGATCAAAAAATCCAAGAAAATATTTCATTCCAAAACCTAGCCCTGCAAAATAGTAACCCTAAAATTGAAAGCACTAATAAATATTGACGCTCCAGGTCTCCACACCATATTCTACAACCCATACTATAGTTATAGCAAATCATATAGAACCACCAAAACCACTCCTACTAATCTTTGACACTATGATATCCATCCATTCCATAACATCATCTCCCAACTAGACCCCATGGCATAGAATGCTCATACGGGCCTTAATCCCACCCATTCACCATATACAAAGTGTAACAAAACTTTATGGGTCAACCTAACATGTCTCTTGAGTCCAATATTACACAAGGACTATGGTTCATTCATGATCTCTATGGGATAGTGGCATGAACTGGGTCATACCAATAAACTTTTTTAGAATGGTTTCTCCCTTAGGAAACAGGAATGACCCATCCATAAACTAGGATGGACACACTATCATACCATCAGAGTCAACAAGGAAAAATAAAGAAAGTAGAGTAACATAGAAATGACTAAAAGTGAATATAATAAATAAAATCACATCAACATACATAACATTCTATATACAATACATAAACATGTAATTTAAAGTCATAATATACAAAATCCCAATATTGGGAAAGAGACCATAAAGTTTTGATACATAACATCCCAACCAAGAACACTCAAAAATAGATTCTCATGATCTAAACCTCATGAGACCACATCTCCTCTAACATAACAACTTAGGGATAGTGGTAATCAAGAAGAGCCACCAAAAATAAGATTCCATTCCCTTAACTATGTCCCATAAAATAAAGATTATATATGATTAAAGGAATATACAGGGTGTTAGGAACAAATCCTAGTAATATGCCACCATGAATCAATATAATTATTTTATACCATCCAAACAAATTATTCTATTTTGAAAAATCAATTTTCAAAATGAATTTCACTTTTGAAAAAATATCACTTGAAAAAATTTCTTTATAAATCCCTTTATTTTTTCATTTTAGTAAAACAAGTTTACAAAAAAAATCCACATGGATAAAATAAAGAAAATATATCCACCCAACAAATCATGCTCAATTCACCCAAACAAGTCATACAATGAGAATAATTAAAACCATAATTACATAACCAAGTAATGGAGAATGGGAATAGTCATAAGTGACATAACTTTTATCAAAAAAATGTTCTTTAATACAAATTTATGGGCATGAAATCATTGTATAATCAAATAATTATAAATAGTGAATCATAATAAGACATAACGTAACCACACATTTAATTAATCATCATGTATAATTCATATAATAATAATAAGGTATAAGAAATGTAGACCATGGGATCTAACTATAAGGGTTAGGTATGAATTATTCTAAAATAATATTTTCTAGTTGAGTAAACAAGTATAATAGACTATAATATCTCACAATCTTCCCCTGGACCAACTCCCAAGAGATCCCTTGGTCTCTTGGTAAATATAATGGAATCTCTCTTAGTTTTCCTCCCCAAAGGCTTTCTCAGTCCCTTGAGAAACAATATGTAATCCCCCTCAGTCTTCCTCCTTAAAGGATCTCTTAGATCCTTGGAAAACATACCTTAGTTAGTACACAACATATGCTAAGGTCTTGATGCCTAAGTCACCATACACACACCTAAGGTCTCCCATGTGTTACTAAATTCCAAACACACAAACATTCACATGTTCTATCACACAAAATCCATATCAAAATCGAATTTAATAATCAAAATTTCCTATTTTTAAGTAACACCATACTCAAGGTTAAACATTTTCTACCAATTATTTTCCTTCCTTAAGAAAAAATCATTTTCAAAATCCCAATTTAAAATCCCTTTAAAACCATAATAAGTATTCCTGACATTATACATTAAAAAAAACAATAAACCATTTATGTACAAACATGTCGAGAATTAAAAATCATGAAAGGAATCTTTTAATACATTTTCAAACCCACATTTAAAAGAACTAAATATCTTTCATACATTTTAACAAACATTTAGAGTGCATAAAAGTGAACTCCCTTCAAAAAACCACTTTAAATAAAAAAATTAGAAACATAAATCATGAATTACATTAAACATGTATAAATAATTTTTCATAAGTAAATTTTAAGGATATTTTATAAATGAAAATAAAAGTAATCTAACAATAAATGTTCATCCATGGAAGAATACCATTGATAGAGACACCCACCTTGAAAATTAATCAAAAAATTTCACTTTCTAGTGATCCTACTTTCTGTCTATTTTGTATTTGTTTTCAATTAGTTAGTAAGTGATGAATAACATGATGTTAATATGAATCAAAGAATATTTATAACTTGGAAGTATTTTTTGGTGTTTTCAATCTTGTTAATCTATAAAGATTGAAGTTTCCAAAAAAATATGTGAATTGTGTCATTGAGTTTTTTTTAAGGATCAATGTTTCATGAAGAAGCTTGTAAGTTGTTAAAGTGGATGAAATTTTGAAGAATATCTGTCTATAGGGAGTTATAATCTCATATATTATATTTTGGTTGAAGTAAGTTTATATTCTGATGATTACTGAACTGATCTTAGTGTCTTACACATGTGAAAAATGAATTTGAAGAAGTGAATATTGTCTACTTTATTAAAATCCATGAAATATTTTATTATTTCATGAAGAGTTTTTTAAAGACCATGAAAATATTTATTTACAAGAATATTGACACATTAGTTTTCTATGATTTTTTAAGGCCATGCAGAAATTAAAAAAATGATTTATATTTTTTCATGATGATTCATTTTTGAAAAAGGCATTTAGTTTTCTTGTAATTTTTGTAATCAGTGATTAAAAAATATACCTTGGTAATTAACTAAAAAAATAGACATTTTAGCTAGTAAATATCAATCCTAAACATGTGGGATAAGTCTGAACTATATGTGGGATTCATCCATGCCAAATATATATAAAGATATGATTAAGTGATCTTGTATAACACCCAAAAAGAGCACACACAGGTGTGTGCACGTTGTGCATACAGTGCGCACAAAGGAGTGAGAAGACAAATTTGGGATATACTAAACATTGAGAGGGTAGGTGAATCGTTATTGGTAACTTTTTTTTACTAATTATAACATTTATCTCATTTACCTCTTAGACCTGTTAAGATCGTGATTCTCTTATTCTTTTTTTCTTCTTGTATACTAGGGTATTAAGGTATGTAAAGATGGAAAATGATATTTTTACAAGGTTTACTACTCAATAAGAGTAGAAAGTACTTGGAATGGTTGGGAAACAATATAATACAACAAAAACACTAGAAAATAATCCATCCAATGTGATTACAATAAGTAGGGAATATCCTTCCACTTGTGACAAACTATAGTCAACTGATAGTGCATATAACAACCTGAGATATTGTGAAATATATTTTTTCAAATGAATTTAATCTTTTTACAATTTTTTTTACACATAAAACTTATTTTAGGATTCATTACACATAAAAATAAGTTTTTATTATGTTACACACAATACCATGTTTAGCTTGTGTTACACGTAACACTGAGTTTAAACGAAATGTGACATACTATTAAAATATTACTATATAATAAGATAGTTATCACATAGCTATTCGAATAGAGGGTATGAATATGATTAAATAAATTATGAAAATATATGGTTCAAAAATATGTATATATTTAATTTTTTGGTGACTAATTAATTAAAAATAAAAATAAAAATCTTTTTGAAAATAAAGAAAATCATTTTTTTTAAAAACTATCTTTATGTACATAAACTTATTTCACCTCAATAAATTAAACGAAACAATTTTGGTGAATTATTTTAATGAAATATATATTATATATTCAATAAAAAATTTAACATTCATCATTTTAATTTTTTAGTTAAGAGATAATAATAAATCTATTTTTTCTCTTAAAACTATATTTTCTAAAAAAACATCTTTTACGCCTTTGGGGTACTTATTTTAAAATTAGTTTTACCAAATTTTGAGAAACAAAATTCGAAAAAATAAAATTAATTTTTTAAATAATCATGTAAAAATTATCTTAGGGTGGTTTTTTTGTCATTTTTCTAAAGTTTCAAATTTTTGATGAATAGTGGAAAATATTGAATTTTAATTGAAAACTACATTTTCATTAAATTTATTTATAAAGTTAAATTATATTTTAAATTGGTTTTATATTTAAATTAGTTTAGTTATATATAAATTAATAAAATTTAAGTCATTATAATCAATTTAATATTGTATTTTGACACAAAAACATTGTAATATTTTGAACATTTTATATTTAAAAACTTCCTTTCTCATCACGTGTGTTGGATTAGTTTTAAATTAAATTCTTCCACTTATGTGAAATTAATTTGGAAAATATAGATTCTATATTTTTAATTATAATAATTAATTTTATATAATAAGTTCAACAAAATTTTTAACCATAGTTATTAGTGAATATATTTTAAATTATTTATTGTGATTAAGGTTAAAATAGGGTTTTACACTATACATGTGTCTTTATTAAAATTAATTTTACACAAATATATGATTTATGTAAAGAAATTTGATTTAATAATGATAATAATTAGGAAAAAATTATTTACTAAATCTCATTTTAATTTTATTCTTAGTTGAAAAATTACCTAGATAAATAAAAATATAAAAGTTATCGTGGTAAAAAACTAAAAGGGTAAAATTGAGTAATCATAAAGATTAAGTAATAACATAAAAAATTTATTTATTTTGTGTGGTGGCGGTGTTTTAAGGCCATATCATCCATTAAATTTATTATTTATCTATTTTTGAGGCACATGAGGTAAGAGTTCCCTCCCAATAGTGAATACTTTTGGGTATTTACAAGAATTTCACTCCTCCTCAATTATAAAAGGGAACTCACTCCCCTCACTTACTCAAAACTGTTAATCCCTTTGGGTCAACTAAAATCAGCCCAAATCACTTACCAAATAATCTAATCTCATCCTAGAATCCTTATTTTGGAAAAAATTAATCCTAGGAAGGATTTTAGTGAAACCCTAAGGAAGATACCTGAAGAAAAGGTAACGTTGATCAATGAGTGTTTTTATTTTATTTCTCCCTCCACCTCATTCAATTATTATTATATACGAATGATATAATAAACTCATTATAATCCTTATACTAAGATTTTATTATGTTAATTTAATTACCTGCAACCATCTCCATTTCCATCAAATGGGTTATGGAATAATCGTTTGTATGTATGGTGGACTACCGTCCCATGAACCTATGTCATTCATTTATCCATTTCTACCTATAAAAGATGGAAATAATGATGGATTTATTATTTATATTTTATATTTATAATATAATTTTTATTATATAATCATAATATCACATGTACATTCATACTCTTCATTTTTCCATAATATGATACAGTTTCTCATGTGTTTGGCGGACGACCACCTCGTGAAGCAGTGTGATTCGTTAAAGTTTTACATGGATGGTAATAATGATGGTTTAAATGAAAATATGTGATATATATGACATAAAAATGAATTTTTAATGATAATATATCATTTTCCTTTCTTTATTTAAATCCAAACAAAAAATGGAAACAATGGTCATGAATACATATGACCTACTATATCCATGAACGATATATTTCACTTTCTATCAAAAAAATTTATGGACTAATATAAATAAATTTATAATTAATATATATGATAATTATATCATGTTTAACACTGTGGAGATGATTAAATCGTGATCAATTTAATATAACCAAAAAAATAACAAATCAAAATATATAAGAAAAAAAGTGGTTATTACTTGAAACGTAACATTAACATGGAATTTTTTAATAAAGTGTAATAAAAGGTAATAAGAAAATAATATATGGTATGACATATATAAATATTTTTCTTTAATATATTTATATTTAAATTATATTTATTATACATGATTATTGAATGTCTATGATGGAATTCAATACTTAAGGTAAAGGATTTCTAGTCTCTCTTTTATTTCTGGGAGACATAAGAAAATTCTCCAGTCAGTTCATTTTAGTGGTTTATATACAGCCCCTTTAACATTTTATATCATTAAGAATATTATTTTTATGATATTTCATTTTTTTTGTAATACATTATTGGGGATTATGATTCAAATGATTACTAAAAGCAGTAAGATTTTTTTTTCAATTTTCCTTCTTTGAGATATACGTTATGGTATGCACCTATATTCTCTCATGAGGTGTATATACAGCCCCTTTGAAATGTAATATCATGAATTTATTTATCCTGGTAATATTTTATATTCCATTTTATGTTATTTATTCATGAATCTTATGATTCAAAGTTACCCAATTGGTAATGGTTTTATGTTTCAATCTCTTCGTTTATCAGGATTGTTTGTGATCATGTTTATGATGATAAAATATTAAGTTAAATCTACAAATAAACTCATTAATTTTATTATACTCTACATTTTCATACTATTTTCATATAATTGTTCCATTTTACACTCTTTTTTACATAAAATAATTGAGAAAACATTTTTAAGAAAATACGACTTTATTTCTATCTCTAATTGGAAATCTGTTTTCTTCCAAAACCATGTTTTCTGAAAATGTTTACAAAAAATATTTATAATTATACTATTATTATTGAAATAAATTTTTACCCATGTTTTAATTTTTTTAATTTTTTTTATAGAAATCTTAATTTTGTTTTCCAAACAATGCATGTTTTTCTGTTATTGAAAATGTAAAAAGAATCCTTATTTTAATGTGTACTGCATAAATGAAACTCACCATCATCATGAAAGTTATTTTATTTGAAAATTATTTTATAATTTTTCAAGGTTATTTTTAATGAAAAATATTTTCAAAATTTTTCATGTTTTGAAAAGTGTTTTCCAAAGCAGAAAGAATATTTCATGTCCATAAGTTTATGTGAGGGCCTGATTTCACATCCTTAACTTAATGAGTCAACCTAAGTCTATTTATAAATGTTCAAAATATTATAATATGATGTTTATGCCACAAATATTTACCTTATTCCAATGTTATACTATCATGGATAATGTTCTTTGATTCCCTTATGATTCGTTTCTTATTAACATCCAATATATATGTCATGACTTAAGATTATTATCATTGATATGTAGGGTATGGTTCTAAAATGTTATAATCATGTTCTTATAACCTTATTCTCATTTTATTATTACATATATTCCTTTTATACCTTTAGAATCTAAGATAAACTTTTCTTATGTTTACTTTTCCTATGTTATGATGAAAGGATTATGTAGGGTATGTTTTTAAGGTTAATAAAGGGGGAAGATATTTGTTAGAGTCATTGAAGATGTTTCACCAAATTAAGAAGATTATGTTCCAATATTACAAAGGAATTAGACTATTATTGTCCTCAGGAATTTGTTTGTTTAATTTAATGAATATTCATAAATAATGATTTAATACCCGTGTGTGGGAAGCTTGGGTCACTATTATTGGTATCAGAGGAAAGGTTTAGTTATCCTTGGAAACTATGATGAGAAAACATTAGTGAGATCCCTAGTGATATTTATAGGGATGTCACTAAGGATAACTCTAAGGATAATTCAAAGTGTAGTAAAATTTCCAATAATTTTGGTAAATGATAGATAAAGTGGTTTATAAGTAATTACATCCATTTCTAGATACTATAAGTGGATGTGGCTCTAGAATAGAGGTACCTAAGAGTAATATCTCTAAAAAGGGTGCATTAATCTAGAATCAATCATCACCTAGTACATAAAATTGGTCTTTTCTTCACACTTGGTTTGACACTCCCTTGGAATATTATTTTCAAATCCATAAACTCTTTACAAACCCTCATGAAGGATATAAATAGATGGTGACTATTAATAAACTAGGATAAACCTAAGTCATCATAGATTAAAAAAAGGTGTCATTATTTAGACATCATATAAGTGATTTTTCATGATTATTTGTTTTCCACTACGATTAGTCTTTCTCACACTATGTTTCTTATTTTAGTCAATGGATGGAACATGAAGGAATCATGTTAACACTTAATCTGATGGAGAATTATAAGACTATAACAAACCAAATTGGATCATGATCAGAGTGAAGGATTTTATGATTATGCCTAATCTGTTATCATGTAATGTGATTAACAATGTGTACCTTAACCAACTCTTGGACTCACTGAAGAAGATAATGATAGAGTTTTCTGAATGTTTAGGTAATGGATACCATGGAGGAAAGAAGATTCAGTTTCTTATATGAAAAAAATGTGTAAATAATCACTCAAAGGAATGACTTGGAGATATAGGAAAATGTTTCAAGTGTGGAAAACAAGTACTTGAAGAAAGTAATTATTGAGTAAAAAGGAAAATTTCTATTAATGAAATGGATGTGAATATTCTTCCCCCTAAGATATCATTGATGGTTGTTGTTTAAAATTTGGAAAGTATGGGTATTATGAAAATTGATGTCCGAGGGGGGGAATATTTTGATGAGAATTATCAAGGTAGTATGGGTAATGGTCATATTGCTGACGATGAATAGACCATGAGAAATATCTGAAAGTAAATGTCACAACCCGACCCATACCGGGTCTCGAGCCGCAACTACCCCAAGCGAGCCTCCATAGGCCAGGGGATGGCGACCAGTGCTGAAGGCATAACAAACTTGGGGAGGCCTTTGCCTAATTACCTGTACACACATGAATCCAAATCAATGAAAATAGTGGAGAGGGAAAAGAAAACAAAATATAAAACTACTATATATAAACCACAAATATGCATCGACCTCTAATCAATAAAAGTACAGAAAAGTAAACTAAAAGGGAATGGGGAAAAATACACACCCAACCAGAAAATTTCCACAACTCGGCAACAGGTGGTAAAGTAAAACAGCTGAGAGATCCCCACTTCTAGATCCCAAGCTAGGACCACCGCACGTGGTCTAAGCACCCAATATTCCTATACTCCTCTAATGTCACAATCAACCTGTCTGTCATCTACAAGGGAACACTGAGTGCGGGAAAATCCCAAGTAGGGGTGATTATAAAAATACTCAGTAGCATGCCCCGAAGGCTCAAGGGAGCAGCAAGTGAGGTACTAAAGAAGGAATCAATAGATAGAACATGGTACAGTAAAAGATTACAACTCAACCCAACAAAGAAGTGAAGTAAGATCTTCCAAACATGAGGATCTAGTAATGGTGAGAATTTGAACTTCTCATTGAGTATTCACTACCTACAGTGGGAGAGTAGACTCTTCTAACCATGAGAATCTAGACACAGAAAGTACGTGTCATACCCTGCGCTTCTTCGCCTCTCCTGAAAGGAGAGTAACCAAATCCCAAAGAGTGGGTACTGAAATACGATGTATATATGATCAACCAAAGAAACCCAAACTAGAGAGTAAGGGGGTCTCCATTTCACTAGCTCAACCTAGGGAAATTGTCTCCAATAGTTCTAGAATAAAAAACCATTGATGCTCAGCATCCCACACGTCTGCCCTAAACTACAAGTCAAAGGGGCTCAATCACCGCACATTGATACCATCCGCTCTAGGTGGTTCTGTCACACCTACACGGTTTTAGGTCGCGTCACAAGGACGAGCCTCGGTGGATAAACGTCCCTATTTATTGAGAGTCCAAAGTCTCACCAAGAACTCCCCGTCGCTATGCCTCATAGTCAGAAGATCATGTCACAAAGTCATAAACCCACTATCCAGCCCCACTGGAGGGTATGCTCAGAAGATTCATCGGCAAACCCACTGCCCAACCCAACAGGAGGGTAAGACCAAAAGAGTAATTGGAAAATGCCACTGCCCAGCTCCGCTGGAGGGTAATCCCTAAAAGATATCGGTGAACACCACTGCCCAGCAGCGCTAGAGGGTAAGCCCTAAAAGATATCAGTGAACACCACTTCCCAACCTCGCTGGAGGGTAAGCCCAAACGATATTGGCGAAAACCACTACCCAGCTACGCTGAAGGGTATTCCCTAAAAGATAACAGTGAACACCACTTTCCAGCCTCACTGGAGGGTAATTCCAAAAGAGAAGGGTGAACACCACACCCCAACTATGCTGGAGGGTAAGCCGAGATTACTCTGGTGATTCTAAAAACATCACTTCCATCACTTTCATCATCTAGAATCGCCTAAAAAATGAACAATACTCGAAACATATTACATCGTACCTCGAAATCCACTACGGAGGGCACCATCGCATCCTATGCGAAGAAACACTCGGGATAGGCTACTAATAGGCTAAAATTTGAGTTTATAAGAAGGAGATACGAGAGATAGAAGATTATTAGTAGTACATTGTGCATGTGGGGCCCATATGATGTGTGACCCCTCCTCGCTACTTGGTCTTCTACCTAACCATTTCCAGGTCCCAAAGGGTGAACAAGTACCACTAGGTGTGTCAAGGTACTCCCAGAGTACATGCCTCATTAGTCACAAAGCTAACGAGCGCATGATGCTCGTCGCTTATCCGAAGGGTCAAAAATATATTTGCTTATATGCCTCCTCAAATGGTCCTAGAACATTGAACATATCTCTTCATACATCTTATCCACTCTCACAAGAGTTGAAGCTGACCTAAGCTGGGGATCGTTCCATTTAGATCCCCACTGAAAAACATAAAAGATAAGATATTCATTCATCCCAAATGGAAAACCATTGAAAAAGGTGCTTTTCACCAAAACACCTGAATGGAGCTCGATCACTATCGCTCGCAAGAAGGCCACACACCACCGAATGGAATGTACCATTGTGATTCTTGTAGAAAAACAAGCAAAGTAGGCTATTCATTTTCCCCGAACATACTTATGAAGAATAAATTTTAAAAACACAGCATACATTTAGAAGTCACCTAATGGGGCCCATGCCCCATCCCTAAATTTAGGTGGGTGGACTGCGTCGTTTCAATCCTCTAAGAAAAACACTCAGAAATGAGTATTCGAACACCCCAAACAGATGTCAAGTGAAAAAGTGGAATTTCACTGTAAAACGTGTGAATCGGGCATTGTGGGGCACATGCCTTGTCTCCAACCTGAATGCTTCGAAAAGCATCTCAAAAATTCTCCATGAGGACTAGGGTCACGCTACTGCAGATGGCGCATCAATCGAACATCCCAAATGGGAGTCAGGTCTGATGCAAGAATAATTAATTAATTAATTACTCACATTAAACGTTCTATGCCAATGAGAAACGAAACCAAACTACAAAGGTACCAAAACCAACTTTGGAAGGACCACCTCAACTCCAGGGTCACAATGCCTCTGATGGGGCATTAATTGAACATCATATGTTGATGTACGGTTCAATACAAGTTTCCAAAATAAAAATAATTATATTGTTATTATTAAAAAAAGATATTTTGTGCCCCCAAGAATTGATACCAAAACAAAATTTCCTCAAAGTAGCCTCAAAAGGTCCGCTATGAATCAAGGGTTTCATGGCCATAGACGATGTGCAAATCGGACACCTGGTTTGAAAGATACGAGGGTTTAAACGCCCCCAGACCATTCTGGACGGACCATCACTAGAGTGTCGCTGGACCCCCACCGCCCTACTGAAAACGCCGCCCTAGATTTTCATACCTTGCCAAAACTATTGGACCACCATCGGAACACCACTAGATATGATGAAAATCCACATAAAAACTTCTGCAAACCACCATGGTCACTCCGGTCGTCCAAAACGCAATCTAGAACCAGATTTGGAATCCTCGGGACGAGACCTTTACAACTCTTGCCTCCTCTTGAAAATTTGTCTTCATTTCAACATCATGAAAATTAACTGCCGCTTCTGCTCGCCACTAGGCTTCCTCCAATGCCCGAAACGTTAACTTGAGCATAGATTGGGACTCCTCGGGTTGAGTGTTTCGAAAACATATGCCTTTCTCCTCAATTCGTCGATGATTTGGCAAGTCTAAAAGTTGGTGGATGAAGAATGCGAGGAATGTAAATAACGTGAAGAATGGGAAATTGAAATTTTAAATAGATGATGACCGTTGTTCATTTGACCATATTTAAAGGATTCCATAGTAGCGAAAAACAAATAAAAAGGATTTTAAACGATGAAATATTTAACTGGGGGCTGCAAAATCCGAAAAAGAAATCATACCTTGAATCCGGATCCGATGTTGCATTCATTGCACCCTGATCTATCAACATCTGATTTTTTGTCATAATCCAATGATGTTCGGATGTCGAATCACTATCGGCCAGAGCTTCACCATCCAAGATGGAAAATGACCTAACTCGGATCATTTCTTTAATTCTCTATTTATAAAAAATTGCCAGCAGACACGAAATTCGAATCTCACATGCCCTCTCAACTGAGTTCACTGCTAGGGTAAACACCACGCTAAGAACTCAATGGTGGTCTTGAATTTCCACTCCCAATCTCCATTTAAAAGTTATTCAAATTAGTGTTTCAAATAAAACAATTTAATTTAATTATTTTATTTATCTTTTTTCCCTCTAGGACTTTTTCTACAGAAGAACAACGACGACAAAGATTATACCCCTTATAGGGTAAACTGCATGCTCTGGACACAACCATGGACTCAAATTTCCAATCTGAGTTACTGATTCATATTTATTTTTGTTTGAGTTATTAAATGAATGAACTAATAAATTAATTCATCCATTTACTTACCACTAACGAGCGAGGGGTCTGAACATCCCACATCGACATACATTATGTCGCACCTAGGGTAAGCACCATGTTCCAGACCCAACTGTGGTATCAGATTCATGATCTGATTAAATATTTAATAGATATCTTTTTTCTAATACATGAATAGTACAAAAACACTTAATATTTTTCTATAATTTATTCCAAGAACACCAGGCCTCATAATTACATGTCGTCTCAGTTCCTGGCTCTGGAAATATATGTAGAAATATTCTAAAGTATTACAGGAAAAAAACAGGTCTCTACATCATTCCCTCCTTCAATCATTTCGTCCCCGAAAAGAAAAACTAGGAAAAACAACTTGGGATACCGAGCTCACATGTGGCTCTCCTACTCCTAATAAAACTTACACAACACCATGATGGAACAGCACACGAACCAAAGGGATGGTTTTTACTCATAAGTTATACTCCGTTCAATGATGTGCATAAGAACACACATGTATTTCATCAGCTGCGACATGTAGAAGATGTCGTCCACCCACTCCTACTAATTAGAGGGTAGGGAAAGGCGGTAGGAAACCTCTCCATCTTTTGCATGATTCAGAATGACCCGAAGAAAATAGGGGCATACTTATCCATCCCAACCTCTACATTCCACATCGTGACTGGAATCATGATTTCTCCCTGGAATAGGGTCTCATGATTCCCTCCTTCAGAATTTCCATCTTGTGAAACACCCAAGGATATTTGGTCATGCAATATTTTATAGTTAGTACATCACAACCAATACTCTCTTACACGATCAAGAGGAAAAGGATTCAACAACATCGACTAATGAAAAGTTCCACCCTCCTGCTCCAACAGGGTCAACTGTAGGGAAGCTAACTACAACGAAACTTCCCGCACCTGGCGAGCCTGGGACCCCCTACTAAGGGCATCTGCTATAATGTTGCCACTTTACAAAGCATGAAATACCTCAAAAGTCATGGTCCTGCAAGAATTTCAACCAGCACTGCCATCTCAAGTTCAAGTCTCTCTAAAGGAAGACGCACCTAAGACACTGTTGGTCTGAGCAAACCACAAAGCGCTCTCCCAGAAGATAGGATCTCCACATTCTTAGGGTGAAGACTACTGCTTCCAACACCACACCGAGTCACATAGTTCTATTTATGGGTTTTCCATCACCTCAATCTGTACTTGATAATAGTATCAATATTGACGTTGAGAATTCAAGGTACCAAAGAATAGGGTAGGTGAGAAAACTAGTCCAACAGCAAGAGGATAGAAACAGAAAGCACGTGGCATACCTCATGCATCTTTTCCAGTCTTGGAAAGATATTAATCCCAAAAATAGGCACTCTACCAAACCCACTAGTGGTACCTCAAGAAAAGGGAGTTCAAGCGGTAAGGCTCCACTGGAAAATCCAATACCTACTCCGACAGTCCACTACACAACCCTGCCATAAATACACAAGTCAAAGGGATTCATCCACCACACCTCAATACTATCCTCTTTGGGTGGTACTGACTCTCCCTCATGGTTTTTATCTCATCACAAAAATACATATTAGTGGGAAAATAACCCCTCTTTCTCTTGCGTTCAACACTACGTCGAACAACACCGACATATGGTTTCACTGATTCCCTGTGTCACCCTTGGTAACTCCTCGAACAAGGAGTTGGAAAAAATAGTACCTCACATAGTGTCTAACAATTTCTACATAAAAAGCTATAAAAAGAAATAGAGAGGACCTCTTATCATTTCATGCACTGCAAGATTATAGACATCCATAGCACACAGCTGCCCGTGGCCCCGGTCGCCAGCTCCCTGAGCCTGATGTGGCATGCCTAGTGGTGGTGGAAGGACCTCGAAACGTCATCCACCAACCACAGTTTTTCCTACTCTTCTTCCAACACCGCCTCCCTGGGGACCACCCTATCCTCACCAAGGAGATCTCTGATTACGACACTACCTATGTCGTGGCAGCGCATCTACCAATTGCCTGGAAAAATCCGTACATCTGGTCGGGTAGTCTCATGCCACATGACCTCACCCATCACAAGCATAACACTAGTTCTCCTTGGGCTATCTCGGTGCACTACGATGTCCCTGACCTTGTGCCTGAATATTATCAATAGGAGGCCTCCAATGTCAAGGATCTACCAACTGATGTCTGCTAGTTGTGGAATATGTCCCAACTCTATTGCGCCCACTTCCAAAACCGTCCAACTAGAATCCCTATGGCAGAATTTTCTCTATCACCAGTGCCTACTCCAGCACCTTGAGATGGGTGAGGATGAAAAAGGTCACTATGCTGGCACAAATCTCTTCTACAGAGACCCTTCTCAAACATGTGTTCCCAAAATTTGTCGTTATGGACCACGTCCAAAGAGTGTCGAGTAAGGTCTTCAAACCTAGTCGTGTACTCATCCATTGCTATCACTCCCCGATGAAGCTCTAGTAACTTCTGAAATCATACAGAGCATAATCATGAGGGGTAGTAATCATCACAAAATAGATACTGAAACTCATCCCATGAAAGTGTCGGCTCATCATGCATCTAAGTACCTTGGCTCTACCAACAACAAGCTGGTTGATGGAAAAAGGCTGGTTGTCAAAGCCACCATATAACCTATCATTGCCTGAACAAGCCTGAAGAGGCGAACCACTGACTCTAGCCATCCCTTCACTACATGAGGTTAAGTCTCACCATGGAACCTCAACGTTCTTTGATGTTGGAACTCATGTAGCGTGCTCAGCCTATGCTTATCATCAGCCTTCACTGCCGGTACTAATTACTACTCTAGAGGTGGAGGTGTTGCTTCTTGTCCTCCTAGAAAAAGGTAATCATATGATGGACCTGAACTGAGGCCTTGTCTCTCACGGAATCTTCATCACGAACCAGAGCTAGTATCTGGACTGGCTATCATCACCGAGGCATCCTGAATCCAATCAAGGAGTACCATGATCAAATGAGCATATATATATATATATATATATCAACAAGTATGGGAAGCTAACTCAAGAAGGACAGTAAAAGACTCAATCCTATATGATGCATGTACCAATGATCCCTCCAACAAGTGTCTTAGCACACTGAGTTTACAAGCAGGTAATCATGGTCCTGGTGAATGGCTACGTCGGCCACCGCACCATCCCTAGACTACCTGTCCTAAGAGCCACTCTCAAGAAACATTGACATTGTTTCCCTAAAACCCAACCAATTCCTTTTAAGGGATCTTCCAAACAATGGCCTAAGGAACGAACCACCTCTGATACCAATTTTTCATGACCCAACCCATACCAGGTCTCGAGCTGCAACTACCCCATGCCTACCTCCATAGGCTAGGGGTTGGCGACCAGCGCCGAAGGCAAAACAAACTCAAAAAGGTCTTTTCCTATGAACATGTACACACACACACACACACATAGCCAATTCAATGAAAACAGTGTAGAGGGAAAAGAAAACAAAATAAAACACTACTATATACAAACCAAAAATATGCATCGACCTCTAATTAGTACAAGTATAGAAAATTAAAGTGAAAGAGAAAGGGTAAAATACATGCCCAGCCAGAAAAGTGACACAACCCCGCAATAGGTGGAAATGTAAAACAGCTAAGAGAGCCCCACTCCTGGATCCCAAGCTTCGACCGCTGCACATGGTCCAAGCACCCCATTTCCCTATGCTTCTCTGATGTCACAATCAACCTGCCCGTCATCTAAAAGGGCACACCAAGTGTGGGAAAATCTCAAGCAGGGGTGAGTATAAAAATATTCTGTAGGATGCCCCGAAGGCTCAAGGGGACAACAAGTGAGGTACTGAAGAGGGAAGCAATAGATAGAACATGGTACAATAAACGCATATAGCTCAACCCAACAAATAAGTGAAGTATTCTCATCCAAACACGATGATATAGGAATGGTGAGAAGGTGAAATTTTCATAGTGTCTTCACTACCTGTAGTAGGAGAGTAGAATCATCCAACCATGAGAAGATAGACATGGAAAACACATGGCATACCCTGAACTTATTCTCCTCTCCTAGAAGGAGAGTAACCAAATCCCAAGAAGTGGGTACTACAATATGATGTATATATGCTCAACAAAAGGAAACCAAACGAGAGAGTAAGGGGATCTCCATAACACTAGCTCAGCCCAGGAAAAGTGTCACCAAAAGTTATAGAATAAAACACCATCGATTTCTAGCATCCCACACGCCTGCCCTAAACTGCAAGTCACAGGGGCTCAATCACCGCACCTTGATACTATCCTCTATGGGCAATTCTGTCTTGCCCGCATGGTTTTGGGTTGCGTCACAAGGATGCATCTTGGTGGAAAAAACTCCCCTCTTTCTTGAGAGGCCAAAGTCGCATCAAGCACATATCGTCACTATGCCGCACAGTCAAGAGATCATGTCACAAAGTCATGAACCCACTATCTAGACCTGCTGGAGGGTATGCTCAGAAGAGTCATCAGCGAACCCACTGCCCATCCCAGCTAGAGGGTAAGCCAGAAAGAGTAACTTGCGAACGCCACTACCCAGCTGCACTGGGGGGTAATCCCTAAAATTGATCAGCAAACACCACTGCCCAGTAGGGCTGGAGGGTAATCCTTGAAAGATATCGGCGAACACCACTGCCCAACCTCACTGGAGGGTATGCCCAAAAGAGATCGGCGAACACCACAGCCCAACTATGCTTAAGGGTATACCCTAAAAGATATCATAGAACACCACTGCCCATCCTTACTGGTCGGTAATCCCCAAAGAGAACGGCGAACACCACTTCTCAGCTATGCTGGAGGGTAAGCCGGGATTACTCTGGTGACTAGAAAAACATCACTGCCATCACTTTCATCATTAATCATCACCTCAAAAAAAACATTCTCTGAAAATCTTGCATCCTACCTCAAAATCCACTATGGAGGGATCCATCGCATCCTACACGAATAAACACTCAGGATAGGCTACTCGCATGCCAAAATACGAGTTTAAAAGAAAGAGATACGAGAGATAGAAGATTAGTAGTAGTACACAGTTCATGTAGGGACTACACGATGTGTCACCCCTCCTCACCACATGTTCATGTACCGAACCATTTCTGGGTGCCAATGGGTGAACAAGTACCACTAGGTGTGTCAAGGTACTCCTATAGAAGAAGACTCATTATTCACAAAGATAACGAGTGCATGACGCTCATCTCTTAGCCGGAGGGTCAAAAATATATTATCTGACATGCCTCCTCAAACTGTCCCAGAACACCGACCATATCTCTTCATACATCCTCTCCACTCTCACAAGAGTTGAAGCTGACCTAAGTTGTGGATTATCTTCAAACACATCAATGTGTCTTCCACCGATATTCCTTTCATGTTTCTACATTTAAAAATAGATTGCGAATAAGGATTTTCACATTCAAATAGACCACACCATCGCGATTCTTGAGGAAAAACACGCAAGATCGACTAATCACTCGTCTGAAATGGAATACTAATGCAGAAGTTGTATCTCCCAACGTCATACACAAACGGTGCCCCATGGGGCCTACACCTCGATCCCGAAACACATCACGTGGATCACGCCACTGTGATCCCCACTGAAAAACACACAGGATCAGATATTCATTCATCCCAAATGGACCACCATTGAAAACGTTTCTTTTCACCGAAACGCTTGAACACTACTCGATCACTACGGCTCGCAAAAAGGCCACGCACCATCGAACGGATAGCACCATTGAAATTTTTGCATAAAAACCCAAAAAGTAGGCTATTCATTTTCCATGAACGAACTTATGAAGCATAATTTGTAAAAACGCAACATACATCTGGAAGTCACCTCGTGGGGCCCATGCCCCAACCCCAAATTTAGGTGGGAGGATTGCGTCATTGCATTCCCCTCATAAAAACACACATAAATGAGTATTCTAACACACCAAGTAGATTTCGGGTGAAAAGGTGTAATTTCACCATAAAACGTGTGAATCGGGCCCTGTGGGGCCCGCACCTTGTCTCCAACTTGAACGCTTCGAAAATCATCTCAAAAATTCTGCACGAGGACAAGGGTCACGCTTCTGCTTCCGACACGTCAATCAAACATCCCAAACGAGAGTTAGGTTCGATGCAAGAATAATTAATTAATTAATTAATCATATTAAGTGTTTCATGCCACTGAGCGATGAAAACAAACTACAAAGGTACCAAAACCAACTTTTGAAGGACCACCTCAGCTCTAGGGTTACAATGCCTCTGACGACACGCCAATCAGACATCGTATGCCGACGTACAATCCGATACAAGTTACCCAAATAATAATAATTATATTATTATTATTAAAAACAGATATTTTGTACCCCTAAGAATTGATACCAAAAAAATGTCCTTGAAGTGGCCTCGAAAGGTCCTCCGCGAAGAAAGGGTTGTGTGGCTGCAGACAGCATGCAAATCAGACACTCGGTTCAAAAGATATGGGGGGTTTAAACGCCCACGGACCAGTCTGGCTGGACCATCATTGAAGCGTCGCCGGACCGCCGCCGCCCTACCAGAAATGCTGCCCCAGACTTCCAAACCATGCCGGAGCTACCAGACTGATGCCGGAGCAGCTGGAAATCTGCCGGAAAACTTTCACGGACCACCACAGTCAATCCGGTGGTCCAAAATGCAATCCAACACCAGATCTGGAATCCTCAGGATGAGACCTTTACAAATCTTTCCTCCTCTTGATGATTTGTCTTTGATTATAGTTTCACGAAAAGTAACCACCACTTCTGCTTGCCTTTGCACATCCTCTGGCGCCTGAAACTCAAACTCGAGCACAGATCGGGACTCCTCAGGTCGAGAGCTTCACAAACATATTCCTTGCTCCTCGATTCGTCAATGATGTGATGAGTCGAAAATTTGGTGGACAAAGAATTTGAAGAACACAAAGAATGGGTAATCGAAAATTTAAACAGATGATGATCGTTGTTATTTGTCTATAGTTAAAGGATTCCATAACAATGAAAAAAAACAAAAATGATTTCCAAAGATGAAATATTTAACCAGGGGGTTGTAGAATCCAAAATAGAAATCCTACCTCAAATCTGGATTCGCTGTTGCGTTCGATGTGCCCCGATCTATTAGAATTTGATGTTTCGTTAGTATCTGATGATGTTTGGATGAAGAATCGTCGTCAACAAGATCTTCTATGTCTAAGAGAGAAAATGAGCTAACCCTCCTCATTTCCTTAATTATCTATTTATAGAAAACTATCGAAAGACATGAAATATGAATCTCCCATACCCTCTCAACTGAGGTCACCCCTAGAGTGAAACCCATGCTACAAACTCAATGGCGGTCTCAAATTTCTACTTCGAGTCTCTATTTGTAATTTATTAAAATTTGTGTTTCAAATAAAATAAAATAATTTAATTATTTTATTTATAGTTTTTCCCTCTAGGATGTTTTCTATAGAAGGTCAACACCAACAAAGCTTATACCCCTCCTAGGGTAAACAACATGCTCTGGATGCAACCATGGACTCAGATTTCCAATTTGAGTTACTATTTAAGGGTTGTTTTGGTTTGAGATATTAAATGAATTAATTAATAAATTAATTCATCAATTTACTTACCTCTAAGGAGTGATGGTTCTGAACATCCCGCACTGACATGCTTTATGTCGCGCTTAGGGTAAACACCACGTTATGGACCCAACTGTGGTCTCAGATTCCAGATCAGATTAATCGTTTAATAGATATCTTATTTCTGCTGCGTGAATAGTAAAAAAACACTTAATATATTTGTATAATTTATTTCGGACACACTAGGGCTAGAAATTACATCCCATCTCAGTTCCTGGATTTATAAATATATTTAGAAATATTCCAAAGTTTTACAGGGAAAAAACCGGGTCTCTACAGTAAATATGTATTAAGGAATAAGATAATGAATCTTATTTAATGTCTTAAGGATGAGGTGGAATAATTAAAGTTTTCATATATTGGAATTATATAATTATGTTTTATAAATGATGAAATATATAAGGATTTTTCAGTATAGGTTTTTCTTTAAGGATTTACAAAAATATTTTAAATAGTACGGATGGACTAGAAAAGTAATTTAATAGTAAGGTGATATTTTTATTGAAGGAAGATACCCCTAAATATTTTCCATATGTTAAGCTAATGATTTTGGGATAAATTGGTGATTAATATGAATAATTTAAATTGGATAGTATTGATGACATTGTAACTGATTTATGTTTTGTGAATAAAGTGGGTTATATTGTCATTTATAGAGTTAAAAAAATTAATGAATTTATAGAATATATTCAATAATATGTGGTTTTATTAAAGGAATGAGGAAGTATGTATGTTCTCATAAAGGGTTTATGGTAATTAAGGTTATAACCAGGTTTCAATAGAATACATGATGAAGTTATTCACACGTATGGTTTGTGATATTAATAGCTACTTCATGTTGTGTGGGGGATTGATGATAAGTTGGTTTTGAAAATTTAGTTAACTTCTTTCTATAGTTTTTTATTGTAATATTTTCGAAGGGTTATAAGGCTAAACATTTATGAAATAATTTAAGTTGAAATTTGGATGAGGCTTTAGATAGTAATGTATTACTCCACCATATGAACATTTATACATATTCGATAACATGAGCTAATAATTTTGTGGTGATGATAACTGGAGTTAGAAGGAATGACTTATCTTTATATTTATAGATCTTATAATCTATTAGTGCTTCAGGAATAAAAAATTCAACTTTTTTTATTGGAAAATAAATTGAATATTGATCGAGACACAACCAATGGGTGATATTGTGTTTATGAAATGGAATGAAATAAAGTAAGAATATCTTCTCATGAAAATTCTTGAACTTTAGGAAAATCATCTTGAAAAAACATTCTACTGCCTTCATTTCAAATGAATCTAATAGAACCTTAAATCGTTAAAAATTTATGGTTTTTCGGTCTTCAAACTTCTCTATATCACCTAATTTCTTATTATAAATGTTCTCTATCACTCTCCATCAGCATTTGGGTGTTAGTTTTCTCCTCTATGCCCATGTCTTTATATCCTACCCATGTTCTCCTATTTAGAAACCTAGTATGTGTTGTTCTAGATGAATTTCACACATAACTTTCTAGTTTTTGAGAGGATTTTTTATTAAACATTTTTATAATGTGGGTTTCTATTTTTAAATGTTAAACCATTGATGACTGAGTTGAATTTCTAGGGAGAAATTCATTTTATGTGGGGTAGAATATAAAACCCAAGGACTTTGTAAAATATTTTATTCAAATGAATTTAATATTTTTGAGATTTTTCATTACATATAAAACTGAGTTTAGCTTGGGTTACACAAAACACTACTTTGGATTATGTTACAAACAATACCAAGTTTAACTTTCATTACACTCAACACTGAGTTTAAACGTAACATGGCATACAGTTAAAATATTATTATTTAATATGACAGTTATCACATAGCCATTGGAATGGCGTATATGAATAAGATTAACTAAATTATTAAAATATATGGTTTACACAACCACACACATGCACACATATATATAATGAATTATTCTGTGACAAATTAAATATAAATGAAAATAAAAACCTTTAGAAAATAAAGGAAACCATTTTAAAAAAACTATTTGTATGCACATAAACATGTTTTACCTAAATAAATTAAATGAATCAATTTGGGTGAATAATTTTAATTAAATTTATACATTATATTTTCAATAAAATATTTAACATTCATCTTATATGTTTTCAATAAAAAAGATAATAATAAATCCAATTTTATGCTTAAAATGTATTTAAAAAACAGTTTTATCAACTTTGGTGAACATATTTTAAAATTAATTTTACCACATTAAGAAATTTTATTAGAAAATATAAAGTTAATTTTTTGAATCATCATTTCAAAATTATATTAAGGTGAATTTTGGGGATTTTTCTGAAAAGTTTCATTGTTTGATGAATTGTGCAAAATACTAAATTTTAATTAAAAACTAACTTTTCATTTACTTTATTTATAAATTTGAATTATATTTTAAATTAGTTTTAAAATAAAATTAGTACAATTATAATTAAATTATTCCAAATTATTTCATCAAAATAAATTTCATATTGAATTTTTACATAAAAACTTTGTGAACCTTTTAATGTTTTCTCTTTAAAAACAAACTTTCTCGTCACCTTTGAAGGATTAGTTTTGAATTAAATTATACAACTTATGTGAATTTAATTTGAAAAAATAGATTATATATTTGTAATAATAATAATTTATATTTCTAATAAGTTTAACTTAATTTTTTACCATGATGATCATTGAAAAAAGTTAAAATTAATTACCATGATTAAGGTTAAAATAAGGTTTTGTGCATTACATGTGTTTGTATTACAATTAATATTAAACAAACATTGGATTTTTATTTAATAAATTATACTTCATATCTATAATAATTAGAAATAAATTATCTAATAAATCTCATTTTAATTTTATTATAAAAGGGTAAATTACCCAGGTAAATAAAAAGATACAAATTATCGTGGTAAAAAACAAAAAGGGTAAAATTTAGTAAGCATAATGACTAAGGAATAACATAAAAAAGTTATTTGTTTTATTTTTTTGGAGATTCTTATAGACCATATAATCCCTATAATTAATTATTTATCTACTTTAGAGGCACATGAGGTAAGATTTACCCCCCAAATAGTGAGTACTTTTGGGTATTCACAAGAATGTAAATCCTCCTCAATTATAAAAGTGCACTCTCTCTCCTCACTTACTCACACCTATCAATAAATTTTTCTTAGAAAAACTACTCACAAATTATATATAATCGTATAATCCTTATTTTTGATATAAATCCTACCTATGAAGGATTTTGGTGCAAAACGAAGGAAGATACCTGAAGAAGAGGTAACATTCATCAATGAGAATTTTTGTTTTATTTGTTACTCCACCTCATTAAATTAATATTATAATATAATGATATAGTAACCTCAATATCATCTATATAATAAGATGTTTTATATTAATTTAATTACCTACAATCAACTCTACTTTCATCAAATGGGTAAAAAAATCATTGTTCATGTGAACGGTGGACGACCGCCTCAAGAACCGATGTCATTCATTTTTCCATTTCCACCTCTCAGGGATAGACTTAATGATAGATTTATTATTTATATTTGATAATTATTATATTATTATTTTTCTAGAATCATAATATCTCACATAAATTCACAATATGTTTTTTCTAAATATTGTAATGTCACTCATGTGTACGGCAGACTACTACCTCGCAAAGGGATGCAATTCATTTATCCTTTACATGGAAGGTAATAAAGATGTTTTTAATGAAAGTATGTGATATATATGACATAAAAATGATTTTATAATGATAATATATCATTTAAATTTCTTTATTTCAATCCAATAAGAAAATGGAAATAGTGTCCATGCGTACGTACGACTTGTCATCCCCATAAATAGTGTATTTCACTTTCTATCACTAAACTTTATGTATTACACTAAAATAATATATACTGAATGTATATGAAATTTATATCATGTTTAAAATTATGGATATTATTAAATAATGATCAAAGTAAGAGGAAAAAAATAACAAATCAAAATATATACAAAAAATAAAGTGGTTATTACCCAAAACATAACATTAACATAGAATTATTAAAAAATGGGTAATAAAAGTTCAGAATAAAATCATATATGGTATTATATATATATAAATATTTTTATTTAATATATTTATAATTATCTTATATTTATAATATAGTGGTTTTAAACATGTACGATAGAATTCCAGACTTAAGGTAAGAGATTTCTAATCTCTTCTTTATTTCTAGAAGACATATGAAAATTCACCACTTGTATATTTTATATGGTGTATATACTTATAATTTAACATTTTATATTATTAATACCAATATTTAAATGATATTTAAAGTTTTCATATATATTATACATTATTAGGTATTATGATTCAAAATATTACTAAAGTGGTTAGGGTTTTTTGTCCCAATTTTACTTCTTTGAGACATACATTATGTTACAGACCTGTTTTCTTTCATGAGATGTATATAAAGATATTTTGACATGTAATATCATGAATATATTTATACTAATGAGATTTTATGTTACATTTTATGTTATTTCACCATATATCTTATGATTCAGTGATACCAAAGTGGTAATGATTTTATGTTACAATCTCATCATTTATTGGGATTGTTTATTATTACATTTTTATGATAAAATACTAAGTATTATCTCTCAAGAAACTCATGAATTTTATTCTCCTATATTTTTGTTATATTTTCATGTAATAATACCATTTTTTCTACTATTTTGTACTTAAAATAATTGAGAATTTTTTTAATAAAATCTGAATTTATTTCTCTCTTCGGTCAGAAATCTATTTTCTTCCAAAACCATGTTTTCTAAAAATAATTTTTATTATACTATTATTTTTAAAAGAAATTTTTACCCATGTTTGAATTTTATAAAAAAAATAAAAGGAATATTCATATCATTTTCCAAACAATTCATGTTTTTATTTTACTAAAAATGTGGAAGGAATCTTTGTTTTAACATGTACGGCATAAAAAAAACTTCCCATCATCATGACCATTATTTTATTTGAATATTCCTTTATAAGTTTTCATTATTATTTACAAAGAAAAATATTTTAAAATTTTTCATTTCATAAAAAGGTTTTTTCAAATAGGAAAGGATATTTTCCTCAAGAAATGTTTTAAATGATCGATCAAATTCATTTCCCATCTACGATGACATCTATTGATATTACTTATAACTTACAGGGGATACGATCCAAGGATAAAATTTTTATTATTTCTCTGAATTGTTTATGTTTATGATGGAATTATGTTTATGAAATCTATTTATATTTCTTGGGTTATACCAGGATAAAATTATTAATAAACCACTTCATTTTTCTATGGGTTATGCTATAATGAAATGATTATGAAACTTGTCTCTTTTCTATAGGTTATGATATGATTAAATGTTTATAAAACCCATTTCATTTCATGGGTTATGGTATGATGAATGTTTTATGATCTTGTGACACACATAAATTGGTTTTCATTATCAGACAGGTGGGATCTATATCTCCCTCCAATGAATTATGTAAATATGGATAACTCATGAGTAAATATGTTATGCATAAACCTTATTACACATTCATAATTTTATGCATGAACTTGGTTACATTTTCATAGTATTATGAATGAAATTTTTTTAATGTCTATAATTTTATGTGTGGACCTATTTGAGTGTCCAAAAGTTTATGCAAGTGTATGATTTTACATCCTTAACTTAATGAATGAACCTATCTCTATTTATATATGTTCCCAATGGTATAAATAGATGTGTATTCCAAAAACCTTTTTCTTATTCAAATATTATACTCTCATAGATCATGTGATTTGATTACCTTATGATTTATGTCTTATGATCTTCCAATCATTAATCCATGAATTAATATTAGTATCTTTGATATAAATGGTATGGCTGTCAAATGTTATACTCAAGTTCTCATACTCGTATTATTAGGTTTTGCTTATTTATCTCCCTTTTTACCTTACTTCACATCTGATCTCTCCCTTTCTTATGTTTCATTTTCCTAGGTTATAACGAAATGTTTAAGTAGGGTATGTTTGTGAAGGGTTCTAAATTTGGAAGATCTTTGGTGGATACATTGAAATATTTCACTTAATTAAGAATATTGTGTTCCATGATTCCATAGGCACTAAACTATTATGGTCCTCATACATGTGTTTGTGTAACATAATGAATTTAAATAAAAAATGATTTGATATCCATATATGAGAAGCCTGGGTCACAATAGTGCACATTTTATAGGTCCTTTCTAGATCTTTATACTGCCTCTAAATGTAGTCTTCTTCTTGTTAAAGTTACTTCGTAACACTATGAAATTATTCCACCTATTAAGACTTTTTGTGGATGTCACATTTATTCTTTTTTCTTTCACTAACTTCTTCACTAGTTACTTACACAGTAGTTGGAAAGTAACTCTTCTACTTATTCATAGTAGCAAACTAATATGATACTTATTCTTCTTTCTTCTGACCTCATTCACAATAATATGAATTTATAGTATACTGAATATCTCATATATCTTCTTTGAACTGAATGATAATTAAAATCTATCAACCTGGTCACCATCTCTTACTCTATTTTCTCATGAAAACAAATATTCACGGTACTTTCTTATTTTCTTCTCTTCATATCTCATTCTTCTTCAAGTAAAAATAGACTACACTAGATCTCACTCTTCTATTTCTAGAGTCAAAAACTTCCTATGTGATTATAAAAATGATAAAGTTCATATTATCATCATCACAAATATTTATAGACTAAAAATAATCAATTAATAGTTATGAAAACACTTTCTTTTCTTCAGTCCTAATGATGTGAATATTATTGTGGAATGAATTCTATGACTTAATGGATACACAATGTCAACAATTGGTTGTAGTATTGATTTTCTATTAGTGAAATTAACAGTTTTTTAAACACTACTTACACTGTACTGAACATGACACATCATCTTATTCAAGTGTAATAATTTATAGGGTCTTCTAAAACTTGTAAACATTATCACACAATAATCCTTTATCAATAGATTATTAATTTATGTTTACATGTTCATATGGTTTCACATATGTGTGAAAGTAATCTTTCTTCCTTGTTTTTTCACACACAAATATATTCTCAGGTTTCACATGTGCATGGGTTTATTTTCAAACATTGTATTATTACTTCTTATTGAACATTATTTCATGAAAACCCAAATGCATTTCTATTCTTCTGCTTGAAATGGATATGTTTTATTCTTCTGTTCTATGAGAAGGTATGATCACTGGTTTTACTTCACGTAGGTTTTGGCATGACTCAGGATTCATAGAAGCAAGTGTGCTTCCTATAATCTTATTACTTCTTTTCAAAAGGTTTTATAAACAAGTAACTCTATTCACACAACTAAATGATATGGTTTTATACCAACCCTGGTTCACAAATAATATTTATCATCATATAGTAGTGAAGGTGCAAACAGTGCATGATAGTATGGGGCTTTCTTCTTCACGCAAGCAGTGAATGGTTCTTCTCTCTTTACAAATCCAAATGGATATTGTTTCTTCCTCACACAAAATATAAATGTTAAACTCTCCTCTTTATGTATCCTTGGATGATTATAGATCTTTCAACTCCTTCACATTACAAGTAGACCAGATACCCTTTTTCATGAAAAAATAGTTCTTAGAGGGATATGTGAATAGAGACGAACCCTTTCATCTATGGATTCTCAGTATTTCTAACACCCCAAGATTTAATAGTATGTTATCTCTTCAAATTAATATAATAACTTGTGCTACACGCAACACCGACTTCGAGCGCACCACGAATTTCCAAACTAGTCGTTCAAAAAGCAGTTATGAATAGTATTAAAAACATTTTAAATTTTATATATATACTATATAATTTTAATATTCAACTTTTTTATTTCTTAGACATAATATAAATGCAAATTCAATTTTAAAATAAAAGACATATTTTTCAGAAAATGAAATTTTTCCGCCTTTTAATAGAGAACCATTTTTAATTCCAACATTTGATGGTTTTATATATTAAATTTCATAAAATAAACTTCTTATTTTGAATTGGAACATAAAATTTTAGATTCGATAAATTTTTGGTATTTTTTTGATAACTTTCATATTTTGTTGAATAGTTAAAAATACAAAATTCTAATTGAAAACAACTTATTTAATCAAAATAATTTATAATGTTAAATAATAAATTTGAGTTGTTTTAAAGTATCATTAGATTATATTTTTATCATTTAATATAATGTACGTCATTGTAATTAATTTTACATTTAAATTGAACATAAACATATGTCAATCTTTTGATAGTTTATACTCCTTAAAACCCCGCTTTTTGGTTTCGACAACAGAAATTAATTTTAAATTAATTTCTATAACTTCGGTGTTTTGAATTTAGAAAAATTTATTTCATATTTGGAATCATGAGTTCCTCATTATGTAAATAGTTAACTTTTATTTTTATACATTATGAATAATTACTTCAGTAAATATTTTATTGATCGTGGTTAAAGGGTAAATCCAGTAAATAAGGGTAAAAAATAATATTATAATAATATTAAATTACCCTAAAATGTGTCCTAACCCTATTTGATGATACCTTTCCGGCCATGGTCATCCTTGGGTTGATTTTGGGACCCCATGGATCCACATGGGAGTGATAATGACATTTTATATTTAATAATCTAAAGTAAAGATAAAAATAACAAAAACATGTATCTTTTCGTAAAATAAGATTTATATGAGGTTATATAATTGATCTACTCAAATATAAATAGTCATTAGAAATATCAAACTATTTCATACATCATTATATTTTATTTATAATTTTCAGACATAAAATAAATATATTTATATATGACACAATAATGTTGCAGTGTTTTTCTTATTAATGAAAGAATAAAATAAATGATATTATAAATATTAAAATAAATATAATATGAATGTTTTGATGCCATAAAATAATTTTATAAGGTTTTATGACTTTTTAGGATTTATTCAATGTATTTTTTTTCGAATTAATCAGGTTTTTATTACTTAAAAAAAAACAAATACTAAATAATGTCAAAATTGACATAAATGAGTTTTAAAACAAATACTATATTATTAATTGATATAATAGTTATAAAAAAACAAGATTAGGCCAAAAGACTTATATAATAATATTTGTGTCATTAATTCACCACTTGGGGTTCTCTTGGCATTTTATAGTAATTTTATTAACCATTTATTATATTAATACAAGAATACATGGTAAAAAACTAAACTATTAAACTAAGAGTTAAATCGAAAAGATAAGGTTAATATGGTGACCTAAACATATCTAGAACCTGTTGGTTGAAACATTTTCGACCCATACCAACCCTAACCTCTAAATATATCATTTTGGATCCATTATAAACCGAATATGATTGTATAATAAAATAATATTTCAAGATTTTCCAAAAATGACCCTCACCTCTCTTATAAAAGGGTACTTCACCTTCTCTTAAAATCACACCTCCAATGAAATTTGGATTGGCCAAACCCTACCTAAATATCCTCCAAACTTCCCTAAAGTCAACCTAGATTCCTTCCCATGAGAATAAATCCAACCTATGGAGCCCTTTTGTTTAAATCAAAAGGAAGCACACAGAGAAGAGGTAATTATTTTATCACCTCTTTCAAAGTTCTTTTCTTCTTCCACTTTCTCTTTCATTGTTATTTCCATACCAAAATAATAACTAGAGTACCTTATAAATACTATGATGTTATTATAAATATGGTACAACCATACTCATTATTATATCCATCCTATGAATGATAATTTCACCATGCATGCGTACGTACGGCTTACCGTCTTCACGTCGTTGTGTAATTTGTTATTCAACACTATGTTATTTGGATGGATATCATAATGAGTAATGTGTATATAAATAATTAAAATAACATTATAATGTTTATTCAAAATTAATATACCACTTAATTCCACATATTTTAATAATTAAAGAAATGATATTGTCACTCGTGTGTATGTATGACTTTCCGTCTCCACGACGCGATGAGATTCATTTCCACGTTAACCATTCAACAATGATTATAAAAATATATATTATTAATAATTATGAAATATATGACATAATAATGACACTATATATATATATCATTTAGTTACTTCTGTTCAATAGTATATGAAAACGGAAACATCGTTTATGCGTACGTACAGTCTACCGTCTCCATAAATGGTGTTTTCCATTTCATATATCTATATATTATAAATATTTATATTCTGAAAATATATTGTATATAAATAATGTTTTATATTTTTGATGTATTTATATCATGATCTAAGTGATACGATCAAGAATAATAAGTTAAAACACGTACGATAAAGAAAGCGATTATTACCTAAAATGTTACTTTAACATGGAAATTATTATTGAATGGGTAGTATAAAGTAATAAATGAATCATATATGATATCATAAATATTAATATGGTTTTTTATAATTTAATAACATACTATGGTCATTATACAGGAGGTTGAACGTACCCTCGACTAAAAGAAAGTACAAGGTAATGGTTAATTCCTCAATCTCGTTATTATCCGAGATTGTTTATGTGTTAGTATTTTCTGGGACATATTTATCATCTATGCCAATGTTTCATAAAATAAATTTCAAAATTATTATTTAAAGGTACTCTTTAACTAAAACATCATTTTAAATGTTTTAAATATTTATTCTAAAAAAACTTTTTCATTAATGTCCATGTTTTCAAAATGGTTTTAAGGATTTATTTATATAGACATGAATGTTTTAAATTGTTAATTCCTTTAAAAAGTTTCAAAGTGGTATGGGACACTTTGATTCAAAAATATCTTTTAAATATCATCCTTTATAAATGTGTGACTTTTAAATGATTTCTCAAAAAAGGTATATTTCTCTCAAAAGGTTTTACTGGTCATTTTCAACTATTTCATCATCCTTTTTGGATATTATTCTCAATTGAAGTCGATTTATGATAAATACAATCTTCAACATTGTATTGAATGAGTTATGATATGTTTGACTATGAATGTGTAATTTTTATACCATTCATGGTTTATGGTTGAAGTATTTACATTTAGTATGCTAGTTTTAATAAAAATGTTTTTGTTCTATTTCAATATTTTCATATGAAGAATGCAGTGGACTTAGTATGTGATGAGTGGGGCCCAATATATCTCCTCGATGAATCAGTAGGTCTCATGGGACAAACTAGTGTCTTGACATTGGGCCTTGGCAAAAATTCTATTTTTAGTCTTAGCACGATGCCTTGAATATGTGGTAATGATGTCTGGCATTAGATATTCCGTCATTATGAAATTAATTATTACATGTGATTATTCGACTAGTAGAACATCCATGTTCATATTTATATGGTAATGTTTGATTTATTTTCTCCATATTATGTTCAAGATTGTGTTTAAAAGGCTTTTGTTTTTGTTACACATCATTCCATAAAATTTTATAGCTTCTGCTAAATTATTTACCCTTACTGAGCATCTTAGCTCACCCCTTTCTTATGTTTTGTTTTCCAAAGATTCCAAGAAGTGTATTATGTTTGATATGCAGGGTTAAGCTATGGGAATAATGGAATTATCTGCAGATTATTCTTTTTTTGTTTTATGTTTGAATGTGTAATGTAATGTTCATTTATGTAATCTATTTTCCAAGACTATGAAACTAATCGGTCTTTCGGGACTTGATTCCTTATATTCATGCTAATGTATTAAAATAATGCACCAGATCCAGGCATCTGGGGTTGGGGCATTATAGTTGGTATCTAAGGAAGTTTAGTACAAACCATGGAAATTAGATTTAGATAAACTCTAATTAGATAATATTACCCTAATATAAACATTAAGGATTAGTATAGAAGGAATTCCTAGAATTTTGGTAATGTTGAGATTTTGTGAATTTTCTAAGAAATGCATCCCTATCTGGATACGAGCAGGTAGAGAAAGCTCTGGAACATATGTACCCAGGAGTAAAAACTCTAACAAGGTGTTTCGGGCTTGACCCGGGGTATCCTAGTACACGACAATGGGTCTTGCGGCACTCTTGGTTAAAACACTCCTGAGGGATATGCTTAGGATAATTCACATTTTCTTTACAAACCATTAAGAATGATTTTTGTGTAAATACTTCCTTAAAGAAAACATTTTTATGATTATAAATAATAATAATAAACATTTCAATTTACGTTAGGTATTTTACGAGTTTGGAATTATGCATTTCAATTTATAAACTAACCTAGTGTAATCCATTATTTAGAAATGGTTCCCAGTAGAAGTAATGCGAACATTAGTAATAAGCATGATCAAAAGAGTAAGAAGGATCATAACTTTCATGATATTAAGACATCATAGAATGGAAATTGTCTCAAACTTATCTGCATCATATTAAGAAATAGTATCATGTGTTAATAAGATAAGTAAAGAATTATCTGAGTCCTATGGCTTTGAAGGGAAGCTAGAGAAGAAAAGGATGGTAGAGAGAAAGATGGACAAAGGGAAGAGGGGAAATAAAGATTTTCCCATATGTGATAACTATGGAAAGAATCACCTTGGTAAATGATTGGAGGGAATGGGAGTATTTTATAAGTTTGGAGAAAAAGGACACCATGTACGTGATTGCGAGGGTAAGAAAAATGTTTCAAATATACAATGCTCCATCTGCAAGGAGTTGGTACACTACGCGAATCAATGACCAAATCATCAGAGTTTTCCCCAAATGATGATATTGGATAAGAATCATGTTATGATACTACAATAGATAAAGAGGAATTACTAGTGTTCTTATATTGTTATTAAAGAATTATTTCATTTGAGTGTTGTATCAATGATGTACCTGTTATATGAATTATGGAAATAAATAAGGATTGTACTGCAGTACTATTTCATTAAGTATTTGAGATTATATGGATCTAAGAAAAGTGACTCAATAGAAAGTTAATTTTTTTTTAAAATACATGGTTGAAGGAAATATAAACCTTCATACTATTTGGATACTGAGGAAGTGATTTTGGAATAATATGTGATTGATTTGGATAAATTATATTCAATATTCTTGACTACTTTGAAACAAATTAATTGTTTGTTTATTCCATTATTGTTGAAGTTTAAATAATTTTTGGATATAAAGAGTATATACAGTATTCTATAAGGAATAAGGGAGAATTAATGTAATAAATAAGGTTTTATGATAATTTAGGGTTTTACTGTGTTTTAAAAGAATATATGAGGAAGGTGTTCACATGTTATTATGTGGAAAAAAATATCTTCATTGTGTTCACCTTCCTTATAAATTTTGGTCTGTGAGTTTGGAAAGAATAATTTTGCATAAGTCTAAATGTTGGAATGGATTAAGTTTGACATTGGATACTATTTTAAGGTTAAATAATTTCTTAATATTATTTTTGTATTGTTATAAAAAGTACAACACGAAGGTCGGGAGACAAGCTATCATGTTCAACAAGGCAGCAAGACTTAACATGCAACCGAAGGGAAACAAGGGTGAATCACCTACCACTGGCCTACATGATGTCCTAGATTGTATAATGTAGTTATTAAAAGGTCTGATAGATGAATTAAAAATTCATATTTTTTGGAACCCTATACGATTAGGATAAATAGAATATTTTTGAATTCTCTTATCTTTTGGAGTGAAAGATGATTTTGTGGTAGGAATTATTTGAAGTGTGAAACTCAGCTTGTCATGTATATTTTTTTCCTCTTATTCTATGGATAAATTAATTCTTAAACATTAGGTCAGGGATCTTAAAACCAAAAATGTGTTATCCTAAAACCTTATGTTTTGTTGAACCCATTATATTTTAAATCATCATATATTGATGGCTTTGAGGCCCTCAATTTTAAACTTGTTTGTGATTGATGATCTCAATAACTCTCTGTAAATATTTACATTTTTCTTCAAATTACGTGTCTCTAATTTCCACCAATGTTCTCCTAATAGAGATCATAATTTGGTGGTGACTTTTTCATTTCCCTTTCCCTCTTATTAAGAATAAATATTATAAACCAACTTCTGATGTGGGTTTTCCACAAAGGTATTTTTCTATTTTTAAATTTTTATTTTCAAAGAACAATTTCAAATTGAGAGGAAATAATTTATTGAAGGAGGGTATAATGTAACAACCCAAGATTTTGTAGTATGTTAACACTTCAAATTAATTCAATAACTTGCGCTACATGCAACACCGACTTCGAGTGCACCACGACTTACCAAACTAGCCGTTCAAAAAGAGATTATGAATCATATTAATAAATAAATTTTATATATATCCTATATAATTTTAACTTGCTACTTTTTTGTTTCATATACATAATATAAGAAAAAAGTTCAATTTTCAAATAAAAGAAGTATTTTTCAGAAAATGCAATTTTACCACCTTTAATAGAGAACCATTTTTAAATCCAATATTTGACACTTTATATATTTAATTTTAAAAAATAAACTTCTTCTTTAGAATTGGGACATAAAAATTTAGTTTTGATAAATATTTTTTGTTTTTCTGATAACTTTCATATTTTGGTGAAAAGTAAAAAATACTAAATTTTAATTGAAAACAACTTATTTAATCAAAACAATTTATAGTGTTATATTATAAATTTGAGTTATTTTAAAGTATAATTAGATTATATTTTTATCATTTAATATAATATAGTTTTTTGGAAGTAATTTTACGTTTACATAGTACATAAACATATTTCAATCTTTTGATAGTTTTTACTTCTTAAAAACCCACTTTTTGGTTTTGAAAACATGAATTAATTTTAGATTAATTTCCGAAACTTCTGAGTTTTGAATTTGGAAAAATTGATTTCATATTTGGAATCAAGAGGTAGAAATTGTGTAAATAGGTGACATTTATTTTAATACATTATGAATAATTACATCAGTAAATATTTTATTTATCATGGTTAAAAGGTAAGTCCGGTAAATAGGGGTTAAAATAATATTATAAAAATATTAAATTATCCTAACACGTTTCGTAACCTTATTGGATGATACCTGTCTGACCATGGACATCCTTGGGTCGATTTTGGGACCCCATGGAGCCACTTGGGAGTGATAATGACATTTTATATTAAATAATCTAAAGTAAAGACAAAAATAACAAAAGCATGTATCTTTTAGTAGAACAATTTTTATATGAGGTTATATAATTTATCTATTAAACTATAAATTGTCATTAAAAGTATAAAAATATTTCCTACATCATGATATCTTATTTATAATTTTTATACATAAAATATATATATTTATATATGACACAATAATGATGGAGTATTTTCTTTATTAATGAAAGAATCAAATAAATGATATTATAAATATTAAAATAAATATAATTTGAAACTTTTGATGAGATGAATTAATTTTATAGGTGAATTTGACATGTTAAGGTTTATTCGATGTATTTTTTAGAAGTAATCAAGTAGTTATGACTTTCACAAAAATCAAATACTAAATAATGTAAAAATTGACAAAAATGAGATTTTAAAAAAAATACTGTATTATTAAATGATATAATAGTCCAAAAATCTAAGATTAATCCAAAAGACTTATATAATAATAGATATGTCATTAATGAACCACTTGGGGATCTCTTGTCATTTTATAGTATGTTTATTAAACATTTATTATAATAATACAAGAATACTTGGTAAAAATTAAATTGTTCAACTAAGAGTTAAATCTAAAAGATAAGGTCAATATGGTGACCAAAACGTGTCTAAAACCTATTGTTTGAGCTTGTTTTAGACCCATGACCAACCTATATTTTAAATAAATCATTTTTATCCATTTTAAACCTAATATTATTGTATAATAAAATAATATTTCAAGCTTTTCCTAAAATGACCCCACCTTTCTTATAAAAGGGTACTTCCACAACTCTCAAAATCACACATCCCAAGCCATTTGGCTCGCCCAAACCCTACCCAAATATCCTCCCAACTTCCCTAAATTAAACCTCTATGACTTTATTTGATCATAAAGCAACCTAAGGATCCCTTTTGTTCAAATTAAAAGGAAACACCCAAAGAAGAGGTAATTATTTTATCACCTCTTTCAAAGTTCTTTTCTTCTTCCACTTTCTCTTTCTTTGTTATTTACATACCAAAATAATAAAACTAGTACCTTATACAAACCCTGATTTTTTTATAAATATGGTACAACCATTATCATTATTCTATCCATCCTATGCATGATAATTTCACCATGCATGTGTACGTACGGCTTACCTTCTCCACGTCGTAGTGTAATTTTTTATTCAACGATATGTTATTTGGATTGATATAATGATGATTAATATGTATATAAATAATTAAAATAACATTATAATGTTTATTTATAAATAATATACCATACAATTTTACACCTTTTAATCATTAATGAAATGATGTCGTCGCTCGTGTGTACGTACGGCTTACCGTCTCCACAACGTGATGAGATTCTTTTCCACATTCACCATTGAACGATGATTATAAAAATATATATTATTATTAAGTATGTAATATATGACATAATAATTCTACTGGAAATATATAAATATATATTTATGTATATGTATATGTATTTATCTCATTCACTTACTTTTGTTCAATACGATATGAAAATGAAAACATTATTTATGAGTACGTACGGCCTACCGTCTCCATAAACGGTGTTTTCCATTTCATATATCTATATATTATACATATATATATTCTTAATATATATGATATATATTTTTTTTTATATTTGAAGTATGTAAATCATGATCTAAGTTATACGATCAAGAATAATAAATTAAAACATATACGATAAAGAAAGCGATTATTACCTGAAATGTTACTTTAAAATGAAAATTATTATTAAATGGGTAGTATAATGTAATAAAAGAATCATATATGATATCATAAATATTAATATGGTTATGGTATAATTTAATAATGTACTATGGTCATTATACAGAAGGTTGAACAAACCCTCAAATAAATGAAAGTACAAGGTAAGGGTTAATTCTTCAATCACATTATTATCTAAGATAGTTTATGTGTAAGTATTTCTTGGGAAATATTTATTATCCATGTCCATGTTTCATAAAAGACATTTCAAAATGATTCTTTTAAGGTACTTTTTAAATAAAAAATCTTTTTAAATGTTTTAAATATTTATTCTTATAAATATTTCTCATTAATGTCCATGTTTTCAAAATGGTTTTAAGGATTTATTTATATAGGCCTGAATGTTTTAAAATGTTAATTCCATTAAAAAGTATCATAGTGGTATAGGAAAATTTGATTGAAAAATATATTTTAAATTTCATCCTTTATAAGTGTGTTACTTGTAAATGATTTCACAAAAAGGTATATTTCTCTCAAAAAGTTTTACTGGTCATTTTCAACTATGTCATCGTCCTTTTTGGATATTATTCTTGATTAAAGTTGATTAATTATAAATAAAATATTCAACATTGTATTGAATGAGTTATGATATATTTGACTATGAATGTGTTATTTTTATACCTTTCATGGTTTATGGTTGAAGTACTGACATTTCGTATGCTAGTTTTAATAAGAATGTTTATGTTATGTTTCAACATTTTCGTATGAGGAATGCAGTGGACTTAGTATGTGACAAGTTTCGCCCACTATAGCCCCTCGATGCATTGGTAGGTATCATGAGACAAACTAGTGTCTTGGCACAAGGCCTTGAAAAAAAGTTTATTTTTAGTCTTGGCACACGACCTTGACTATGTGGTAATGATATATGGTGTTAGGCATTCCCTCATTATGAAATTAATTATTACATGTGATTATTATACTAGTATAATATCAATGTCAATGTTTATATGGTAATTTTTTATTTATTTTCTCCATATTTTGTTCAATATTATATTTAAAAGGATTTTTTTTATTACACATCATGCCTTAAAAGTTTATAGCTTCCGCTAAATTATTTACCCTTACTGAGCATCTAAGCTCGCCCCTTTCTTATGTTTTGTTCTCCCAGGATTCCAAGAAGTGTATTATGTTTCATATGAAGGGTTAAGCTAGGGTAATAATGTATTTATCAACGGATTATTTATGTTTTGTTTTATGTTTGAATGTATAATGTAAAATTGATGTATGTAATATATTTTTCACTACTACTAAACTGATCGGTCCTTCGGGACTTGATTCCTTGTAATCATGCCAATGTATTAAAATAATGCACCTACTCTGGGCTTCTCAGTTCAGGGTGTTATTGTTGGTATCATAGGAAGTTTATTACAATCCTTGAAACTAGATTTGGATAAACTCCGATTAGATAACATTACCCTAAGATGGACACTGAGGATTAGTATAGAAGGACTTCCTATAATTTTGGTAATGTATAGATTTTGTGAATTTTCCAAGAAATACATCCCTATCTGGATACGAGCAGGTAGAGGTGGATCTAGAATAGATATACCTAGGCATGAAAACTCTGACAAGGAGTTTTGGGCTTGACTTGAGGTATCCTGGTACACGATAATGGGCCTTGATTCACTCTTGTTTACGATACACCCAGGGGATATGCTTAGGATAATTCACATTTTCTTTACAAACCATTATGAATAATTTATGAGTAAATAATTTCTCAATGAATTTTTTTTATAATTATAGATTATATGCATAAATATTTCAATTTACATTAGATATTTTAAAAGATTGAAATTATGCACTGTGACTCATAAACTAACCTAGTGTATGTCGTTGTTTCGAAATGGTGCCCAGTAGAAGGAATGTGAACATCAGTAATACGCATGATCCAAAGAGTAATAAGGATCATAATTTTCTTGATATTAAACCAAAATTTAGAAGGGAAATAGTCTCCCATATATCTGCATCATATAAATAAATAGTATCAAGTGTTAATAAGATAAGTAATGAATTATCTGAGCCATATATCTTTAAAGGGAATCTTGAGAAGAAAATGATGGTAGAGAGAAATATGGATAAAGGAAAGAGGGGAAAGAAGGAATTTCTTATATGTGATAACTATGGAAAGAATAACCTTGTTAAATGCTTGAAGGGAATTGGAGTTTGATATAATTGGGGAGAAAAAGGACACCAAGTATGTGATTTCAAGGGTAATAAAAAGGTTTCAAATGTACAATGCTTCGTCTGCAAGTAGTTGGGACACTACGCGAATCAGTGTCCAAATCATTAGACTATGCCCCAAATGATGCTATTGGATAATAATCAAGTTATGATACTACCACAGATGAAGAGTAATGACTAGTGTTCTTATGTTGTTATTAAAAGAATTATTTCATTTGAGTGTTGTATCAATGATGTACTGGTTATATGAATTATGGAAATAAATAAGGATTGTACTGCAGTACTATTTCATTGAGGATTTGAGATTATATGGTTCTAAGAAAAGTGACTCAACAAAAAGTTAAACTTTTTGGAAAATTCATGGTTAAAGTAAAGATAAACCTTAATATGGTTCTGATACTGAGGTAGTGATTTTTGAATATTATATGATTGATTTTGATAAATTATATTTGATATTCTTTACTACATTGAAACTAATTAATTGTTTGTTTTTTCCATTATTGTTGGAGTTTACAACATTTTTTGATATAAGGAGTATATCTAGAATTCTATAATGAATAAGGGATAATGAATGTAATCAATAAAGTATTATGATAATTCAGGTAGTTACCATGTTTTTAAAGAATACATGATGAAGGTATTCACATGTTATTACGTGGTAAGAAAACATCTTCATTGTGTTTACCTTCCTTATAAATTTTGGACTGTGAGTTTGGACAGAAGTATTTTGGATAATTCTAAAGTTTGGAATTGATTAAGTTTGAAATTGGATACTATTTTTAAGGTTAAAATATTTATTAAGATTATTTTTGGATTGTTATAAAAAGGACAATCTGGAGGTCGGGCGACAACCCATCACGTCTGGAAAGGCTGCACGACTTAAACTCGCAACCGAAGGCCGACAAGGGTGCATCACCTACCACTGGCCTACATGATGTCCTGGATTGTATAATTTAGTTTTTTAAAAGGTCTAATATCTAAATTATAAATTCATTTTTTTGGAACCCTATACGATTAATATAAATATAATATTTTTGAATTCTATTATCTTTTGGAGTGAAAGATGGGTTTGTGGCGGGAATTAGTTGAAGGATGAAACTATACCTGTAAAGTATATTTTCTTCCTCTTATTCTATGAATAAATTAATTCTTAAACTTTAGGGAAGGGATCTTAAAACCCAAATTTTTTTATCCCAATACCTTATGTTTTGTTGAACTGATGACATTTTAAATCATCATAGATTGATGGCTCTGATCCCTCAATTTTACACTTGTTTGTGATTTATGACCTCAATAACTCCCTATGAATATTTACTTTTCCCTCCAATTATGTGTCTCTAATTACCACCAAAGTTATCCTAATAGAGATCATAATTTAGTGGTTACTTTTTCATTTCCCTTTCCCTCTTATTAAGACTAAATTTTATTAACTCAATTTCTGATGTGGGTTTTCCACAAAGGTATTTTTCTATTTTTAACATATTATTTTAGACAAAAATTTCAAATATCTAGAACAAAATTTATTGAAAGAGTTGAGAATGTAACACCCCAATATTTCATAGTATGTTATCTCTTCAAAGTAATTCAATAACTTTCACTACAGGCAACACCGAATTCGAGCGCACCATGACTTACCAAACTAGCCGTTCAAAAAGTGGTTATGAAGAGTATTAAAAAACTTTTGGATTTTATATATATCCAATATAATTTTAACATTCATATTTTTTGTTTCTTAGACATAATATAAGATCAAATTCAATTTTCAAATAAAAGAAGTTTTTTTTCTTCAGAAAATGCAATTTTGCCACCTTTTAATGGATAACCCTTTTAAATCCAATATTTGACACTTTTATATTTTAAATTTGAAAAAATAAAATTCTTATTTATAATAGGGACATGAAAATTGAGTTTTGATAAAAAAAAATTGTTTTTCTGAAAACATTCATTTTTTGATGAATAGTGAAAAATACCAAATTTTAATTGAAAAAAACTTATTTAATCAAAATAATTTAAAATGTTAAATTATAAATTTGAGTTTTTTTAAAGTATCATTAGATTATATTTTTTTCATTTAATATAATTTAGGTCACTAGAAATAATTTTTCAATTAAATAGTACATAAACATATGTCAATCTTTTGATAGTTTTTACTTCTTAAAAACCTGCTTTTTGGTTTCGACAACGAGAATTAGTTTTAAATTAATTTCTGAAACTTCTATGTTTTGAATTTGGAAAAATGGATTTCATATTTGGAATCAGGAGGTCCAAATTGTGTAAATAGGTAACTTTTATTTTAAGACATTATTAATAATTACTTTGGTAAATATTTTATTTACCATGGTTAAAAGGTAAATCCAATAAATAATGGTAAAAAATAATATTAAATAATATTAAATTACCCTAACACATTTCCTAACACTATTGGATGATACATTTCCAACCATGGGAATCTTTAGGTCAATTTTGGGACCCCATAGAGTCACTTGCGAGTGATAATGACATTTTATATTAAATAATCTAAAGTAAAGACAAAATTAAAAAAACATGTATCTTTTAGTAAAAAAATTATATGGGTTTATATAATTGATATATTCAACTATAAATAGTCATTAGAAATCTAAAAATATTTCCAAAATCATGATATTTTGTTTATAATTTTTAGACATAAAATAAATATATTTATATATGACATAATAATGATGCAGTATTTTCCTTATCAATGAAAGAATCAAATAAATGATATTATAAATATTAAAATAAATATAATTTGAACGTTTTGATTCTATAAACGAATTTTATAGGTTAATATGACATTTTATAACTGATTTAATTTATTTTTTTCTAACTAATCATGTTTTTATGACTTTCATAAAAACGAAATACTAAATAATGTCAAAATTGACATAAATGAGTTTTTAAAACAAATACTATATTATTAAATGCTATAATAGTTCTAAAAATCTAAGGATCAGTCAAAAGACTTATATAATAATATATATTTCATTAATGAACCACTTGGGGTTCCCTTGGAATTTTATAGTAAGTTTATTAACCATTTATTATAATAATACAAGAATAGTTGGTAAAAAATAAACTATTAAACGAAGAGTTAAATCTAGAAGATAAGGTTAATATGGTGACCTAAACCTATTGTTTGAGAGGTTTTCAAACCATACATACCCTATCTTAGAAATAAATTATTTTTTATCCATTATAAATCGAATATGATTGTATAATAAAATAATATTTCAAGATTTCCCTAAAATGACAATCACCTCTCTTATAAAAGAGTACTTCCCCTTCTTTCAAAATCACATCTCCAAAGCGATTTGGATTGCCCAACCCCTGCCAAAATATACTCCCAACTTTCCTAACTTCATACTACAGTCATTAACTTTATCATAAATTCAAACTAAGGAGACCTTTTGTTCAAATCAAAGGGAAACACCCAAAGAAGAGGTAAATATTATATCACCTCTTTCAAAGTTCTTTTCTTCTTCCACTTTCTCTTTCATTTTTATTGGAATACCAAAATAATAACTCCATTAAATTATACATACTTTGAAGTTATTATAAATATGGTACAAACATACTGATTATTCTATCTATTCTAAGAATGATAATGTCATCATGCGTTCTTACGTACAGCTTACCTTCTCCGTGTCATGGTGTAATTTTTTATTCAAAACTATGTTATTTAGATAGATATAATGATGAGTAATATGTATAAAAATAATTATAATAATATGATAATGTTTATTTAAAATTAATATACCATCCAATTCCACACCTTTTAATCACTAAAGAAATGATATTGCCGCTCGTGTGTACAAACGGCTTACCGTCTCCACGACGTGATGAGATTCATTTGCACGTTCACCATTCAATGATGATTATAAAAATCTATATTATTAATAAGTTTGTAATATATGAAATAATAATGCTATTGGAAATATGTGTGTGTGTGTTTTTATGTGTGTGTATATATGTATATGTATTTATCGCATTCACTTACTTCCGTTCAATACGATATGAAAACGGAAACAACATTTATGCATACGTACGACCTACCGCCTCCATAAACAGTGTTTTCCATTTCAAATATCTATATATTATACATATTTTAATTCTAAATATATATTATATATAAATCATTTTTTATATTTTGTAAGTATGTAAATCATGATCTAAGTGATACGATAAATAATAACAAGTTAAAAAACGTACAATAAAGAAATCGATTATTACCTGAAATGTTACTTTAACATGGAAATTATTATTAAATGAGTAGTATAAAGTAATAAATGAATCATATATGATATAAGAAATATTAATATGGTTCTGTTATAATTTAATAACATACTATGGTCATTATACAGGAGGTCAAATGTACCGTCGACTAATAGAATGTACAAGGTAAGGGTTAATTCCTGTATCTCATTATTATCTGAGATTGTTTATGTGTCAGTATTTTTTGGGACATATTTATCATCCATGTTCATGTTTCATAAAATAAATTTCAAAATGATTCTTTTAAGGTACTCATTAACTAAAACATCATTTTAAATGTTTTAAATTTTAATCTTATAAATTATTCTCGTTAATATCCATGTTTTCAAATTGGTTTTAAGGATTTATTTATATGGACATGAATGTTTTAAAATGTTAAATCCATTAAAAAGTTTCAAAGTGGTATAGGAAACTTTTATTCAAAAATATATTTTAAATTTCATCCTTTATAAATGAGTGACTTTTAAATGATTTCACAAAAAGAGATATTTCTCTCAAAAAGTTTTTTAGATCATTTTAAACTATTTCATCAAAATTTTTGGATATTATTCATAATTGAAGTTTATTTATTATAAATAAACTCTTAAAAATTTTATTTAATGAGTTATGATATATTTGATTGTGAATGTGCTATTTTTATACCATTCATGGTTTATGGTTAAAGTATTGACATTTCATATGCTATTTTTAATACAAATGTTTAGGTTATGTTTTAAACTTTTCATATGAGGAATGAAGTGGACTTAGTATATGAATTGTGGGAAATGTTATAGCCCCTCAAGGCATCAGTAGGTCTCATGAGACAAACTAGTGTCTTGTCATAAGGCCTTGACAAAAATTTTATTTATAGTCTTGGTACAAGGACTTGACTATGTGGTAATGATGTCCGGTGTTAGGAATTCCCTCATTATGAAATTAATTATTAAATATGATTTTTCTACTAGTAGAATATCCATGTGCATATTTATATGGTAATATTTTATTTATTTTCTCCATATTATGTTCAAGATTATGTTTAAAAGGCTTTTTTTTATTACACATCATGCCTTAAAAGTTTATAGCTTCCGCTAAATTATATACCCTTAGTCAGCATATAAGATCACCCATTTCTTATGTTTTGTTTTCCTATGATTCCAAGAAGAGTATTATGTTCTATATGTAGGGTCAAGCTTGGGGAATAATGAAATTCTCAATAGATTATTTATGTTGTGTTTTATGTTTCAATGTGTAATGTAACATTCATGTATGTTATCTATTTTCCAAGACTACAAAATGGATCGGTCTATCAGGACTTGATTCCTTGTAATCATGACAATGTGTTAAAATAATGCATTGTATCTGGGATTCTCGGGTCAGGGTGTTATAGTTGGTATCAGAGGATATTTAGTAAAAACCTTGGAAACTATATTTAGATAAAATCTTATTACAGAACATTACCCTAAGCTAGAGATTGAGTATTAGTATAGAAGGACTTCCTTTAATTTTGGTAATATAGAGATTTAATGAATTTTCTAAGAAATACATCCATGTCTGCATACGATCATGTAGAGGCAGCTCTGGAATGGATGTACCTAGAATTGAAAACTCTGACAAGGAGTTTTGGGCTTGACTTGGGGTATCCTGATACAAAATAACAGGTCTTGCTACACTCTTGGTTAAGACACTCTTGAGGGATATGCTTAGGATAATTAAAATCTTCCTTACAAACCATTAAGAAGGATTTATGAGTAAATACTTCCTCAAAGAAAACATTTTTATGATTATGGATTATATTCATAAACATTCCAATTTACGTTAGGTATTTAACAAGTTTGGAATTATGCGTTGTGAAACAATAACTAACCAAGTGTATTCCATTATTTAGAAATGGTACCCAGTAGATGGAATGCGAACTTCAGTTGTACGCATGATCCAAAGATTAACAAGGATCATAACTTTCATGATATTAAGCCAACATTTAGAAGGTAAATAGTTTCCCATGTATCCACATCATATGAATAAATAGTATCATGTGTTAATAAGATAAGTAAAGAATTATCTGAGTCCTATGGCTTTGAAGGGAAGCTAGAGAAGAAAATTATGGTAGAGAGAAAGATGGATAAAGAGAAGAGGGGAAAGAAGGATTTTCCCATATTTGATAACTATGGAAAGAATCACCTTGGTAAATGCTTGAAGGGAATGGAATCTGTTATAAGTTTGGAGAAAAAGGACACATATTATATGATTGAAAGGGTAAGAAAAAGGTTTTAAATGTACAATGTTTCATCTACAAGGAGTTGGGACACTACGCGAATCAATTTCCAAATCATCAGAGTGTGCCCCAAATGATGTTATTGGATAATAATCAAGTTATGATACTACTACAGATGAATAGTAATGACTATTTTTCTTATGTTGTTAATAAAGAATTATTTCATTTGAGTGTTTTATCAATGATGTACTGGTTATATGAATTATGGAAATAAATAAGGATTGTACTGCAGTATTATTTCACTGAGGATTTGAGATTATATTGTTCTATGAAAAGTGACTCAATAGCAAGTTAAACTTTTTGGAAAATACATGGTTAAAGGAAAGAAAAACCGTAATATCGTCCTGAAATTGAGGTCGTGATTTTTGGAATGTGATATGATTGATTTAGATAAATTATATTCGATATTCTTGACTACATTGAAACTGATTAATTTTTTTATTCAATTATTGTTGGAGTTTACATCATTTTTGGATATAAAGAGTATATCAAGTATTCTATAATGAATAAGGGATCATGAATGTAATCAATAAAGTATTATGATAATTAAGGTAGTTACTATGTTTTAAAAGAATACATGATGACGGTATTCACATGTCATTATGTGGAAAAAACATCTTCATTGGGATTAGCTTCCTTATAAATTTTGGACTGTGAGTTTGGACAGAAGTATTTCAGATAAGTATAAAGTTTGGAATGGATTAAGTTTGACATTGGATAATATTTTTAAGGTTAAAATATTTTTAATATTGTTTTTGTATTGTTATAAAAAGGACAACCCGGAGGTCAGGCGACAACCCGTCACGTCTAGAAAGGCCGCAAGACTTGAACTCGCAACCAAAGACCGACAAGGGTGCATCACCTACCACTGGCTTACATGATGTCCTAGATTGTATAATGTAGTTTTTTATATGTTCTGATATCTGAATTATAAATTCATTTTTTTGAACCCTATACGATTAGAATAAATAGAATATTTTCGAATTCTATTATCTTTTGGAGTGAAAGATGGGTTTGTGGGGGGAATTAGTTGAAGGATGAAACTATACAAGTCAAGTATATTTTTTTCCTCTAATTTTATAAATAAATTAATTCTTAAACATTATGGAAGGGATATTAAAACTCAAAATGTGTTATCCTAATACATTATGTTTTGTTGAACCGATGATATTTTAAATCTTCATAGATTGATGGCTTTGAGGCCCTCAATTTTACACTTGTTTGTGATTGATGACCTCAATCACTCCCTATAGATATTTAATTTTTCCCTCCAATTATGTGTCTCTAATTACCACCAATGTTCTCTTAATAGAGATCATAATTTGGTGGTGAATTTTTCATTTCCCTTTCCCTCTTATTAAGACTAAATTTTATTAACCTAATTTTCGATGTGGGTTTTCCACAAAAGTTTTTTTTCTATTCTTAACATTTTATTTTCAAAAAATAATTTTAAATTGTGAGGATGCAATTTATTGAAGGAGGGGAAATTTTAACACCCTAATATTTCATAGTATGTTATCTCTTCAAAGTAATTCAATAACTTTCACTACACGCAACACCAACTTCGAGCGCACCGCGACTTACCAGACTAGCTGTTCAAAAAGTGTTTATGAATTGTATTAACAAAATTTTGAATTTTATATATATCCTATATAATTTTAACATTCAAATTTTTTGTTTCTTAGACATAATATAAGGAAAAATTCCATTTTCAAATAAAAGAAGTATTTTTTATAAAATGAAATTTTTCCACCTTTTAATGGAGAACCCTTTTTAATTCCATTATTTTACACTTTTATATTTTCAATTTGACAAAATAATCTTATTATTTAGAATAGGGACATAAAAATTTAGTATTGATAAATCTTTGGTGTTTTTCTGATAACTTTCATTTTTTGATTAATAGTAAAAAATACTAAATTTTAATTGAAAACAACTTATTTAATCAAAATAATTTATAGTGTTAAATTATAAATTTGAGTTGTTTTAAAGTATCATTAGATTATATTTTTATCATTTAATATAATTTAGGTCACTAGAATTAATTTTACATTTAAATATTACACAAACATATGTCAATATTCTGATAGTTTTAACTTCTTAAAAATCCGCTTTTTGGTTTTGACAATCTGAATTAATTTTAAATTAATTTCTACAAATTATGTGTTTTGAATTTGGAAAAATGGATTTCATATTTGGAATCAAGAGGTCCAAATTGTGTAAATAGGTAACTTTTATTTTAAGACATTATGAATAATTACTTCGGTAAATATTTTATTTACCAGTGTTAAAATATAAATCCGGTAAATAAGGGTAAAAAATAATATTATAATAATATTAATTTACCCTAACATGTTTCATAACTCTATTGAAATAAATGAGTTTGTAAAACAAATACTATATTTTTAAATGATATAATAGTCCTAAAAATCTAAGGTTCACCCAAAAGACTTATATAATAATAGATACGTCATTAATTAACCACTTGGGGTTCTCTTGGCATTTTATAGTAAATTTATTAACCATTTATTATAATAATACAAGAATACATGGTAAAAATTAAACTATTAAACTAAGAGTTAAATCTAAAAGATAAGGTTAATATGGTGACATAAACCAATCTAAAACCTATTGGCTAAGAGGTTTGCGACCCATCCCTACCCTATCCTAGAAATAAATTATTTTTGATCCATTATAAACTGAATATGATTGTATTATAAAATAATATTTCAAGCTTTCCCTAAAATGACCATCACCTCTCTTATAAAAGGGTACTTCCCCTTCTCTGAAAACCACATCTCCAAAGCCATTTGGCTTGCCCAAACCCTACCCAAATATCCTCCAAACTTCCTTCACTTAAGCCTAGAGTCCTTCCCTTGAGCAGAAATCCAACCTAAAGAGCCCTTTTGTTCAAATCAAAAGGAAACGCCCAAAGAATAGGAAATGATTTTATCACCTCTTTCAATGTTCTTTTCTTCTTCCACTTTCTCTTTCTTTGTTATTTAAATACCAAAATAATAACTACATTAAATTATACATACTGTGAAGTTATTATAAATATTGTAAAACCATACTCATTTTTATATCTATCATAATAATGATAATGTCACCATGCATGCTTATGTACGACTTACCGTCTCCATGTCGTGGTGTAATTTTTTATTCAACACTATGTTATTTGGATAGATATAATGATGAGTAATATGTATAAAAATAATTAAAATAACATGATAATGTTTATGTATAATTAATATACCATCCAATTCTACACCTTTTAATCACTAAAGAAATGATATCGTCGCTCGTGTGTACGAACGACTTACCGTCTCCATGACGTGATAAGATTCTTTCCATTTTCACCATTCAACGATGATTATAAAAATATTTATTATTAATAAGTATGTAATATATGAAATAATAATGCTACTGTAAATATATATATGTGTGTGTGTTTTTATGTGCGTGTTTATATATATATATATATATGTATTTATCTCATTCACTTACTTCCGTTCAATACGATATGAAAACAGAAACATCATTTATGCGTAACTACGGCCTACCATTTCCATAAATGGTGCTTTCCATTTCATATATCTATATATTATACATATTTATATTCTGAATATATATTATATATAAATCAATTTTTATATTTTGGAAGTATGTAAATCATTATCTAAGTGATACGATCTAGAATAACAAGTTAAAACACGTACAATAAAGAAAGTGATTATTACCTGAAATGTTACTTTAACATGGAAATTATTATTAAATGGGTAGTATAAAGTAATAAACGAATCATATATGATATCATAAATATTAATATGGTTCTGGTATAATTTAATAACATACTATGGTCATTATACAGGAGGTTGAACGTACCCTCGACTAAAGGAAATTACAAGGTAAGGGTTAATTCCTCTATCTCATTATTATCTGAGATTGTTTATGAGTCAGTATTTTTTTGGACATATTTATAATCCATGTTATTGTTTCAAAAAATAAATTTCAAAATTATTCTTTTAAGGTACTATTTAACTAAAACATCATTTTAACTGTTTTAAATATTTATTCTTATAAATCATTCTAATTAATATCCATGTTTTCAAATTGGGTTTAAGGATTTATTTATATAGACATGAATGTTTAAAAATGTTAATTCCATTAAAAAGTTTTAAAGTGGTATGGGGAACTTTGATTTAAAAATATCTTTTAAATTTCATCCTTTATAAATGAGTGAATTCTAAATGACTTCACAGAAATGGATATTTCCCTCAAAATTTTTTACTAATCATTTTCAACTATGTCATCAACATTTTCGGATATTATTCTTGATTGAAGTTGATTTATTATAAATACAATCTTGAACATTTTATTTAATGAGTTATGATATGTTTGACTGTTAATATGCTATTTTCATACCATTCATGATTTATCGTTCAAGTATTGACATTTCGTATGCTGGTTTTAATACAAATTTTTAGGTTATGTTTCAGAATTTTCATATTAGGAATGCAGTGGACTTAGTATGTGAAGGGTGGGGCCCGCTATAGCCCCTCAATGCATCGAGAGGTCTCACGAGACAAGCTACTGTCTTGGAACAAGGCCTTGACAAAAAAATTATTTTTAGTCTTGGCACGAGGCCATGACTATGTGGTAATAATGTCTGGCATTAAGAATTCCCTCCTTATGAAATTAATTATTACATATGATTATTCTACTAGTAGAATATCCTTGTTCATGTTTATATGGTAATATTTGATTTATTTTCTCCATATTATTTTCATGATTATGTTTAAAAGGCTGTTGTTTTTATTACACATCATGCCTTAAAAGTTTATAGCTTCTTCTAAATTATTTACCCTTACTAAGCATCTAAGCTCCCACCTTTCTTATGTTTTGTTTTCCTAGGATTCCAAGAAGTGTATAATTTTTGATATGCGGGGTTAATCTTGGGAAATAATGTCATTCTCAACAGATTATTTATGTTTTGTTTTATTTTTGAATGTGTAATGTAACGTTCATGTATGTAATCTATTTTCCAAGATTACTAAACTGATCGGTCTATCGGGACATGAGTCCTTGTAATCATGACAATGTGTTAAAACAATGAACTGGCTCTAGGCTTCTGGGGTCGGGGTGTTATAGTTGGTATCAGAGGAAGCTTAGTAAAAACCTTGGAAACTAGATTTAGATAAACTCTGATTAGAGAACATTACCCTAAGCTAGACATTGAGGATTAGTATAGAAGGACTTCCTAGAATTTTGGTAGTGTAGAGATTTTGTGCATTTTCCAAGCAACACATCCATGTCTGCATACAATTAGGTAGAGGCGGCTCTGGAATAGATGTACCAAGGACTGAAAACTCTGACAAAGAGTTTCAGGCTTGACTTAGGGTATCCTGGTACACGACAACAGGCCTTGATGCACTCTTGGTTACGACACTCCCAAGGGATATTCTTAGGATAATTCACATTTTATTTACAAACCATTAAGAAGGATTTATGAGTATATACTTCCTCAAAGAAAACATTTTTATGATTATAGATTATATTCATAAACCTTTCAATTTACGTTAGGTATTTTATAAGTTTGTAATTATGCATTGGAATTCAAAAACTAACCTAGTGTATGTCATTGTTTAGAAATGGTTCCATGTAGAATGAATGTGAACATCAGTAATACGCATGATCCAAAGAGTAAGAAGGATCATAACTTTCATGATATTAAGCCAACATTTAGAAGTTAAATAGTCTCTCGTGTATATGCATCATATGAAGAAATAGTATCATGTGTTAATAAGATAAGTAAAGAATTATCTGAGTCATATGAATTTGAAGGGAAGCCAGAGAAGAAAAGGATGGTAGAGAGAAATATGAATAATGGGAAGAGGGGAAAGAAGGATTTTCCCATATGTGATAAATGTGGAAAGAATCACTTTAGTAAATTCATGAAAGGAATGGGGGTTTTTTATAAGTGTGGAGAAAAAGGAAACCATGTACGTGATTGCAAGGGTAAAAAATGATTCAAATGTACAATGTTTTATCTCCAAAGAGTTGGGACATTATGCGAATCAAGGTCCAAATCATCAGAGTATGACCAAAATGATGCTATTGGATAATAATCAAGTTTCCATACTACCACAGATGAAGATGAATGACTAGTGTTCTTATTTTGTTATTAAAGAATTATTTCATTTGATTGTTGTATCAATTATGTACTGGTTATATGAATTATGGAAATAAATAAGGATTTTACTATAGTAATATTTCATTGAGTATTTGAGATAATATCGTTATAAGAAAAGTGACTCAATAGCAAGTTAAACTTTTTGGAAAATACATGGTTAAAGAAAATATAAACCATAATATTCTTCTAATACTGAGGTAGTGATTTTGGAATATGATATGATTGATTTGGATAAATTATATTCAATATTATTGACTATATTAAAACTAATTAATTGTTTTTTTATTCCATTATTGTTGGAGATTACAACATTTTTGGATATAAGGAGTATATCTAGTATTCTATAATGAATAAGGGAGCATGAATGTAATCAATAAATTATTAGGATAATTCAGGTAGTTACCATGTTTTAAAAGAATACATGATGAAGGTATTAACATGTTATTACGAGGTGGATTTTTTATTTATAGTGATGTATCAAATAAAGGACTTGGTAGTGTCCTTATACGGAATGATAGAGTTATTTCCTATGCATCAAGGTGGTTAAAAACACATGAATATAACTATCCAACTCAAGATCTTGAGTTAGAAACTGTAATCTTTTCTCTAAATATATGGAAGCACTATCTATATGGTGAAATATGTGAGATATATAAGGATTAAAAGAGTTTGAAATGTATCTTATTACAAAAATAACTCAACATGAGGAAAAGGAGATGGCTCGAGCTACTTAAATATTATGATTGTTCCATACACTACCTCTCAGGGAAGGCAAATAATATGGCATATGCATTGAGCAGGAAGGATCTTGGAGTTCTGAACAAAATGAGTATTGGAATGGATCCAATGTACATGGATCCAATGAGGATGGATATAAGAATTATCGAGGAAGGTGAAACATAATTACTTTATCAATTGGTTTTCTAACCATTTTTATTATAAAGAATTAAAATTTCTCAGTTTTATGATGAGAATCTTCAAAAGAAAATTAATGTTGTGAATGATGGGATGTTTCCAAACTTCATGTATGAGGATGGAATTCTGGAATTTGGGAGGAGGCTATGTGTTCCTTCTATACCCGAGCTAAAAAGGGAGTTATTTGATTATGGTCATAGTTATAATTTCTCTATACACCTTGGTATCACTAAGATGTATAGATATTTGAGGGAACATTTCTAGTGGGATAACATGAATAGGGAAATTGCTGATTATGTATCAAGATGTCTAGTTTTTCAGCAGGTGAATACTGAAATATAACATCCTAGAGAATTCATGCAACCTATTGCTATTCCTACATGGAAATGGGATGACATTACTATGGATTTTTTCACTAAATTACCCAAATCTCCAATAAATAGTGATCCAATATGGGTAATTGTGGATCGACATACCAAATATGTACATTTCATCGCTATAAGGGAGTATTTTACACTAGAGAACCTTGCACAACTCTATATCAATGATGTTTTAAGACTTCATGTAGAACCTATTTAAATATTGTTTGATCATGATCCGTGATTTTTATCTAAATTATTGAAAATTATTCATAAAGCTATGGATACTGAAATTCGTTTGAGTGTTGCTTCTCACCCTCAAATTGACAGGCAATCATAAAAGAATGATCCAAACTTTAGAAGACATGTTGAGATCATGCTCACTTGATCTTCAAGGTATAGAGGATTAGTATTTACCTTTGATGGATTTTTACTACTATAATAGTTTCTATTCAAATATCCAAATGGAACTATGTAACGCATTATACGGAAAGAGATGGTGTACACCAACATGTTGGGATGAATTTGGTGAAAAGAAGCTTGTGGGCCTAGATCTTGTGGGGGAAACAACAAAAATGGTAAAGATTATTCAAACTCATAATAAAGAATCTCAAATTATGCAAATTAGTTTTTCCAATAATGAAATTAAGGATTTTTAATTTCATGTGGGAGATTATGTTTTCATGAATGTATCTCCATGGAAGGCTGTTATAAGATTTCGAAAGAAAGGGAAAATGAGCCCTTGGTACATTGGTCCTTTTGAAATTCTAGAGAGAATTAGAGTTGTGGATTATCTCTTGGAAATGTCACATAGCCTCTCTAAGGTACAAAATGTGTTCCATGTCTCTTTGTTAAGGAATTATATATTAGACCCAACACATGTACTCACTTTTTAAGGTATGGAATTATAACATGACTTATCTTACTGTGAAGAGCCTATCCGAATTCTGTACACTAAAGAACAGGTGTTAAGGAATCGGATGACTCTACAGGTAAATATACTTTGGAATAATAATAAAATTGAAGGGGTTATATGGGAACCTAAGGAACTCATGATGAAGAACTACCCAAATCTTTTTATGCAGTAACAATATGGAAATTTTAAGGAAAACTTTTTTTATGAGGGGAGAATGTAACGACCTAGAATTCTATATATGAGATTTCATTCTTGTGTTTATTTTATATGTTATAAATCATATAAAACTACAAAGAAAACACAAAGAAAACATTATAAATGAATAATTAATGAAATAAGTGGTATTTCTAGAACTTAAAGAACCTATACTGATGAAATAATAACTTAGCCTTAGGAATATTAATATGACCCTTATGAATAGTAAGTCATCCAATTGAATAGTAACCTCGCCCATGTATGTATAAATAAAATTTATGCATATCATAATTGAAAGTATGATATAATTATATCATAGTATAAGTAAATGAATATTTTTAAAATTATTAATTAAGTGTTGGTATTTTTATGAGTCATAAATATTTAATTATATTTTTATAATTCATAAACTTATTTAAATGAAAATTAATTTTCATAAAATGGATTCATAAATCAATATCATGGTGCCTTATGATTTCACGATAATTTAATGAGACCTTAGTTAATTTTTTTGAGTGTTATAAAATTAGTTTTAAATTTAAAATATATATTTTTCAAGTGAATAATGATTTTATTTAAAAATTAGATTTCACATATTAAGAAAATTATTTTGATAAATTGGTGTCCATTTTTTAATTCTATACATCTAAATATTTTTATGATGATTTTTTTGGTTTTTCTAAAATACCTGATTTTTGTGAATAGTAAAATTCGGTAATTTACGGTATAGATACATTAGAAGCTAAATACACTATTCATTGAGTAATCACTGATTTAAAAACCATAATCTTGAACATTTCTTCATTATGTTAATATATTTTCTGATAATTATCAAACTATTTATAGTCTTGATCTAAAATAAAAAACTAATAATTAAAATATTCAAAAATCACTCCTCTCCTCCACAATAAAAATCACCCCTCGCCCCCTCTTATCATCACTCATCTAAGCCTTGAATATTGTAAAAGCTCTTCCTAAATACTTTTCCATAGTATCTCCCCATTTTTAGGAGCTATTGGTCTTTTCAAAAGACCAAAATCAATCCCCTTATGTAGATTCTCAAGGAGGAGTATTCAAGAGGTAAAATCCTCTTCCTTTTCATTTTATTTTCTTTTTAAGTTCCTTCTATTATTATTCTATCCTATAATACTCTATAAAAATAACAATGATAACACTAGTATCATTTATATACTTTAATTATATCATTTTAATGAAATAAACATCATCAATCTACTTAATCTCTCTCCCTCTCTTATTTTTAAAAAACAAAATCATCATTCGGGAGGTGCCGATTTACATCCTTCGTGGACGACGAACTTATGTTCTTCAATTTCTTATTCAAGGCTGGTCATGAAAAATTTTTTTTCCTGAACCAGATTATAAAATATTTATTATATATTATTTAATATTCTCTGACCTTTATATATACATAATATAAATTCATATGACAAAACAAGTTTGGGATGATCGAAATACCGCTAAAATAATCTAAATGAAAATCACTAATGTTTTATCTAATGATTCATAATAATACCATATAACCTTATGATATGTATAAACATTTACACTTATCTATTTTAATAAATAACATATATTTACAATTCTATAGAATTATACCCTTTCACATGAACTCTATTACTTATAATCAAGCGAACTGATCATGAATATCAAGTAAACAGACTCTCTGAAACGACATAATTCAATATTATAACTTATCAATAACGGAAAAACATAACTTAATAAAATTATATTAAATTATATACATGTATAATAGGTTCTAACATAAATTATTAATGAGTCTAATTTCATATTCTAGGACTTTAAGGTCCAGTACAGAACACATTCAGACATAAGGTAAGGGTTTCTACCCAAACCTCCATTTTCTTTTAGGATACCCTTATTCTCTACTTACAAAAATTAAATTCTTAATTATTCTTATTTAATCATTCTAATTTCTATTTTAATTTTATATATATGTTTACCAATCATAATCATTCTTTATTTTATGGGGATTTTCATGTTTTAGAATAATCTTTCAAAAATTCTTCCCGATAAGCAAGCTCGATTTAAAGGAACTTCTCAAATTCTTACCTATCATCAAGTGAAATTTATAATCTGTTTTAATCCATAATTATTTTTATAAAATCATTCATTTTATTATGAAAAAACTATCTTAGTAAACTTTTGGTTTTACACAATTATTTTTCCAAAATAACTCTTCTTTACAAAGTAAAAGAGTGTTTCTCTCAAGAATTACTCAGTGATTTTATAAGATTATTTTTATCTATTTCAGCACTCTTATTGATTCTTATGATTAATTTGGATTAAAATTTTATAATATCATATACCATATATTATTTAATTTTTTATTATTATTTTGACTATATATGTGTTATCTTAATACCAGTCACCATACTACTCAGAATGGTTAGTTATTATGTTTACAGATTGGGGGAAGTTATTTACATTGAATATGTATATGATGTTTATTTTTAATCACATTCATATGAAAAATAAATTGGACTTATAAATTTATTGGTGGGGCTATATATATCCCCTTGATGCATTGGTAGGTCTCATGAAATAAAATAGATATTGACTTGGCCAAGGCCTTTCCCATTTTCATATATGGTTTTGGTTGAGGCCTTAATCATTTTCAGATGCCTTGGCTCAGGCTTTGACCATATAATTCGGTTTCCCATCTTATTAATTCCTAATTATGAATCTAGTAATTTATATTCTATGTGATTATTCAACTAGTACAATACCCATGATTATGTTTTAATATGGAATTATTTAATCATCTTTTATTTCCTGCCATAGTATGCTGAAGATTATTCTTTAACGACATGTGTACTTTGAGTTTTTCACCATACCATATTATTTATGATTCCATAGTTCTACTTACCATTTCTAAGAATCTCATCTCATCCCTTTATTATGTTTTATTTTTCCTAGGATGTGAATATGTATATTTTGAATTACCTTCAGTGATAATCTAGGATTTGTGGATTATTTCAAATTAATTTCTATATTTTATTTCATTTCAAGTTGTAATGTTGAACTTATGTATGTATATGGATTTCCAAATATACTAAACTATTAAGTCCTTTGGGATACAACTTTCTTGTAATCATGTCAATGTAATAAAATAAAGAACTGGATCTGGGAAACTGGGGTTGGGGTCTTTATAGATACCTTTCATTTGTTATTAATAAGGGGGAGAGAAGTAAATGAAAATTTATAAGAAATAAATAGAACATATTGATATCCCATTTTATACATCAGTATTGACATAAAATACAATAGGGAGATTTATAATCCTATTATGTGTTTGTTTTTTACTTATTTTCAATAAGTTAGTAAGTGATGAATCAGTTGATGTCAATATGAATTGAAGAATAAGACTAACTTGGAAGTATGTTATGGTGTTTCTCAGATAGGTAACGTGTGAAGATTAAAGTTCCTAAGAAATTATATGCATTGAATTGTGAATTTTTTTATGAGGATTAATGTTTCATGAATAATCATGAAAGTTTTTGAAGTTGTTTATGTTTTGAATAAGGTCCATACATGAGGAGTTCAAATGTCACATATTATATTTTTTATGATGTGAGTTTAAATTCAGATGATTATTTAACTGGTTTTAATATCTTAAACAAGTGAAAATGGAATTTGAAGAAGTTCACATTGTCTACTTCAGTAACAGAGGCCATGAAATATTCTATTATTTTATAATAAGTTTTATTAATATCATGAAAATATTTATTTTCATGAATATTGAAACATTACTTTTGTAATATTTTTAAAGGCCATTCATAAATAAAATGATATTTTTTTATTTTTTCATGATGATTCATTTTTGAATAAGGAATTTGTTTGTATTAGAATTTTCGTAATTGGTAATTACCATTTATACTTTGTTATTTAACTAAATAATTGGCTAAATAAGTAGGTTATCTAGGTCATCTCAATCCCACACATGTGGGAGTAGGCTCAACCATTTGGGAGATATAGTTAGGCCAGCCGACTATAGTGATAGGATTAAGTGGGATTTCATATCACCCATAGGGACCGTGAACAAGTGTATACATGTTGTGTGAAAATGATACACATAGTAGGAAAACTAGGGGACTTCATAAGGGTGTGGAATTTCCCATGTGCGCATGTGTAAAAGATGTTTTTAGTGCTGACCCTGATGCTGGATCGGGAGGTGAATGGAATGAGTTTGCTTATTACGAGATGATACAACAAATGGAAGACCGGTGTGGGATGTGAAATCAGGAAATATTATTTATATGATTAAAAATATATAGATATAACATAAACTATCTTATCTATTTTATCATAGTCATCCAATTAAAACCTACATCGTCTTCAACCTTCATCCCCTTGTAATATCTTCATAAGAGCTCACGATATCCGATCAAGATGAGTTAGTGAGATACACTCGACCATCTGAAGCCTTTCATAAGTCTACTCAAATAAGAAGCATGTGTTTCATATATACAAGAATGCGACCATATGAAGCCTTTCAGAAGTCTGCTCGAAGAAGAAGCATGTGCTTCATATATATGAGAATGTTTCCCCAAGAGATTACATGAATACTATGATCAAGAAAAACAATCTACATGGATTCACATGAAAAATAGTGAATTAATGAATCCTCGATCATGGAAAACCTCATTCACAAGATCCTTTATCCATAGAGGTGCCACATGATCAAGTAAATCTGATCATGTGATTATGTATCCTCTCCAACATCATATGAACAGACCAAAAAATTCAACATTTAAAATACTATAGATACACTGGGATGTTAAGGAGATTTAAAATTAAATTTTTATTCACTATAAAAAATGAATAATTCGTAATGGATAATCGCTAATATATACATAGGAGAATATGAGGTTTAGGTGGAGCTTCTATTCAAATATTTGAGAGAGTCTTCGCTCCCAACCAGAGAAGTAAGGCTCCCGTGGAACATTTGTTTCATGAAGAGAAGTTATATGTGATCCCTTCATATGAAGTAAAAAAACCCATGAACCTTCCTAATCACATGAACAAAGAACCCACATGAGTCTTTCATGTGAAGTATATCTAGTAAGGAAATCAAGCTTTCACAAAGTAAAACTATAGGTACCATGAACCTTCTTAGTTACATGAATAAGAGGAAGTAACCCACAAAACAATTATTTATGAAATGTAAAATGCCTCATATTTGAGTTATTCACATGAGGGAGAAGAACCAACCCTAAAAGTCTTACACATCTCTCACAAAGAAGTAGAGACACCATGTATACTAGTCATGTGAGGGAGTCTTTTTTCATTGGTTTGTTTTAAAACCATCACACATCACTTATATGAACAAGATAGGAGAAATCATGTATACATAACTATTACGTGACTGTTGTAATCTTCTGTGTTTTATTATGTGAAGGAATATAAGGCATCACATATATTGTCACATGAGGATTGTATACATATTTATAATAACATGATAATGTAAGCATGAAGAAAAAATTATTAAACCATGAACAAAAATATATTGATAATTAAAGGGATAAATAGTTTTCTTGTGAAGTTTTGATGATAATGATATAAATGATTCAAATACATGTATGAGATGATGTGATATGTTCAGTGAAGTGTAATTATTATGTTCAATAATAAATTTCACTAAGAAGAGACTGATACTACCTTCATTATTGATATTTTTTATTAAAGATCAATAATAGGACATTTTAATTTGATATCTTATATTTATTTTTGAAGATCAGAAGAATAAGAAGAGAGTGGCCATATTTTTTTCAGTTGATTGTTATTTGGTTCAGGAAGAATTTTTGAGATTTCAAGTCTACTGAACATTCAATTTATTAAAACTGAATAAGAAGAAGTGGAAGCCTCAATATTTTTAATATGAGAAAAATTATTTATTTTTGTTAAATAAAGTTAGTAATTTTATTTCATTAGTTAAAGTAAGTTTATCATAATTCATTGGAGTCCCGATAAGAATACTTGGGATACATTTCTGATCACTTTAAGAGGGACAGTCTAAAATCATGTAACCTTGTGCTTTAAAGTCAAAGATTTAATTGTACCTAGTTGGTTCTAGGATAAAAATCCCATGGAAATCCCCTTTACCATGATTTCTTTATAATAAGAATGAATTTGTGTGTGAGTGGGATAATAACAATCATAATCCATAAATGTTTTCATCTACATTTGATGTGAAACACTGTAACAAACCACATTGTTCCTTGTGATTTATTGTTATGCAAGCGTGCTTGCTAATATAAGTGAAGATAATTAGGAATACATTTACTTAATAAGTAAGAGAGGTAAATAAGGGGATAAAATTTTAAAGTGATAAAAATTCATCCCCCACATATTCACCCCCCCCCCACCTCAATGTGGTCATCCCAAAGTGATCATAACACCTTTGACAACAAAAACATAAATCAAGAAATAGGGATCCTCACACACCAAATCCATAAATAAGTAAACCAAATACCTCATTAAAAAAACCCTAGATTCGTCCTAGGGGAATTTTGGGATTTTATTCTTTCATGAAAGAGGAATAACAAAGGTATAATAAGGGAAGATAAGGACAAACCATGAAGAAATCATGCTCACCTTGAAAGAAATATACAAGGTAAGAAAGAGATCTACCATGAACCGAGGGAAGAATATCCAAATCCAAGGGTTGATGGTTGTGTATGACATGGATAATAAATGGTTCCTAGAGGAGATAAATTGTACATAAGAAAAAAGGTTATTTATCAAAATTTTAATAACCTAAATAACTCTCATGGTTTGGTTTAACTATTAAGAAAATTGTGCTCCAACCATAAAAGAGACACTTTCTCCCTAAAAACCAAGATGAACAATTACTTCTGGAGATTTCATGGATTTAAAAACCATGCTTGAGCTATTAAAAATATAAATTTCCCTAAACAATCATAATCGTGCGGTTAGCATCACGATTAGACAAACCATGCACAAAATACATGCCAAGATATGTCTTCCTAAAAAAGAATATTTTTGACCCCCAACACCTGATAATTCCAAAAATGAACAAAATATTAAATAAAACCCCAACTAACCAATACTAGTGACTTTAAGGGTATCAAATATATCCACACCATGCCACTTTCTTCCTCTGAAATTCCCTAGTTAAGACAAAAACAAAAAAACTATTAGGAATACACCCAAGAATTGAACCAAAGGTCTCTCACCGTCATATCAATAAAAAACTAACCTTAAAAATGGTCACGAAACATGAAAATACCATAATCTTAAAAGAAAGAAAACTGAAACAATTAGGAAAACACCCAAGCTCAAAAACCCAAGGCAACACATAATCCAATAGGTAAACACTCAATCCACAAAAAACTGAAATTCAAATAACACATTCACTTTTACATTAATGATTCAATTTTCCTAAAATAAAAATAATCACATTGAAAACCAATTTTTCTCTAATCCTCAACCCCTTTTATAAAATACACCCCCTTCTTATTCATTGAAGATAGATAGAGTACAAACCTTTTTTCCAAGCACTAGAAAACATTGAAAGAGGACCTTTTTGTTAAAAACCACTTAACAAACCAAACTCATTTTTTCCACTTTAAAATTGTTTTCTCAATACTAATTTCAAATAATGAAATGATGTTTTTAAAAAAAAAAATTCAGAACTCTTTCCACAAATAGATTTGAAATTGAAAAAAACTACTAGAGTATACATCAAGAAACATAAAAGAAAAAAAATTCCCAAAGTCCAATAAAATAAATGGTTCCAAAATAAAAAATAGAAGGGAATATAAATAAGTAATGATCACATGAATCCACTAAAACAACCTATTAAGCATAAAAAATAATAATAAGAAAACTCTTAGTATTCAAGAGGATCCCACACTCACCCACTCCATTTAGGAAATCACCCAAAGTTCCAAAGGAGCCTTTACCAAAAGACTTAGAAATCAAGACTTATTCTTGATGGTTTATGTCCCACTCCAAACCACTCTTTAAAATTTATCTCTTTAAATCCATTTTTTAAAACATCTTCCAAAGAAAATTTTAAAAAATTATTGGAAGAAAATTTTCAATAACCAAAATATTTTCATTTATAGCACTCAGAAGGCTTAAAACAACCCTTTTTAAATCATATCATGAACCAAATGAGGTTAAATCATTTTAAACCATTACAATTTTTTAAAAGAGAATTTCCAAAATTTCTAAATAACTTGACATTTTGAAATACGATATGAATGACAAAGAAAAACATTTTATAAGTTGAAAACCACACTTCCCATTTCATTTTATGCCCCAAATGAGGTCAAAACCCATTTAAAATTCTATATTTAGTTTTAAACCCACTTTTAACACTTATCATTACTTTTAATTCCAATTACCACTTGAAATTCCAAGTGAAAAAACATTTTTATAAGGGAAAATTCACCTTGAACGCATTTAAAAATCCAAAAAAACGATCATTAAAGGGTTAAAAATTAATATTTGGGTATTTTAAAAACTATTGAGAACGTAAAAGTAGGACACAAAATTAAAAGGTACTCAAAATAAAGACTCCTATTTCAATGAAAATGAAGGTTATAATTCATTACATATAAGGATGAGTTCCCAAAAAATCCTAAAGGTTTCCCAAAAATTCATTTGATGTTTGGGCGACATCAAGAACATACAAGGTCAATTCCATAAAAATGGAAGAAAACACACATGGATAAATCCTAGGAAAAACACTCTAACTTATATCAATACTGTTTCTGGAGTAACATAACAAATAATATGAGACATGAGCCTAATTTCCCACACTCCACAACCATAAGAAGTTGTCACATAACCACTGGATCCAATCAAATCACCCATTTAAAAAAATATTTTAAAAAATTCAAACCACTTTGAGAATCTAATTTGGAAACTCAACCATTTTCTATTAACTCATTTCTCAAAACTTCAACCCATCCCTGAGACCCAGTGGTCTCAAAATTATTAAAATCAATGTTCAACCCCCTCTATTTTATCTAGAAACACAGAAATTTTCACAAAATATAAATCTCACACTCCTTTCCTAAATAATTTTTTCATTTATCTCAAAACAGAAAATATTTAGAATATTATATGTCCATTAAAATAGAATATTAAATTAATTGATAATTAATCCCTTTTTACTTATGAAAACAATTTCAAAACATCAACTTCAAAAAAAAATCACCTCATGGAAAATTCTTCTATAAATTAATTCTTAAAACAACCACTTTATGAATTAAAATCCTTCCTAAAATTCCACTTTTAAACCTGAAAAAAAATCACTAAAAAAATTTATTGAGCTCTAATCTCAATCAAAACACAACTTTCATTTAAAAAACCAAAAATCTTATCTAAACAACAAAAAATGGTTTTCAAAAACAAAAAACCTCATGAAATTCCACTCTTCTATTCTAAAAACCTTTCTTTATTTTAAAATATAAAGCCCCTATGGGAAAAAACCAAGAATACCTACACACATTTCAAATCAAACGACATTAAACTGAATTAATTACCATAATAGCCCTAATAAAACTACCCTATAAGATAACACTCCAGTAGAATACTCCATTGGAACCAATATGGGAAGAAAGGGTGGAAAAAATAATTATGGAGTAGAAATTGCATTGTGGATGGTTAGGCAGCACGAGCTAATAACATGTGTGCCAACCATGAAACAAGAACTATACTGGTTATAGAACTATTCTACATAGGCACCACATGGTTTAATAGATTGTGCATGTTAACCATGTAACCTTATCACATTCACTATTTTAATCTCTAAAACTCAAACTAACCACTAAAATCATGGATACACTCAATGAGGATCAAAAAATCATCATAAAATATCTAAATCCATCAAAACATACAAATATGAACTCAATATCAACACTCATGCCTGATATACCCATGGAAACTCAAGGTTTAACGCAATAAATATCTTGTTAGGAAATTACCCACACACTCCATCCGAGTCCTAATGATAATCCAAGTTTCCAGACTACCCAGACACACCACATATAACAAGATAACCTCCCTTTGATACCATTTTTTTATAGACCATCCCGATTCTACCTGACCTGTCACCATAGTCTGGAACTCCATAAGGCCCAAGGTGTATTACCTATCACCATAGGCTATAAACGAGTACCAGGTCATTATAATGAACCATTTGGGAATGGTTTTACCCTTAGTAAACCAATATGACCCATCCATGAACTAGAATGGACGCACTAAATTTCCATCATATTCAATAAGGATAAATAAATAAAGTAGAGTAACAAAACAATGACTTAAAGAGGATATCATAAATAACATCACATCACCATACATATAATTACATATAAAATACATAAATATGATATCTGATGTCATAATATTAAAAGGATCAATATTGGGAATGAGGCCATAAAGGTAAGATACACAACATCCCAACCAAGAAAAACTCAAAAAAAATATCCTTATCAGCTAAACCCCATGAGACCACATATCCTACAATATAACAACCCCAAGAAGGTGGTAATCATTAAGAGCCACTAAAAACGGGTTCCTTCTCTCTTATCTATGTCCTACAAATTAGAGTTTGTATACACCCAAAGGAATACAAAGGGTTTGTGGTACAAATTCGAGTAGGATACCACCGTAAATCAATGTAAGTATTTTATACCATGAAAACTAATTATTATTGTTTTAAAACTCATTTTCCAAAACCAAGTATACTTATAAAACTATCTAACTTGAAAAAAATCCTTTATAAATCCATTTGGTTTTTTAAAACAAAATTTGTTTCTAAAACATTACTTCACATAGATCAAATAAAATAAGTAAAACCACCCAAAAAAACATGCTCAATACACCCAAAAATGAATAAACATGAGAATAAAGAAAAAAAACCATTGCATAAGCAAGTAATGGGGAATTGGTATAGGAATAATCAACATCTCATTTAAAAAAAGGGTATTTAACACAAACCCATGGGAATAGAATCATTATATAACAAAATAATGATAAAGGGAGAATGAACATGAGGAATAAAACACTAGTGAAAAAAGGGTTTTTTATAATGCTTTTTTTACCATTGGTTACCTCACGACAAGATTGTAGGTGATTCTATAAATACATTTTTAAATTCAGTTTATAAGAACTGACATCATAACACTTTTACATGTCATATTTTGGAAAACCAACATAGAAACAACCTAAAATCTACATTAGTATCTTATCTTTTCAAGTCGTTTTTAGTATAACCAATGTGAAAAATTATTTATCATGTTTATTATTCTAAATAATTTTCATCATAAAGTATTTTTCACATTCGTTACAAAAATACGATGTGAAAACCAACTTTCTAAAAATTTCATGTCGGTTATTAAATAACCAATGTGAACATTTTTAAAAAAAATATTAAATATTAAATAAGAACCCATCAGTACACCAACATAACCAAAGAAAAAACATAAGCACAACAACAATAAAATATTTATATATTCAAATCATTTTAACTTTACAATTTGAAATCTAAAATTTAAAATATTTATTAAAATTAAACTAAAACTCAATTAAACCTATAAAATATTAGTTATTTAAATATTGTTCATTATAAGGGAAAGGGTCATCAAAAAGATAAAAATTAAAATGAAATCATTGAACATTTATTCTCAATATAATTATATGATAAATTAAATTAAAATTTATAATAAAATATAACATTGTAGAATTTTTTAACTGTTCTGGTTGAAACTGTTTCAAAAATAAATATTAAAAAATAATATCCACATTTCTTTATTTTTAATTGATGATGAAAATTATATTTCTAAAATAATTTTTCAATTAAAAATAATTGTTTATGTACTTGCATCCAAATATAGTAATTATAAATTATTAGTTCTATTTTCTTTTATATATTTTATCTTTTTCCCCCTCTTTCCTACCATCTCTCTAATGTAATACCATTACATATTTGACAATGATATTTAATGAAATAAGATTAAAAAACTTTATAAGATACATGTTTTGAAATAATCATGCTTATGTGTTTAATAATTCCCTAAAAAAACACATGTCGCCATATATAGAACGTAACTAGAAAGTTAACTTCTCTCTTAGACCAAAACAACCAACATCCAATGGACCCTAATATACAAAAAAATATAATTCGGGTGGTTATTCATTTAATATAAATCACACTTTAAGAAATGTATGTTTTATACCATTCAAGATAAATAAGCATCCAACAATAAATTATGTTATTTTGAAATATTTTAGTAATATATGTTGTTCTTTATTCATTTATTATTGTCATCACTATTGGTGAAATACATTAAAGGTATAAAAATCCATATATCGATGTAGCATCATACTGAATACAAAGTGTATAAAGATACCTAATAAAAAACAAGCATAATTATTAAGTTTCAATAAATTAAAATAACTGGAAGATATATGATAATTAACTTGCATGGAAAAGACTTTAACCTAACTGATTCCTAACAAATATATAGTAATGGGCTCCATGATATCTATCATTAAAATCATAACATTTAGTTGAATCCCACAAATGTAATAATCTATTGGAATGTCATAAACTTTCAATAACAAATATGAATATGTTAATAATCTATCAAGTTCATAAAATTCATTATATGAAGTGATATAAGCATATAATTATTATTGTCTACACGTTATGTATTTACCTTTAAAGTATTCCTATAAAAAAATAGATAGATATATAAATTTTAAAATTTTAATACAAATTTAGCACTAGTATTAAATAAATTATATAATCTATACATACCTCAGTGGTAATTTTTCAGACATGTTTAGATAGAAAAACTAAAAAATTAATGATATTTTGTCCAATTTTAGTGACCTTAGTTGTAGGAAATGGTACTCTTATTAATCTATCTATAATATCCTATATATTAACCCTAATCTTCTATATATCTATTTTTTGTGATGAACGGTATACCTAATATAATATATAATCTCATATGAAATAATATGGTGTTGGGAATCCCAAACATATAACTTATAATAAATTAGATGCTAAGGAGGAGGAGGTGTATGGGTTAGATAAATAGGGGGACTTGGAAGCATGTGATCTGTAGGATAAGGTAGAGGAGTGGGATCTATGGGCTGAGGTGAAAGAGTGGAATATTAAACCAAAAACTATTTTTTCATGTCTGAAAACATTGACTGTATCGAAGATTTGATACTCTCCTTTTTCATCTCACCCATATCTTGAACTTTAGCTTAAAAATATTCGATTTTCCTTTTAAATACATCCTCCATTTAATATTATATATAATGACTAAACACATTTCTTATCGACGGACCTTTCAAGTATCCTCATACGTGGCCCGTGTTTTCAGGATTTCCCAATGCAATATCAAAAATATCCTTCCTACCCTCTGATATAAATTTACCATGTGTTCTTAACTCCTCACGATATTCTTATATAAAATATTTGAAAAATTAATTTTTAAATCACAATATATCAAGATTTTAATTTACTTAAATAACATTAAAAAAATAAAATATAATCCTCTCAGCTACATCCCTTCACACTTTCATAAGATATTGATCATTTTTTTCTTATTCAAACCCACATATATTTTTCCTATCTAGTTGGGGGGAAGGAGGCCAATCCTCTTAGAATCCTGAATACCCATATATCGGTTTCTAAAAAATTGCATCTATCATTTATTATTATAATAACATATACCATACACAATATAACATTTGAGGGTATACTTTTTTGGATTTGATATCTTGATGAAATATTTTAATTAGCTATAAATTAAGAACAAAAAAATAATTAATTTGATCAATAATATAAAAAACATCTGAAATCTAACATTACACTTACCAAAAATTATTCTTATTATTTTCTTTAAATAAACTTTATCCATGTATCTTCATCTAGATAAGAATATATATCACATGGATTTTTTATTTTTTTCCCAAAATTTAAACCACTTGTGAGGGTTTATTTAAAATTCCTCCATCTCTAACCAGCCAAATCTAAATATTTCTCCCAGAATTATCTAGTTTCATGTATATCATATGTTATTAGATAAGAAGTTTAAAAAACCTATTTATGTAAAAACATATCATGATAACTAAAATAATAACAAAATATCATATCAAGATTATCTCCCATAATTGAGATACCATTGCTTTGTCAACACTTTTCTAATCACAAATTAAAATACTAACTGTAGAGACCCGAAGCCTGATGTACATAGACTTTACATTACTTTTTCGGAATACTTAGTACATAACAAAAACACACACACACAAGGATCGTAATAGTTTAGTGTCTTTGGAAACTCGGAACGTAATCTTCTAATCGTGGTGAAAGATCTTCAAAATCTTCCATAAAGATCTTCCTTTTTTTTTACCTAAAACCTTTCTTTATATCCTGGGGAAAAGAAAACAAAAAAGGGTGAGCTCAAATGCTCAGTAAGGGTAAACAAAAGAAATATCAATCACATCATATACATAAGCACATAACTTTTGGAAATCTTAACCTGCAAAAGAGATCATAATTTCATAATATGGGGTAAATCATGGTAGTGAAATGTAATCACAATAATCATAACTTAAAACATGAAACATTGTGGCATTCACACATAATCATAGAGAATCATTTCTTGTTAGTCAAGACTCATTGCCAAGACTATCTTAGTGGACAAAGTCTCTTTCTGAATCGAGTAACCCTCGTTTCAGTCCTGTTTCACTGAACCGGTATAACCTACCGTTCCAGCCCTGTCTATCTCATGAGATATAAAATCCTTACCCAATGCATTGGAGGGAGATATAGGTCCCACCCATCTCATAATGATACCATTCTTATGTGTGTCACAAAATCATAAATCATACATCATTGCATAACCCATGTAATACAAATGGGAATCTTAAACATCATGAGATCATAAAACAATTCATATAAGATAAAGGAATTCACAAAAATAATTCCATCACAACATGATCAAATCAATGTAACAATAGGGATAAAAACAGAACCCTTTATTATCTTAGATGGAAAATAATTTTGATAAAACACTTGAACTCCATTCTTGAGGAAAATATCCTTTCTACTTCAAAAACACTTTTCTTTTCTTAACATGTCATACAATTATAAACTAAAAGAAGTTGATTAAAAATAAACATGAAAACTTGTAAAGGAATATTTTTGGAAATAATGTTTTAAAAATCCATTCATGCCGTATAAGTTAAAAAAAACATTCTTCGTACTTTTGTCGGAAAAATCAAAAAGTACCTCGTACGAAAAAAAACGACAAACGATTCCTTTCATATTATTTACTAAAAACCCAGTGAAGGGTAAAATTGGATTTAAACTAGTGTAAGTGGATGGAAAAAATATTACATATTGATGGAACATGGATGTGGATGATAAAATACACCCCAATAAATACTTACGAATAAACAATCTCGGATAAAAATGAGATTGTGATATTTTCCCTTACCTTAGGTCTGATTTGCTTCGTATGTGTCCGAACCTCCTGTATAATGATTTAAATAATGTCATTGACTTATTACAGAATCATATTCATTGTTATGATATCATATATGGTTCACTTATGACATTATATTACCCGTTCTTTTGTAAATTCCATGTTAAAGAAGCGTTTTGGGTAAAATCGTTTCATTTATCGTAGGTGTTTTGACTTGTTGTTCTTGACATTATTATTACTTATATCATGATTTACTTACATCCAGAATATAAAATATGATTTATATATCATATATATTCAGTATATATATATATAATAGATAGATAAATGAAATGAAAAACACCGTTCATGGAGACGGTAGTCCGTACGTACGCATGAACGCTGTTTTCCTTTCCTTATTGTCTTGAATGCAAGTAAGTAGATGACATACATATATATATATATATATATAAATCCAGTAGCTTTATAATTTCATATATTTCATTATTATTTCTTATATATACTTTATAATCATTCTTAAATGGTTAACATGGAGAATGAATCTCATCGCATCGTGGAGACGGTAGTCCGTACGTACGCACGAGCGATGATATCATTTCCATAAATATTGAATTGAATTGGAGTGGATTATACAATATATCAGAATAAATATTATGTTGTAATAACTATGTATAGTTATTCTTTACACCATTATACCCATCCATGTAAGGTGGTGGTGGAAAATAGATTACACCACGGCGTGGAGACGGTATTCCGTACGTACGCACGCGCGGTGATTTCATTTTCCGTAGGATGGATAGATGGTTAAATAGGGTTGTTTCATACTTATAAAAACATATCAGTATATTATTGATACTGATGTTATTACTTCATAATGAAACAACCTAATAAGAAGAAGTGGAAGAAGAAATAAAGATGAAAGAATTGGTAACGGTAATTACCTCTTCTTTGAAGCGCCTCTTTGAGACCTCCTCTTAGGGCACTAAAATTGGTCTTTGAGGAAGACAAGAACCTCTAGGATGTTTCTAGGGAAGTGGAGAAGAGATTTTGGCAGGGGTTGTCCGAGCTTGAGTGCTCAAATTGGTGTGAGGAGGAGGGGGAGGAGGTGTCCTTTTATAAGGGAGGAGAGGGGCACCTTAGGAATACCTCAAAATATTATTTTATATTAATGTCAAAATCGGTTTATAATGGTTACAAAGGGTATTATTTCGAAGATAAAGTGGGATGGGTCGAAATCCTATCATCAAATAGGATTTAGACAAGTTTAGGGTATTATTTTAACCTTATCAATTAGATTTAACTCTAAGTTAAATAATTTAACTTTTACCGTGTCTTTTTGTTTTCTTTCACTATATGGTTAATACACTTACTATAACATGCCAAAAGAACCTCAAATTGTATATTATTAACACATATATCCTTATCTAAGTCATTTGGCCGAACCTTAGATTTTTAGGAATAAAATAACAATTAATAATATAATATTTTATTTAAAAACTATTTTGTGTCAATTTTGACACTATTTGATATATGATTTTTGTGAAAGTCATAACAGAATTATATGTTCAAAAAAAGTTGATTAAATCAATACTAATATATCATAGTAACCTAGAAAATTAGTGGAATTCATAAAAAGTCTCAAATTACATTTATTTTTGTGTTTATAACATCAATTATGTCAATATTTCATAGATAAGATAATTACTGCATCATCATTGTGTCATAAATAAATTAACTTATTTGATGTCTAAAAATTAAAAATAAAATACCATTAAGTAGGGAATCTTTTTAGATTTCTAATGAATATTTACAATCGAATTTATCTCATGTACAACCCTATATAAAAAATGTTTTAGTAAATAAACTTTGATTTTAACTCTTTTAACTCTTCTTTGAATTAAATAATAATAAATGTCCTAATCTAATCCAAGTGGGCCTAAATGATAATAATTTACACTTAAGGTTGTTTTTGGTCGAGATAAACTTGTCCAATAGAATTAGGACATGTGTTAGGGTAATATTAATATCATTCTTACCCTTAATTACCCTATTTACTTTTAACCGTGGTAAATAAAAGTAAAAAGTTACTATTCACCAAAAATTATTTTCATCTCATTGAACCACATTTTACTTACTGACATCAACCGTGTCTCTCGTATTTTTGAAATTCCTTTCACAGAAGCAGTAAAATTAAGTTTTATGAAAAATTCAGTTTTTTAACTACCACTTAGTAGTTTCACTATTCATCAAAAATTGATGATTTTTAGAACAATGCCAAAATTTCATCCTAAGCTATATTTCATATTCCGAATTCAAAAATGAATTCTATTTTACCAAATTCATAACATAGAAGTTGCATTAATTAATTTTATAATTAAATCCCGTTGTTAAAACAAATAGCGTGTTTTTAAGAAACAATATCTATCAAAAGATTGACACTTGATTATGTCTAGTTTAAATGTGAAATTACATTCAATGACCAACATTGTATTAAATTGTAAAAATATATTCTAAATTTACTTTAAAACAACTCAAATTAATAATTTATCACTATTAATTATTTTGATTAAAAAAGTTTTTTTTAATTATAATTTAGTAATTTTCACTATTCATCAGAATATGAAAGTTATCCGAAAAGTACCAAAATTTCACCTTAGGCTAAATTCGATACTCCGAATCCAAAAATGAAGTCCATTTTGAGAGCTAAAATTTCTAAAATTTTAAAATGTGGTTATTACTATTCATAACGGCTAGTTATAATAATATTTTAATAGCATATCGTTGTTTAGTGAAACTCGGTATTGCGTACTACACACGCTATCGAGGAAGGTCGTGATTGCGTGTAATGCAAGGCAAGTCAAGGATGCGTGTTGTGCAAGATCCTTTTGGTGTAGCGTACAACACAAGACATTAGTGAAATAAAAAAGAATATTTTTCATAAAATCTCGGGCTGTTACATTCTACCCCCCTTAAAATGAATTTCGCCCTCGAAATTCATCGGGGTTATAAATGGTTTACTATTCGAAAGTTTCTTTAATAGAAACCCACATCGTAAAAAGGAATACCAAAACTTGGCTTTAAAAATTAATGTATGAAATGTAACGATTACCCAAATAAACTAATCACTGGGTTTCCACATAGGTGAAAATATGGATATGGAAGAGAAATCTAACCATCATGTTCTGATGGAGAGTGGTAGAGAACATGGCTATGGAAAATCCAGCAATCACAAAGCCATAAATTTGTGATGATCTAAGGTACCATCTGATTCATCAGATATAAGATCACTAGGACAACATTTTTGGTTTTCAAGATCATTTCCCTAAAGTTAAAGAATTTGAATTAGAATAAATACTTACTTTATTTTGGTACAATCTCACTATTGTTCGTGCCTTTAACAATTTCCACTTCATCTCTTAAATAAATGAAGTTGAATTTGTTATTCGTGAAGTGTTAGCAGATCATGTGATAGAATGACAGGTCATTCCATCTGTCTCAAACAAAAGGTTAAAAAAATTATATACATAAGTCGATCTATAGTGAGAATAATCATATATGGTTCCTAAAATGGACTTTATACTTCACATATCATATTGATTAATATAATAAAACTAGTTTCTACTAAACAGGGACTTCCTGTAGGTCAGTGGTAGGCGATAAAGGCCAGTCGCACTTCGGTTGTGGGTTCGATTCCCACAGCCTTGTCCGAAGCGATGGGCTGTCGCCCGTCCTGCAGGTTGTCCTTTTTATAAAACTACATTACTATAATATCACATAAATAATATCAAAAAAAGTTCTATACTTAAACAATACTAACTTATGGTTAACATAATCCATTACAATCTTTAGGCTTATCTAAAATACTTCGGTCCAAGCTCATAGTATAAAGAAAATGATTACTTGAAATGTCATCAACCAAGCATGTGAATACCATCATTTATACCCCATATATCTTGTTGGTCACATTCCAATCATGTGAATACCTTAATGATGTATTCTCTTGAAAAAAAAGAATACCCATTAAACCTTAGTGAAAACATGAATGCTGTCAAAAGTTAACTCTTTCCACATACCAAAATCCAAAAATTCTATATACTCAAACCATGATATAACCTTCTCCTTATATCAGTCATGAGCTCATGAATACTATCAAACATTTAATTTTCTCCTTATCCCTTCATTATGCGCATATCATCTACATTCCAAAAATATCTGAATAACCTTTCATGGATACTGGTAACATTAATCAGACAACAGTGTAACAATCCTTACATGTCTCTTTAATCTATAGTACCATGAGATTACTTATACAACATTACACATGATAAACATGTAATCATTCCACTACATTCTTAAACCATTGACCGAGCTTTAACAATTATTTCATCTCACATATCATTTGTAGTCTCTTCATCATCATCCACATAAATACTTCCCATACGACCATACTGATTATCTTCATGAGACTTTCCCTTAGGGCATTGGTTTTCATAATGCCCGCACATTCTACATTTAAAACATTTAACCATTGTTGATGTCGTAGCAATACCATTATCCTCATCCATGTTGTTAACTGAACCTTTTCCTTTGCATTTACTTGCTTTGTGTCCTTCTTTTCCACACCCAAAGCATCTTCCAGTTCCTTTGAAACATTATCCTTGATGCCTCTTCCCACATGATTTACATAGGGGAAATTGAACTTTCTTTCCTCTATGATCATCATGAAACTCCATCTTTCTCTTATTAGCCGAGTCTGGAAACTTACCAAATTTTACTTTATTGATCATATTATGAGATTGCTGATTCAGCATAATAATGATGTTTAGACATCCAAATCCCATTTCATTATCAAGAATATCATTCCATTGTCCATCATATCCTCCATTATCGTGAATCATCTTGTTTCCAGCCATTTTATAAAACCCAAAAAAGAATAGTGTGAGAGGAAAAAATCATGCTAGGGAAAAGAACATAATAAAGGGGGAGTACCCTCAATATCTAACATCTTATGTTAAATTCTATGATCATTACCATAGTTCTAGGACTTTATCCTATACGTATACTTATCCTTAGGAACATCCCTTGACATACATTATAAATATCTCTAGGGATCTCACTAAAGTTCTCGCATCCTAGTTTCCAAAGGTTGACTAAACCTTTCCTCTGATACCAACTGTAGAGACCCGAAGCCTGACGTACATAGACTTTACATTACTTTTGCGGAATACTTAGTACATAACAAAAACACACACACACAAGGATCGTAATAGTTTAGTGTCTTTGGAAACTCGGAACGTAATCTTCTAATCGTGGTGAAAGATCTTCAAAATCTCCCATAAAGATCTTCCTTTTTTTTACCTAAAACCTTTCTTTATATCCTGGGGAAAAGAAAACATAAAAGGGTGAGCTCAAATGCTCAGTAAGGGTAAACAAAAGAAATATCAATCACATCATATACATAAGCACATAACTTTTGGAAATCTTAACCTGCAAAAGAGATCATAATTTCATAATATGGGGTAAATCATGGTAGTGAAATGTAATCACAATAATCATAACTTAAAACATGAAACTTTGTGGCATTCACACATAATCATAGAGAATCATTTCTTGTTAGTCAAGACTCATTGCCAAGACTATCTTAGTGGACAAAGTCCCTTTCTGAATCGAGTAACCCTCGTTTCAGTCCTGTTTCACTGAACCGGTATAACCTACCGTTCCAGCCCTGTCTATCTCATGAGATATAAAATCTTTACCCAATTCATTGTATGGAGATATAGGTCCCACCCATCTCATAATGATTCCATTCTTATGTGTTCCACAAAATCATAAATCATACATCATTTCATAACCCATGTAATACAAATGGGAATCTTAAACATCATGAGATCATAAAACAATTCATATAAGATAAAGGAATTCACAAAAATAATTCCATCACAACATGATCAAATCAATGTAACAATAGGGATAAAAACAGAACCCTTTATTATCTTAGATGGAAAATAATTTTGATAAAACACTTGAACTCCATTCTTGAGGAAAATATCCTTTCTACTTCAAAAACACTTTTCTTTTCTTAACATGTCATACAATTATAAACTAAAATAAGTTGATTAAAAATAAACTTGAAAACTTGTAAAGGAATATTTTTGGAAATAATGTTTTAAAAATCCATTCATGTCGTATAAGTTAAAAAAACATTCTTCGTACTTTTGTCGGAAAAGTCAAAAAGTACCTCGTACGAAAAAAAACGACAAACGATTCCTTTCATATTCTTTACTAAAAACTCACCGAAGGGTAAAATTGGATTTAAACTAGTGTAATTGGATGGAAACAATATTACATATTGATGGAACATGGATGTGGATGATAAAATACACCCCAATAAATACTTACGAATAAACAATCTCGGATAAAAATGAGATTGTGATATTTTCCCTTACCTTAGGTCTGATTTGCTTCGTATGTGTCTGAACCTCCTGTATAATGATTTAAATAATTTCATTGACTTATTACAGAATCATATTCATTGTTATGATATCATATATGGTTCACTTATGACATTATATTACCCGTTCTTTTGTAAATTCCATGTTAAAGAAGCGTTTTGGGTAAAATCGTTTCATTTATCGTAGGTGTTTTGACTTGTTGTTCTTGACATTATTATTACTTATATCATGATTTAATTACTTCCAGAATATAAAATATGATTTATATATCATATATATTCAGTATATATATATATATAATAGATAGATAAATGAAATGAAAAACACCGTTCATGGAGACGGTAGTCCGTATGTACGCATGAAAGCTGTTTTCCTTTCCTTATTGTCTTGAATGGAAGTAAGTAGATGAAATACATATATATATATATATATAAATCCAGTAGCTTTATAATGTCATATATTTCATTATTATTTCTTATATATACTTTATAATCATTCTTAAATGGTTAACATGGAGAATGAATCTCATCGCGTCGTGGAGACGGTAGTCCGTACGTACGCACGAGCGATGATATCATTTCCATAAATATTGAATTGAATTGGAGTGTATTATACAATATATCAGAATCAATATTATGTTGTAATAACTATGTATAGTTATTCTTTATACCATTATACCCATCCATGTAAGGTGGTGGTGGAAAATAGATTACACCACGACGTGGAGACGGTATTCCGTACGTACGCACGCGCGGTGATTTCTTTTTCCGTAGGATGGATAGATGGTTAAATAGGATTGTTTCATACTTATAATAACATATCAGTATATGAGTGATACTGATGTTATTACTTCATAATGAAACAACCTAAGAAGAATAAGTGGAAGAAGAAATAAAGATGAAAGAATTGGTAACGGTAATTACCTCTTCTTTGAAGCGCCTCTTTGAGACCTCCTCTTAGGGCACTAAAATAGGTCTTTGAGGCAGACCAAAACCTCTAGGATGTTTCTAGGGAAGTGGAGAAGAGATTTTTTCAGGGGTTGGCCGAGCTTGAGTGCTCAAATTTGTGTGAGGAGGAGGGGGAGGAGGTGTCCTTTTATAAGGGAGGAGAGGGGCACCTTAGGAAAACCTCAAAATATTATTTTATATTAATGTCAAAATCGGTTTATAATGGTTCAAAAGGGTCTTATTTCGAAGATAAAGTGGGTATGGGTCGAAATCCTATCATCCAATAGGATTTAGACAAGTTTAGGGTATTATTTTAACCTTATCAATTAGATTTAACTCTAAGTTAAATAATTTAACTTTTACCGTGTCTTTTTGTTTTCTTTCACTATATGGTTAATACACTTACTATAACATGCCAAACGAACCCCAAATTGTATATTATTAACACATATATCCTTATCTAAGTCATTTGGCCGAACCTTAGATTTTTAGGAATAAAATAACAATTAATAATATAATATTTGATTTAAAAACTATTTTGTGTCAATTTTGACACTATTTGATATATGAGTTTTGTGAAAGTCATAACAGAATTATATGTTCGAAAAAAGTTTATTAAATCAATACTAATATATCATAGTAACCTAGAAAATTAGTGGAATTCATAAAAAGTCTCAGATTACATTTATTTTTGTGTTTATAACATCAATTATGTCAATATTTCATAGATAAGATAATTACTGCATCATCTTTGTGTCATAAATAAATTAACTTATTTGATGTCTAAAAATTACAAATAAAATACCATTCAGTAGGTAATATTTTTAGCTTTCTAATGAATATTTACAATCGAATTTATCTCATGTACAACCCTATATAAAAAATGTTTTAGTAAATAAACTTTGATTTTAACTCTTTTAACTCTTCTTTGAATTAAATAATAATAAATGTACTAATCTAATCCAAGTGGGCCTAAATGATAATAATTTACACTTAAGGTTGTTTTTGGTCGAGATACACTTGTCCAATAGAATTAGGACATGTGTTAGGGTAATATTAATATCATTCTTACCCTTAATTACCCTATTTACTTTTAACCGTGGTAATAAAAGTAAAAAGTTACTATTCACCAAAAATTATTTTCATCTCATTGAACCACATTTTACTTACTGACATCAACTGTGTCTCTCGGATTTTTGAAATTCCATTCACAGAAGCGGTAAAATTAAGTTTTATGAAAAATTCAGTTTTTTAACTACCACTTAGTAGTTTCACTATTCATAAAAAATTGATGTTTTTTAGAACAATGCCAAAATTTCATCCTAAGCTATATTTCATATTCAGAATTCAAAAATGAAGTCTATTTTACCAAATTCATAACATATAAGTTGCATTAATTAATTTTATAATTAAATCCCGCTGTTAAAACAAATAGCGTGTTTTTAAGAAACAATATCTATCAAAAGATTGACACTTGATTATGTCTAGTTTAAATGTGAAATTACATTCAATGACAAACATTGTATTAAATTGTAAAAATATATTCTAAATATACTTTAAAACAACTCAAATTAATAATTTATCACTATTAATTATTTTGATTAAAAAAGTTGTTTTTAATTATAATTTAGTAATTTTCACTATTCATCAGAATATGAAAGTTATCCGAAAAGTACCAAAATTTCACCTTAGGCTAAATTCGATACTCCGAATCCAAAAATGAAGTTCATTTTGAGAGCTAAAATTTCTAAAATTTTAAAAGGTGGTTATTACTATTCATAACGGCTAGTTATAATAATATTTTAATAGCATATCGTTGTTTAGTGAAACTCGGTATTGCGTACTACACACGCTATCGAGGAAGGTCGCGATTGCGTGTAATGCAAGGCAAGTCAAGGATGCGTGTTGTGCAAGCTCCTTTTGGTGTAGCGTACAACACAAGACATTAGTGAAATAAAAAAGAATATTTTTCATAAAATCTCAGGCTGTTACACTAACTTTGGACTGAGCTTTCATTGAAATAATATTCTTAAATTATTTGGAATTTGAACCCCTAGGAATATCATTATCATCGAACTCAACTTATATATTTTGGCCTCATCTATATGCAACTAATAATTTTGGTAGATGTGTGTAGCCACATTTACCAACCCTAAAACTCTTCTCTTCCCATGTATAAGTAGATGGATCCTAGGAAAAAGGATGGCGAGGCTCCTTAAAATTATGTGTACAGTCGTCATCATAAGCTCAAGGTCTATCTGATGTTTTATTTGAAATTATCCTACAAATTAAATAAAAAATAATTAGTACAAAAATATACAAATCCAACTATTAAATATAAATTAAAATAAAAAAATAAAAAAAATACAATAAAAAGTAAACTGAAAAATAAACACATTTTTATTCATATTTGTTAAATTAGTTAACTAAAATGCTAACAAAATTAATTAGACATGGGTGAAATGACATAAAAAAAGGAAAAAATCCAACTGTTGTATAAAAATTTGAACAAAAATTTTAAAAATATAAAAATAAAACCAAACAATAATAATGAAAGGAAAAGAAAAATCTTAAGTAAAATTTAATAAAAATCTATTAGTTTAATATAAAGTTGAATAGTTGAAAAATGTAACAGAAAACCTAAACTAATCTAAACAAATGTTTTAACATATTAGTTATAATATGTGTTTTAAGTAAATCAAAAATAAAACAAATATATCCAACATTTTATGAAATTAATAAAAGTAAAAAAGAAATAATTATATATTACCTGTAATATTAGGAAGTCACTGAAGGATTTTTTCCCCATATTCCTTCCACATGATCATTCTGTAGGTAAAAAACTATTTCAATGATGTACTAAAAAATATTTTCTATTAATATTTCTTTGGAAGTATAGATATCATATAAATTAGAATCATTGTCAAGTTTGGTATCACCAATATACTAGTTTTTTCCTTGTAAAATGATAGACCATTACATATTTGATAAATCAAGAATATAGAAAATTTGTTTTTCATGTGTTTCCATGATAAAAGGATTAATTGTGTATTCTAATCTATTTAAATTAAGTAGTGTAATACCAAATTAATCAGGTCAAAAACTATTTCTATTGATAACCTATTTCCAATTAAACACTCGAACTAAAAATTTAATGTAATCAACCGTCCATATTTCTTCAATGACTCCATAATATCCACTTGATACAAAGATTCAGTTTTTATCGTTAGTACTCAAAAAATGAATTACTTTTCTGAACACTAATATACTACTATTATAAACTACAATTTTGTTGTCCAGATATTTTGTATGAAATATATAACCATTAATTTCTTACCTAGACAATGTTATAAAATTTAAATTTATGTCACCTTATAACCATCTCAATGTTTCTAATGCATCTGATCTACCTGGAACGGTCTCTTTAAACCATGAAAAAAAGTTTTTTTATGGTCATCAAAAATCTATATATCTTTCTTATTTGTATAACATTTTTTTAACACATTAATATTCAATTTTATAAATGTATGGAACTATCAATATTATTTAAGATTTATAAATTTACCAACTTTATCTATTCACCTATCAATAATTTTAATTTCAATCCATGATCACTTTTACCGCATTATTAAACCATTAATGGAGAGATGTATACAAACCAATTTTCTCCACTATAGACAATTATCTTGAACAAAACACACCACCATCATCAAAAATATACTTCTAAAAAATGGAGGCTACAGGTTGATAAGGATCCTTAACATATCCCTTTAATGTCTCCATATACCTTTAAAAAGGATGCATACAATATAGATATATAGGTATATGGAGATTTATATCTCGCACGAAATTGACCATTAAATTAAATATGATATCAAAAAAATAATAAGGAAATACATTTCTAGTTCAAAAAGTATTTAAAATTAATTGTTCTCTATTTTTTTCAATGAATTCAGACCAATCCCTTTTTTACAAATTGAATTGAAACAATAACACACCTTCATGATAGTTATTCTAACATGGATGGGTAATATTTGGTTCAATTCAACAAGTATAAGTTGTATCATCATGATGAGATAACCATGATAATTCATTCCTTTCAAGTTCAAATATTTTAATGACACACAATTTTTTACATTGTAATAATAACCATGCAGCGTTTTGATATAATAGAGACACTAAAAAAATATAATTTTCTCTATCTTGGATAATTTATAACAATCTAAAGGTAAGTATGGTCATTTTTCATTATTATTGGGAGCTAACTCCCAAATTATTCCCATTGAAATTATGTTCAATATTACATTCAACCCATCTTAAGTATTTCTAATAATATCTCACAATTTTTCAATAAAATTGTCACATATGTTTTTTTCCACATGTATGAAATCAATTTTATGTTTGAATTAATGATATATAAAATATATAATCTAAAAAATTATTGATAATTTCATTCAAATATTTCTATCATTGACATATTTTTGGGTCTTCTCTAATGTGAAATCAATGTTTTTCACCCTCTCAAAATACTAATCGGTGGAAAAAGTTTTTAGAGAAATATAAAATTATTGTGATTCATTTGATTCCTTTTTTAAACTTTGATAAGAGTGATACATAAATAATATCCTTTGATGACCCATTTATAATATTTTTATCCCATGTTTTATTTGATAATATGAAGTCTACTATTCATGAATTGGACAATATTTATGCCCCTTAACGCTATATCCAGAAAAATTTCCATATGATGGGAAGCCATTTGTAGTGAACATAATAATTACATGCAGTTAAAAATGTTCTACTTTATAAGAATCATAAACATTAATACCTTCATCCTATAAAAGTTTCAAATCATCAATTAATGGGGAAAAGATAAAATCAATATCATTTCCATGCTATTTTGGTCCATAAATCATTAAAATTAACATGATATATTCCCACTTTGTACAAAATTCAGTAGATAAGTTGTAAATTTCCAATAAAATAGGACATTAAATATGTCTGATAATAATTATTTGACTTATATTCATTCCATATATGCATAGTCTAAGTCTATTATTTTGAAATTTATTTCCAAATGTAGAAAATTATTGATCAATTTTCTGACATTTTGGAAAATCAGCTAGATGAAATAATTTCCCATCAAATGTACACTTATCTACATACCATATTATGATTGTTTTCATCATTTTAATTTTCAAATAAATTTTTTAAATTATTAATTATAGTAATATAGAAATTTTCCTTGGTATAAGTATTAGTAACTTCTAAATCAGCTGGTTATTTTTATTTCATCATATAACATGATGTCCCACATTTAGGATAATCTTATAGACCTTAATATTCCTTCCTATACAACACATAGTCATTTATGAAGTCATGTATCTTTCTGGACCCCAAACCCATCAGGTATAATATTTTATTCACATTATAATGTGAATTTGGAAGATCATTGTCTTTAGAAATTATGTCTTTCAATAGTTGTAGTTACTCTGTAAATATTTTTTCACTCCATCCATTTCTTCCATGAATTTAATAAATATTAAAACCATTGATAAATTTTAAATTTCATACAACATAGATACGATGGTTTTTCAGCTTCACTATATAAATTCTCTATTATTGATTTTTCCCAATTTCAACTACTTCCATATCACGAATCATTTCTTCAATTTGATCAAACTTATCATCTTGAAAATTATTATCATCAATAGATCTTGAATTTTTAATAGTTTCACCATGTTAAATATAAGGGTTTTAACATGGATTAAAAACCTGAAAAATTAAATAATCTTGGATTTTTATAATTTTAAACTTCTCTATATTTAAATATTTCAAGCATGGATAGATAAAGGTTTCATTTTTTAGAAAATTTCATTTTAAAAATAACAAAAAAACATCAACATCTACCTCATATACATCACATGTTCATAGTACAATAATCGAACATTGACTCATTATTATCTATAAAAATATCAAGAAATGAAAATAATTTATTATATTTTGATATTTAATTTAAAATTTACTTTTATAATTAACAATAATAAAATTCCATAAGTTATTTTACAAATAAAATAAAGAAAATATATTTGACAAAAACATTCACTTTGATTATATTTAGTTATCATTATTTAATAAAAATATCAAAAAGTATCATTTGATTGCCATAATCATCTAAACACCCGTTCACAATGAAAATAAAAAACATACATTAGACACAAATTAATTAGTAAACTAACATTATTTATAACACCAATTCATCAAATTATAATTTAATCAAACCTTAATCTAAAAAAATATTTCATCAATTAAAAAATACCTTATATGTGGGAATAATTGGAACTATAAATACAAATAGAGAATATAAGGCAACATCAATTTAAAATTGGAACTACAACTAAAAATGAAAATAATTTGGATGCATATAAAATCTAAACAATAAAGAAAAACATTAAAATTGATATTGGAAGGGGGTGATTGAGAATTTGAAACCAACAGGAAGAAGGAATATGGATAAAGAGAGAGAGATATTAGATACTAATGATGGGTGAAGGTGGAATATAGTGGGGGTGCCAAATGAAAGACATTCAAGACCATCATATCAAATAATGAAGTTATTTAATGCCACAAGATCGAAGATGGAAGGGTTAGGGTTCATCACGTGAGATAAAATAGAAGACTATTGCATGAGTGAATGAAACCAAAATGATGTGCCCTGATGTTTGATTAAAATATTAAAGTTTTTTACAAAATTTACTTAAAACCCAATGTGAAAAAATGGTTTTCTGCATCAATTATTGAATAACCTACATGAAAAGGTTGTGTGTTATATTTTCAATATTATTCATTTAATAACTTATGTGAAAAATATGTCATCTTAAATGAATTTTGTACCAGTGACATAACCATACATGGTAATAATAGTCATCATGCATAAAGAATATAAAATCAACCAGGCATAAGTAATGCATACTATTGTCTCTAACCATAAGGGCATAGTGTGACTTAGTCTAAAAAATATTTTCTAACCATATAAACAAGTATAAAATAGTTAGAGTTCTCATGTTATTCCTTAGGACCAACTCCCAAGAGATCCCTTAGTCTCTTGGTAAATATAATGGAAGCTCTATCAGTATACCTCCCCAAAGGTTATCTCAGTCCCTTGGACAAAAATACATAATATTTTTCAGTCTTACTCCCTAAAGACTCCCTCAGTGCCTTAAAAACTAACCCTAGATAGTCTAAAAAATAGGCTAAGGTCCCAATACCTAATTCTCCATACACACACATAAGGTATCACATATGTTACTCCATTCTAAACACACAAACATTCACATGTTCCATCACACAAAAGTTATTTCAAAATATAGTTTAATAAAATAAATTTCCCATTTTAACTTAATAACATAATCATGGTATACAATTTCCATTCAAAACATACATCCTTCCTCAAGGAAAATCCTTTTCCAAACCCCGCATTAAAATCTCTTTAAATTGATAACAATTTTTCCTCACATTAAATATTTAAAAAACTATTATGTAAACCATTTATTCCAAAACAATATTAATTATTCAACACCATACAAAAACTTTTTGAAAACCCTTTCAAGACCCCATTTGAAAGTATAAAGTCTTTTTTATCCATTTTAACAAACATGTGAAGTTCACGAAATCCAAAACCATTTGGAAAACCACTTTAAGCATCAAATTTATAACATAGATCATGTATCACATAAAACATAGATAAATAATCCTTTATAAATAAATTTAAAGGAAAATTTATAATCAGAGACCAAAGGAAACTAAAAATAAAATATTATCCATTGAAACCCCCTTAAATAAATACACCCATCTCAAAACTTAATCGAAACTTGTCTCCTTTGATGAAAATCACTTAAATCAAGAAAGAGGGATCCTCACAAACCTAATCCACAAATAAAAAAACCAATTACATTATTAATAACACTATATTCACCCAATAGGTGTCATAGAATCCCAAACTACCATGAAATAGGAAGAATAATGGTAAAATAGGGTAAAATGAAGGAGAAACCATGAAGAAAACATACTCACCTTGAAATAAATCTCTAAGGGAATCAACAGATTCACTATAAAAAAAGGGAGGAAGCTCTGAATCTAAGAGGATAGGGTTTCACATTATAGGGAGAATAAATTATGCCAAAATGAGTAAAACTTTACAAAGTAAAAAATTTAGTTTCTCAAAATATTAATTTCATGACCCCATCCCTTCGAAGGTACCACTCTTGGGTTAATAATGAAGGAAGATAGATAATGATCCCTCAGTCCTAACTCCGGTTGGCCTCAGGTTAGCTATTATCACCAAGGGTATAAAAACCTCACAAATAGGAGGCATTTCCATATATAATAATAGGATTTAGAGATAAGATAAATCAATAACAAGAATCTTCCTGACAAAATATAAAAATGAAACCAAAACCATCCCAAAAGGAAGTGACATAGAAACAGCTCCAAAGCCTGAGCTAGAAATGTCTAGAAAGGTCTAACAAGTCCTCCTAGAAATATGAATATAGTTTTTGTCTATGTAGGGTGAGAATACAAGTATAATAATTATGATCATAACCATAATATCTCTTGTACATTTGAAATAAGAATACTAATGTTCTAGTGAGAAAAAAATAGAACCAATAGAACCTAAGCAGGTTAACTAACCAATCTCATCCTCACCAGGGCATGCTAACCAAATAATACATCTAAGTATAATAACATAATAAGAATCACATATATATAAAGTTACCCTACACCACCTTCCCACTAGTATTCCACTCTCACATCCAAAAACCAAATGTAGCACTCTCATATCTTCTATATATGACTTCATTCCAAGAACCCCATGTGCAACTGGCCATCACATCACATATCACCTAAAGACACCTGGTCCACTACACCTAATGTTTCTTGAAGAAACATAGATCATCACATCACAACCATAACCATAATAGTATGGTATCATTAACATGAAGGACATATTCCTTGTTCTCTCCACTTACCATGCATGACCCCCACCATAATCCATCCATCATCTCATCAAACAACCACAACTATTTCACTTTTGACTTATGTCCATCACATCCCATAAATATATAACTTGTGACACCCCTCGTTTCACTATGTTATTTATTTTGGACTTATTTTATTTTTCCTTGAGTGTTGTAGAGTTTCGGTTGGTCATGAGCTAAAAATTACCATTTTTTTAGGCTTTTTAGGAAGACTGTGGTTAGATCATATAGTTTCTCAAACCATATAGTGCCCATGTTGGTGTTACTATCAGTTGGAATGATCCATTTTTCATGGATTCCACACAATTTTTCAAACCATATGAATCTCCCTAAAGACCGTGAACGGTATTGGGTGTTTTGGGAGTGAGGTTCATGGTTTTTCCAAATAGTGTGGACTCTTAGTGGAAACTGTGTGAGTGATATCAGGTATAGACAATTTAAAATGCATGTTTGGTGCAGGATTTATAAAACTATGTGGCCAAACCGTTTTTCTCACTGTCAATAAGTAGTGGGCTGTACACAGTTGGTGCATGGTTTGGAAAACTATGCGGAAAAACTGTGTGAATTATCATGTGTTTAAAATTAGAATTTCCAAAAATTTCCCTATTAATTTTTAATGTATTTCACCCCCTATTTTCCCCATTTTTTTTGGCCGACCCCCCTTGTTTCCTTAAAGGATCTATCTATTCATCCTCCATTGGATTCTTAGCATCTCTTTGGAAATTTCAAAGATGATTTTAGGTGGTTCTTCCTCTATTTCCCTCTTTCCTTATCTGTATCTTTTCTATTTAGAAATTTCAATGATGATTTCACTTTCTAAATTCCATTTATATTAAACAAAAAGTATCTATGGTATCCTTATGATGATTTAAAACCATTTCATTATGTTTTATTCTTGGAATAATTGTTTTTACAAGTGAATTCCCTATTTTATTGTTTAAAATGGAATACTTTATAATGCTATGATTTTAAAATAACTTAGGTATTTTTTAAATTATTTTCAAGATGAAAATGATTTTTAACCCAATTTTTTTATTGGGTGAAAATAATGATTTTAAATGGAATTTGGTTTCGAACTGAGTTGTGGACCTCAAATGATTTTTGAAGTAGTTTTTTAATGTATTTAAAATAATGGTTTTAAATTTGTCTGTATTTTACCCCTTGTGTAATTCCATGGTGGATTGCTTTAAATTTTTTTATGAAAAATGGTTTTAGTTTTCGTCTTGTTTGGTTTTCAAAGGGAAATACCGTTGTTGAAGGGCAGCATTGAGTCCTTTTAAAAATTAAGGGGCAATTTATTTGGACCTCATAAAATTTTTTAAGTGGGGTTTAATAAAATTTCTAATGGAAATAATGGATTTTTTCATGTTTTTCATTTTCAATGAAGATATACCCTGTATAAGGGTGACTTTGAAATGTTTTAAATTTATGGGTTATTTTTATAATTTTCCAAATGGTGTTTGGAATTGTTTTATGAAATGTGAAAAGGTATTGGAAATATGAGTTGTTCTTGGATGTTAAAGTCTTGTTTGGAACTTTAGTTTTAAATGGTGTATGTGTATGGAACCCAAGATTTTCCCTTACTAATATACCCCTTTTGTGGGATTGTGATCACTATATGATTCTTGTTTCTCCCCTTAAGTGGGAATGTTTTTTTATACCTTATGTGCATGTTAAGTGTATGGGTATTTCCATCATTGGGTGTTATGGGTGAGGGTAGTTCTGGTTATTCCATGTGGTTATAATTAGATTATTACAGTATGACACACTTCCTTTATTGATCATGGGATGTCAGGTACTAAGTGGGATGACCTAGCATGTACCTCTAGTTTTTTCATGCTACTAGTGGCCCCCTTAGATTGAATTAGGGTTAAGTGGGGATGTCATATCAATGATGATTATGTGGGATAATTGGATGATGGTTTGGACTTAGTGCATAATGGTAGCTAGTTCAGGTTGTTATACCCATATATGTTAGGTCATGCGCCTATTGTGATCCATATTAGATCCCAGGACACATTTGACTATTTGTTTGGTTATTGATTGGGGGGAGTTTGAACTAGTTCTTGATTTTATCAATTCCCCTACTTTATTGACATGGAACCCTTTCTTTTATTGGTTTTATTTCATTTTTATTATTCCTCATGATATGTGGGTAGTTTCTTCTTATGATTCATGACATGTGTGAGTGTTTAGTTATTTCATTTGAAAAATTAGTTTTCAAAGAAGTTTTGGAACACCTGTTTTGAAATTAAAGTCTCTTATGTGTGAGTGATTTAAATTGGATTGTAAAATGGGTTTGGTTTAAAGATGTATTAAGCTGGTGGATTGTTTAATAAACTATTTTCATTTAGATAAAACAAGTGTGATTTTTAAAAAAAAATAACAGTGTGTAGTTTCTATAACATCTTGAGTTGATGGATTTGTTTTAAAAATACATGGGTTTAGTTTTTAGGAAACAAAGGGAAAATGTTTTATAAATTTTTTATGGAATTTTTTTGATTTCCATGCATAATATATTTATTTAAATCTTTATTTATAGTTTTGTTTTCAAACTAGAATTGATGAATTTCCTTATGAAGTTAAGTTCATAGTTTTTATATATTGTGGTGACCTAATATTATTTTTAGCTCACAGCTATATCATTCTAGGTTACATGTTTCGTTTGGATCCTTCTTCTCCATCGTGGTGATGTGGGGTAAGTTGGGTGGTGGTGAGAAACTGAAAGTTTCTTAGAGTTTATTTCGATCTCAGATCAAGTTGTTTGGTTTTTAGTAGTATTAATTTGGTTAGTTTGTTCCTAATTTATCCTACCTACCTATATTTATTTATTTTTTTATGTTGATTTGGTATATGAAAATGGTTTGGATCATGGTAATTAGTTGTGACATTTTTTTCAAGCAGTTTATTTATTTATTTACTCTGGTGTTGTATCTCTTATTTGGGGGAAACCCTTTCTCAAAGGAGTTCTTATGATTCCTAGGAACATGTCTCTATCTTTTAGGGATCGAAAAAACCCTTCAGCCTATTTGAAAGACTAGGTTAGGTTTCATGTTTGATGGTAGCCTGGGATGGTTTGTTACAAAATGGTATTACAAGAGGTTAAGGTTTTATTTTAGTAAGATCCTAATCTTTTTGAGCTTCCATTGTTATTTGGGTATGCCCTGGGAGAAAGGAGGTGAAAATGTTTGGAGCTTGATAGGTAAGTAAAGAGAGAGTCTATCTAGATCTTTCTTATCTTTTTCCATAAGCTTCTAGGGGAATTTGGGTCTAAAATCATGGATTTGAGTTTTATTTTTGTTTTTCTGGTGGATTTTGTGTTGATTGATGTTTGATACCCATTGAGAATGTGTGTGATATTAGATATCACCTATGCTTTTGAGGTAAAAGGATAAATAAATTTACCTATAGGTTGGCACAAATAGCTTGGGAAACCATTTTTTGTTCATACGTTTGAGTCTACCTTCCAAGTAGGGTGTGTCACATGAATAGTGATCAGTTTTCCTAACTGATGTGTCCAAAGTGTGAATGACACTATTTATTTTCTAGTTGTCCTTTTTTGGACTCCTCTCAAATTTGGATTCTACAAAGGTGGTTTCCATTTTTTTGATGGTGGATTGAGGAGTGTGTTGATTCCCTTTTTTGGATTTGGTTTGTGTGATCCCTATTTGGATGCCTGTATAGTACTTGGGTTTTCTTGGACTTTTTTAAACCATGTTTTAGAAAGTAAAGAGATTTTTTGAAATATTATTTTTCAAAACCTTTTTTTTGTAAATTTGGAAATTATGAATTCCTTTAGTTTTATGGAATATATTATAAAATGGTGTCCTCCTTTTTGAAAATTTATTACAAAAGAAAGACAAATTTTGAGGATTATTATTTTGATGATTGGTTTTTGAAATGAAATATAATTTTGGAAGGAATTTTCTGTGGTTGTTCCTTTTTTAGGGAATTGTGTGTTCCACTTGGGTTATTTGTTTTTAAAGTTGGTTTTATTGGTTTTTTTATAATTATTTATTGGAATATGATTTCAAAATTACTTCGTTAAAATGGTTTTTTCAAAAGAAAAGTTTTTTGGTGTTTAGGATTTTGACTCCTATGAGGTCTTATTGTTTTATTTTGATTCCTTGTGGGAAGGAATCATTTGTTTTTTGTTATGAGTAATGGATTAGGGATGTCCATGTCTTTAACTATTGATATTTTCCCCCAAAATGGTTAAAAAGGATTTATTAGTTATGGTGTCTACTTAGACTTCGAGTGGAGTGATGGATTATGAACTTACCTTGTAAGAGTTATTGAGGGTTGTTGATGGTTGATGATAGTTTTCTTGTTCGTTTTAGTTGAGTTTTATGGGTTTTTTTGGGACATTGCTTTTGGTGGTTGTAATATCGATCGTGGAGCTTCAGCTATGGTGGTTGAGATCCTGTGGATGGGTTGAGCATTGTATTTTGTTGTACCTTGTTTTTTTAGGAATGTTTCCCACATATCCCTCCCTTGTGGGTGTTGTGTGGTTGTACATGAGCTTTTTTAGCCTAATTTTTTTTGTGATCCATTATTGAGCATTTTGGTCACACTCATTCTTGAGTTGATTCATTAGCATGCTTGTTTTTTGGATAGGATAGGAAGGCCTTGGGTGTATGATCACATAACTACAGTGTTTTATCCACCAGTTGAGTTTGGTATACTATCTGAAACTTGGTTGGGGGATTTTTGGGATTTCCCATGTAAGGGTGTTATATGTTTTTGACCCAAGGTTATCCATGTGTTTCATGGCCTGAGGTGAGATAATTTTTCATTATTTTGAGGCTTCTTGTGGTGGTTTTTCTTTCTTTGAGTTTAGAAGACCTTGTGGTTGATAATGAATTTATATCATGGTTGATAATTTCCAAAGGGTATCTCCTTTTATCTTTATTTTATACCACCATGTTTAAATAAATCTAAATTATGGGGAAATCATGGTAGGTTTCCTATCCTAAGTAGGTCTTCTCATTATAGATTTTTATTCTAGTAGTGCTTGGAGATTTTGGTGCTTTACAGTTGATCAGTTTGATCATTTTTTAGGATGATGGATGTGATATTTGAGGTTGATCTTTGTTGAGTACTTCTGTTAGCTAGGTCCTATTAATATCATATGTCTTCTCTCATATCCTTATTTTTGGATGGGACTTTATGAGATAAGAAAGTGGCATGGTGGGGAGTTTGTGACACCCCTCATGTCACTGTGTTATTTATTTCTTCCTAATTTTACCTTTCCTTGAGTGGAGTGGAGTTTAGATTAGTCACGAGCTGAAAATTACAGTTTTTGGAGGATTTTGTGGGAATATAATGTTTATCTCGCATGGTTTTTCAAAATGTTAAGTGCCAATGTGGGTGGGCCATTCCATTGGATAGATCCATTTTGAACAGCTTCTATATGGTTTTCAAACTGTGTGGAGCTCCCCAGAGATCATGTGGGGTCTTGGGTGTGTCTGGTGTGAGGCGCATGGTTTCTATAAACCATGTGTCCTCTTAGGGAAACCATGCGAGGGCTGTTAGGCCTAAACAGTGGAAAACGCATGGTTGGTGCATGGTTTGTCAAACCATACAGGTGCACTATCTCTAGGTAGTGGGGTGTGCATGGTTGGCACCCAGTTTAAAAAATTGTGTGGATAAACTGTGTAACATTCCTAAGTGTTTAAAAATTTGTCATTCCCCAAAATGACCCTATCGATTTTTAAGGGGTTTCACCCCCCAATTTTGCCAATTTTCATCAACCAGGCCCCCTTACATCCTTAGAGAATATCCCTATTATTCCACCCTTGGATTCATGGATTATATTTGGAAATTTCCATGTGGATTTGAGAAGATGCTTCCTCTCTTTCTCTCATTCTTCCTTCTCCCTCCCTTCTATATTGGATTTTTCTTCCCCCATAAACCATATTTATCATATGGTTTGATTTTAGGGTTCTCAGTGGTTTTAATAATCAGGATTTTAGTGTATAGGGGGTGTAGATGGTGTTTATAGTTCCTTGGGTGAGGTTGTCGTTAAAAGTGACATGTTTTGGGATATTTCTACTTGGTTTCCACTTATTTTAGGTAGGTATTACTTTTAAATTTTTTTTATTTTGGAATTCTAATAATTCTTTCACTTTATAAATGACCTTTTTATGAAATCATAATTATATATGGTATCCTTGTGATGATTTGAAACTATTTCATTGTGTTTTATACTTGGGATAATTGGTTTTACATGTTAATTCCCAATTTTATTTTTTAAAATTGAATTATTTAGGATGCTAAGATTCTTGTGAAATTCATTATAGATTTGGGAAATGGTTTTCATGAGGAGGAATGGTTTTTAACCTGGTTTTGGTTTTCATTGTGTGAATACAATGGTCTTAAAGGGAATTTGTTTTTTAGTAGAGGTGTGGACCTCAAAATTATTTTTAAAGGGGAATTTAAATGTATTTTAAATGGTGTATTAAAAGGTGTGGATAGTTTTACCATTGTGAAATTCCATGGTGTCTTATTTAAAATGGTTTTATAGAAAATAGTTGGCATTTTCCCATTTTTTGTTTTCAATGGGAAATACCATCATTTAAGGGAAGCTTTGAGTCATTTTAAAAAGTAATTTGTGATTTATTTGGACCTCTTAAAATTTTTAAGTGGTTTTTAATGAATATTTTGATGAAAATAATGTATTTTTAAATGTATTGGATTTTCAAAGAAAATATCCATTATGTAAGGTTGAATTTTAAATGTTTTAAATGTTTGGGTGGTTTCTATAATTTTACAAGTGGTGTTTGGAAGTGTTTTAAGGAACGTGAAACGGTATTGGAAATCTGATTCATGATTTGGTGTTAAAGGCCCATTTGGGACTTTGGATTTAAATGGTGTATGTGGGTGGAACCCTTGATTGCTTCTTTCTTGTGTACCACTTGTGTGGTTTTTTGATCACCATGTGATGCTTATTTCACCCCTTATATGGGAATTTTCTTATTATTCCTTGTATGAATGTTAAGTGTATAGGGATTTCTATAATTTGGTGTTACGAGTGAGGGTAGTTATGGTTATGCCTTGTAGGTAGACTTGGATTGTTTCACTATTCCTAACATAATTTATTAGTTATGGGATGTTGGGTACTAAGTGGGAAGACCTACCATGTACCTATAGTTGGTTCACAAGCTGCTAGTGGAACCCTTGTCATGAAATAGGGATTTTTGGGGATGACATCTCAATGATTCTTATATTGTATAATTGTATGCTGGTTTGGACTTAGCGCATGAGAGTAGCTATTTTGGGTGGTTATACCCATATAGGTTAGGTAGTATGCTCGTTAGGGATCTTTGTTAGAGTCCATGACACATCCAATCGTTCGTTTGGTTATTGATTGAGGGGAGTTTGATATAGTACTTGATTGTATAATTTGCCCTAATTTTTTTATATGGCACTCGTTATTAGATTTTTTGTATTGAATTTTTATTATGCCTCATGATATATGGGTGTTTCCTACTTTTGATGCTTGACATGTGTAGGTGTTTAGTAATTTCCTTTAAAAAATGAGTTTTTAAATAAGTGTTGGAAAACTTGTTTTGAAATTAAATCACTTATGTGTGAGTGATTTAAAGTGTATTGAAAAAATGGTTTGATTTAAATATGGGTTTGTCTGGTGGAATTTGTAAGCAACTGTTCTCATTTAGATAAAACTAGTGTGATTTTTTTGAAAATGTTAACGGTGTGTGGTTTTTATAATGTTTTGGGTCGATGCCTTTGTTTTAAAAACATAGGGGTTCAGTTTTTTTGGAAAATAGAGAGAAATATTTTGTAAATGGTTTATGGAATTATTTTGATTTCCATGAATCACATATTTATTTATTGATTAGTTTCTAGTTTTATTTTCAAACTAGAATTTATGAAATTACTTATAAATTAATTTTTTAGTTTCAGTGGGTTGTGGTGATCTATAGGGATTTTTATATAACACCTATATAATTTCACATTCCAAGTTCCGGTTGGATCATTCTTGTCCATTGTGGTTGACATGGGGTGAGTCGGCTAGTGGTGAGCAATAAAAGGTTGCTTATAGTTTCTTTTAGGCTCATCTCAAGTTTGTTGGTTTGTAGTAGTCTTATTTTTTATAGTTTGTTCTTTATTTTAACTACATTCCTATATTTCTTTGTTTTTTTATGTTGATTTGGTATATTAAATTGGGTAGGATCATGGTAGTTGGTTGTGACCTATTTTTCATGCATTTTATTTATTTATTCTGATGTTGTATATCTGATTTGGGAAAACCTGTTCCCAAAAGAGTTATTATGAATCCCATGCACTTATCTACATCCCATAGGGAATGATATTTCCCTTTGGTCCATGTGAAAGAATAGGTCAGTGCTGGGTCTGATGGAATCCCAGGATAGTTTATTACATAACTAACCTGGAGGATAGTGTGAGGAAGAGCAGATATCCATCCATCCATCCTCACTAATGTGATATTGGAAAAAACACCCCCAAAATATTTGGTAGTTGGCATATAGTTCTAGAAATGGTTGGGGTGAATATAAAAATAAAAATGAAAATAAAAGGTATATATATTAATCCACACACAATCCCTTTATGTGGGTTCATTGAAAATAAATAACTAACTCACAACATCACCCCCCCAACCTCACAAAACCTCTTCTTTCACTTCCACCGCTAAATGAACAACTCCACACAAAAATACACAATCCATGTTCTATCTTCATTCTCAATATAATTCATTTTAAATATTTCACATTACCAAATAATTTCATTCATTAAACCCATTCATTTTTTAGCTCATTCATTTAATTATTTCATCCCATTTGTTTAATTATTCCATCCCATTTAGTTCACATTAAAAATCAATACCACATAGCCACACAACATATTTTAACACATTCCATTACCATTCATCATTAGAAAAATTAATTTTGATACTAACCAGGTGACTATAATATCACAACACCACACACAAAAAACATTATATCATCCCCATTCCGACCAATCAACACTACCACCATCACCCAGCCACAACTACCTATTCATCATAATCACCACATCAATACCACTTTCTATAAACACTACCCCACTTCACCAAAATATAACTCATCACATCCACCCCTAAAACACAACCACATATCACAAACACCACATTCCACATCCATTTATCATCACATCACTACCCCACATTACATCACACATCACAACACTATTCACATCACATTCACATAACATTTTTCATATTTATCAAGGGGATCTCATCATATTCATGTTCTTTGTTTTATGGGAATTCTCCCACAAGCCATAATTTCCATGTACAACCAATTTATTATCCAAATATAAGTTTTTATCCTTTTTTTCAAGGTGATTACAATCAATCACATAATAAGGTTTCCACAACCCATCAACCATTGTGAAAAAAATCCCTCAATAGTCCAAACTTTTCAGTGAGGCATCAACCCAATAAAATCACAGTATCAATAATATCAAAAAACTATAAAAGAATGTGATTTAATTCCTCTTACCCTTTGTTTCCCCTAGAAATGGGACTCTATTTAGGATTCATTATATCTATATGGTTTAAATCAAATTTATTTATGGAATTGGAAACACTCGATGGTTCTATATCCATAGGGACCTAATTTCCAAAGGCATTCATTCATCAAGAAGTTTTTCCAATTAATATTGAGAACACACATTGGTCGAGAGGATGGGAGGTTGGGATCATCACACCCTTTTTAGGGTAATTTTTTCATACTCCAAGACTCTATCATAGACTTAAGATATGTTCATGAATCCTTATTAATTTACTAAGAATAATATAGGATTCCCTTGAAATTAGAAATCAATTATTAGAATGTATCAAATTCAAAATCATCTACATGTATATGAGTTACTTCGTGAATGGGGATATCTATATATATATGAGGTTCTCCATTGACGGTATACTATTATATACTACTTAGAGATTCTTGTTCATTACTATGATGATGTTGGTTTTAAATCCACATGATGGGGCACTCTGGAATTTATTATCATCCAGGTAGACTAAATTCACCCTAGAGTTTATCTTTATCCAGCGAGATGGAATATTACTCTGAGTTTATCATCATCCATGGAGGTAGAAGATTACTCAAGATTTTACCATCATCCAAAGATATGGAAGTTGTTTTGATGTTGGGATCTATCCCATTGATTTTCTACCTACGTATCCTTGTAAAAGAAATCATAACCCACATAGTTCAGTGCTACTTAATGGTAAACCTAGTTCCTTTTAAGATCATGTGATAAATACCTAACTATATAGTTTAACATCATGTGGTAAGGATATATATGTGGAAGGTTCCTCGTCAAGGTTTGGTTTCGTACTTATGTCGAAGCATCCCATGTAACCTAGAAGGGGTGTGGTTTTCCAAGTTCAATTAGACCCTATTAAGGATATGGCCCAGAAACTACAAGGTTGATTTGGGATATTAGGATTAAACCTCATGGAGTCTTTCTACATATCCCATTTGGATACAAATCAAATCCCATATAGTTTGGGAAATCACAAAGGAGAGTATGGTCCTTTGAGATAAATAGGTTTGGGATTACTCTTGAAAAGGAATCCTTGTAAAAGGGGTCATGAGTTATGTATTGAATCATGGTGATATAATGGTTTAATTTGGGGATTACTTCTAAGGTGTATTCCCATTGAGGGGTATGATTTCTTATTTTATGGATGAAAATACATGAATCTTAGGCCTTGGAAAGGCTTCCTATGTATCCTAGTTATGGTTTGAATCAGATTTCTCGTAGTTCATTCCTTGAGGTGGATCATGCAGATTTTGTGATCATCACAAATATCTAAACCCATGTGATTCATTCTCAGTGTAAGAAAAAAGAGGATGTGAATGATTCAAAAAAGGCGCACACTTTTCCTCTAATGTTGCTGGAAGAGGATGGGCCTATAGTGAAAGATGTTGTGGCAATGAACATTCCCTCTTTTTACTTAACATTAGATGTGAATCCAAGGTAAGGAAGGATTGAAGGAAACAAAGGTATATAAGAGAAATACTACAACCTTCTACATGAAATGATAGTGGATTGCCTTGGGATTAGTTCCCTATGATTGGTCCCAAGAGAGAAGGTAGACTTTTCCTTGTTCAAAAGGAAAATTAAGTGTGATCCTCACTCTTCCTATTGGGGATTGGAGGCTCCGAGTCTTAGAGACGAGAAGGGGAGAACATGGCCTAAACCTTAATCCTCCAAATTGGGAACTCCTCAACATTTTACCTTGGGTAAGGATCCATGTGACTATAGATATAAAAACCTACAGGCATCCTGAGGATCCTAACACACTTATAAGACAAATTTTGGAATCCACTGACTGTAGAAATACAAACCCAAATAGGAGACATGCTTATGTGCCTTTCCCCAGGGTTTTGGAGATCCGGAGGTATTGGTGGAGGTTTAAACTTAGTCCATTTTAGACAAGATAGAAAATGAATTTTATGATCTTTTATGAGTGGCTTTAAAGATGGCTTAAATGGTGGCTCGTGTAGGTCCTAGGCATAGGTCTTCCACACAGGTATGTTGCACAGGTATTCCATATATGTCCTAAGAGTAACTGAAAAGTGATTAACATAGGGGATATGAGCCTATGAAATATTGAATGGACTATCTAGGAAACAAAAATTGGGTGAAGTTTTAATCTAGGCACCCTTGGTCTCCTTTAGTTTCCATGGAATAGTTTCACATAGGTCCTTTTCTTAATGAAAGGGCCTCACGTAGGTGTATTCTTCTTATGGAAGAAGGATCCTCGATCAGATGTTTTGTATTTTAAACTCTAAAAGGACTTTGATCTTGTTTATCCCTCTTAAATATCTCATATCTATTATTTTAGATAGCTACCTAACAAAATTAAAGGGACCTGGGTGAAGGTGGTTCACAATAGGAGCTCTAGGAGTTCTTCTGAGTTTTTTAGTTCTTGAAATGGAGAGCCCAAGGGTCATATTTATAGTAAAATAGGGGACTTGGTTTAAGGGATTTTGTTGGTGTAGGTCATAGGTGTAGGTCTATGGTGTATCTCTCATGTGCCGATGTGTAAAAAATTACACAGTTGCATAGGCCCCCAGCGTAGGTACCTAGTGTATGTCCATGGCATAGGGAGATACACCTTTGGTCTAAATAGGTAGGACTTGTGCTGGCCTTCTTGCATGAATGTGTGTTGTGTAGTTCCATTTTTATAGATTTCTTTTCTTCTTCAAAAAATTTCCTTGATACTTTAAGATATACAAAGTGATATTCATAATCTTTTTTCCTTCCTTTATTAAAAAGGGAGTGATAACAAAATCCCCCCCCCCCTCAAGAATGGATCAGACTGAAAGAGGAGGATCTAATCCGAAGTTAAGAATATGGGGAAAAGTATTATGAAGAATTAATGTTGGATTGCACATGTCCTATATGTAGATTTCCAATGTAAGTTATCAATGTAGGTCGTTTAGCATAGGTCGGCGGTGTATGCCTACAATGCCTATAAATACCCCCATTCCTTTTTCATTTTATTCACCCGTATTTTTGAATTTTTCTCTTGTTGTGAAGATCCTTATTCCAACTACATTGTGTTGTCCCCCCATGAAGGTCCTTTGAAATCTTTCTCAAGGTATAGCTATCTGAGAAAAGGAGTTGCACGAAGACACTTTCTCAAAGGAACTATGCATAAGGACCTCATCGAGGGACCTATACTAGATACTTTATCGAAGTACATGTGGGGGTGCCCTTTTGAAGGACCTACGTGGTGATTTCCCTTTTCCAAATTCTCGAACACCTCTAAGTTAAAATTTGAACTTTTATTAAGTCAATATTCTAACTAAATGAGGGAAATAAGTGCCTTTTTTGCAGTTTTCCAAATTATTCACTTAATTACTTCAACTAAGGAATATAAAGTGTGCCATACTGAAATGATGAAATACATTGGACTAGACTATTATAACGTTGTTGATAGTAGCCTTCCATAATTAGAGAATGGATTGATTCCATATCAACACGAGTATTTGTGAAGTGACTAAATGCCTCTGTACGGGCATGGGCTTCTAAAGGATACTAATATTCCTATATATAATAAGTATTTACAAAAGACTTGATTTTTAAAACACACCAACTATCCTTATATGAATATTTCTGCAAAAGGTGTTCCTATTAATGAGGTAACAATCCCTATTGGATGCTTCCTACATCATAGTGGTTGTAATCCTGATATGAAGGATCATGTTGAAGATACTGGGCATCATTTCTAGAATTAAACATTTCATAATTCAAAAAGATATCAATATAATGGATGAAAAAAATATTGGGATCTCTTCTCTAGAGGGGGGGTCAGGCCTAAATGTATGTGGGTGTTTTGTGTATGCCAAACTTGTGCTGAGTTCAAGAAAGATCTGCAATATTTCCACATTTATGAGGTTTTCTGGGTAGGAAAAACATATGTATATAATAATGACATCATTCTTGAATCACTAAGTTGGTGGAGTCTGGAAAACATTCTATTCATTTGACACATGGTGAGGCCAGAATTAGATTGTGGGATGTCTATAAAATTTCTAGGGATCCCATTCTGGGGGAGATATATGATGAATTCATCCCACCAAATAAAACATGGGATGATACTAAGAGGATTCCACCATTGGCCCACGAGTTATTAAAAATAGAAAAGGATTTTCATAAAGAAAATAAAGGTCCTCATCCAAGAACTAACATCCATATAAAAGTGCGTATGGGAGCTTTTTTAGAACTAGAAAAAGAGAATGGTCCTACTTGTGGACATCCTATCATTTTTTCCACTGTAGATAACCAAGGTGTTTCAGAAGAATTTTGGCCCACATTGGAGAAGGTCAATTATAATCATTGGGGTTACAAGGTTAATCCCAATATTTATGTAAAGGTACACTTGTTCGGCTTCTTTTACATGTGGCTGAGCATTTAACTTTTTCTAGTTTGTGATTATTGTGGCAGTGTGATTCTAGGGACTTTCATTATTACGGCCAAGTTAGAAAAGGGGAAGTATATCGGGTTGGATACCCCTATTTTGGTAATAATTTATCACTACCTATTGCATTTTTATAATGGGAAGGTTCTGTTTAGGATTGAAAGATCATTCTAGGTGTTGTAGGGTTGGATTGAAGCACACTAAATTCATATTTAGTGTTGAATTCAGTTAGGGTCTCTAATAGTTGATTTACCACATTTGTTCGGATATTTTTCTGGATTTAGCAAATTGTTCTTGAATCCTGATGAGGTATAGAAGGCATAGAATGTATCTGGAGACTTCATATTTTTTTCATTTCGTAACCCGCCAACCAGAATATTTGTTGATAATGGTAAGAAAAATAATTATTAGCTACGGGAAAACATGATATCATTCAAGGATAGTGTATTAGACACCCGTATCGATAGTGAGATTATCTATGAGGCTTATGTCTCTTATAGGTTTTCTCACCAGTTCAAATGTCTTCTACAACTGATCAATTTCTCTCCTACATATGTTAGTAATGAGAAGCACCCAATGGTAGCCTAACAATTTTTGATTTTGATGGCTTTAGAGGAATCCAAAATGGTGATTACACTACCTCCATCAGATGTATAAATTGTATTATAGGCTATATATGTTAAATCCTATGTTTCTTTATACCCTTATGGGGAATTTATGAAAGCCACATATCAATTAAAGGCCATAAAAACTTTTGGTCATGGAAATCATGGAAAGAAGTCCAAAATCAAATATGATGCAGAGGTTTTAGAGGATTCAAATCCTTCAAAACATTCTCACAAAAAAACCACCAAGAATACTAAGGTTAGGGAGAAAACACACCTAGTATCGAGGATATATAGTCACTTTCCTCAAAATGAGGTTTCTATCTCATCCTCTGATTCTTCTGAAGGGGAAAGGAGGCATGAAGAGGCTTTCCAATCAGAGGAAATTGTGTTTTACCCACCACCAACTACATAAAATAAAAATTATGTGTGACCCCTAGCAATCCAGTACTGGGAAATCATGACTCATGATATCAAGGATGAATGAGAATTTCTATATTCTAGCCTTCAAATTCTTGATTTGGGAAATATTAATGCACCCTCCAACTATCATCTAGACAGTAATTTGGTTGAGGTAAAGGATTATTTCAAAAATTTAGATATTTTTATATATTAAACTTATGATCGAGTACTGGCCTCAAAATAGCTATCTGACATTATTGATCAAGGAATACATGAATGGGTAATTTTTGACCCTTAGGAGGAATGGTACATTTATGTTAATACTAAAAATGTATTTTTTTCCCTTTTTCTTATATTTCATTTCTTATCCTTCATCTACTATCACTAATTTTAATGGGATTTCATTTTTCAGCTTGAAATCAAAGAATAAGAATCATTAGGAAAGGTGCTTGAGTCACCGATGTATGGTATTGCAGGAATCCCCATTAGGACATTAGATGAAACCCCTGTGTCTCCAGAACATCCTCTATGAGGGAAAACCATCATGGAGGTAATGGCAATGGAAAATCCTCAATCATTACCTTAGGTCTCTGTTGTCAATAAGAGTAGTATTGTCTCTCCATTACCTTATTAAAATAAGCACAAGATAGAATTTAAGTTGGTCCAGGAAGTAAGTAAAAGTGATTATTTATATTGTCATCCAGTATTACAAATTTCTTGACACACCTTGTTAACTATGTTTATTTTTTCTATAAGATTTTATTAGATTTATTCCCTTAATTGATCTGGTACTGATCCTTCAAGGATTGAGAAGTAAACCTCAGGGGACGTATAGATTGGTGTTCATAATCTTGTTAACTTTAAAGATGAAGTATCAAGGGGTGTGATTACACATACTCCCACTTCTATATAGAGGGAGGAGAGTCATGGTAATGTAAAATTCACTTTTTCTGGGTATCATATGTTGTTGCTAACATTCTTTTCTCAATAATATTTTAGATATTTTTTTGTTCCAAAGGACACTATGGTATTTAATGTTGATACTCTCACTTCTCTAGAAGGGAGAAATGAAGATCCTAGGAATTCTGAGGCAGGTGTTGGTGTTGATTCTAATTCAGTAATACCTAACAATAGCATTCTAGTAGAAGAGTTGGCAGGGAGAAACTTCAGCTGGGCCAATATGGGTATTAATGAACATTTGTTGGATACCTAAAATGGTTAGGGTTCTATGATAGAAAAATCCATATACACTTAAATGATGGGAATTATTAATCCAAACATTGATATTCTAGGTTCCCTCTAGGATTTTGGGGACATTAATAAAGAACTAAAAGGATGTAAGTTCTCGTTGATTTATTTTCCGTACATCGTTGTTCTTTTATGTGATATTTTACATCAAAGTTAAACTTATTCATCTTTGTCTGTAGAGAATGTTGTAAAGGCCCTTCAATAATGGGGCATCCCACTCCATCCTACCTCTACTAACATCGAAGAATTACCAACTAAGAATCCAAAATTCGGAGATTCCCTAGAGCCATTATCCATGACAACTAACCAAACTCAAGAGAATCCCCCCCCCCAAGAAATAACCATTCAAACTATTGAAGTTGAGAATTCTATAGAAGAATATAATCAAGATGTTGATGTACTATTGGGTAAATTTCACTGACTATCATAATCATGATTCATTCCTGTTACTCTTTTGAATCTAACAATGATTCTAATTCATCATTTAGGATCATCATCTTCTGCGTCTAGGTCTGAAAGTGAATCTTCTATATTGGATCAACCATAAATGGAAAGTGAAGTATCCATTTCTTCAGAGGTAGTAGATCAAGGCACTTCCTTGAGTGATTTTATTCTAGAATACATTCTGCCTCATGGAAGTGACTCTGAACCAGACTTAGAACCATGAGTTTCCTTTAGTATCACATGTGTCAAGACATGGTATATCATCTAGAAAATAATCTCTAAGATTCCTTTGGAAGAACTGCCTTCACATTTTTTCTGAATTCCAACATTTTTTAGCATACTAGGATTTGGAGGATTTGATTATCATCTGATCTATATTGTTGTGAAGGAAACCATTCTCCTGTAACAGTAAGAGAATAAACTTTGAGAGGACCTTATAAATATCAAAATTATTACCAATTTTGAGGGTTTTTGAGTCATGGTATCGCAAGAAGAAGCCAATAATAACACAAAATTGACATAGTTTAAACGAAAAATTAAGGATTAATCAATTAAATTGTCTCTCCTTCATCAAGAGTTGGATTATGGTTAATAGGGACTTGTACAACTTTATAAATCATTAGAAGAATCCCAGATGGAAGGAGTAACTACCATTGGGGTTGTTGTGGAAGCACTTAACACAGCCAAGGAGACCGAAGTGGGTTAGCTGGTTGAGCTTCAACAAGAGGTTGATAGAGCTCAGCAGGTTGTCCAATAAATGAAGAGTTATGTTGAAATAATATTGTAATATAAGATAGAGAGACTCTATTCTATGGATTATCCTCTGATTTTTCTACATAAATGAAAAGGATTTTATCTCCAATCATATATCTATTCATCCCTACTTTCTTATTGTAATCATAATGTTGAAGCTAATTTTCATAGCATTACACCCTCATGCTAGCATATTATAATTACAATGATAGGGATGTGGGGTGATCTAATTTTTTCCTAATCCATGGGGCCTAGTGAGCATATTTTGACTATTTCTAGGGTCATATGGATAACCCTATAATCTTTGTGTCTTCTATGTCATCACCCTGTTTTTTTTCCTATTCTCAATATAAAGGAGACTTAGTGGGTGTGGCTGGGATGTTTCTTAGGCTTTCCTTTTCAAGTTTTCAACCTAACAAGATTTTTTCCTATTATCTTTTAATTTCTCGATATTTCCCAAAACTAAAGAGTTTAGGTTTAGCGAGCTGAGACTCGACTTTTGTCTAGGGTTCCTTTTTGGATTTTCAACCTGGTGAGTAATATGTCTCTTTTTTCGGTAGTTTAAATTCATGCATGTAGGACTAATAAATCTAGTGTTTTAGGTTGAATAGCTTTGACCATGAATTTAATGATGATAACCCAAAAAAATCATGATTTTTGAGGAAGGTCTTGATATTATTTAGATACTTCTAATGGGAATCTTGAGTCATGATTTTTATGATCACCAAATCTAAAACGTGATTTATATGAATAGATGAGGAATTTCTCAAGAACGACGTTACCTCTAATTGAGAACCCCATTATGGGGGTTGTTTTATACAAGTCCAGTAAGGGTATGTACTACATATTCAAGTAGTGACATCCTTAGGCTGATAGACCTATTATGTGGGTGATTTATGCATGGCCAATTGAGGCACATACTGCATAGTTAGGTAAATTAATTCTCAATAATTATAACATTCTTTTATCGATAGACAAAGGGATCCAAGATTTGGATGTCTCAAGGACACAGTGAGTGGATTTTTCAAGGAAAGATGTTTGAGAATAAAGGGGTCCCCTGTGCCAACATAGGCCATGAATGGGAAACCAATCCTTCATGAATTTGGTATGTGAAGGAGGGTACATTTTTCAGAAAGGGGTTTTTTTTGACATTATGTTATGTAGTTTATATTCATTTAGCAAGGAAATTAAGGAGATTTTCAGTTTAGAGTCATGTAGAAAGAACATTAGGGGGATGTGCAGTTTAAAGTAATACAGAAAGGACATTATGTTGTGTAGTTTAAAGTTATGCAGCAAGGACACTAAGGGGATATAATTTTAAGGTCTTTATCTTTGATCAAAAAATTTGATGATTCTCCAATTCTTGTTAATTTTATTGGAAATTTGCTATAATATTCAGGTATGGAAAAGGGGGAAATTGTAATTTGTGATTTGAGGATTTCTATATCTAAAGAGTGATATGGGAAAAGAGACTAAGGGAATTATAGGAGGTCTCTTCCAATAACAAAGTTACCACTGCTTGAAATATTTGTTATGGGGGTTGAATTATGTAGGTCCATCTCGGTCATGTGTTGCATAGTCAATAGTGGCATCCGTAAACTGACAACCCCATTATGGGGGCTGATTTTATGCAAGGACAACTGGGGTATATATTACATAGTCAGGTAGAGAAGCTATTGATAATTTTGGAATTCTATTGCTAAAATCCAATGAAAGTTTATGGAGATTCAGATTTTCTCATGCACAGATTTTGGTTTATAGAAAAAAGTTCCTAAATGTAGAATTGGTATTCCAAGTATAAATTTCTGAAGAATGGGGATAATAGGTTCTCTATGAAGGTCTAACCAAAACACAGGAAATATGATGTCTTTAATTTTAATTCATACGACTAAGACTATAGTATTATGAAAACCATGGATAATATGTGGTCAAATGGACTAAGTTTTTTCCAATATGCTCTGAAAATATGAAGGGGGGGGGGAGTAAACCATGGTATTGGAGACTTTTAGGTTGGGATAAAGGATATGGGACAAATATAAGGATGAATTCTTTGAATTAAAAGTTATTATATACCATCATCAAAGCTTAAACGGACATAAGAGGTTTCTCCTAAGAACAAAGTCACCATCACTTGATAAAACCGCTATGGTGGATGTATTATGTAGGTTCAGTTATGTCATATGTTTTATAGTCAAACAATAGCATCCTTTGGCTGACAAATCTATTATGAGGGATAATTTTATGTAAGGCCAACTAGGTAACATACTACATATTCTAGAAAAGGAGCTCTCAATTATCAGATATTCTTCCACCAGAAGCTAATGAAAAGGTTATGAAGATCTAAAAGTATTCAATATTTGGAGTATGGAATGCAAAAGGGTAATTTTACAATGCATAAAGGAAGTGTTTGGACAAATACTAGCCATGATTTGGAGTCCTTTACAAAGATATGACTCATATGTACATGGGGGACATATTTTTTTCCTTGATGGGTTCCTTGAGGAGAGGACCCAAAATAAAAGTTCCTACATAAATTTTTTATTATATGTAGAAAAATAATAATTAATTGATTTTTTTATATTCCATGGCTGGGACTAGGATCTAAGGCCTATTTATCACTACATATCTCAATGGGATGATAATTAATCCATATATAGTTCTCTGAGTATCGTGCATTTTAATGTCATGAGGTGAGGACTGTATCTATGTAGTTTAATGTCTTGCAGTAAGGACGATAGATTACCTGATGTTAAGAAGGGATATTGTGGCTAGACCCAAGAATAAAACCTAGGTTTCACTACCTAACCTGCTGGGGCAAGAATCATTCCATACATCATTCTTAATGGAAAATCCCCCCACCCTAATTGAATTTAAAATTATGGTATAATGGGGGTTATTTGTAATACAGGCTCATACATAGGATGAGACCTCCTATTAAATCTCATAATGTAGATTTGACTCATACATAGAAGAAAATATGATTCAATTGTATCATGTTGAATCTTGTCCCATTATTGAAAATCTAGATGTCACTACATATCTCAAAGGGGTGAGAATCAAGACACACATAGTTATTGAAGTGTCGTGCCGTTTAACGTCATGTGACAAAGACGTGAGTGATTCCAATGTAAAAAGGAATACTATAACTTTTATGTTCATGCAACCAAGACCATTGATAACCCTGATTAGAATTAAGATACCTTGTTTATGTAGAAAATTTATTTACCAAATTCCTAAACTCACTTGAGATGTGCTCGGTGTGAGAAACAAGGAGTGGTAAAAGTTTCTTCTATAAAATAAATGTAACACAAGTGAATAATATGGGTATGATAATTATATGGTGGTTGAGCCAAGTCACATGACTCATGTATCAGTACATATCATGTTAGGGTAAGAATCAATCCACACATAGTTATTGAAAAATGATTTCCCACATCAATTAGGTTTGATTTTGGGAAAAGGGGATTTTAATAAATCCTAAAATCACTATGCATATCATTAGGATAATAATAAAGACATGCATAGTTCTTTAAATTTTCCTTATGTAGGTTTGATTCATACACACATGGGTTAAAGGGTGGATTTTATTTTTGAAGTTGCGGCTAGACCTAAGATAGAAGATCTGGGTGTCACTACGTATCTCACTGGGATGAGAATCAATCCACCCATATTTCTTGAACTTCCATGCAGTTTAACATCATGTGGTATGGAAGAAGATGAAACAACATGAAAAGATAGAGATATTGTGGCTGGGATAGGTTATAGGGCCCAAAAATCCCTATGTATCTCATTAGGATGAGAATTAATCCACACATAGTTCTTGAAACATCCTCTATGAAAGTTTGATTCATACACATAGGGAATGAAGGGGATTTTTATTATTGAGGTTGGACCCAAGATTAGAGATATGGTATTTACTATGTATCTTGTAGGGATGAGATTCAAGCCATATGTAGTTCTTTAGTAAAAGTTCCCCACACCAATAGAATTTTAATGTGGGAAAGGACACTTTTTTTATTTTTTTCAGTTGCAGTTGGACCCAATATTATAGATCTGGGAATCACTATGTATCTCATTGGAATAAGAATAAATACACACATAGTTATTATAAGGGTTCCCCACACCAACTGAGTTTTTATGTGGGGAAGGGGGGTTTTAATATTTTCTAGAATAATAGTTGGGATCAATACACAAGATGGTATGAGAAAACAAATGTTATATAAGAGTTCTCTACATAAAATTTTCTCATATATAGGGAAAGGGGAAATTTTTTCATTATGGTTGTGGCTGGGCTCAAAATTGGAGACTTGGGATTCTCTACATATCTCATTGGGATTAGAATCAATCCATACATAGTTCTTGAAGAATTGTGTATTTTAATGTCATGCAACAAGTATGTGGGTGATCTGATGTGAAAGAAATATTTCAGTTGACCCAGGATGTAGGGAATAGGTGTCACTATGTATCTCATTTGGATGAGAATGAAGACACCAATAGTTCTTGAAAAGGGTTCCAATATAGATCTGATTCAAACACAAGGAGAAATGAGGCTTATATACCACTAAGGAGTGGAAATGGTACGAGTGATACTTTCGTATGGAATCTACTCATCTTTCAGGGACCACAAGGATTTCCTACTTGTGGTATCTTGAGGGGTTCCTCAATGTCAAATGAAAGAGAAATTAACCGTATAATTTTAATGTCATGTGGTGAAGAAAAATGATGTCTTGCAGTTTAACATCGTGCGACAAGGACAAAGGTACTATGCATTTTAACCTTGTACAACATGGATGTATATGCTGCTATGCAGTTCTAATTTCCAACATCTAAGATGAGTTCTTTGTGATTAAACAAAGTACTTATTCAAGAACCTTACATTTTTTGGATTTTTTGTGAGTTTTTCATCCATTAATATCAAGGAATAATCTCCATTATAGTGGACCTTGTGTATGGAATAAGGTCCTTAACACTTTGGATCTATCTTTAGAGGATTATTTCCTAGTATAATTGGATTCTAGAGAACCAATACCAATTCTCCTTAGATGAAATAATAGAGTAAAACTTTCCTGTTGAAATCTCATTCTATTTTATTCTAATATACTTTTAAGTAATGCAAGGTATGAAATATCTTTACGTCCAATCGCTCCACCTCATACAATATTTTTTGATATTTCTCATCAGTGGATAGCTAGTTATAGATAGTTACTCAGAGTGATGGAAATTGTACATCAATGGGAAGGACTACTTCTATTAAATATACCAATGATTATGGATTTCCTCATGTTGTAGTATGAGTAATAGTTTAGTAATCCCATAATTCATGAAAGAGATTATCAGATTAAGACATTTTATCTTTATCTTCCATTTTTTGAATTATGTTTGATAGGGTATTTTAGAAAGCCTATATCTCTCTATTGGATGCTACATGATAGCAGGATGAATGGTTGGATCTGGTATTGTGTTCTTCATAAAGCTTCTCTACCTCATCAGAACAGAAATTGGGGTCATTGTCCATCAATATCGTATGAGGGACGCCAAATATAGTGATGATATTAGATTTGATGAAGCTAACAATTCTTTTGGCTCTGACTTATTTTAGAGGTATTACCTCATCCCATTTAGAGAAGAAATCGGTAGCAGTAAAAATGTACTTGAACTGCGTAGTTGTAGCTGGAGGATAAGGTCCCAAAACATCCATTACCCATGTAGCAAATGGATAGCAGTATTTGGTTGTATGTAGAAACACTGGGGATTGATGGATGAAGTTTCCATGTACTTGGTAGGGATGACACGTAATATTGAAATTTTTTCAATCCTACATCATCGAAGGCCATAAGTATCAAAGCCTTCAGATTTGATTAGAAATCATATACCCAAACTGGTGGGCACCGGAGGCTCATGCATGTACTTATTTCATGACAGCCAATGTCTCTTCCCCATCAATGCATCTAAGGAGGAATCTGTTGAATCCTCCCCTATAGAGGATCTTCTGGTGATTTGGGCCATTATAAAGAGGGAAATTGACCACTCATCATCATATTTTCTCTTTTCCATCACTATCTAGTGGAAGTACTCCGTTTTGGATATATTACATGATGGGTTTCATCCATCCTATAGTATGACTATATGGCTCAAAAACAGCTCTAATTTCAATGATTTCATCTTTTCTGATTTGAAAAAAAAGGTGAAACCATACAACGATGGGTAATGTTGATGACTGTTTCATCCCAATTTGGATCTATCAGGGCTATAGCTGCATTTTCCAAAGCATCGGCCTGGGAATTTTGTCATCGTTGAACATAAAAAAATATTGTATATGAGGTAAATTCTACCATTAACCCTAAAACATAATCCCACAGGGGTATTAAATATTCTTTTCAGATGGAATAATCCCCATTGATCTATTTGATTACCAATTCTGAATCACCCTTCACATCTGAGTGATTCACTAGTACTTGGAGTTATAGTTCCAATCCTACAATGAGAGCTTGATATTCTGCCTCATTATTGGTACCACCTTCTGATAATAGGAAGGAGTATGGTAGCACTACCTTCTCTGGGGAGATCAGTAAAATTCCTAACCCAACTTTTTTGATTTAAGGATCTTCCATTCTCTTCCATATTGGACTCTTATATGCACCATCAAAATACATTTCCCATGTTTGAGGGTTATCCTAAATAAAGAATATTTCTTCATCAGGAAGTTTAGTATTTAATGTTGTTTCTTCCACAGATGGGTATTTAGTAAGGAAGTCTACCAAATCCTGGACTTTCACTGCTTTCTGAGGAAGAAACTTTATATCGAACTTGTGTAGAATAATTGCCTGCCGTGTCAGATGTCCTATCAACATAGGATGACTGAGGATAAATTTTAATGGGTTATTACAAGAAACCAAGTGTATATTATCATTCTGTTTATAATTATTGAATTTCTAGAGCGCATAGATCAATTTTAGGCATCTCTTCTCAATATATAAATATAAAGTCTCTATGCCGAGCATGGTTCAACTGATATAGTAGAGACTATTTTCATTATCGACATCATTATTTTGTGTAATGAAGGCACCTAGTGATCACTCTAAGGCTATCACACAAATAATGAAAATATTTCCTTCAATAGGTGCCATCAATATCAATGGGTTCAAGAGGTATTTCTTGATGATATCAAATGTCTCTTGTAAATCATTGGTTCATCTATATGTGACCCCCTTCTTCATTAATTTGGTGAAGGGTAAACACATGCATGAAATATTGGATATAAGACACCATATAAAGTCCAAGTTTCCTTGAATTCCTCTCGACTCTTTTAATTTTTAAGGAGGTTACATGCCAATAATAGCTTTATTCTTCTTAGGATAAGCTTCTATATCACTATTTAATATAATAAATCCAATAAATTTTCCTGAGGTTACCCCGAAAGCACATTTCAAGGGGTTCAATTTCAGATTATGTTGTTGAAGCTTTCTGAATATAGTCTCTATATTAGTCAAGTGGTAGAAACGTTTTCTAAAATAAACCACTAGATCATCACATTGTAGCATTCGACAAATTTCCCTAAGAAGGGTTTCAAAATATGGTGCATTTCATGTTGGTATGTCGCTCCATCATTCTTCAAGCCAAAGGGCATTACCCGATAGAAAAATACACCATGAGGGGATCTGAAGGTAGTGCCTTATTCATCTTAGGGGGTCATATGGATTTTATTGTTCCCATAGTATCCATTTATGAAGAATACATCCTCATAGCCAGTTGTTCCATCAATCAAGAGTTTGAGGATCAGAACAGGGAAGTCATCTTTGGGACAATACCAGTTGAAATCTCTGAAATCAATGAAAACTATGATTTTTCTATTCTTCTTTTTCACCAAGACAATATTATCTAGCCAATTTGGATATCAAACCTCCTAGATGAAGTCAACATTGAAAATCATGTCAACTTTAGCCTCAATTTTGGATGTGTGAGTCAGGTGTGTTTATCTTGATGCCTTCTTGTATTATCAGTGTTCTTTTGGAAAACCCAAATGATGGGTGGACACCTTGGGGTTAAGGCCTATCATTTCTGTGTAATTCAAGAAATCACATCCTAGTGTTTCTTTATAAAGTAAGTATACACTTATTTCTCTTTGGGATTCATGTTCGCGCTAATCAGAGTGGATCGTGGATCTTCTTATGTACCTAGATTTATTTCTCTAAGTTCATCCATGGTAGTTGAGATTCCTTCCTCAAATGATGGAGAAGAATCCCTAAGGTCTTCTTCCTCTTCTTCTTCCTTGTTATTTTCTTCTTCTAACTCTTCTTGGAGGATAGGTGGTGAAGCAATATTTTCAAAGTTAGGGGAGGAGTTGGTATTTGGTCATCCAGAAGAAGAGGCGATCATTTCTAACCCAATCGATGATAAAAGGACTTTATAAATCTCTAGAGGGAAGATGATAGTTTGAGAATCAGCATCCCTGTCTTTTTCTGTTAATGTGACGACTTCTTCTAACATGGATGATAAAGTAGTGATTTTTTAAAGCTTAGGGGATGTAATGGAGACATTTTCATCTTGGATTTCATCACTTCTTGGAGATTTAATGACTTCTCATGTAACTTTGGGTTCAATTTCCACAACTGACATGATGGGGACCACTAAATGATTTCTTGGATTTGGGGATACCCTGTCAATTTTATTGATAGGAAACACATAATCTTCACTGATAATCTTGAATGGATCAGTTGGGATCTTTTCTAAACCATTTGGTGGATTGATCCTTGTGAAATCATTTGTTGTTTACCATTTTCTCTCTTGTGATGATAAAACTCTACATCAAAGTACTAATATTCAGAAGTTTTGAACAGGGCCTTGTCACCATGAAATGTCACAATTTGGCCATTGACACAATATTTGAGACACTGGTTGTATGATGAAGGAATGGTTGCATGTTGATGAATCCAGGGTCTTTCCAATAGAATTTTGAAAGTTGTGTCTTACCAGAAAACCATGAAATTTGAATAAGATACAAGATCCCATAACGATGTTCTGTGTGTAATCTCACCAAGGGGTTCTTGTTCATTATTTTAGTACCCTTATAGAACTATAGTTGAGGGACACAAGTGGGATTTAGTGATACCCAATCAATAAAGTGTCTGGATTGTAATAAAATTAACCCATGATCCATTATCAATAAAGGATCATCAAACATCAGTGTCATTAACCTTTCCAGATATGTACAAGTGTCTGATGTATCCTTGTAAGAAAGAATCTTCATCCTAGTCTATGAAGGATATGACTGCATGGAATTATGCTAGATCATTATCGATACGGTAAACCTCTGTAGTAAAAACCTCAGTTTTAAACTCTTTAGGACTTTAAAATGACTTAATGAGTGTATCCCAGATATCCTTCAACAAATTTAGAGCATCTAGGATTGATAACTTGGTTGGTACTTAGGCTAGTTATTTCAATACATCATACTTTTGATCTTGGGATCTGTGCTTTCTAACATGAAGATGCTCTTTTATGAGTTCCCTGGGATCTGATGTACCTGATATAGATGGACCACCCTTTGGGATAGGATCTTGAAGTACCTTTTCTCTTAGAGGATTTGGTCAGTTAAGCCTATCCACTTTTCGAATTGGTGGTGGCATAGCCTATAACCAGTCTTCCAAGTTGATTATATCAGGGTAGATCTTTTCATGTGTGGGGGAGTTCCCTTATTCATGTTGATCTCACTAAAGTGATCTCCCATAATTTCCTCCCACATAAATGGTTCAATCTGGGGTTTGGTTAAAGTAGTTACTCCTGGAATGACCATGTATTCCCTTGTATCCTAGATCTAGAACTCAACAACTCTATCCGTCATTTCCCCAATTAAGTGTAGGGGAATATCATATTCATAACCATACTCATCATTTGATAATGGGTCCATTAAGTGAATTATATTAATGGAACTGAAAATCAACACTTCTACTGATGAAGATTCTTCTTGATAGATTTAATCTTGTTATGATATTTAGCAGGGTAGTTCCCATGCTTTTGAAATGGTTGGCATGAAATCATCTGAGTTCAAGGAAAACTTAGGCCTTGACACGATCTCATATTCTTCTAATTTCTCCTTATCCTTCTGACCATATCGCTTCTTTGAGGATTGGCCTTTGGAGGACTGAGCTTTTGATGAAGATGAATTTATTATAGTAGAAGTGGCTAGGGGAAAATTGGTTTGTTCAACTACGTTTATAGAATGGAATGAGTTTGGTTGATTGTTTTCCAAACCATCCAATCATTGAATTTTTGCTCACTCTTTCTTTTGAATTCCTACCACTCACCTTCATCCTTGGGATCAGTAGTATAAATAGATTCTACCTGATCTGGTAAACCTTTCAATTTCACCTATCTAGAGTCAACCATATTTTTTAAGAGGTATTTAAAAACAAAAAACTCCTAGATGGGGTGCCCTAATATTTGATGCAAGGGGCAGTAGTTTGGGAGATCCTCGTATCCTTCCTTGTTCGGCTTCTTGGGATTAGGCTATTGGACCACGCTGTTTTCCAAAGCTAAGATGAATTAACCAGGAACCTATTCATTCCTAAAGGAGTGGTCCTTGTTTTTCAACTCCAAAAATGCCTATACCTATGATATTTCTGATCATCTTGATGAGGCGATTGTTACTGTTGACACTCGGTAGGTGGAGCCCTATGGTATGATGAAGGCTTTGAATTAGGACCGGGTACAAGGGCCTGCTTAAATGTAACCATAGTAGCCTTTTCCTTTCCTTCTCTTCTTCCCATAGATAATGGGATTACTTAGTACATATATTTGGTCTCGGTGATGGAATAATCCACCTATTGAGAAATTGAAGCAAGGTATCAAAACCCTCCTATGTATTTCACAAGGATTAGTGGTGTGTGAAACTCATCATATGGATTTTGTACAAAGATAGGTATCAACACTTCTTAAAGGAGTGGTAGGTTTAAGGAATATGTTAATCCTTTCCACCAAGAAATGAAATCTGAAACTCTTTCATTCTCCCTCAGCTTGTAGTTTCTGAGATCAAAGACTATTATCTTCTGCAGAGTTGTGCTGAACTGGAAAAGGAATTTTTGACAGAGAACTTCCCATCAGTAATTGATCAAGACTATAATCTTGTATACCATATGAAGGCTATCCCCTATAGTGATTTCAAAAAACATATGATTTTCACTATCTCTTGTTGTTCAGGGGATCCCATCATAGGATCACAGTGAGAGATGAAATGTATCAAGTGCTGATCTGGATCTCTTGATCCATTGAAGATTGGAAATGTGGGATTCCCAAAGTTTGGTGGGGGAGGATTCGGATTTACCCATTCAGGATAATATTTATTTATTGGTTGCACTAGTTCAAATACTTTCCATAACCTCTAATTGAGTTTTTAATGACTCAATTGTATTTATAAGCATTCGGGAAACATCTAGTTGATCCAAGACCTGAGCAGGTGCGGCAGCTAGAGCCTGAATGGGTGCAGAAACTGGTAAGACAACTATTGGTGGCACTACTAGTATTTTTCATGTGTAATAGGGATAGTCCTATAAGGATGTTCCTGACCCTATCCTGGTTGCCTCTACAATGGAGGGAATTATTGATCTACCTCAGTTATTGTGACAAATCCTCTTTGTTGAACTGTTCCTACAGGAAGTGATAGTTGGGGATCTTCTTACAAAGCATATCTGGTAGGAAGACTACATTGGAGTAACTCTACATTGAACCTACTCATCTCCTTCATTACTTCCTCCTATTGTGCAAACCTTTCCTCTAATTAAATGGGTTAACCATATCCAGGGGTAAGTGATACATCGTCTGATTCTTACCTTTTCTCTGGTTAAGGGCCTTTCGAGGAGGCAGGGGTGGATTATTTGAGGGGTGCCTTGATTCCAAGAAAGCCTCTAGTTTTGGGTAAGCACACCTTCTTCATTTTATTCGGTGTGGACCGTATCAGGAATTCTAAGTTCCTATTTTGATTCCCCTAAACTAGAATCATGCTCTGGAGGATCTGCAATGACAGCATTGATGACATTTACCAACACATAATGAATTGTAGGCATTATATCAGCATATCTGTGAGATTGTCTTCTATTGTGACCTCCTCAAGGCCTTGTCTTTGTAACGACCCAAAGTTTTATTAATGTAAATACCTCTTGATATAATTAAATGTCTCTTTATGTTTATATAAAATATCTACTTCCTTGGTTTTATGTTAAGAATTTTGACCATTGCTAATATAGACGTTGAACAGTGATCACATGATTAGTATAAATATAGGACTTTAACAAATCCAATTTACTCAGACAAAGGAAGTGATGGCCTCATCCAATAGAATTTCCCCATAAGAAGCCCATTTTTCAGAGCTCAGAAAAGAGGTGGCATCTTTGGGCTTCGCTCTTGACCAAGCCCAAGTTGAGCTTCATCATGTCAAGCTCGAACGTGACCGTCTACGGGAAAAGTGGAAGTTTATTGAAATTACCACTCGAGCGATGATATCCGAGCCGCCCCAAGAGTCTGTCACCATCGCACACCTTACCCTTAGGTATTATGTGGCTGTTTTAAGAGGTTATGTACACAATAAGTAGTACTATGTTCATGTACATTATTTTTGTATATAATAATGAATATAACTTCTAGTCATTTTTGATACATTGTAAAAAGTTTTTAAAGTACAAATGGTGTTTTTAGTTATTATTTAATTAAGAAATATATTTCATTAAATTAAGGGATTTTTGAATTAAATAATATTTAATAAAATAATATTATTATTATTAAATTAATTTTTATTAAATATAAATGATCTTATAATTTTATGAATGTAGTTATAATTTTTATTAAGGTTTGAAAGCCATTTCTGTCAAAACCCGTGAATTTTCGATAAATGTCAATTTTTATTTTAAAAGTTAAAATTAACATATTTAGAAAATTATTTAGATAAAATAAATGTTATTTATGGAATCAGGATGTCGAAATTATCCAACAGTAAATATTTCATAATTTTCTGAGACAGTCAAATTTTTGGGTAAAAATTAAATACCGTTTAAAAATATAATGTGTTTTATGACATTATAATGACCCAATAGTGATGTAATAAAATACTATAATCTTTATGTTCGGCCAATATATGTTTTAACATTAAAATAATGTGATTTTGGGTTTTTTTGACTTACTTTTCAAATCATTAATGGACCCCTCAAGACTTATTCAACACCTTGCCTTTTTAAATTAATTTCCATGGGAGTGTGACTCACCTCCACATAAGCAACCCTAATATTTTAAAAAGTTTAGAATTTGGCCTTATAAAATATTGTTTTCCAATTCCCTTTTCCAAAAACCATGGGCAAAAACCATGGGATTGTTTTTGGTTAGGATTAATTTAATGTAAGGGGACCCAAACCTAAAAAATAAAGAATCCCCTAACCTTTTCTATATAAACCCACCCAAGCTCCCACTTACTCTTCACTCAAAGCCTTTGGAGTTCGTCCAACCTATGTCCTACTCTCACTATAATCCTCCCAAGGTGCCCCAATCTCCCACGAAGCCTCTCACAATCCTCTCTCTAGCCTTTGGAAGCACACTTCCAAGTAAGGGTTTTTTTCTTCCTTTTTCATTTTTGTCAATTTTCTTTAAGTTGTATTTCCCTTTTAATTTCAATTATGAATGTTGGGTTATGGTTTCACACCTCCCCCATATTTCCCTCTTATTGTTTGAATTATGGGAGACCCATTTCTCTCTCATTAAAATCCTCCCATGTACACCCGTTACTATGCTGAAATTCCGAAAGGAACTTCTCTCTCCTTTTTACATTCAAGAAATACTATTGTATCATGAACCTAAATTCCATTAAAATTCTTAAGACATCTATCTATATGACCACCTTAATTTCCATTACATGTAAATATGATTAGGAACCCCTTTCTCTCTCATCAACCTTTTTTATGAATTCTTACGTCACACCATTACGCTGCTGAAATCGCACCGATTTTCTAAGCCAATGTCATTGTGTAGTGAATACCATGACCATTTCTTCATTAAGGGTATTCACCTTTATGTACATTTAATTATTGATTATAAAGTTTCATGTATTAATTCCAAATTCCTTTATCATGTAATAAATTATTATGTTTAATGAATTAATGTTTTATGATCCATGTGGCACACTTATGAATGAAATGAAATGTTTAAGAAGGGTGTGCCCTTATAGCGCTCCAATGCATTGGGTAAGTATAGTATCATGATACGTCATGTGAAATGAGTTTTGAATCATTCTAATTCAAGTGCAACGAGGTTTTACTCATGCTTTATTTGCAATGAGGATTTACTCATGCTCCATGTGCAATGAGCCTTGGCTCATGCTAATTCCATGTTAAGTGTTGTTGCCACATTCCCATGTTATGATTATCATGCTTTATCATGCCTTTATGTTCATGTTTCTATTGTGATCTATTGATATTCCTATTTTCTAACATGTATTGTGCTTCTCATGTTATTCCATGTGTAATCCATTACTGGGATTTATAGCTCACCCTTTTCTTATGCATGTCCTCAGGTTATCCCATGCAATGCTATGTACGAGGGAATGTAGTGGTCATGTAAAGGATGTTTTCAATAAAGATGTTATATTTCATGTTTCAAGTTTTTATGTAATGATCCTAAGCCCCAAAGACACTAAACCTCTCAATTTTCTTTGTTGTATCAAGTGAAGTTTTATGTAATAAATCATGTTTAAGTTTGTAATAAAAGCAGGGTTGTCATAGTCTTCAATTCTTTTATTCCCCAAGAATTTTCCATTGGAAAATAACTTGAAGGGAATCCACTGATATTTTAGTTGTGTGTGTTCCAAATGAAGTTATTGGAATAATGAATGGAATGAACTGAGAAGATTCATTTTTCACCTTCTACCCTAATCAGGAGAAAACTAATTCCCACTGAGGAGGGGATTGTTGAGGTGAAAAATACCCAGGCCCTAAGGGATGGGTCTATTCATGTTCTTTCTTTACAACCCTTCAGGCTTGATTTGTTGGTTCTGAGGATTGGGTTAAAATATCCACTATCCCAATGGGTTGGGGTTGCTCCTGAACTGCTATGGCTAATATTGTCATAGCTTCTCTTCTAATATTACAAATTCTAGCTTGGACATGGTCTGGGTGAATTATCCTGCACTCACTTAAATATCCTGTTTCGAAATACTGTTGCACTATTTTTTATATATGCACAATCTGTTGATTGAAATACTCTAAATGGGAGGCTGGTTCAATATTTTAAGATTCTTTTTGCAGAATTATCTCAAAAACATGCTCTCTCTGGGACTAAATTTGATGAGTTTTGTGGAGTGTATCTTTGGTTACACACAAAATCTATTTGTTGTAGCCAGCCTAGGAAAATAACATTGTATGAGATCACTTTTAAAGGTCTTTGTTGGCTGTAGAGTGTAGTAAAATAAAATTCACCATGTGCACCCCATCCAATGATATGAACACCAGATGGGGTATCGGTAATCAATTGGCATAGCCTCTTTAATGCATCGAGGCATGCATGCTAAAGGGCGCCATATTATTTTTCAACCTTTAGATGTCAAGAAACCAAGAGAGATTCAAAGTCAATTTTGAGATGTATTCCTTCTACTAACATGATGTGAGTTTGATACTCATCATAAGATAATACCTTTTCCTTTAAATGGAAAATATTTTTTCAAATGTTAAGATAGATGTCATGCATACAATCTTCCATCAACATATATGGAATGTTGTATTAAGGGGTGTTCGATGGACAAAATATGTTCATTATTTCACCTTTATCCAGTTGTTTCCTCATATTTAACATCTCCTCTTCATCTTCACTAGAGGATCCTTAACCTTGTCCCGCCAGAGTGAACTCTTACTGATTATTTCATAAAAAACACTGGGACTGGCAAGGATTTCCTCTGCCTAACTGGAAGGTAAGTATCCCAAGGGTTCTTTAGAGAATGACCATTTCCTTGGGTAGTCTTCCAGCTAATAATGTATTTCACCTACAAGTGACAAGCGTCAAACATGACTGGATTTTTTTTTTCACGTGCCTCGAGATAAGAGAGCTCTCTCATCACTAAATTTTCTATTAGAGAATTATCCTGGAAATGTGAATCACTACTATAGAGAGAACTTTTGCAGTTAATGTCCTCATGATGGCTAAGACCACCATGGTGGGTTATAGAAAGGGGTAAACCCTCTTTATCCTTAGTCTTATGTCCACAAAGCTGGTTATTTTGGTACTCATCAAGATATGTGGTCTTAAGGCTGGACGAATTGTCATGAAGCAAGCCTTTATGAGGAAATGTCCGACGAGGACCTAATTAATTACTACTACTACTACCATAACTTGGTAATGGGAGGGTAGAATCTTGATTTGAAAAAAATAAATGTCTAATGACTTCAAGAACTCTATTATTAAGTGGATAGAGATCATATATTGCCTCATGATTATTCAACTATGTTTGTAAGACTTTGTTTTAGATTCCTTTTTATGAATAGTTGGGGAAACATGCTGGGGTGAAGTGGTTTTCAAGGGCAGGTGTATATATCTAACTAGGAGTGGCCATTAGGATTGGCCAATTATCTCCAGTTGGAGTGGGTGTATGTTCTCGATACAGTTTTTCGTATGATATGGGGGAGTATGCCCCATGACCCTCATGGATGGAAGTAGAGATATGTGTCTAATTCGGGGTGACATGCTGATGAGTCACCTCAGGTGTGGGTATAGAGTTGTGTGTTTGTCCCATGGGTACTAATTTCATTGTTGTGATGATATTTTGGAATGTTTCTATAATATGGGAAAGAATTTTCATCTTCCCCTTCATCGTTGTTAGAATATGCTTGGTGACTTCAGAAACTAGAATAGGAATATAAGTTCATTCCGTTTCTGGAGTAGGTGTATGTGCCTGCTTCTATCCTCCCTTTCCTAATAGTGAATGATGACAGTACTCATGTGTTGGTGTAGAATGTTGATTCTTCCCTCTGCTTGTTGTTGGAGCTTTCTGACTAGCTTCTATGAGTGCTTCCAAATGAGATTTTTGGCAGGATTGATAGATACTATTAGGTGTATGTTCATGCTATTTGTTTTCCACCAAGCATGGCCAATGGACTTCTGTGAGATCTTCCAGACGTGACTGCTGGCAGACTTCATGGGTGCAAGTAGGTGTATGTTCATACTTACATATTGTAACCATAGTTGATTGGCGGTCTTCTTTGAAGGTATCCAGGAGAGATTACTGGCTGGATGAAAGATTATAAGAAGTTGTATGTCCTTGATCAAGGTAATCCATCGAGTTTGAATAGTGGGATTGATTGGGAACCACCAGATGAGTCTTCTAGACAGTGGGATAAAGGCAGATAGGTATATGTGCATGTTCACTGCTTGCCACAAAACTGGGTTGGTGGGATTATTCAGAGGGGTCAAAGGTGGTAACATTCTTTTTATTGGTCGTTCATCATCCCCAAAGTTTTGTCTTGCATGTTTGGGTATGAGGGACTGGGACCAGACAACTAAATTTGACACCCTCATCATGTTGAAGGTTTACTTTCATGGGACATTAGCCGTAGTGATTATTGATAGGATCCCTTGGGAAGGACTCATGTGTCTTTGAGGTGAGGTTGTGGGTTACCTCCTGATTCACCTCTCTAAAATATAGTAGGGATTGGTTATTGTGTTCTGGGGATAGGATCCTGAAACGGTTGAAGATGGTGGTCGGTACTATCTTCTTCTTAATCATTAGTAGTCGCCGACCAGACAACCAAGGGTGGTTATTGATCTGAAGGGCCTGTCGGGCAGCCTCTATGGTCGGGATGGTACCATGTTGATGTTATTCCCGAACCAGTGCATTCAAGACCCAATGTTGAAGATGTTGAGTTGGTGATGGAGTCCTTCGAGCAGATGATGATCTAGTTTAAGCAAAAATTGGGGTGTTCATTGGTGAGAATCGTAAGGAACCCATTTGGAATAATGGGAGTTTTGAGTAAGAGTGCCTGCTAATATATGATAGATATAATCAAGAAAAACCTAGTCTAGTAGCATCTTTTTGGATGAAAACATGTGTGATTTATTTCCATTCCTAGCCCTCTTTTATCAATTGATAAGGGCCTAACAGATGAGTATCAATATTATCTTAGTTAAGGATTCATGTTGGGTTCGCCATTTTTTTGTTTCCCCCGGAAATATGAATTTGATTAAGAGTTATTATCCGTGGATAGTTTCCATCAAGTTTATTTATGGAACTGGAAACACCAAATGGTTATGTATCTATAGGGAACTTCTTTCAAAAGGTAGGTGTTCATCAGAAAGTTTGGATGATGAATCTTGAGAATACACATTGGTCCAGAGGATGGGAAGTTGGGATCATCGTACCCTTTTGAATGGAATTATTTTCTAATCTAGGACTCTCTCTTATATTTAAAGTATGTTCACGAATCATTATTAATTTACCATGAATGATGTAGGTTTCCCTTGAAATTAGAAATTGATTTTTAGTATGTATTGAATTTAGAATCATCTGTATGTATCCAATATACTTCTTCAATGGGGATATGTGTATGTATCTGAGGTTCTCCATTGAAATTATACTCTTATATACTACTTCTAGATTCTTTGTCTTTATTATGATGATGTTGGTTTTAAAGCCATGTAGTGTAGAACTCTTGAATTTATTGTTATCCAGGTAGACTAATGTAACTCTAGAGTTTATTGTCATCTAGGGAGATGGAATATTATTATGAAGTTTATCATTATCCATGTAGATGGAACATTACTCTAGATTTTATCATCATATAGGAAGACGAAAGTTGTTTTGATGTTGGGATCGAGCCCATAGATAGGCTACCTACAAATCCTTGTGAAAGGAATTAGAACCCACATAGTTTGGTTCTTCTTAATGGGACACATAATACCTTTTAAGGTCATGTGATAAGGACCTAACCATATAGTTTAATGTCATGTGGTAAGGATGTCTAGGAAGAAGGTTCCTAGTCAAGGTTTGTTGTGTGACTTATGTAGGTGTATCCTAGGTAGCCTATAAGGGGTATGGTTTTCCACATTGAATTAGACCTTGTTGGGGATATGGCCTAAAAAGGACGGGGTTGATTTGGGATGTTGGTTTGAAACCTCGGGGAGGATTCCTACATATCCCATTTTGATGGGAATCAAAGACCATATAGTTCAGGAAATATCTCATGAGAGTATGGTCCTTTGAGAGAAATAGGTTAGGGATTACTCCTAAGAAGTATTCCTTGTAAAAATTACCATGAGTTGTGTATTGAGTAATGGTGATATAGGGGTTTAATTTGGGGATTACTCTGAAGGAGGATGCCCATTGAGGGGGTATGATTTCTCATTTTATGGATGAGATGACATGGAGCTCGGGCCTTATAAAGGCTTCCCATGTATCCCAATTATGGTGGGAATCATAGTTCTCATAGTTCTTTCCTTGAGGTGGATCAAGTATATGTTGGGTTCATTACAAATATCTAATCCCACATGAGTCATGCTCAGTGTGAGAAATATAAGGATATGAAATATTAAACAAAGGCACACACTTTTCCTCCTCCTCTAGTGGAAGAGGATGACCCTACATTGGAAGAGGTCATGGCAATGAACCTTCCCTCTTTTCACTTAACATTGGATGTGAATCCAATGTAAGGAATGATAGAAGGAGGTGGAGGTAGAGAAGAACAAGACTGAAAACTTCTACATGAAATGATGGGGGCTTACCTCAGGAGGAGTGCCCTATGATTGGTACCAGGAGAGGACAGAGGCTTTTACTTTTTCAAAAGGAAAATCAAGTATGATCATCACTCTTCCTACTAGGGAATGGAGTCTCTAGGTCTTAGAGATGAGAAGGGTTGTACATGACCCAAACATAAATCCTCTAAACTAGGAACTCCTCAAAACTCTCCCAAGGGTAAGGATCCACGTGACCATAGATATACAAACCTATAGGTGTCCCAAGATTCTTAACCCCCTTATAAAACAAATGTGGGAAACCTATGACTACATAAATACAAAACCAAATAGGATACACACTGATGTGCCTTTCCCCAAGGTTTTGGAGATCAGGAGGACTTGGTAGAGGTTTCAACTTGGTCCCTTTCAGACAAGGGAGACATGGAAGGAGATTCCATACCATGAGTGGCTTTAAAGATGGCTTATATAGTGGCTCATGTAGGTACTAGGAGTAAGTTTTCCATGTAGGTATGTCGCACAGGCCCTAGAAGGAACTGAAAATTGATTAACACAGAGGATATGAGCATATGAAATCTTAGATGGACTCCCTTGGAAACAACACTTGGGTGATGTTTTAATCTAGGAACTATGGGTCTCCTTTGGTGTCCTTGGAAGAGTTTTGTATAGGTTCTTGGCTTAAATAAGGGGCCTCATGGAGGTGGGTTCTTCTTATGGAAGAAGGGTCCTCAATCATATTATTTTTATTTTAAACTATAAAAGTAATTTGATCTTGTTTATCCCTCTTAATTATCTCTTCTCTAGTGTTTTAGAGAGCTACTTGAAAAAATTCAAGGGACCTGGGTGAAGGTGTTGCACAATGGGAGCTCCGGGAGTTCTTCTGAATTTTTTAGTTCTTGAAATGGGGAACCCAATGGTTATATTTATAGGAAAATAGGGGACTTGGTAAAAGGTATTTTTTCATTGTAGGTCATAGGAGTAGGTTCACAGTGTAGTTCTCTCGCGCAGGTGTCTAAAAAATTAGACAGTCTCGTAGTTCCCCAGTCCAGGTTCCCAGTGTAGGTCCTTGGAATAGGGAGACACACCTTTGGGCTACATTGTAAGGACCTATCCTAGACTTCTTGTGTACAGGTGTGTTGTGTATTACTGTTTAGATATATTTCTTTGTTTCTTCTCAAAATTTCCTCGATACTTTAAGATATCCAAAGTTCTCTTCATAATATTTTTTCCTTTATTAATAAGGGAGTGTCAAGACACTTTCAGTTTTAAATTACCAATTCATTATCTTCATTAGGCCAATAAAAACTATCTTTAAAAAGATAAACAATATAATAAATAATCATGTATGATACACTATATGAAAAAAAAAGTATCCCCTAACTCAAACATAGATTTCTGATCCATTGTGTAAGGTTGGAAAAAGTGGGGACAACCATCAGGAACTAAAACAAAGAATAATACCTTGATTATCCTAGAAAAAAACCAGGTTATTTCCTTAGAAATACAACACTTAATATAATGATTCCCAGACAACATCCATCTTTGGGTGAGAAAATATAAGAAAACAGTGAGAAGAAAGGAGGGGACTTACCTAAAATCGCCATGCCTTGAGGTCGGGATTGAAATCCACTAAAAGGGGGTGGAATTAACACCTTGGGATGCACTTGGTTTGACTAATAAATGAGATAAATGATTGATGAAAGGTTACATTTTAAGTTATTTTAGAATTTATAGGTGGTCAGTAAATCATAAGTCTATGACACTTCCTTTATGTGAACATTGTAGAGCAGCTAAAAACCAAAGTGGCTACAGTGCATGATCCCTCACCACACCGCAACCCTTCTAGTAAAAGTGTCTCCAAGATTCATAGTAATATATACACTTCAGATCCATAAGATGGGGAAGATGCCATGGTGCAACCAATCGCACAGTTCCCAAACCCACAAAAATTAGGAAATGGACCACGGTGCAGCTACCCGAAAAATGACATACCCCTAAGACTGAACCCCTAAATCACTACACTACAACCAGTTATCCATGTCACAATCATTCCAAAATTGGTAGTAGCACCAAAAATACATCCAACTTCCCACTACCCTATATTCATCCCTCCAATTCCCCAAGGGACACCCCTACAACCTGACCCTAGGCTCCACACTGCAACTACCTCCTCACATTATTTTCTAGCTAGCTCATTATTTTCTCTTACAAACTCATTCCGGCATCCCCTGACACCTTCATCACTAGAATTACTAAAAATTAATGAGATATAAGGTTTATCCTTTTTCCTCAAATACCTATCAAACTATTATAATCCTTAAGAAACAAAACCAACCCATAAATAAAAAAAGGAAAAGAGGTTTAAAATAACTATCCCATAAGATACCTCTCGAGTATCTAATTACAACTGAAACATATCCACCAACCAAACACACCAACCTCAATAAAACTTTATCCCACAACCATATCAACCTCCACAAGGCCCAAACCAATGATTACCAAAACTGTCAGATAGCACTACCCCCAATCACACAAAAGGAGTTATATATCCCATGAAAAGATGTTGTATACTTTGGGTGGCACTAACTCACCCACATGATTTTAATAATTTCATGGTATAATTTGAATCTATTATGAATAAGGTAATCCCCTATTCATATGCTTGAAGTTTTAAAAAATACACCACAGCAAGGAAAATAACACCTCATAACCAACAAGATTTCAAACCATACATCATCAAGTAAAGAAAAATAATGAAAAACAAGACAAGATAAAAAGGTCTAAAGGTATTGTGAATGAATATGTATATCTCACTCCCACATACTCCCTCCTAGCTACATGCCTCCACAATACAAAACCCAAAGGAATGTTCAATCCATATATTACTTTCTTCTGATGATCATATATCTCTACTAGCCTCTCCACAAATTTCATTCAATCCTAAATATCCAAATCTCTCTAGTCAAGGACATGTAAGTCACCATGAAGATACCGAAGGATCTGGGATATGGGGAATAGGTTTTGAATCCAATCTAGTCATGGAATAAGTTCCAATTGATAATCCACGCCACCAATGCATAACAACACCTCAAAAGTTCCATAGTACCAGGGTGAGAGATTACTCCCCCTTCCAAAACTACACTTCCCACGATGACTAGAAACCTTCAAGAACATGTGGTCTCCAACCTCAAACTATAAGGTAATCCTAATAATATTGTAATAAAACTTTTACTCATCATGTGATTATTTCATCCTATCATGACCAAATTGAACCTTCTCTATTTCACTAGGCACAACATCAGATCTGAGAACTAATCACTCTCTAACCTCATCCCAACACAATGGAGAATGACACAGCCACCCGTACAAATACTCAAATGGGTCCATGAAGACGGATGAAATATATCTATTGTTATAAGCAAAATAAACCAAATTCAATTGTTTCCCCAAGTTTTTCTGAAGTCTAAGTTGCACACCCACAATATATACTCAAATGCCTAGATAGTCTCCCCTATTTGTTTGTCTGTCTGACAGTGAAAAATAGTATTGAGGAATAAATAAGTGAAAAATAATACTAAAAGCCCATCCTTTCTAACAAGGAAAAACATGAATCCTTGTCCAAGATGATGGGCCTTGGGACCCCATGAAATCACACTACTATATCCACATACCTCCTTGTTAAAACATCTAAGGCGACTAACTCCTTGCTCACTAGGAAGTGGGATGATTTCTTCAATTGGTCCATGATCACACAGATAATATCAAAACATCTATGATAATAGGGTAACCCAGTGATGAATTCCATCATCCCATTTCTACTCAATAATATCCATGGTATGTAAAAACCCAATAGGTATAGGGTACTCTACCATTACCTTTTGTAAAACCAAGCATCCAACCACAAGCTCTGCCACATCCCATTTCATTTTGAGACACCAAAACTACATCCTAAAGACATGGTACATCTTGAATACCCCTAGGTCTACCACCAAATATTTTATGTAAAATTCATGAATGAATCCTTCTTGAATTTTCCACCAGAAAAATCAACCTCCCCAGAAACAACATTTAAATCTGGCCATCCTCCCATTATCCCTCTGGAGTATCACTATGTCCAACATGACCGAGCATCACCCCTACCTCCAAGTATTCCCACTTAGACTCCTCCACCTACTACAAAAAATAATACTACACTATCATATGAAACAAACCACTTCTACTATCAACCACTCTCGCATCTAAGTACAAGGTGGAAAACTCCTCCATATCCCTCCAAGCATCTCTAGACTCCTAAAACCATCCTTCTGTGAATTTCTGCACAATGCATTGACCACAACATTTTTATTTCTTGTGGTTTAGGAGATAAAAAAATCATAGTCCTTAAAAAACTTCTTCTACCTCTACTTCTGCATATTTAGATCACACTGAGAAAATTTACACCTCAAACTCTTGTGATCAATAAAGACCATAAAGTTGTCTCTGATGAGGTAATTTCACAAAAAATTTAGTGCAAAACAACCTCCAATAGCTCGATATAATGTTTGGGATGGTTACACTCATGGGGAAATAGTTTCCTAGACCCATAAGAGATCACTACTATCTAACACTGCAAGACACATCCCAAGACTTGATGGGAAACATCACAAAACACCCCTAACATCACCCATTACTCTAGAAACTGAAGCACTAGAGCACTAATAAATCTATCCTTTGAGTATTCAAGTTCTTCCTGACATTAATCATTCTAGATAAAATCTTTGTCTTTAATATTTAAATCTATTAATAGTGTCTTAATCAATGAGAAGTTGGGTGTGAACCTCTAGTAATAGCCTTCAAGCCTAAGGAAACTATGAACCTCTACCACATTATTGGGAGCTTCCCAAGATTAAAATGCCTCTAAATTTGATGGGTATACAACCAAACCCTATTGGGATACCACATGCCTGATGAAATACACCTATAATGTCTAAAACATTCACTTTGACAACTTTTCATAGAGATGGTGTCATCAAAGAACCTGTACGACATATGTGAGATGATTAGCATGCTCCTCCTCTGACTTCAAGAAGATTAATATATCATTGATTAAAATGAATTAAAAATAGTCCAAAAATTCATGGAACATAGAGTTCATGAGCCCTATGAATACATATGGTGTGTTCGTGATTCCAAATAGCATGACCACAAATTCAACATGCCCATACCTACATCTAAAGGTAGTATACAGGATATCATCATCCTTTACCTTCAAATAGTGATATTCAAACCACATATCAATTGTAGAAATCAAACTATACCCCCTAAATTGGTTGAAAAGATTATAAATCCTCATAAGATGATAGATATTCTTAATTTCCACCTGATTCAAACTTCATTAGTCTATACACAACCTCATAAAATCTTCTTCCTTCTTGGGGAAAAAATAAAGGAACCCACAATGACTTACTAGGACAGATTAAACCTTTTCTTATCAAATCATATATATTAATCCTAAACTCTTGAAACTATTAAGGTGTTGTTTGATAAGGATTCATAGAAATTAGAGAATCATCAGGCCACAAGTTGATCCAGAGACCAATATCACATCAAGGGGATACCATCACAACCTCCTTAGGAAAAACGTCCAGAAACTCCCTAAAATCCCTAGGATCCTCCTATATCCAAGAATATAAAAATTCCATAGACAAATCATCTATCAAATAAAAAAGGGGTGTGTCTAATACCCACCTAAAAACTCTAATTTCCAATGAAAATCGCATGTTTTCCATCCATATTAGAAAACATGAATATCATTTCGAATTAGTATATAATAGCATGCATGTAATAAGACCATTAAATTCTGATATTGATATAATACAACTTCACATGTAGCAATAAAATATCCCCATGTAACTGATGTGTCCACATCAACAGTCTATGCCCCCGATACATATCAAAACAAGTTGTTCTAGCCTCTAACTAGTGTATTCAAAACTGACGACATATGAAGAATCTATATGTATATCCCCAAAACATGAACTATAATGGGTTCAATAAAGGAGTGTGAAGATTATAAATAAAAAAATCACAAAAAGGGTACACGATAAACTAATCGTACCTCTAATGATCTATGAATAATCTAGTGTTGTCGCCTCCACTACATGAAACTGACCAAGCCCAGATCCTCTACCTATCTGCTGATGGACACCTCCACAACCATGCTCAATCCAAGGTCCCCAAACATGAGGAACATCTTGAGGTATGCCTCTACCTACTCCATCCCCTCTTGGTGGAGAATAAGCCTACTACCCATACTGCTGGGGCTGATGCTAAACTTATCCACCTCCACCAAACTTATCTTCAAGAACCAGGGGGAACTGATTTTGAAGTAGGTCATGAACCCCACAAAAAAATACACTTGTGAAAATCCCCTATTAAAAACACAAAATCCACCAGCCCCAAATGGCTGTAAAGGAAGTTTTTGAGGTTGAATCCCTTCTGATTGAAGCCTCGAAGGCCCTAGTACCGGATACCTACTACTGAAAATTATAATCTTAGAGGAACCTAGTTGGCTCCCCTATCAAGGTAAACCTCATCATGAGTGAATCAACTAAACCAACTCTACATTCTTCTAAACCTACAATGTTATTGGAAATTTAAAAGGAGAAAATGTATACTAGATAAAGGAAAGAGATCCTACTCAGGTCACATTGCACTATCCTCCTCATTAGGAAAAACATCGAGGGTGAAACACACAAGGTCCTTGAACTTGATTCCCAACTCCCACACATACATACTACCCCGATGAAGAGATAGAAACTCTTTTATATTCACTAACTTCATGTTAAATGAAAGAAAAACTCCCTATAACTCTTTCTGAAAGTTAACCCTTGAAAAATATACCTTATACCGCTCACCAGGATACCACATCTACCACTAACTCATAGAACCCTACATCTAATTGATTGCCAATGGGACCCAGTACTTTGTCAGGACCTAGATCAAACTAAAGGGGACCTAAATCTCCTCCAACCACCTCTATATTTCCATATCATGAATGATACCCTCATACATCCCCAAAGTCTACTGCTGAAAAGTTTGAAACTTCTTATGACACTGATCCTCCTACTCAACCAAATAAACCCTACAAAAATCAACTAGGTCACCCTACTAAACCTCCACTACTTGTACCACATGAGTACTATGACCAAGGGTCAAAAATGGAAATGTAAATATGATTTCCTAAGACTATTAGTATAGAATTTTATTAGGATTTATTTAATTCCTTTTAACTTATTTTGACTTTCCCAAAAACCACCCAATTAAAACTAGAAAAAAAAAGTCAACCATGATGAAATTTCTATTATTAGGTCTCTACCCTACAATTGGAACCAATTCACTTGGTCTTTCAATAGGCTTAGAGTCCTTACATCAGATCATAGGGGGATAAAATATCATTTTCTAGATATTCTTCCTGATTCTTTGTCATTCACCAAGATCAACTGACACTATTTTCCTTACCAACCAATATAATCCCCACTATGCCTAACTTTGAAATCTATCATATCCCTCAAACATGCCTCTTATACCACTAAAAGGTACCTATCTTGGGCTGTCAATGAAGAAATAGAGATCATGAACCTCGAGTACCAACTCCAATAGGCCCTAGGTTAGTGGCTAGAACCATGGGTATAAAAATCTCAAAAATAGAATGCATTATCCTCTATAATAATAGTATAAGGAGATATGATAAATAAACAACAAAATAACTCCATTTAATAATATAAAAAAGGAAATCAAAACCATCCCACAATGAAAATACAAATAAAAAAATATAGATAAAATCTCTAAATAAATACCCAAAAGAAAAGATAAGGCAGCGAAATAGCAACAACTCCAAAGCCTAGGCAAGATTTGTCTAGAATGGTCCATGAAGTCATCCTAGAAACCTAGAAATGATTTATATATACATAGGGTGAGCATAAAATTATACTCAGTATAATCATACCCAAATTCTCTCATTTACATGTGAAAGAAGTATACCAATGTACTAGTGAGAAAACAACAAAACTAAAAGCACCTAAGTAGGTCAACTATCCAAAATAATCCTCAATAAGGTATACTCACTAAATAACGCATCAAATTATAGTAAAATAATAAGAATCATATAAATATTATTTTACCCCGCACTAATCGTCCTTTAGGGTGATTCTCTTACACCCCAATAACATATGTCCCGGCCCTCACATCTCTTCTATATATCACTTCATACCAAGAACCCTACATGAAATTGTCCAACACATTACATATCTCCTAAATAAACCTAGTCCATCACACCACATCTTTCTCAAAGACACTTATTCCATCACATAACAACAATAACTATAATATTTGGGTATAGTGAATATAAATTATATCATTCTCATGACCTCCTCCTACCATGCACGACCCCCACTCTATGTCATCTCATCATCTCGTAAAAAAACACCACTATTGTACTTTTAACTTCTGCGCTTCACAACCCATGATTATATAACATTATTTGAATAGAGATAGAGGATGAGTGGGTATCCAACCATCCATCCTCTCCATCGTGATGTTGGGAAAACACCCATAAAACATTTGGTTGTTGGAACATATTTCTCGACATGGGTGGGGAGAATATATAAATTAAAATGAATATATAATGTATATATATTAATCCATAATCAAAACCAACCTATGAGTTCATGAAAAATCACTAACCAACTCACAATATCACCACCCAACCTCACAACACCACTGCTTTTTCTACCACCAATAAATGTGTAACACCACACAACAAGCCACAAGACATATTCCATATTCTTGCTCAATTTATAAAATTTTAAATATTTAACATTACAAACAAATTTAATTAATTAAACTCTTTCATTTTTCAGCACATTAATTTCATTATTCCCACCCATTCATTTCACTATTCCAACCCATTTAATTCACATTAAATATCAACCTCATTTAGCCACACAACCCATTTTAACCTATGTCATTACTATTCATCATTAACCAAATTAATTCTAATACTACCTAGGAAACTATCATATTACAAAACCACACCACACAAACATCCTATCATCCCCATTCGAATTATCCCACATGGCCATAATCACACAACTACAACCAGCTCTTCATCACAACTGCCACATCACCACCACTTTCCATTATAACTGTCCCACTTCACAGCCACAAAACTCATCACAAACACCCCCATAGAAAAACTATGAACCAAAACAACCACATACCACATACATTTCTCATAAAATCATCAGTTACATCACAACACTTTTCACATCACATTCACATAACATTTTTCAGATTTACCAAGGAGATTTCATACAACAAACCTTATCTTTATTTAATATTAATACCTGATTTATTACATATTATTACACTTAATAAAACTTGGAAGATCTAGAATTATAGTGTCTTTGTGAATTAGGTACATTACATAACAACTTAAAATATAAAATAGAACACCCTTATTGAAATCTTCCTTAACATGCACATACTTAAAACTGCATGGGATAAACTGGGGAAATACATAAGAAAGGGGTGATCTATAAATCCTGTTAAGGGAATAAACATGGAATAACATGAATAAATTTATACATGTTAGAAAATAGGCATATAAATGGGGAATAAAAGGGGTGATAATCATAAACATGAACAATAAGATATGATATAGCATGGTAACATATAAGCAACATGGAAAATGTGGCTACAAATTAAAACACTGAATCATAAATGTAGGTCAAGGATAAATGAAAATCCATAAAGGAATCAAGTTCACTCTCTATCCCAAAATTCCATCTCATGAGACTAAACATTACCCAATGCATTGGGTCGCTCTATAATTCTGGGTGCACCCATCACTTTCATTTCATTCTCATGCTTAAGTGTGCTGCATAGATCATACAACATGGATTAATTCATCATCATATTTTATTACATAATCAAGTATTTTGGAATAAATAAATTTAATCCCAAATTCTAATAATAATAATTTAATTAAGTTGAATACACTTGATATAAAATGGATATGGTTTTCATTACACAATTTTTCTGGAATGGAAAATCCTAGGGAAATTTCAGCAGCATAATGGGGGTGTATGAATGTTCATGGTATGGATTGATGAGAGTGAAAGGTATATATCAAAATTTAGACATAAAATGGATATTAAGTATTATATGTAATAACATATCCCAAAATAAGGAAATGAAGATAAAATACATAATATAAAGAAGATACTTGAATAAAGAGGAGAAAGAGAGGATCCCTTACTTGAGTGTGTGACTCCAAATTATTGGGATGGGCTTATTTAGATATTAAGGGAACCTTTAGAGGACTATATAGAGGTTAAGTAAGAGTAAGTACATGCTAAAATTATTTTTAGTTAATATAAGTGAGAGATTGGGTGGGTTTATATAGGAAATGAGTGGAGAGTTCTTTATCATTTCTTAAACTTAGCTTTTAGACTCTATATAATAAAATAACCAAAACCAAAAACCTTACCATGTTTTTTTACAATGGTTTCTTCCAAAGTGGAGTGTGTTTTATTATTTTATAATTCCAAGGTATAAAATTAATAAAATAATACCCTTTATTATGTGGAAGTGAGTCATACTATTAAAGAAATTATTTTAAAACCTTAATATATATTAATAGTTTTGGAGGATTCATAATGGATTTATAAAATTAATCAAGTAAACATAAAATCGAATTATTTTAATTGGAAAACATATATTTTGACTTAAATACAATTTATAGTATTTATTACATCACTTTTGGATCATTATGATGTCATAATAGACATCATATATTTATACCGTAATTATTTTTACCCAAAGATTCAATTGTCTCAGAAAATTTTGAAAAAATTCACCATTGGATAATTTATATATTCTAATTCCAAAAATAATATTCATTTTTTCTAAATAATTTTATAATTATTTGAATTTTCACTTTTAAAATAATAATTGACATTAATTGAGAAATAATGAGTTTTTTTAAAATAATAGTTTTTCAAACACTTATAATAATTAAATTTGAATTCATAAGAATTATATGATCATTTATATTTAATAAAAACTATTTAATAATAATAATATTTCATTAAAATATTATTTATTTCAAAAATATATTAATTCATGAAAATAAATTCCTTAATTGAATTTGAATATTACTTGAAAATAAAATTTTGTTTTTATTGTATAAAAATTAAAATCATTTATAAAGTAACAATAATAGTTAAATATAACCAATATTATATTGAAAATAGAATATAAATATTCATATTATTATGGTATTGATACATATCATTTTAATACACCGTCAAATTCCCTAAGAGTAAGGTGTGTGATGGTGAGACATTCATGGGGTGGTTCTACGTACATAGTTTGGTTCGTGATCTCGATGAGCTTGAACTTCTCCCATAAATGGTTTTTCTAATGCTTAAGTTGGTGGATCTTAGTTTGGTATTAATCAAGGTAAAATCCTAGTTATTCTACCTCCCTCATAATCTATGATAAATGGTCTTTATATGGTATGATCCTACTAGTTGAGGCCATCAAGTCCTTTGTGTATGTCTACTAGATTTGTTAAAACCCTATATTTATAAAAAATCATGTGATCACTATTAAATGGATATATCATCAATGGTTATGATTCTTTAGAGTATTTTAAATCTAGTATAATAAAACCAAATAATTTTATGTGTTTTCTATAACCATAATACTTAACAAGACATTTGAATAAACCACAAGTGGAATTTTATTTATAAAATTTTGGGTCATTACAATCTTCCCAACTTCATAAATTTCACCCTAAAAATTTTCATTTCTCACACTAAAATAGATGAGGATAACTTTTTTTCATCACGTCCTCTAGTTCCCTCTTCACCTATTCAAACTTGTGGTTTCTCCACAACACTTTGACCTAGTGCACTGTTGTATTTTTTAGAACTTTGTCTCTATGATCTAAGATATTCACTGGATGATCCTCATATGAGAAATCATTCACCAATGGTACCACCTCTAGATTGAGTATATTTAAGAGGTCTGGTATGTACTTCCTTAAGAGGGATACAGGGAATACATCATGTACTTGAGATAGGTTAGGTGGGAGTGTTAGTTGATAGGACACCACTCTAATGTGATCAAGGATCTCAAAGGGACTGATGTATCTTGGACTAAGATTTCCCTTCTTTCCAAATCTCATGAATTTATTACATAGAGATATGAAAAGGAATACCATGTCTTCAATATAAAACTCTAGGTCTCATCGATGATTTTTAGCATAGCTCTTACGTCGACTCTGAGCAGCCTTGATGTCTTGCTAAATATTCTTAACCTTTCCCACCATTTCCTCAACCATTTTAGGACCTAGTAGTTTTTGTTCCCTAGCTTCATCCTAGCATGTTGGTGTTCTGCACCTATTCCCGTAAATGGATTCATAGCGATCCATTTGGATTTTTTCATGGAAACTGTTATTGTATGAGAACTCAACCAGAGTAATATGTTGGTCTCATCTTCCTTTGAAGCCAATTGAGCATGCTATCAACATGTCCTTGAGTGTTTGGATATCCCACTAAGATTGGCCATTATTTTGAGGATGATAATATGTGATAAAGTTCAAATCAGTATTTAGAGTGTCTTAGAGGGTCTTCCAGAACTTAGAGGTAAATCTTGGGTCTTGATCAGATACAATTGATAGTGGTTTTCCATACATCCTTACCACATATCTAATGCATATCCCTGTAATTTTATAGAGTGATAAGTCCTCTCAAATCATAATGAAATGTGAAATATTTGTATGACAGTCCACCACAACCCATATAGAATTATTTCCCCTTGATTACTTTGTAAGACTAGTGATAAATTCCATGGTAATGTCTTTCCATTTCCATGTAGTTATGGGTAATGGTTGCATCATCCCCTTTGATTTCTTCCTTTATTCCTTCACTTGTGGACATACAAGACATTGTGATGTATACTCCACAATATTTTTCTTTATGTTGTCCCACTAATAGTAATCTCATAGATATCAATACATCTTTGTGCTTCTTGGATTGATGGAGAAGGTCAACCTATGTGCATCATCCAACATCTTCTTCTTTAACTCAAGATTTGATGGTACACATAGTTGTGACCCAAATCTTACAAATCTTTCTTTATTAACATTAAACTATGAGGATTTACCTTTTATTATAGTTTAAAAATTATTCTAAATTCTCAAATTATCTATTTGAGAATATGTTATCCTCTCCAGAGGGGATGGTTGAGCAATAATTTATAAAAGTATTGATGATGTTCCTTCCTTTATTATTCCCATGTACATCCTTTTTTAATCTAAAATATCGGATCCTTATCAATTCTCATCAAAGAAAAAAAAATTGGATCCTTTATATTAGAGTATCTAACACTTTATTTTCTTTCCTATTATGGTTGTGGATTGATCATTCCTAGTCCTTGATCAGTTCTAACATCTTCATTGGTGCATATTCATCTCTTTCTATGTGAATATATACTTGAGGATTTTGTGATCCATATATATTTCACACTTCTCCCCAAAGAGATAATTCAACCATATTTTCCAAGAAAAGATCACTATATCCAACTCCAGATCATATTTTGGGTAGCTATGTTCATGAACTTTTAATTTTATTGAATCATAGGCTATCACTTTTTCATTTTTCATTAACACACATCCCAATCCCTTTTTTGAAGAATCACTGAATACAATGAAAAGTTATCCACTTGTGGCTAGTGTGAGTACAAGTGTAGTGATAAGCCTATTTTTAAAATCCTTTATACTATTTTTGTATTCATTATTCCAAGAAAACTTCACTCCCTTATGTGTTATCTTGGTTATAGAATTTGAAAATTGTGAGAAATTTCTCACAAATCGACGATAGTACCCAACTAATCCATCGAAATATTGATATCTATCATAGATGTTATACTCATACATCCTTCAATTTTTTCTATCTTTCAAGGGTCCATAGATATTCCATTTATTGTGATAATATTACCCAATAATTATAGTTCCTTCAACCAAAAAACACATTTTTCTATTTTTTATAAATCTTATCCTTCCGTAAGGATTTTAGCACAATGCTCAGATACTCCTCATGCTCTTCCCCATTTTTTAAGTATATTAGAATATCATCTATAAATACTAAAAAAAATTAAAGGTAATATCTAAAGACCCTATTAATAAAGTCCTTTAATATTTATTGACCATTGGTGAATCTGAATGGCATCACTATGAACTCATATTGCCCATACCTTGTACAAAAATCAGTCTTGGGGATATCCTCCTTCTTCACCCTAACATGGTAATATATCGACCGTAGATCCACCTTAGATATGAATTATTCTCCATGTATATGATAAAACCAGTAATTATCCCATGTTATAGGATATATTTTCCTTATCCTGATATTTTTTATCTCAAAATAATCAATTCAAAGGTGCATTGAACCATCCTTTTTCTTGATGAAGAAGACTAGTGCACCCCATGGTGAAGCACTTGGGTGTATGGACCATTTATATAGATTCACCTATAGTTGTTTACTTATCTCTTAAAGTTACATAATAGCCATTATATATATATTATCAGGTAATGGTAACAGTCTAGGTATAATATTGATTGAAAATTCCACCTCTTGACTAGGAGGAAGACCGAGAAATTCTTCAGGAAACACAAAAGTCTATTCCCCCATAATGGGAATGTCTTCAAGGATGATTCTTTCCTTAGACTAAATCATTATATATATATATATTATTTCTCAAATGGAAATAATATCCATGCTTGATATTTTTTTCCTAAATAAGAATCATTCAAATCCTTGCATTTGTATAGAATCGGGGGATGATTTGTGATACGAAGAGTTGTTTACTTCTTGTGGAAATTTATGGTGGATATATATAGGGAAATCCAATTCATGATAATAATTATGTCAAATTCCACCAAAGATATTATGAAAATGTTCACTGGGAATTTCAGCCCACAAATTTTGATAGGGGGAGAGTTATATACTTGGGATGCAAAAATTTTTCCATCTTCCATTTTCACTGACAGCTCTACTTCCATGATTTTTGGTGGTGTTTGAATAGTTCTACTAAAATTTCATGATATTAAGGAATGTGTAGAACCATAATCAAAAAGTATGTTCACTATTATTGAATGAATAACTAGTTTACCTAGCACCACTTCGTTTTTTAGATCCACCTTAGTGATTGGGGTGGTAAAATCTCTCCCTTTCTTCCTTAGAGGTTATTGGTTATCTCTGAAAACCATTGGTTTAGTGAATAGGTTTGTAAAGTGACTTGGTTATTTTTAGTTTAATAAATGAACAATGCACTGAGGTTTGACCTAATAATTCCTTCCTCCATCTTACTAGTGGTTTTATCCTTCTATAAATCATTATCTAGGTGTCCTTCCTTCCCTCACCTAAATCATTTCCTCATTCCCCTTAGGCAATTTATGAGGTGCTTTTTTCAACACCTTCGGAAATTGGGATGTTAAAATATCTTATCACCATTAGATTTATAAATTATATATACATAATTAAAATCCAATTTATACTTATTTTCCCAGTGATGCCCTTGAGATTTGTTGATCTCCATTTTGATTTTCAGGGCGCATCGGACAATTTCCTTATAGATATTAATGTCTCAAATCGCTAGGTATTTTTGTATACTACATTTTATCCCACCAAATAAGTGTTAAACCTAAAACTCGGGGGTATAAATAAAGTAGAAGACATATCATGAAAGTCTTGTGAATTTTTCCTCTATGCCCTGATAGATTCTTCATCTTTTTTGTTATGGGAAAGGAAATACATTTCTATTTTAAGTTGGAGTGAGAGGAAAATATTTATCAAAAAATATTTTATGGAATTCCTTCCACCCCATTACTTTGATATATTCCTTAGGATGTATATTTTTTTATTAATTTCCCCCAATAATCAGCTTCACCTTCCATATAATAAAAATCTAGTAGGACATTCTCTTTCTCAGAATATTGAAGGATGGAGAAGATATTTTCAATGGAGTTGATCCATTTTTTGGAAATTAAGGGATAAGATGATCCATTAAAAGTTAGAGGAATTTGTCACATAAAGGTCTCAATTGATGCTTGTTCTATATTAAAGGGATTTGGATTCTCCTCATGATATAGGTTTCTATTCATAACCTAAGTCATCTAAGATAGTATCATCATAAATTTCGTGATTCCCACTCCCATTGGGTTGGGAATCTCATTGGGTAAGTCATCACATTACCCTTACATTTGGTTGTTTACCTGATTCCTCTTATTTCCAACCATTATCTATAATAAAGGTAAAATTAGGTATGTGAATTTTTAAACTATGAAACACATAAAGTGGTAATCCAATGAAATTAAAGGGATAACTTATGAATTACATGTATTTATTTAACTTATGAATTTCTAGGTTTGAATCTTTGTTATCCATGATCTATTTCCTAGTATATACTCTTATGGGAATTTTTTGTTCTCTTAATAATGGTTTTTAATGAGCTTAGGAATTTACCGATGTATATCTCCTGAGAGTGTCACAAAAGGTGTGCATCAAGGTCCATTTTCATGCAACAATTCTCGGTCCAGTCTAGCTCAATGTGGTGTTTTCAAATTTTACCCCTATGTACATTTGTTCCAGATCCACATCCACTTATAGTATCCAAATAGGGATATATTTTCTTAATACAAAAATTACTCTATAATTACCAAAATTTATGTATGTTTTCTTATACTTAGTTTTACCGTAAGGCTTTTGCTAGAGTTTTGTAATCCTAATCCCAAACTAACTAAAGTTTTCCTTTGATGCCAACTATGAAAAATATTCTCTTAATTTAACATTAATACACAATTTATTACATAAGATTACAATTAATACACACTATAAGATCGATAAGTCTAGTTTCTTTGAGACAAGTTACATTCTATGACAACTTAAAATAGAAAATATATCATCTTTATTTAAAAATTCCTCAACATTATCATACTTAAAAGTACATGGAATAACATAGGGAAATATATAAGAAAAGAATGATCTATAGATCCTGGTAATGGAATAAACATGTCATAACATGAAGAAATTAATACATTTTACATAATATTAATATCAATGGGAAATGAAAGGAGTGATAATCATAAACATGAACAATAAGACATGATATAGTATGGTAAAATAATGGTAATATAGAAAATGTGGCAAAAACTTAAAATGGTGCATCATAAACATAGGTTAAGGCTAACTTCCAAGAAATAATGATATAAAAATTCCAATAAATGAATCAAGTTCACTACCTATTCCAAAATAACGTATCATGATACTAAACATTACCCAATTCATTGGAGTGCTATATAATTTTGGATGCGCCCGTCACTTTCATTTCATTATCATGCTTAAGTGTGCCACATAGATCATACAACATAGATTCATTCATCATTATATTTTATTAAATGATCAAGGAGTGTATAATACATACATGTAAGTCCTAATTCAAATAATCATAAGTGTATAAATGTGAATATCCTTGATAGTAAATAGGTATGTATTAACTATATAATTTTCTTCCATGGAAAATCACAATGACTTTTCAACAGCATAATGGGGGGGTATGAATGTTCATGGGAGGGATTGATGAGAGTGAAATGGGTATCCAATAATTTTGACATAAAATAGAAATTAAGGGGGAAATGGAAAAATATATCCCAAAATAATGAAATTAATATAAAATACATAAGATAAAAAAGATACTTGAATAAAGAGGAGAAAGGGGGGATCCCTAACTTGACTGTGTGAATCCAAATTCTTTGGAGGGGATTATTTAGATCATAGGGGTTCCCTAGGAGGACTCTAGAATGGGAAGAAAAGAGTAAGTATGTGATCCAAATATTTTTTGTAAAGAGAAGTGGGATCTTGGGTGGGTTTATATATGAAATGAGGGGGGAATTATTTATCATTTCTCAAACTTAAGATTTGTGCTCTATATAATAAAATAACTAAACCACAAACCTTACCATGGTTTTTGCCCATGGTTTCTAACAAAGGAGAGTTTTTTCATTATTTAATGAGTCCAAGTTCCTAAATTAATAAAATAATACCCTTGATGATGTTGAATTGAGTCATACTCTTAAACAAATGATTATAAAACCTTAAAATATATTAACGGTTTTGGAGGATTCATAAATTCATTATAAAATTAATCAAGTCAACATAAAATCTCATTATTTTAAAGAAAAAAAATATAATATTTCATGGATACTCATTATATTATTCATTAAATCATTTTTTAATCATTATGATGTCATAATACACACTGTATATTTATACTGTATTTAATTTTTACCCGAAAATTCAGCAGTATCATAAAATTATGAAAAAATCACTATTGAAAATTTTTGATATTCTAATTCAAAAATTAATTTTGATTATATATATATAATTTTCTAAATATTTTAATTTTCACTTTTAAAATAATAATCAATACTAATAAAGAAATGCTAGGATTTTTTACAATAACAGTTTTTCAAACACTTATAAAAATTCAATTTGACTTCATAAAAACTATATGATTATTTATATTTAATAAATAAATTTATAATAATAATACTTTATTAAAATTTTATTTATTTCAAAAATCCATTAATTCTGGAAAATAAATTCCTTAATTGAATTTGAATATTACCAGAAAATACAATTTTAGTTTTATTGTATAAAAAACAAAATCTTTTCTAAAGTAAAAAATAAAATGTAAACATAACCATTAATATATTTGAAATGTAGCGACTCGGGTTTTGGCCCTGTCAGACTTTGGAATATTTCTATGAATAAATCCAGAACTAGGCGTGAAGACGGCGTGTGATTCCAAGGCCCGGTGTGCCTGGAATTAATTTTATAAAAATATTAAGTATTTTTATACTATGTGCATGGCGGGGGTGTGATATCTCCTAAAAGGTAGTTCGGAACAAGAATATGAAGGCACGGTTGCGTCTGAAATGTTCCTTTTACCCTAGGTGGGGTGCAAACTTTGCGGGTGCGGGCCTGCGGTGGAAAGCGCCACCATGGGTGTTTTCGAAAATAAGTGGGAAAGTTAGTTTACAAGTGTTGTCTTGAATAACTTCTGAATGGAGTCTCGGATCAAAAATATGAGTTCGATGTTCCGTTCAGGATGGCACATTTACCATAGGGTCGACCTTACCTTTGTCTGCATCGGGCATTGGGCAGAGGCCAGTCGAGAGCCGGAGATGGGAGAGATATTATTTAAAAAAAATATCTCCTCCCCCCCTTGGGACATGTTGTGCACAAAGGAGGAAATAATCCTCCCTCCTCCCCCTTCTCCTCCCCTTCTGATGGAGAATCGGCGACCGAATCGCGCGATCAAGGTGTCGTTGATCTCAGATTTCGATGGCGGACGCTTCAGGATCATGCAGCGGAAGCTTTGGAGCGCGGATCTGAGTCAGAACGTCGGTGTTTCGCCCGCGAGGTAGGCGGTTTGAGTTTTAATTACCTGATCTCGTCTATGCTGCATTTTTCTTCGATTCTTCATCGTAATAGTGAAAATCGGGTCCCGAGGGTTGTGCAGACACCTCTAGAACAAAAAACGGACCACCGGGGTGGTCCCGGTGGTCTGCGGAAGACTTGCCGCCGCTGCACCAGCATAGAGGCGCCGGTGCCGACGAGTGGTGACCGGACATGGTGGGCCGGCGGGGCTAGATGGAAGCGGCTTCCTGAAGTGCAGCGGAGCCGTGGTCCCATGGCGGTGTGGGTCGCAGCGCGGCGGAGGGCCGCCGACCACGGCGGGCTGGCCCAGGCCGGTTCAGGCCGGTGCGGTCCCTTTTTATTACACGGGGGTTTTAAAACCCCTGTTTCCTGCAATCCAGTGGTCAGATTTGCATGAAGTCTACAGAGAAGCGACCCTGGAGATGAGGAGAACCTTTTTGTGTGGGTTCAAAAGTTTTATGTCTTGGGATTGTGGGTCGGGAGCTTGAAACGTCGAATAAATTAATAATGTTTTATTATTATTCGACTTCGGGCCGTCGTATCATCTACCCGGAGAGTCTGATTGACGTGTCGTCAGTGGCGTTGAGACCCTGATGATATGGAGGAATTTTCTTGTTTGTTTTTGGGTGTTGGGGGGTGATTTTGCGGTGTGGGCCCCATGAAGCTGGTTTTTGGCGTTTGTAGAGAAACGCAACTTTCTCCTCAGGAGTCCGATTTTAGCGGTTAGATAGTCGATCTTGTGTTTTTTTTCAAGAAGATCGCAATGGTGTGATCCGTTCGATGTGTTTCGGGATCGAACTGTGGGCCCCACCCGAGCTGGCTTTGGTGAATAATACCTTTTTCACCGAGTTTCTGTTTTGAACGAACGAGTAGTCGATTCCGTGTATTTTTTCCTTGGGGATCGTTGTGGTATGATCAGCTTGATGAGTTTCGGAATCATTGCATGGGACCCGCATGGGCTAGCTATGGTGAATAGTTCCTTTTTCACCGGTTGTCCATTTCGGGCGAGTAAATAGCCTATCCTGCGTGTTTCTCCACATAGATCGTGATGTTGGCCTCGGTATCTGCATTGGTGTTGTGCAGTGTGGCGTTGTTGCAAGTCACTCGGGTCAGCAATGATTGGACCAGAAGTGGTTGAGGGTACTCCCTTGGTTCGTACCTATGAGGGTTTGTGTGTCATCACAACCTTAGTATAAGTTTGTGATCCACTCGATGGGATGTTTAATCTGATAGAGTTGTGGCATCCCTCCGGTGGGCCTGGAGCGGGATCCTCAAGCATCGTTTCTCCTAGATCGGGTTCTTGGTATCGTTGTGACCGCTTATCCACTGGCGGCGATCCCCTACCTAGCAGTTTAACCCGGTAGGGTTAGTGGCATCATCAATAATATGATCCCATATGTGGTGGGTCGTGCTCAGTAGGGTTGTGGCATCGTCGGGTATACGATCCCCTACTCAGCATGAGGTTTCTAGTAGGGTTATGCTATCGTTGGTTATATGATCCCTTATTCTGTGTGTAGTTTCTGTAGGGTTGTGGAATCGTCAGTTCGATCCCCTACACCACGAGATGTACCATATAGGGTTTTGGTATCGTCGTGACCGTTGTGACACGGGTGAAGATCCTCTATCTGAGTGACGTGTTTCTGTAGAGTGGCAGATCAGGTTATGGTATCCCCCAGCGGACCATGGGAGTGATCCCCTATCTGTGAGATATTTGTCTACCGGTGTGGGTTCTGGTATCCTCCAGAGGACCCTAGGAGCGATCCCCTATTTGAGGAGTTTGGTGTTTATGTTGTTTCAGCGAGGTTGCCTCGGTGACGACATCTGACGAGTATGATCTCTCGGGTAAGCATCTGAGGTGTTTGTGTGGGATCTGATGGAGTGTATCTCTCGGATGAGTGTCATCTAGGATGATAGTGATCATGGAGTGTGTTCTCCTGGTTGTCAACCTTTTTTGTTGATGAGGTCGGTACCTCATGTGTCTTGGTGCGTGAGTTTATTATATCTGGATGTACAAGGTGTATGTATGGGAATACACCTGGTTTGATCTGACTAGTTGTGTTTAGCCGAGGATGGTCATGAGATGGAGTTTCTATCTCGTCTGGGATCCCTATGGTTGGGATGAGCGGACGGTTGCCTTTCAGTTGCTCTCTTTTGTTTTGGGTTTTTGGGGTGCCTACTGATTATTGTTATACTCACCCCTGTAGGGGCTTTTCCCATACATGTTTGTGTCGTGTGCATACCATAGGCCTTTCAACGGAGTACCAGGAGGACCCAGAGCAGGCGGAGATTAGTGAGCGGGTTTGAATAGGGTGGTTACCAGAGCTATTCTAAGAAGCTTACTGGCATGTGTCTTGGCAGTGTTTTCCCTCCTTCTGAGCAGGTTGGACACTTTGTAGTTTTCTTTTGGTGGGCCCTGTTTTTCCCTTATGTACTTCTGTTGTACTCTGGTTTTGGGATAGTTGTATGTATTCATTTAATTTTCGGTTTTATATATCTCTGCACTATTGCATGGAGGTGTATTTTGGTGTGTGTGTACAGGTACCTTGGGCTAATGCCTCCCATGTGTGTGATAGCCTACTCGGCACTAGACACTAGCCCCTGGCCTATTGGAGGTGGGCATGGGGTGTCGCGGCTCGAGCCCCGTTGGGTCGGGTCATGACAGGAAATATAATATAAATATTCATATTCTTATGGTCTCGATACATATCCTTTTAATACACCTACAAATTTCATAAGAGTAAGGTGTGTGATGGTGAGACTTTCATGTGGCGGTTCAGTGTATATGGTTTGGGCCATGATCTCGATGACCTTGAACTTCTCCCATAAATAGTTTCACTCATTCTTAAGTTATTGGATCTCATCGTGGGATTGATAAAAGACAAAGACCAGTGATTTTATATCCCTCAAAATCATTGATAAATGGGATTTATAGGGTATGATATGACTAGTTGAGGTCATCACTTCATTTGTTTTTGTCAACTAGATTTTTTAAAACCCTATTTTTATACTAATCATAATATCATTGTTCAATGGATATATTATCAATGGTTATGATTCTTAACGATATTTTAAATCTGATATAATAAAACCAAATAAGTGAATGTGTCTTTTATAACCATAATACATAAAAATACATTTAATTAAATAATATGTAGAATTTTTTTTATAAAATTTTAGGCCATTATATTTCATAATATTCTTCTTCTTTGTTTTAATGGAATTCTCACACAAGCCATAAAATTTATTCATAACCAATTTATTATCCAAATATAAGTGTTTATCCATTCATTTAAGTTTATTTAAATCAATCACAAAACTAGGGTTCCAAAACTCATCAACCATGGAACAAATAAATCCCCCAATAGACACAATTTTTGATGATTCATCATACCATAAAATTATAATATTGATAATTTCAAAAAGTTGTAAAATCATGTGATTTTATTCCCATTTAAATTTAAAATTACCAATTCATTATATTCATTAGGAAGTTGAAAACTATCCTACAAAATGTAAGATGTACTATAACCCCTCTTGCATGATACACTAGATGATAATTTAATGATCCCCTGCCTCAAACTGAGATTTTCGATAAACTATGAAAGGTTGGAATAAGAGGGGACAAACTCTATGAAACACAATAAAGAAGAACACCTTGACTGTCCTAGAAAACAAAAACCAAGTTTATTCCTTTACCAAGTCAACCCCAAAACCAACAATTTCATGATAGCACCCTTCTCTAGGTGAAGAACTGGAAGAAAACAGGGATTAGAAAGGAGGTAACTTACCTAAAAACACCATGGATCGATACCCCAAGGATAGGGTCAAAATACAATGAAATGGAGATAAAATTCCACCTTTGGAAACACTTGGTACACCCACGAAAATAGATAAATGGGTTATGAAATGTTAGGTTCAATGTGCATTTAGAATTTATAGGTGGTCTGTAAATCATAAGACCATAGAACAGCCTCTAGGACCACATTGAAGATATTTTAAAAACCAAAGGGATTATGGTGCAAACCCCTCACCATGTCACATCCCCAATGGTTAAAGAAACTATAATATTTATGGCTATCACCACACTGTAGATCCAAAAAACTAGGGGAAGACGATATGATGCATCCACGGACACCACATAGATGACCCCTAACAACTAGGAAAAAACCATGGTGAAACTAAGATGGCCACACCATCGAACTCGAGAACCATGAAGGGGGTTGCGCCAAAACTCATCTCCATAACATAGTTACCCAAAATATGACATACCCTCAATATTGGACCTCCATTCCACTACACTATAGCCACTTCTCTACACCACAACCATTTTGTAATTAGAAGTATCACCAAAAACACCTTCAATCACCTTTGATTCCATATCCAATCCTCTTATTCTGTAGGGGAAAACCTATAGTGGATCCTTACAATCCATGTTGTAGCTACCTCCTTAGCTAGATTTTCCATCCAATCCCACTTTTTTCCTTTCAAACTCCTCTAGACTTCCCCAGACACTTCCATCACTATAATTTCATCAAAGTAATAGTCCTAAAGGTATAATCCATTAAATTTAATAACCAAGATAGATCACATGATTTTCCCACATGGTTAGGCAAGCACTATGCCAACCATGCGGGAGTTATTGTCTACCCAAAAACCACGTTTCATGGTTACCTATAGTGCTTGCATGGATTGATAAATTGTTTTCAATACATGAAAAATAAAATTTTTCCCAAACCATCACCCTTGAATGTTTATCTTCAGGGTTGGACAAATTGTGTGCCAATCATGATCTGGGGTTTGTTTTCCCAAAAAAGAATATTTTCAACCCCCGATACTAGGGGACTCCAAGGACGAACACATGGGTAAATAAAAACCCAAATAATCCATAATAGTGACCCAATGAGTGTCACACAAAGTCTCCTTGCCCTAGAAACACCCTTCTATTGAAATTTCAACTCAACTATACTTTGTTTGTTCCATATTTCTCTCGAACACCTCTGATCACCCAAAACACAAATGAAGGGCTTGGAAAAAATGGTCCCTTGCATCAGATAACTCTCAAAAAATACTCACCCTAGAGAATTAAAAACAATCCCTAAAAAATAAAGGGGGTATATAAAACTACCTCATGATAAACCTCTCAAGGATATCTGATATCTCTATTTTATAAATACATATTTTTATGGGTTTTTATGTGTGTTTCCATTGGATATTAATTAATTTAATATGAGATTTTTTCTTAAAATTTATGTTTTTTGTGCTCTTATATAGGACTATAATTTAGAGAATATGCTGTGAAATGTGGAAATTAAGGGACAAAAAGTAAATTCACGTCACGAGTGAAGTGAAGTAGCATTACATCGGATTTTTTAGGATGATCATGGAGCACTTACAAGGAAAAAAACCAAAGAACCATGGAAAATAGAGATTTAGGAGCTTCAAGATGAATTTACACATAATTTAATCACTACATGTTGTATACGTGTGCAAGTTATTAAGAAATCCACAGGTCATGATAATTTTTAGGTCCGCTAAGTTAAATAACCTAAGAGGGGGGTGAATCAGGTTATGAAAGATTAAAACTACTACCCCTTCATATCTTGTTTCATCATTAAAAACACACTTCTCTCTTTCTTCTGTAGAAATGTATGAATAGAAATGAAATCATGCACAGGACATAGCGATTTTTGCATAGTTTACCCTCACCGAGCTATGTTTAAGAATAATACAATAACGATGTGATGATGTAACAAATCCACTAAATCTCACTACCAATTACAAAGTCCAGGATAGATCTTCTATGTCTGGGTTCACTACCTTTATGAGATTTAGGGTATGCTCACTACATTCCAAAGGGTCACTCCCTATGCCTTTTTCTCTAAATAACTACCAGTGGAAATGATCATCATCTTCCTCTTACATTACTCACTTAAATTAGAAGGGATCCACTCACAGTTTATGGACTTTTAGGTCCCTTAATATTCGTGAATGCATGCATCCCTGAATTTAGGTAGATGATCTGTTGAAGTTCCTTTTTCACCCGTAGATGAATTCCACTTTTTTGTATACTATTAGGTTAGCGTAAATTCCTTTCATGAACTGTTTTTAACCTTTTTCAAGCTACCTTGAGTCCTCCATGAACCACCATTCTTATTCCGCACACTAACTTGCTTTCTCCATGTACTGGGTAGCAGGTATGTTTCACGGATCACCTCTCCTCTAGGAACCTCCTTTCCTCCGCGTACCATCCCTGCTTCATGGACTAACGCCGCTTCTGTAAATTCTCTCTCATCTGTGGACTACCTCTACTTCTGCAAACTATCTCTTATCTGGGTACCGAGTGTTTCTCCTCTACGTACTATGTCTTCCTACTCTGCATAGCTCATTCTTTTCAGAATATAGTTCCCCAAAAAAATCCTTCGGCGGAATTGCTTCTGCACGAACCACTTCACCCTGTGCAAAATTCTCCCTCACGAACTTCCTCCAGACTTCACTGAATTCTCGGAGCGATGATTTTCTCTAATGGAATTCACTCTACTTAATGACGGGATTATCACTCTTTATATAATTAAATAAATCTAAAAAACCCGCTAATCTAAGATTTACTAAATCATCAATCTAGTACCGCCTTCACTGCATACCTTTTTACTCACGAACCATTCTTCCCTACTCGGTCCCCGTACTACCTCCCTTCATTCAAGGTAACCCAAATCGCCATTATTTTTTCACAAACAATGTTCTTCACAGTTTCTCAAATCACCACCTCGTTTTCAGAAATAATGATCCATCCCATATATCGCAAGCCTTCTTTGTACTGCATTACTTCCACGTACCACATGCCTTCTACAAACCCTTATGCATACTATAGAATCGAAATAGTGATGTAGATTCTAAATTACAAGAGAGGGAAAAATTTTAAGTTTAAAAAAATCGTTTTTAACCTTATAAAAAAATGTGTTTAGTAAAGTTAAACAAGGTAAAATCACAAGACCTCTTTTAGATCTACTTAAACAAGATTTCTAGGTTTCGGAAATATGGTTCTAGAAATGAAACTTTAAGGAAAGTTTACATAAAAAATATTATACCTTAAAGCATATAGAATCTTACTTATCAGAGTAAACAAAAGTACAAGAAAGTATAAGAAAGTTACACTTTATTCCTTTGTCAAACTGTAGTGTAAATAAACTTGATGAAAAACAAGTAACAAGTATGAAATCTTTTAACCCAAAGAGTAGGGTATCCAACAACCTTGGATAATGGTCCCTTGATTTATACTTTCAAGAAAGTCTATCTTACCCAAACCAGGGTAATCCCTCGATAAGAATATCATACTCTGTATTGCTATCCCAGCAAGCCCTCTAACTTTAAGGTATTCAGAACGTCTATTTTCCTATCCCCAGAAGTCCTTGAACTTTAAGGTAGTCGGCACCTCTATCTTCCTATCACCAGAAGCCCTCGATTGTACTCATCAAAAATCAGAGACATATGAAGCAATCTGAACAAGATGTTCAAAACCGTACAAAGCATGAGAGTCTCTATCTCTCTAGAAATCACTTCAGCAACATGTAATCTCTAGTGTGATGGAACATATATTGAGCTCATTCAAATGAGATCCTATTTATAGGCACTGGTCCAACGGTCTCCTCCCTCCTCCAACAGTCATATTTTTTCTTGAATCTTAGAGGGACCGGTACACATGTCACTCAACCAATGGTTAGTTAGAAATATATTGAATGAAATCGTTTCTTAATAAGTATAAGGAAAAATAAATTTCTTAACCAATTATATTTTTTGGAGTCTAAGGAAAAATGGAATTCAAAATCTAACCAATTGAACATTTTAATGTTACTTTTCCTCCTGTCATCTTGATAATATTTTCAAATTAATTTTTATTGCCAGTCATAATTCAGGAACATCCATTATCCATGTACCATGTATGGTTGTTGGTACTTTCATTATTTTCCTATAAATGAAAAAGTTAGACTTTCGAAATCCAAAATTTCTTAGATCCGAAAATTTTAGAAAGAAAACTTTTAGGTATCTATATTTTCAGAGAAAAATAAGCTTTATGAAAACCTAAAGATTTGGTTTTTTTAAAGAACAATTTTTCTCCCAATTTCCACCACACTGACAATTAGTAAAGAATGGAGCACTTTGAGGAACAAAATAGTTATTATTGAAAACTGGTTTAGAATGTGTATAACCAAATCTAGAATGATTCCTTATAGGTTAAATTTGGGAATACATCTTTTCAAAATTTTCTTTTCTAGAGGTAAAGTTTGAAAAACACTTCCTCAAGGAAAATATTTCTTACTTTAGTTTAAGTTTTTATCCTAAAAACATTAGTTTTAGAACTATAGTTAGTCTATAAAAAAAATTATTAGAAATTATATTTTCAAGATCCTAAGAAATTTTATCCTTCTAGGAATTAACTTCCTCAAGGTTTTTGAAAACAATTTTAAAATCGAAAGTTTTCTTATCAAGATATTTCGAAAGATCTGATATCTCTTTGGTGAAAATAGATAATCTATAATTTAACTTATCAATCTTTTTATTTAGTTTTGAATTTTCATTTACAAGAAGTTTAGACAACCTAGACACTTCTAAATAATAAGGTAATGTATTATCTTTTGATGAGGAAGACTCTTAATCTAAAGATTCATAATACTTATCATTAGTATAATTTGTATTCAAAGATACATTAGTGATAGATTCGACATCATGTACCTTGTCAATTAGACAATGATTTTCAATGGGTATTATGGAAAGTAGACCAAGATTCTTCTGTTTAGAAGATTTATACTATGAGGATTCATCAAAAGAGTCACCACCACTGGAACTCCAGGTGTCATTAGCTTTCAAAATTTTCTTAGATTTAGCCTTGTATTAATTGTTTCTATTCCTATCATAATTATTTTCCTTTATATCCTTTTTCATAATCATAGGAAAATACGTTTTTATATGCCATTCTCTTTAGCATTCATAGCAAGTGACTTTCGAGACATTCTTGTCTTTTCTTTCTTTATATTTATATCTATACTGAATTTTTTTCTTTATAACTATCTTGTTCATCCTTCGACCAAGATTAGATAAATTATTCTCAGAATGTTCACATTCACTATATCCAGAGAGCACAGTGACTTTCTTAGAATTGGATATTGTAACCCTTTCAGGAGTCTTGGATTTAGTAGTAGTAAATGCTACACTTCTATTTCCATTATTCTTTTTATTCATATCAGCATCTCTTTTCATTCTTGTCTCATGTTAAAGAAGGGTTCCAAAAAGTTCATCAAGAGTAATTTGAGATACCTTCTTGTTCTCATCAATAGTTATTCTTTTAGATTCCCACTCATTATGAATAATATCTATAATCTTGTCCACAAGAGGTTCATCATCAAGACCTTTCTCTCCCATAGATTGTAAACTATGGACAATGGTCATAAATCTTTGTTGCACTTTTCAAACTGGTTCTCCATAGGGAAATACAAATCCATGATATTCTTCTCTCAACATAGCTCTTCTAGTTTCTATAACTTTGTATGTACCAAAATGTGTAACTTCCAATTTCTTCCAGATGCGGTTAGCATCTTCACAAGAATAAATTTGACTATATATATTCCGGGTCATGGAACACAAAAAATTATTGCATACCTTGTAATTTTTTTGATATTCTAACTTTTATTGATTGGTAAAAGTTTTAACTTACTTTTCAGGAATCTTGTAATCTTCATTAAGCATGAAAAAATTGTCCACTCTAGTATTAATAAAAAAAAGTCTTCATTCAATATCTACAATATTCATAATCATTCCAATCAAATATATGTGGTCTCATAGGATTTTTATTGTCAATCGAACCAAAATTCATTCCTACCATTCTAAAAGAAAATATCTTTCCACAAAAAACTTGTTAATAGTAAAAGTTTGTAAACAAAGATTAAAATCCCATGGTAAGAAAAAATTTAGAACAATAAAAACTTGAGCATGAAAACATATATGTGAATATAAGTATTTTAGAGACCTCCTCTGATACCAATTATAGGATCGAAATAATGATGTAGATTCTCAATTATAAGAGGGGGTTAATTGTAAGTTTAAAAACTTTAGTTTTTAACCTTATAAAAAATTGTGTTTAACAAAGTTAAATAAGGTAAATTCACAAGACCTATTTTATTTATACTTAAAAAAACTTTCCAGGTTCTGGAAATATGGTTCTGAAAATAAAACTTTAAGGAAAGATTATAAGAAAAAGATTCTATCTTAAAGCGTATATAATATTACTTATCAAAGTACACAAAAGTACAAGAAAGTATAAGAAAGTTATACTTTCTTCCTTTATCAAACTATAGTGCAAATAAACTTGAAAAAAACAAGTAACAAGTAAGAAATATTTTAACCCAAAGAGTAGGGTATCCAACAACCTTGGATAAAGGTCGGTTGATTTATACTTTCAAGAAAGTCTGCCTTACCCACACCAGGGTAATCCCTTGAAAGGAATATCGAAAAATGTCTTTCTATCCCAACAAGCCCTCAAACTTTAAGGTAGTCGGAACCTCTGTCTTCCTATCCCTAGAAGTCCTTGAACTTTAAGTTAGTCATCACCTCTGTGTTCTTATCCCAAAAAGCCCTTGATTGTACTTAGAAACAATCAGAGTCGCACGAAGAAATCTGAACAAGATGTTTAGAACCACACAATGCATGAGAGTCTCTCTCTCTAGAAACCACTTCAGCAACATGTAATCTATAGAGTGATGGAACATATATTGAGATCGTTCAAATGAACTTCTATTTATAGGAACTTCTCCAATGGTCGGCTCCATCCTCCAATGGTTATATTTTTCATTGAATCTCATAGGGACCTGTACAAGTGTCACTCAACCAATGGTTAGTTAGAAACAGATTGTACAACATCGTTTATTAATAAGTATAAGGAAAAAATGAAATTGCTTAACCAATTCAATTTTTTGGATTCTAAGGAAAAATAGAATTTAGAATCTAACCAAATGAAAATTCAGAGTCTATAAGACATGGATATTTGGATTCTGTTTTCCAAAGAATTCAGAATCTGAATACTATAGATTCTAGAGTCTAAATTCTAATGAATTCAGAATCTGGATTCTGAGGAATTCAGATTCTGAATTCGAAGGAATTTAGGGTCTGAATTCGGAGGAATTCGGAGTCTGAATTCTGATGAATTTGGATTCCGAATTCTGAGGAATTCGGAGTCTAAATTCGGAGGAATTCATTTATTGAATTCTAGGTAATTTGAAGTCTGAATTTCAAAAAATTCGGAACCTGAATTTCAGAAAATTTGGAACCTAAATTTCAAAGAATTTGGTACCTAAATTTCAGAGAATTCAAAACCTAAATTTTATAGAATTGAGAACATTAATTTCATAGAATTCAGAACCTAAATTTCGGAGAATTTGTAACATGAATTTCATAGAATTCAGAACCTGAATTTAGAGAATTCAAAACCTGAATTTTAGAGAATTTGGAACCTGAATTTAGAAAATTTGGAACCTGAAAACAGAATACACTATATATAATTATTTATAGGATTCCAAGGATTTAGATGTGAAACCAAATTTTTCTTAGTAATAAAAATGAGTTGGATTTTAGAGAGACTATAAGATGAACAATGAAAATATAGGTATGGATAAAAATTTCCTTAGAGAAGGGAAATTTTCATTATGAAAATAATCCTTAGGGAAAAACTATTTGCCTCATGATAAATTGTTTGTGATTTTAAAAACATAGAGGAATTCAAAAGTCATAAGGAAACCTTATTGACTCAATACATACCTCCTTTTCAATCTGCGAACTAGACTTCATGGCCCACGTAGCTCTCCCAGTACATGGTATGTGGTTCGTGTCCCATGTTTTGTGGTTCTCTTTTTTGATTTCCTTCTCCATTATGCATCTTGTTCACTCCTATGAACAAATCATTCCTTTTCAAAAAACAAACTTTCGATTGTGAAGCCTAAAAATTTGGCAAACATTGGGAAACTATGCCACCTTAAACACTTTCTTCAGAAAACACCAACCATACTCTTTTGCAGACATCTGTCTTAGTCAAAAAACACAATCACACCCAAAACATACCGAGAGGACACCTTGAGGGATTTTTCCCAAAAAAATGATACATGTGGTGTAAGATTTACAGGTCATGTAAACTTTACACATCGTGTAAATTCCTGATATAGAATAAAGATTGTGATTTTTATGGACATTTCATCAGATATATTATAATTTTGACCTAAATAGCCATTTAACACCATTTTTTACCCAAGGGAACCCTAGGATGACTTCCAAGGTCATAAATAAGGGGTTAAAACTATGTGAAATGGCATTTTATTTGATTCTTAATGTGTGACCACTTAGAGGCTATCTTAGGGTTCCAAACTGAATTTATACCCAGATAGGTTTCTATTTTTCTTTTCTTTCTTTGATACAATGCTTTCTAGTTTAATTCCAATATTTCACTTTGCATTATTAATTTCTAATTATTTATTTCTCAATATCTCTCCTATGGATTTGAGTTTAATCATCATTGGTGACCACCCAAATATTATTGGTTAAACCCCCATTGGGGATAGTGGAATTTGTTAAATGGGTTTCATAACAACAAATAATGATTTTCCTTTACTTGTAAATATGATTTTATTCAATAATATCATTTCATTCCTGTGAATCTATTATATTCATCATTAAATCATTGACCATATGTTTTCAATAATGAATAAACCCCAACATGATTGAGATTATTTTTTCATGTCCATTGAATGAAATTATTCTTATGCTTTTAGAAATCTTAACATAAAACATCCTAGTATTTTAACCCACCTGACCATGAAGGATTAGGATTATAGGGTATATTAATATAGAATGGCCATTTCTTCTTTTATTAATCCTATTTGATTGCGTAGATATCTAATATGATTATTTTCTAAGAAATTATGAATTAATTTAGAAAAACTAGCCCTAGAAACTGATTCCCCTCTCTTTTACTTTTCTATTTTAATTCATTTATTCAATTTCTGTCACTAGTTTAATTAAATAGAACTGAAATTGGAGCGACCTAAAATTTAGTAAATATTTATCATCCTTGTGTTCTCTACTCTCTATGGGATCAAACTTGAACTTCTAAAATACTATTTCTTTGTAGTTTGTATAGTTTGGGAATAAATAAATTTATAATTTGATCATTCCTGAAGGATTTAACAACATCTTCTGCGAACATAAATATCACTATAATTGGAATACAACCAAAACACTAGAGTAATTATCACATAACTCTATAATATTTTAAAATAGTCCAAAAAATATCCTAGGGGATATGACTCTCAAAAAGGGAAAATGTTGTTAACAAAACATTACATAAAGAAAGAGAATCAATCTCATATATCAACATGATATTAGATACTTCATCCCATTGAAATCTAGATTTAAATAGATTGGGATATTAGGAATTTATTTGTGAATATTATTCTTTATTAACATCACAAAATCATAAAAAGTTCCACACATAAAATTATAACAAACCCAAAAATTAATTCATATCAATCCAAAAAACCATTACAAAAAATCAACACTATAGAAGGAAGCACCTTCAGAAGCAATCACTTTACATTTATTTAAAAAAAATGAAGATTGATTAATTTAGGAGAAAACATCATTACATCTAGAACCTCAAAAAATTTACTTAGGCATACCATCAAATAAAATTATATACATTATGTATCCTCATTTATCATGATATGAATATTTATTTTATAATATTTAAAACTTAACATGTATCACATGACATGAAAAAGGTTGATTATTATTCTTGAATAATAATTTATTGACAATATTAGACATTATACTACAATAATTCACTAAGTCCTACTGGTTAAAGAGTTCAAAACACAAACATGATTTTCAAACAATTCCTTACCTTCTATGAATGCAGCACAACATTTAATATTAAAACTTATTAAATTTCAAAAGTATTTTAATAAAACTTTTCACCAAGTCTCTTTCATTTAAAATATGGTAGGTTAGAAAACCTTTATTTGAAAACCTTTATAATCCTTCTTTACAAAAAGGTATTTATCAAAATCCCCTTTGTGAAAACACTTCAATTGAATTTTTTAATAACATTTTTAAAATAAATGAAAGTTTCATAGAAGAACTATAATTTTTTATTAGAGAAAAAATGTTACCATGAAACAAGTTACTAATAAAAAACATATTATTACTAATCAAACTACTAAGATGACTAATAAATTAACCAATTTAATTCATCATGCATCATAAAATTTAAATAATCCCCCCACTATTGTAATTTAAAACTCAAACATGTTTCTTGTTAAACTGATTGATAATTTTGATAAATTTAAAGCATTCCAAGCCTAATATCTAAAATTACATATTTAAAATTATTTCCATGATAACTCACATATATAAAAAATTTACATGCTTTCATTAAATTGTTTTTATTCAACTAACACAACTCTAAAAATCTCTCTACCAAGTTAATATCAATACATAAAACATCAAAATTTGAGAACCCAATTTAACACATGACATGCACCATGGAAAAACATGATGTTGAAATAATCTTCTTTAGCCAATTTTAATTTTTAACAATTTTTTTAAAAAAACATTATTTACCAGGAACCCACTTATGAAAAAACTATAAAGAATTTAAAATACCCATTTATCATTTATTATAGGTCTATGTCATTGCTTTCAAGAGTTTTAATTTAATTCCTCCTAGAATTCCTCAACCAATAGAAACACCAAAATCAATATAAACAGAGATTCCATAAAAATAAATATTAAAGGATCTCATCCACCACAGTAAGATATTGTCCATTTTTTGTTGTACTAACTTTTTGGAATGGTTTTAAAATGCATCATGAAAAATAATTCATTTTGATGGATGAAGTGTCCCCCATATTTTTATATTTGATACCACAAAACATATTTATAGTATGAGAGAAATACCTTCTAGGAATGTAAGTACAAAATACCACAACCTCATCATAAAAAAAGGCACATGCACAGCCCATGACATAGAAGAATTTAATTCACAGCATAGAGAAAATTTAATCTAATACAAGGTAGAGAATAAATTAAATAAAAACATACAATATTCTATTTCCTCAAACCAAGGCCCATATCACCTTGACTAAGTGAATATTATATAGTTTAAATCAAAAGAATTGATACAATAATCCCTTCCCTTGGACCTAATCTCCACTATAATGAAACTGATAGAAGATTATTAGATTCATATGATGATAACAGCCCCTCCCCCATACCATATCTTTATATCACTGAGCCTGAGTAGAGAGTTAGAGAATGATATGAACAAGGTTATAGAAACCCTTTCACCATACCATATATCCATCTCAACACCAGGCCAGAGGAATAAGTTATAATTACCATCTCTGATGGAAATGAGGTGTGGGTTTTAAACTAAAGGTTGAAGTGGTATAATCAATCTTAGATCAAGTATTTAGTATGGGGGTTTCAATTGAGTGAATTATTAGATTTCCATGAACGCATTTTAAAGGGATAGAAATTGAATAATGATGATAAACCTAGTCATTAACTTCAAGGAAATAACAATTGGAGAGTTTTAGCCTAAAAAATTCAATTCAAAAGTATCAAAGAATTAAAATTAGCACTCAAAAATTTCCAAGTTAGGGGAAAACATCACCAACCAAGAATCCATCCCTTATGGTCAAATAAAGAAACAAATCCTGAAAACTAATATCAGAAATTCCTCAAAAAAACTGCCAACTCCTCACAATCCTCATTTAACAAGAACTACCATTACTAAGTTGATCTATACAACATCTTCATATCCAACGATGTCAAGTGATCTATTAGATTGTGATTAAAACTGAGGGATATGACCACCTCCTCCAACTAAAACTTTATCCCATTATTTGAAATGGAGCACTCCTACTTCTATAAACTATGGCACTGGAACTCTATGAGTGTCCTCCTCTGAGCATTTTTATCATTGACCTTGACTCTATGTAAGCCTACTGGAATACCGGGATGAAGGGGACGTTAACATGGATCCACTTATACAAAAGAAAAAAAATTATGGAATCCTAACCTGGGGTATATATTTATTTCTAAGGTTAATAAATTAATTCATTTTTAATATATTTCCCAATGTCTACCCAGTTTAAACATAGGTGCATACATGTATGATGCAGGATCCTTTCCTAGGACTCTACTCTATAAGTAATATCCCTTCCCTTGTCATGTATAATAAACTTAAAGGTTCTTATGATGGATCTCAGGGGAATCTAAAATCTGATTCCATAACTGGTATCCCTTGTTTATAGCATGTACTAGTCCTAGTTAATATTATTTCCCTATAAAACAATGCATACTGACCAATTCCTAACTCCAAACTCCATCCTATTTCTTAACAGTCACCTCTGATACAACTCTTTCATGACTCCTTCCCCCCAAAGGTACCCCACTTGGGATGTAAATGGATAAAGAGAGATAATTATTCCCAAATCCCACCTTCAATGGGCCATAGGTTTGATAATAGTACTGAGGGTATATAATCACACACATGGGATGCATTTACCTCATAAAGATCTGATAATTAAGTGATACGATGAGAACAACTACCAAAAAAATCATACTCAAAATAAATAAATAATAAATCCAAATACATGATGTGATTTCATACATAATTGGATACCAATGAAATGAAAATAAAAAATAGATAAATCCTAGGCTAAGATCATGAATCTCTAATAGCTCCTAAAACTACTCAAACTAGTAATATCTAGTTTAATCACCAACCAACTCCTATTGAATTGAAAAATAGTTTTTATATATGTAAGGTGAGCATAACATGTATACTTGATAGGATCCTCCCTGAAACCTCCCACACAAAATGTGTAAGTATACTAAAGCCTAGTGACTAAATAAATGAAACAAACTCATCACCTAAATAGACATATTATTCTTTTCCCATCCTAACCATGGCTCACTCACCAAATAGTTTGCATAAGTATAACCATGATATTGAGAACACATATATATATATATGGGAACCTAAAACCACTTTCTCATTGGTTTTTTTCTTCCATAGCCCAAAATCACATGTCCTGATCCATCATCTATTCCACAAATAATCCTTCTCAAAAACACTTAGGAAATCATATCATACCATGCACCCTATCACATCTACATCCTCCATATAGTAACCTAGTTTATTTCGGGAATATACCACAGCCTATATATTATGTACTATACCTCAATCCATCATAACCTGTATATAACACACATGAAATAATCTTTCAGATACTATATACAGGATAAAAGCATGCACAATAACATCAATCCATCATAGTCCACCACACACATGTATGGGAAATCACCCCCTTGCATACCCTAATGTAATATTACATTCAAAGAGAGTAAAGGAGATGTGTTAGTTATCCATATGTATCCTTGATAACCTAGATGTTGGGGAAAACACCCCTAGAGAATCTAGTTGTCAATTACCCTTCTAACATGGGTGGGGTGCCTATAAAATAATAAAACATATCGAATAGATATATATTATAACCACAATAAGGGAAACTACATAGCCTTCGATGCATCTTCCACTATCATCACACAGGGAACCTGACTGCCACTACTAAGACATAAATATCAAATAATCATACAATCATCAATTTCAATATTAATTAATTTATTAAAAATTAAAAAATATTATTCAATTTCCAAGATTAATATTTTAAATTTATAAGGAAAGTGTTGAAAACACTATTAATTATTTTCTTGTATTCATAAGTATGTCATCAAGCATCAAGAAACAACCATATTTTTTCATTAATTCACTTACCATTACATAAAAATGTAGGAACTCTAGGAAGAATCTTGATCTACCACTTAAAAGATTCACTCATAGTGCATAGCATCAAACTTAATTCCTTAGTTGAAAAACTAATCATATAAAAAACAATCCGCCATTAGTCATCAAGAAAGCATCGGCATTTAGTAAGCATTGATGAGAAAAAAACCTACTCTGAACTCATCCCAACTACCCTGGTGTCCCACACGATTGTGCATAAAACATCTCATGTTAATATCTTCACATATGGAACCTTGTTCAACCATAATCATCATAACCAGCACCCCATGCCACCATCATCATCACACCAACCATTTCAGGTTATCAATCATTCACATCAAGGATTTACATTCAAGGACACACATAAATAACAAATTGATTTTTGACACATAATTTTTAAGGAAACTATGGCCAAAACAACATGGAATTCAAGCCTCTTCCAATCAATAATGGGTTGTCTCAGCCCCAATCAATTCATATTTATCGAACAATCATTTTAATTCCAAATTTAATTCACTGGTTTTTTAGGAATATGTTTTAGGAATTAAGAAACCTTTATTAGTATCTTAAATTAGATACAATCAATATAACATTATCTCATCATAATTTCCATGTTTAAACAATTACAAGATAAGAAGACTCTATACTAATCACACCTCTTAAATTTAATTAATAATAATATCTGGATTTATGTTGTTTATCAGTTTCAAGCATTCAACCATCCTAAACAACAACATCAAAATAAATCAATGTAGATAGAAAACTATCTAGTAAATATTAAGAGGAAACAATAAAAACATTTAATCATAAGGTCCCAACTAATAATTTAATATTTTCATCATGAAATATTAAATTATATAGATATTCGATAAACCCCGTTTCAAAAAAAATATTCTAACCAAAATTATTTTATAATTTTAACACCTCAACATGATATTATTTTAATATAATCAAATAATATTTACATTATAACATGAGATTATCTATTTCCCTATCTTGGATAAATTCAAGGACATAAAAAAATAGTTTATAATTTTTTGAAATTGATAATATTACTCAATCTAAATTCATAATTCTTACAATGAATTAATTAACAATAATTTTTCATACAAGTATCATGTTAACAATATCAACATACAACAAGTAATTTTCAGTATATTATTAGAAGAAATAATCTATTGCATATAATAATTCATCCTCTTTTTAAAATTATATAATTTTTGAATCCTTAATATTAATAATATAATACAACATGTGAATATTATTAGAAATAAACAATTTAAACTGTAATAAACAATAATTATTATTTTTCTCTATTTAGTTTATCTTTTTATCACTACATAATAATTCTTCATGTATGAAACATGAAAATGAGTTGTCCCAATATTATATTAATATAATATTGAAATAAAATTATTCCAATAATTTATTTTAAGAATTATAATGTAATAACAATAATGTTTGTCCCTGTATATTTTTATATTATTCATTAACCATTCATATGTTTTCTAGATTATTATCTTTTTATGGTTAATAGAATTTATTTAACAATGAAACTAAATCTTGGTTAATTAACGCTTGAAAAAGAATAGAAGTCACAGATCCCCTACCTCAACACAAATATCTTATCATTATCTAAGAAATGATAGAACACCAAGCATCAAAATTTGATTTCCGCTTTTGTGGGGAACCAAATTTCCATAAAACATCACCCCTAACAAGTTTTATCTATCATTCGTCAATAGAAACCATAAGTAAAATTAGAAAATAACCTTCCATAGAATGGAAGTAGATTAAAAGAAGATAATAAAACCAATAGAGAAAATAAAACTAACCACATATCATTAAGAATCAACCTCCAAAGGTCTTGGTTCAAAGACACTGAAACAGGGATGAAAATCCTATAAAAAAAAATATTTCCCATGAACCGATAGGAAAGGTATATGAATGGTCGAGTTTGATGGGTTTTATTAATTTATAGGAAATATTGGAATTAAAATACCAAGACAAAATACTCTATATCACTCTCTAATGGGATGACATAAATAGAAACCATGACGCAAAACAAGATACCATGTTGCAACAGGTTTTTCAAATCCATGTCTAAGATATATAGTGTAGTTGAAAATTAGATCCTATAAACCAATAAAATGGCCACAACATAAGGGGATCACCACAACATAGAATTATAATTCCAAATAAAAAGGATATGCCAAAACCCATCCCTATGGTGTACTAACCATGAAAAAGAATCTATAAATATGACATCTCAAAGACTCTATGATGAAACCTTCCCTCCATTCAATAGTGATACTAGATTAAAAGGAACCACCAAAACCTCTCCTCGAGAGCCTTCAAGTCAAAACTCTCCATCCACTCCATAGCCTCATCTACCAACTGGACTCTATGGTACAACACACACCTACATATCATAAGCCAAAACTTACACCCTGGAAAAAGTATTTGTGCCATGGAAACACCCTATAGTGTAAATTTTAGTTCAAAAACACTTCATCTCTTCTATATTTCTCTCAGACACCTACAATCACCCAAAAAACAAAGGATGGGATCGTAAAAAACTAGACCCTTACATTGGAGGACTTGTACACTATCAATGTATGTATCACATAGAGTGGTGTTTTATTAATTTTACTCAATATTGAATTATGTTTTCCCAACTCATAACATATAAGGTTTATTATGTGTTGATTCATTAGGTACCTTAGTTATTTAAATTCTAATCTGAAGAATAAAGTTAAACAAAGAGGCTCTATTACTGAAGGTTATTTGGATGAAGAGTATATCACATTATGTTTGTGGTATTTTGAAGGGATTAAGATGAGATTCAATTGAGTTGGACATTATGAGGACAACTAAAATCATATTTAGTCCTTTAGTAAAATGATAATAATTGCAATGTTAGTTCATCCAGTTAGAAAGATATCTTCATTTCTACTAACACATATAGAGTCATACAAGCACTAATAATTGTTTTACTAAGTGGTGATATTGTAGAACCTTTCATTATAGAACTTAAGACACAAAAAAATAGATTTCTTCAAAGTATAAATAATAATGAGAAAGAAATAGAAAAGGTTGTGAATAAAAATATTATTGATTAGTTTACACATCGTGTATGTTCATCATCAGATTCATATTTTTAATATGTTTATAGTTATCTTTTATAAATACTAATATTTTGTATAAATTTTTATATCAACCCCAAATAAAATAACCTATAGTTAATGCATACTTTATTAAATTGGTATAAGATACAAGGGATCACATCACCAAGGATTGATCAGTTTAGTAGTCTTAAATAACTATATACGTACATGATTCTCAATTTATATTGAAAATAAAATATAAAACATAGTAGAAGTAAATAATATGAATACTTAAAACACATTCAAATATTCCCTCTTCATATCATGGGGAAAAGGAAACAAAATAAGGGTGATCTTAAACACTTGTTATGGGTTGAATACAGTGGAATATATCATGATTGAATATAGCATAATCCATATGTCAAGGTAAATAACTAAAACACAATCTAACCAATCAATAACTTGAGCATGAAATGAATCCGTGGATAATAAAAATTCAATTCTCAATGAAGTAAATGTATAATTTTGGACATCATGATCTCGAATATCATGAAATCATTACCCTCAAGGCCATGTTCTAATATAGTTTAAACTATGGGTAGGTATACACCAAAAATCCATTTAATAACATTGGCCAACTGGTTTGTCTCATGATACCAATTGATTCATCGAGGGGCTATGTAATTCCATACCCTACCTACCACTGCATGTCAAATTTATTCCTTATATATTTAATGATAAATTTAATTCATAAATAATATGAATTGCCAAACAAATATCCATATTGAGTAAAGGATATAAAGTATCTAGATTTCACCATCCAATAAAATAACTTTCATAGAAAGACACTGTATTTAGCAATGGTATATATTTTAAGAAATAATCATACCCATTATACAAAGAATATGAATATTTAAGATAAATGTAATTTCCAGTGAAATATGATCATAATAAATTGAATGCTTCAAGAGAAATTTAATAACCATAAAATTAATAAGATATAAAATATATCCATTAATTCATCAAAAAAATAGGTTCTGTGATAAATTCATGTCTTTTGGAGAATAAAATAAAATGGAAGAGAAGCATTAAAATAAGTTTTTATTAAAAAGTTTTATTTTTAAAACCACTGAGAACTTATGGAATAATCTAGGTAGAGTAAAATAGTTATAATGGTGTAAAAAATCAACTAATGTTGTATACGTAAAAAAGAACCAACATTCTTTTTTACTTTTTATAAAGAAAGTTGAAAATAAAACTTTTGAAATGAATTAGAAATATTCTTTTCAAACCTTATAAAAATTCAATGATAACATAAAATTTACTTAATAAATCATTTGAGTAAATAAAAATTTCTTTTGTAAAACAATTTTGAAAAATGTGGACATGAAAGAAAAATATACTTGATTAAAAACACGAATAATATTGACTTTTATTTTAAATATTTATTTTCTTGATTAAAGTTCCAAAGAAATTCAATTTTGGAATAAAACATGTATAATACTTATAAATCCAACGTATGAGAAAATATATGGATTTTATGAAGGATATATTATAATATTACATCAATGAAAATAAAGTCCAACCCAAAAAATGTGGTTGTAAAATAAATTATCACCTCCTTGGTTACTTTTAAATTGTAACTCATTGAAAGAGTAAACATGAATTGAAAATTTAATAGTAATTAATAAATTTATATTCATGTTAAATACATAAAATATTATGTATATAAACCAAATAAAATAAAATAGGTGTATAATACCAAACTACATCTCAATAGAGTGGAAATTGAGATAAAACCCTTAAAAGATCGTATCATTGGAATAAGAATTAATCCATAAATTTATTATTTGTAACAAATTTATATCCACAAAAAACAAGTGGAAATACTATATAAAATAATCAAAGTTCATTTCACATGTAATCTTGGAATAACATAATCAATGAAGTAGTGGTATAACTCAGTGAATATAAATTGAGTTAAGAAACCACTTACATCCTGCTTCAACTTAGTTAAATGTGATTTAACCTCATATTTAATAAATTTATATCTATTATAATTATATAAAAGAACCATATAATTATCTGTAATATCATATATTATTCATTTATAACATCTTATCACTTGTTTTTTAATAATCTTTCATTATTATCATTATTTTGGTAGTTAACTGCTTCGTTGTTCATGTATGTTTTGATTCAATAGTTATTTTCCTTGTGTATTGATCATGTTTATATAATATCTATAATATTAATCATTATATAAAAAAATTATTATATACATATTTATAATCATCAACAAAAAGTTGGCATGAATAATGAATCATATCGCTTCACGGAGACGGTAGGTCGTACATACGCACGAGTGATGTTATCATTTTTTTAATAAGTGGAAGGGTAAGGAATTGTATTATATATTAAATTTAAATAATATTAATTATGTAATAAGTATCATATATATTCATTAATTGTATCATTCTAACTATCCATGTGAGTCGGTTGTTTGTCGTACACATGAGTGATGGTTTTGTTTCCCATTTGATGGAGAAGGACATGCATTAAGATTAATACATTAAAATAATAACATATCATTATATGGGATATAATTATTTTATTATATCACAATGGTTATAGTATTTTTTAAGTAAGTATAAGAATAAATATAATTAAAAAATTTGGTTAAAAGCTATACCTCTTCTTTGGACAACCTTATTGGTTTTATGCCTTAATCCCTATAAGGTCAGTATTCTGCCAAAAATAAGATATGTAAGAAATTGTTAGAGTTGTTAGGAAGTAATTTGGATTATTATTTACTTGAAAAATGCCTCTTGAAGTGTGGAGAGGATAGGATAGGGGTGTCCCTATAAAACTGAAGGGAGGGATACTTTTGGAAATACGTGAAATTTTATAATATAAAATGTCTCGAACTAATGTTAAATGGTTAAAAAATGACATGTATTAAAATATAAAGAGTATGTAATATTAATATAATACTTAAATAAAATTTAGATAGGTTTATATATCATTTTATACCTTATCTTTTGGATTAACCCCTTGGTTAACAATATTTAACTTTAACCACGGTAACGACTTTTTCAATCATAAAGGGCTATAATTTTACTTATAAGGAAACAATGGGATTATAAATGGAAAAGGGATAAAATTCTAAACCATTTATAATAATAATTTTCCTATTTGAATATTTTTATGCTTTTTAAATAATTTATTAAATTATTTTTTCCATAAAATATCTTTAATGTCAATTTTAACACTACTCATTTAATTTGACTTTAAAGACATGAATATAGAAATTTAATTTGAATATAATCTTTTAAAAAATTAATAATATATTATATTTATCTAAAAAATAATTTAACTCAATATTTCATTCAAATTATATTAATTTTAGTTTTTTTAAATAATTTACTTTATTTTTTTACGGCATGCACGAGTACTTTGTAAGTGTTGTGTTGGTATTTAAGGTAATTATTTAATCACTTAAAATTAATAATAAATAAAATTAATTCATTCAAATTTAAAATAAAAAATTATAACTTAAAATAAACTCTTTTTATCCCTATCACAACATATTAGAGATATTAAATTAATGAAAGTGACATTTTGTATTTATTCATTACGTAAAGTAATATAAAGGTTGTAATCAGAGAAAAATGGGGAAAAAGATCATATTTTAGAATTTTGAATGATTATATATGAAATATAAACGTCCAATGAAATAAATTCAAGTTTTTTAATGAATTTGAATATTTATCACATTATTTTTAACCTTGATTAACTCGTTTTACCTTTATTTTGGTAACAAATATTTATTATGTTTGGTATTCATAGTGGCCAAAACTAGAAGGGGAAGTTTTACCAAATTTTAACATACTAATTAAAAATATGGAATCCATTTGATCAAATTAAATTCCTATAATTTATAGAGATTAATTTAAAAATAAAACTACAAAATGCGATGAAAAAAGATTTTCAAAAAAAATGTATTTTTAAGTATAAAAATGTTTTTATACCAAAATTAAGAATAATGTAGATGATAATGAAATTACTTGGATTATTTTTAATAAAATGGAATAAATTAACTTTTAAAACTAATTCAAAACCAAATGGGACTTCGTAAATACTTAAAAATAAGAGAAATTTTTCAATAAAATCATTATTTTTCACTATTTACTTAAAAATGAATCTTGTCAAATGAATCTCAAAATTTCATGCTAATATAATTTTGATATTATTATTTAAAATAATATATTAATTTTATTAGCTAATATTTATAAAATTTATAAAAAATTATTATAATATCTGTGTATAAAATGCAATAAAAACCATTTTTGAAGAAAAGTAACTTTAAACCATAAAATGAATTTATTCATATTATTTTCCTTGAAAAGAATTAGGTGAATATTAAATTTATTGAGTCAATTAATTATTTTTATTAAATAAATACTTTCTACATATATTTCATAATTTTTTATTTATATTCAAACATTATGACCCAACAATTAGGTTATAGAAGTTATATTTAACTAATATGTTTTCATGGTTCATTTAAGCTCAAGGTTCCATGTGGTGTATGCTATTGAAAATAATTCTCTTTACGAAATAAAATAGAAACTAAAATCATAGGGTAATAAAATTTGTACAGATCATGAACGTTTTATAATCATGATAAAATATCTGGTGATTTGAAATATTTAGCTTGTGGTCATTTGAAGTAGTCTAAGAGATTAGATGCCTATAATATTAATGGTTTCAAGTTTTTTACAAATTATCGAGAAGAAGTTTTGAAAACACAATGAAATGAAATATTTACAAAATTCATAGAGTTTTGATACTTTGTAAAGTCGATTGATAATATATAATTAAATTATCAGTGGAAATTTATTGTTGTATTATTAAAATTTAAGTGGTTTGATATTCAAAGGGGGATAAAGAAATATTTTTTATAGTTTAATTATGTAAACACATATTTTTTTTAAAATATTGGTGGTTTTGAAGAACACAATCCACATATTTTGGATTCATAATATAAAATGGTAATTATATTGATGATAGAGTTGATAAAGGGTGTAGTATTTTAGTCCATATGAAACTGAGATGTTTTTATGATATGGGAAATGACATTGAAGAATGGTTTACTGATATTGAAACCTATCAACAAGAATCAATTGGTCAGTTTTTCCATGATGACATTGAAATTTTCCATCTTACAAGAGAGGTTGAATATTATGACATTATTTTAACAGTGGATAGTGATAATCAATTATGAATTAAACCATTGTGAATTCAATATTATTTTGACTTGAAAAATAATATTTTATTCATGATTACAAAAAGAGTGATTCAATCTTTAATATAGTTACTATGAAATATATTTTCACTTTAATTTTAAAAATATTTATATTCAAGTTTACAGTGTATAATTATTATGCTTGTAAAAATCATTAATCCAACATTTTATGATAATGGAATGGGTGTACAGTAACTTCCATTATGCCTTTGATGAGTTTAAATTAAAGTTATGAGGGTAAAATAAGATGGCCTAAATTTTTGAATATATATAATAATTTTGACATTTTGATAAAATTTATTATTAGTGTTGAGCATAAAATTTACTATTTAAATAACTATATATGATTGGTGTTGGTCAGAGTAGAGTACTTAAGAGGGGGGGTTTCAAAAGTTTTCTTAAAATTTTTCCCAATAATAATAAATACAGCCTAGTTAATCAAGGTAATAAGATTATGAAAGTTTAATTATTTAAATAACTTCTCAAAAGGTTGATTAATTCTAAATAATCTCAATATCAATTATTGATATTACTTTTGAATCTGTTCTAATAAGGAAAAACAATTATAACTTTTGTCCAAGATTAATTATCAAAGTAAATCTAGAGATTTCTGAATTATACAGTAAAATATAGAAAACTAAATTAAACAACATAGTGGATATAAAACAAGTGGTTTAGTCTCAAGATGAGACCTAATCCACTCCACTTGGTGATCATCTTCCACCAAGTAGTTTATATTAATAAACATGATCCACACACTGGATCGGGGAAAACAATAGTGCACAGAACTATCCAGGTCACACGACCTCTTCCACAGTTCTTTGTGGGTATAAACTACCAGGTCACATAGGGACCTCTTCCATAGTTATATTTGGGAGTAAACAAGTGTAAAAAGAAATGAGAGGAAGGATATCTTGTATCTTTAAGTTTAGTCCAGGAGACAGTGTGTGTTTTAATAAAGACACACACACGCACTGCTTGAAAGCTATAAACAATACAAAAAAGAGCAAAGATGATGATATAATGTTAGAAGTGATTTGAGTGTTATTTTTTGAAGATCTGGACTTCTAGGATGAAGCAAATGCAAGTATTGGGTCCTCTTTCGAGAAACAAAGTATCACAATTCTGGTGCTCTGGTTTCCAGTTAGACCCGGCTCGGGTTCTTCATGGAGTTTGTATTGAGAAGATATTCTTGAATCTAATATATGGTATCCCATATTTTTAGATTCTTAAATGCTTCATGTGTTCCTCAGATGTATCTTGTTGCATGTTTCAGGTCTTTTTGAAAGAATGTTTGCACTTCTTCTACTCTTCCACTTGTATGTTTTGGGGACACACTTTTCTTCTTATTCTTGGAGTTCCTATGTTGAAGATGATGGGATGCATGTATTCTAAACCTTGTACCTCGTACTATCAAGTGACATGTCTACAAAGAAATATTAATTATCTCAGTGCATTTAAAAGACTCAAATATGACCATAATAAATTAAATTGAGAATGACAAAACAGATTAAAGAACGGTGTCACAGACTCTCTGAAAATGGTGTCACTTGGAAATGGTGACTTCTTCTTTGCCTTTGAGTGGTGAGACAGTTATGATGGCATAGTTGTATAGAGATCAGGAATTGATAGCACATATGTGGTGTTAGGATAACAGTTTTTGGTCCTTTTCCAAACTTCGAATGATGTATTAGCAAGGAAGTGGTGTCACAAACTTCAATAGATCTGAAACTGGTAACAGCGTCTAGGTCACGGTGTCTGGGTCACGGTGTCTGGTTCCTTTTCTAGAAAACTTGAATCGGTGGCAGACTCACGGTTTCCCAGACTTTTCCAAATATCTGTGTATAGACTTAAGCAGTAATATTCATAGAATTAGTATCATAAATAAGCCAACCATCTTTACACATGCTTGAAATAGATTACAAAGGATGTATAAGATTTGTGATCATTAAAACATTATGATTACAACAATATCTCCCTTTTTTGATGATCAAAAATCATATGAGTGAGATATTTTTTCTCAGTGTGCTTTGTGTCCCTCAGTGTACATGTCTCTCCCCCTTTTGGGATAATCAAAAAGAGTAAAAAATTAAATAAGAGAATAGTTAATAAGATTTCATAGTTCATTAGATGGAGAAATACATGTCATTAAAAATAGTAGGCAACAAAAATAAAAAAAATATCCCTATCAAAAGATAGTGTTCACTTTTATTCAGAACTAGATGTATTCTCTTTTCCCTAGGAATCCACATCAGGAGAAGACATAGGAGCAGAGGTAGAAGTTGAAGAAGGGAGTAAACCAACTGTTAGAGAAGGAGGAGGGGGTCCTCCAAAACAGAAGGGGCCAAGGTAGGTTTGGTGGATGGCTGGGGTAATTTTTGGTCAAGGATAATTAGTCTTATTTGAATTAGAGCCTAAGAGACAGACATAGAGGTAGAGGCAAAGTTATTAAATGAGGAAGGAGGAAAACCAGGTCGCAAGGGTGCAGCTGTAGGAGCCACAATAGTAGTGCTCTGCACATGAATATAAGGCCTCAATAACTTGATGAAGTCACTAATAATTTCACCACCATACTACATCGCTTTCTCAAAGTCATCTTTGTTCTCCATGAACTTGTCCAATAACGGAGTGAAATCTTTCATCTTTTGAACTAGAGTTTTGAAATCTTGATTGATATGGGCTATTTTCAAATTCTCTACAAGGTACGTGAAATGGTTTGTCAAATCATTCTTAGAGAAAATCCTATGGAAGTATAAATCCACCTTCTTAGTAATTTCTTCCTAAGAATCATTTGAAATCTTGGAATGAATTCTTGCCAAATCAAGAACTCAGTCACTATTCTTGACAACCACATATATAGACTCTTTGTAAAAGCCACTGAGCACTGAATGAAGTTCTTCCTTAACAACCGTTCTGAGCAGATCACTATCCAAGGAGGGTTGAGATGATTGTCGAGAGGTACTAGAAGTTGTAACAGCCGATGTAAGGTACTTTAGTTGATTCAGAACTTTCTGAAGTCATCCCTTATACTCAATAGTCAATTTGTTGAGACCAATAACAAGCTCGCGCATTTCTTGAACTATTTTCTTGTTTCTTTCAGACACCTTCTCGGCTAAGGAAGTTAGGTAAGGTTGAATTAAATAGACAAATTCCTATGTAATATGACCACTAACATCCTCAACAAGATGAGAAACAAGATCTGGTCTTGATTTTAACATGCTATGCATATCTTTAACCATAGATCTGAGAGACTTCACTTTATCACTCAGCTGTTTGTTCTCAATTATAACCTCTTGAATTTCATGAATCACTTTTGGTTGAATCTTCCATATGATCTTTTCTAATAGTAGGGTAGCATCTCTTTTACTTAGGTTTGTTATAGGATCAGGTTGATTGTTCATGATCTTTTCGACTCTAGCTAATAAGGTAGCTCCAAAGGCTTTCAAATCATCATTACTCACTAAGGTAGAAGATTCTTGTGAAGGTTCAGGAACATGAGCTAAGAGAGGATCAAGTTCCTTGGTAGAGATAACTTCAAGAGCTGAGACTGGATTCAATTGAAACACTAAAGATAGATCTATAACTTTTACTGAGGCTTCTTGGGAATCATTCACATCAAAATAGATAGTGAATTTATACCATGTATCCACATTACTTTGATCAACTGGATTAATAATTTCAACACTTTCTAGATTAGGGTGTTGCTCCCCCTCAATAATTTCATCTCTCATATGACAAAGAGATTTAGTTCTTTGATTGAATTTTAAAATTTCATTCTCAGTAGCCTCACCCATTTCTTTTCTATTTAATTGAAAGGATTGCTCCAATCTTTCGTTAGGAGATGGAATAATCTCTAGAACAGCTTGTTCCTCTAAGTGTTACATAAGAGCAGCTTCTTTATCAGGAGAAAGTTATTCTTCTAAAAGATCTTCCATAATATCCTTTTCCTTTACATTAATAATAGATTATTCTTTAGGAGTAGGTTCTTCTTACAAATCAACAATTTCTTCAAGGATCATAAATTTCCTTAGGTCTTGAATAATGCTCAACTGGTTTGAACATTTCATAAACCCTATCATTATCCTCCACCCATTTTTTTCTCCGTGGATTCCAACTGATTTTAATTATTTTGACTAAAACCTTTGAGATACAAAATTCATAGTCCTTAATAACTTCTTCATCTGGTCTAACCAACCCTTTAGCATGAAGCATAGCAGAGATTAACTTTGTGTAGAACAAGGAGGTTAACATTGAGGTTTTCTTTATCAACTCATATATATGAAGTATAACATACTTAAATAGGTTAATATTATGTCCATTCTTCATAATATGTATCAAAAAAATATCCTGATACTTGATTGTAGCAAAATATCCTTTTCTTGGACTAATCATATTCTGAACAAACTTAAACAATAGTCTGGTTTCACCATCTAGCTTAGTAGCAATTCCTCTTCTATTTTTATTATTTCCAGTCAAGCTTCCCAAGGCTTCTTCTAAAACAAAGATCTCACTTGTAGTAGGATGGCCTCTCTAGTAGTCCCCAAAAATTCCCTCATGAGGTATCCTTAGGAAAGCAGCCTATAACCTTGAAGAAAAGGTACATATTTGTCCATTGAACTAGATTCTCACAATAAAACCATCTTCTGTATCAAATGAGAATTGAAAAAACTGAGAAAATTGGTTATGGTATATTGGCCTAGTCTCCTTTTTCAACCAATCTATCCACCCCTACTCTTTTAGTACTTTCAATAATAAAGACTTGATAGCAGCCACTGGGGGCATATTTCCTTTTCTGGAACAACTATTTTGTCAACAAGGTTCGAATTCAGAGGACATTCGGGTGCTATCTTCGGTGCTCCTTTCATTTTCTTCTGAGATCTGCGCTTCTCAAGAGTCTAAGAAGATGTGTGTTTCATATTGGGAATTTAATGAAGGTTCAAGAGAGAGAGAGAACTGAAGTGTTAAAGGAGGGCTTATGGTTTGAGAGAAGAGAGTTCGGATGAAGAAAAGGATGAAACTTCTTTTGTTTTTATCATGTAATGATATCAAGAGTTGAAAATTAAAAATTGTGGGAAAGTAAAAGAATAAAATAATCAATTACATCAATATGGGTTATAATAAGTAAATAAAATGATAAAGTGTTTTTACGGTGAGACTAGAACAGACTTTCACGATGAGACCATAATGGGTTTTCACGGTGATATCGTAACAGGATTTCACAGTATCATCTCTACTATGTGACTTCAAAATGGTGCAACCGTATTTTTTGAAACAGTGTGTGCCAAACTGTAAACATGAAACAACAACTTTTATGATAGTAAATTATAGAACTGTAAGAGTTAGACAGTAATCTTAAGATAATGACTTGTGAAACCGTAAACTATGAAACAATAAGTTATGAAATAGTACACTTACTACTTAGGATTTATCATTACCAATTCATGTATGATGTAATCTATTCTTTTAAAATTTAATGGTTTAGTGAATATATCAGTGAGCTAATATTCAGTTCCAATTAATTTCAAAGTGATACAACCTTTTTAATAATGATATCTCAAAAAGTGATGTCTTACATCAATATGTTTTGTCCTAGAGTGTGAAACGGGATTTTTTGAGATGTTAATAGAACTTGTATTGTGATAATTTACAGGTACATTCCTTAATTGATATCCATAATATAGTAATTTGTTTTTCATCCACAAAATTTGTGCAAAAAAACTACCAATAGCTATGTATTCAGATTTGGCATTAGATAATGATATAGAGTTTTGTTTCTTACTACAACATGATATTAGTGACTAGCCTAAAAAGTGACATGTTCCAGAGGTTCTTTTTCTATCTAACTTACAACCATCAAAATCAGCATTAGAATAACTAACTAACTCAAATGATTGTCCTCTGGGATAGAATAGTCCTAGATTGGGTGTATGTTTGAGGTATTTGAAAATCCTTTTAATAGAATTTAAATGAGATTACTTAGGGTTTTCTTGAAAACGAGGACACATACATACACTAAACATAATGTCAGGTCAGCTAGTAGTTAAGTAAAGTAAGCTCCTAATCATTATTATGTAAGTGGTTTGATCAACAGATTTTCCATCTTTATCAAGATCCAACTAAAAAGTAGTACTCATTGGAGTTTCATTACTTTTAGTTCTATCTGAGACCAAACATTTTATAATATTTTTAGTATATATTTTTTTGAATTAAAATAATACCATCATTATTTTGAAAGAATTGAAATCCATGAAATACTTTTAGTTCACCCATTCAACTCATTTCAAATTTTTTTTGCATCATTTTATAAAATTCAATACATAAAGAATTTTTTTAAGATCCAAATATAATATCATCTACATAAATTTGAACTACTAAAACATCAATGTAAATATGTTTTATAAAAATGGTAGGATTAGATATTCCTTTTGTAAAACCTTTGGAAATAAAAAAAAGTACTTAATCTATCATACCAAGATCTTGGAGCTTATTTTGAACCATATAAAGCTTTTGATAATTTAAAAACATGATTTAAAAAGTGAGGATTTGTAAAACTAGGGTATTTCTCAACAAATGCATCCTCATATATATACCCATTTAGGAATGCACTCTTGACATACATTTGATATAATTTTAAATTTATATGTGCAGCATAAGCAAGCAGGATTCTGATGTCTTCAAGTCTAGCTACTGGCACAAATGTCTCTTCATAGTCAATTCCCTCTTCTTGACTAAAGCCTTGTGCAACCAATGTAGCCTTGTTTATAAAAATGTTACCAGCTTCATTTACCTTGTTTCTGAACACCCAATTAGTGCTTATGATAAATGTGTCTTTAGGTCTATCAACAAGTTTCCAAACTTTGTTCCTTTCAAATTTATTAAGCTCTTCTTGCATATCCATCACCCAAAATTCAATATTGATAGCATAATTAATGTTTTTAGGTTCAAGCTGTGACATGAAGACTTTATTTTCAACTTTATTTCTAATAAAATCTCTAGTTTGAGTTACTTTATGTAAATCTCCTACAACAGAATCTAAAGGATGGTTCTTAAGAGTTCTAACAGCTCTAGAAAAGGAAGGACTAGTGACTTCAGGTTCTTCAATAGGTTTGGGTTCATTGTGACTTTAATGTGAAGAATTTCCAGAACTAAAAGTTTTCATAGATTCCTTTACAGGATGGTTAGAGTATTTTGAATTAATGTCCAGATTTGACACATCATCCTCTAGGTTCTCTAGAGTGGTTTTAGGCTCATGTGGATCTATCTCATCAAATTTGATATAGAAAAACTCTTCCACACATTTAGTTCTATTATTAAACAATCTATGGGATTTACTAGAGATTGAATATCCTGGAAAGATTCCTTCATCACTCTTGGATGAAATTTTTTTAATATTTTCCTTAGTATTAATGATAGAGACTTTTCAACCAAAAACTTTGATGTAGCTTACTTTGGGTTTTGTATTGTTCCATAACTCATATGGAGTTCTTTTAATAATGGGTCTAATCAATACTCTATTAATAATATTTCATGATGTATTTACAGTTTCTACCCAAAAATAAATAGGTAATTCATATTTACAAATCATGGTTCTCGCAATCTCTTGAAAGGTTTTATTTATTCTTTCTACAACTCCATTTTGTTGAGGTATTCTAGGGGTATAGAAATTATGAATATATCCATTTTATGATCAAAAGGATTCAAACTCTTGATTTTCAAACTCACGACCATGATCACTTCTTTAGGATTTAATTTTTAAGTCCACTAATATTTTCTACAGTTTTAGAATATTTGATAAAATGAGAGAAGGATTCACTTTTTTGAGCCAAAAATAAAGTCCAAGTATATCTAGAAAAATCATCTACAAGAACATAAACATAGTGCTTCCCATTTAAACTAGAAACTCTAGATGGTCCAAACAAATCCATGTAAACCAATTCGATGGGTTGATAATTTGGCACTTCTTTCTTTGGTTTGAAAGAGATTTTGTGTTGCTTTCCCATTGGATAGGTATTACACACTTTATCATTTGGAAACTCAAGTATGGGTAGGTCTTTGACTAAGATTTTTCTAGTTAGCTTGATAAGGGAATGAATATTACAGTTTCCTAGTATCCTATGCCAAATACAAGACTCTTTTTTCAATACACTTAAACCTAAATCATTTTGAGAAACTAAAGACTCTAAGTTAATAGAGTATAAATTTTCATTTCTTAATGCAGAAAACACTAATTCATTTTTAGAATTAAAAAATATTAAATCGTAATTTTCAAATTTAACATGAAATCCATCATCACATATTTGTGAAATACTAAGTAGATTATATTTCAATCCATCAACAAAAAGTACTTTGGAAATTAAAATTGAGTTAGAGTTGCCGATTTGTCCAAGTCCAATGATTTTTCCTTTGGAATTGTCACCAAAGGTGACATATCCACAATCAATTTTTATTAAGTTCTTGAAGCATGAATAGTCTCCTATAATGTGTCTTGAAAACCCATTGTCCAAGTACCATAAGCTTTTACAGGATCTATTTAAGCAATTTTCCTCATATGTGTTTGTCATAAAACATATATTGGCTTTGTTAGCCTATTCATCATGTAAAGATTCTGAGTCACTTGAACTGTCCTCATAAGCACTCCATGCTGCTTTTATTTCCTTTTTATACTTTCTATATTTGTCCATGTATTTCTTTTTGTACTTGATCTTGGGACAGTTGTCCATTATATGTACCTTTCACTTACATTCATAGCATACAATTTCATCAGACTTGTAACTTATTTTCCAATATTTATTCCATATTTTCTTTTGATCATATCTTCCTTTGAAGTTATGATTTTTGAAAAAATTATTCTTCTTGTAAAATCTCTTATACCTTCTAGCTAGTTGAGCCATCTCCTCATCACTGTCAGGTGATGATTTTTCACTACTGAAACTTTCTACAGAGACTTCCAATTTCCCTTTGTCTTTGTGTTTAGAGTTGGTGGTCTTAAATGCAATAGGTTTTCTTTTGGGTTCATCCTCATCTTCCTTGTTGACTTTTAGCTCCTCTTCATACTTAATTATTTTCCCAATGATCTCTTTTACAGGTAACTTGCTAATATCACATGACTTTCTAATAGATACATAGGTTCATCTCCATCTATCAGGTAGGCATCTGAGAATCCTCATGATTTTTTATTTGGTCATAACTTCTCTTCTAAGAGAAATAATTGTGTTGGAAATTTCGTTGTACCTGAGATACATGTCAGAAATAGGATCATCATGTTTCATTTTAAATTAATCATATTTAATAGCATAAGTATTAAGTATCATTTCTTTCACACTAGAAGTTCCTTCATGTGAAATAGAAAAAAGTATCCCAAATTTCATGGGAATTTTTAGATGTATAAATTCTATTAAATTCCCCATCTTCTAAAGAGAAATATAGAGAATTCATGGCTTTGCAATTGTTATTGTAAGAAGTCTTGGTTGGTTCATCCGATGTGATTCTATTAGTAGCAGGAATATTATACTCATCTATAATTTAAGACCAAATTTCAAAACCCATACTTTCTAAATGCATTTTCAGTTTAATTTTTCATTTGGAATAATTGGTTCCATTAAATAATGGTGGTCTATTTGTTGTATCACATTCCGGTCTATTATCTATAATAAATAAATACTTTTAAAGAGCTAGAAATTTATAATTAACAGAAATTTATATATCTTTAAATTACAACTAAAATCACAGTTGAATAGTTTCAAAAATAGAGTCTTAACAGAAATAACAAACTCCTCTAATACCAAATTTTGGTTGTTGTAGAGTATTCAAGAGGGGGTGAATTGAGTATCTATAAAAATTTCTATGTGAAAATTTTTAATAAGAGGTTTCCCAATAAAAATAAATACATCCCAGTTAATCAAGGTAATATGGTTATGAAAGTTTGACTGGTCAAATAACTTCTCAGAATATTGATTAATTCTCAGTAATCTCAATATCAGTTATTGATATTAAATTTGAAGTTGTTCTAATAAGGAAAAACAATTATAACTTCTGTACAAGATTAACTATAAAAGTAAATCTAGTGATTTCTGAATTATACAGTAAAATAGAGAAAATGAAATTAAACAACACAGTGGATATAAAACAAGTGGTTCAGTCTCAAGACGAGACCTAATCCACTCCTCTTGGTGATCACCTACCACCAAGAAGTTTATATTAATAAACATGATCCACACCCTGGATCAGGGTAAACAACATTCCAGAGGAATGTCCAGGTCACACGACCTCTTCCACTGTTCTTTATGGGTATAAACTACAAGGTCACACAAGGGCCTCTTCCATAGTAATATGGGGGATTAAAAAAGTGTAAAAAGATATGAGAGGAAGTATATCTTATACCCTTTAGTTTAGTGTAGGAGACAGTGTGTGTTTTAATACAAACACACACACACTTCTCAAAATATAAAAACAGTACTCAAAAGAGAAAAGATGATGAGATAAGGTTAAAAGTGCTATGAGTGTTATTCTATGTTGTTCTGGACTTCTAGGACGAAGTAGATGTATGTATCAGGTCCTCTTGTTAGAAATAGAGTATCGCAAGTCTGGTTCTCTGGTTTCCAGTTAGATTTGGATCATGTTCTTCGTGGATTTTGTATTGTAAAGATGTTATTGACTCTAATCTATTGTATCCCAGATTTTTTTATTTGTGAATAATTTTTTTGTTCTTCATATGTATCTTGTTTCATGTGTCGGGTCTTTACGCAAGAATTCTCACACTTCTGCTGCTCTTCAACTTGTATGTTTTAGGGCCACACTTTTCTTCTTATTCTTGGAGTGCATGTGTGGAAGCCAACAGGATTCATGTATTCTGTACCTCATACCTCGTACTGTCATGTGACATGTGTAAAAAGAAATATTAATTATGTCGGTGTATTTAAAAGACTCAAATATGACCGTTTGAAATTAAATTGAAAATGAAAAAACAGATTAAAGAATGGTGTCACGGTCTGTCTGGAAACAGAGTCCCTTGGAAATGGTGAATTCTTCTTTGTGTTTGAGTGGTGAGACAGTTATGATGGAATAGTTGTATAGGTATCAGGAACCGGTATCACAGATGTGGTGTTAGGATCATAGTGTCTGGTCCTTTTCCAAACATCGAATGGTGTCTTAGCAAGGAACTGGTGTCACATACTTCAACAGATCTGAAACTGGTTACGGTGTCTAGGTCATGATGTTTGGGTCCTTTTCTAGAAAACCAAAACCAGTGGTAGACTCACAGTTTCTCAGACTTCGCCATATATCTATGTATAGAATTAAGTAGTAATATTAACAGAATGAATTAGACTTAATAATTCATAAAATGAATCATTATATACCAATGTTAAATATAGTTGAAAATAATCAAACATGATTTTTAGAAATTAAGATCTTGAGAAAATTTATTTAAAGCATAAAGAAACAAACCATTTTTACACATGACTAGAAATAGATTAAATAGGATGTATAAGACTTGTGGTGATTAAAACATGATTAAAACATGAGGAGTCCAACAATATCCCCTTTTTTGATGATCAAAAATCATATGAGTGAGATGTATGTTCTTAGTGTGCTTTGTGTCCCTTAGTGTACGTGTCTCTCCCCCTTTTGGGATTATCAAAAAGAGTACAAAAGTAAATAAGAGAATAGTAGAAAAGAGTTCATAGTGCATTACATGGAGAAATACATGTCATTACAAATAGTAGGCAACAAAAATACAAAAATATCCCTACCAAAATATAGTGTTCACTTTTCTTCAGCACTGGATGTCTTCTCTTTTACCTTGGTAGCCGTATCAGGAGAAGACACAGGAGTAGAGCTAGAAGATGAAGAAGGGAGTGAACCAAGTCAGAGAAGGATAAGGGAGTCCTTCAAAAATAGAAGGGGATAAGGTAGGTTTGGTGGATGACTGAGGTAATTTTTGGTCAAGGATAACAAGTCTGATCTGAATCAGAGCCTGAGAGACAAACATAGTGGTAGAGGAAAAGGTAGAGAATTAGGAAGGATGAAAAATAGTCCACAAGGGTACAGCTATAGGAGCCACAATAGCAGTGTTCTGAACATGAAGACAAGGCCTCAATAACTTGATGAAGTCAGCAATAATCTCACCATCATACTGCATCGCTTTCTCAAAGTCATATTTGTTTTCCATGAACTTTTCTAACAAAGGATTGGAATCTTTTAGTTTTTGAACTTGATTTTTGAATGATTGAGTGATAGGAGGGATTTTCAGATTCTTTACAAGGTACTTTAAATGGTTTTTTAAATCATACTTAGAGAAAATCCTATTGAAGTAGAAATCCACCTTCTTATTAATTTCTTCATGAGCATCATTTGCAATATTGGAATGAATTCTGACCAAATCAAGAATTCGGTCACTATTCTTGAAAACCACCGATAGAGACTCTTTGTCAAAGCCACTGAGCACTGATTGAAGTTCTTCATTAACAACCGTTCTGAGTAGATCACTGTCCAAAGAGGTTTGAGATGACTGTCCATAGGTACTAGATGTTGTAACAACCGAAGTAATGGACTTTAGTTGATTCAGAACTTTCCGAAGACATCCCTTATACTCATCAGTCAATTTTTTGAGACTAATAACAAGCCCGTGCATTTCTTGAACTATTTGATGATTTATTTAATCCACCTTGTCAGCTAAGGAAGTTAGGGTGGGTTGAATTAAAGAGACAACTTCCTGTGGAATCTGACCACTAACATCCTCAATAAGATTAGCAATAGGATCGGGTCTTTATTTCAACACGCTCTGTATTACTTCAACCATAGATCTGAGAGACTTCACTTAATCACTCTACTGTTTGTTCTCAATTCTGACCTCTTGAATTTCATGAAGCATTTTTTGATGAATATTCTATATGATCCTTTTCTAATAGCAGGGCAATATCTCTTTTACTTAGGTTTTTTATAGGAGAAGGTTGATTGTTCGTGATATTTTCAACTCTAGTCAATAAGGTAGACCCAAAGGCGTTCAAATCATCCTTACTCACTAAGGTACAAGGTTCTTGTGGAGGTTCAGGAACAGGAGCTGAGACAGGCTCAGGTTCCTTTGCAGATATAACTTCAAGATAAGGTATTGGTTTCAATTGAAACAAGATATACAAATATATACTTTTAATTGAGGCTTCATGGGAATCATTCACATCAAAATAGCTAGGGAATTTATACCATGTATCCATAGTTCTTTGATCAACTGGATTAGGAATTTCAACACTTTCTAGATTAGGGTGTTTCTTCCCCTCAACCAATGAATCTCCCACATGACTAAGAGATTTAGTTCTTTGAATCAATTCCAAAATTTCATCCCCAGTAGCCTCACCCATTTCTTTTCTAGCTAATTGAATGTCTTGCTCCAATATTTCCTCAGTAGATAGAATAATCTCATGAACATCTTGTTCCTCTACGTGTTCCTTAAAAGAAGATTCTTTCTCAAGAGAAATTTATTCTTATAAATGATCTTCCAGAACATCCTTTTACCTTACATTTGCAATAGATTCTTCTTTAGAAGCAGGTTCTTCTTCCAAATCAACAATTTCTTCAGGAATAGGTACTTCCTTCTCAATTATGACTTGAGGAACCGGTCCACTATCTTTTTTATCCACGATAGTTTCCCCTGTAGGTGTAACAACATCTTCTTCTTACTCATCAATAGGATACTCAACAATTTTGTCTGGTTCCAGAACAAGATTAGAAATGTCTTTAGGTCTTGAAGAATTATCAACCGGGTTGAACTTTTCATAAACCCTGTCATTATCTTCCACCCATGACTTTCTCCATGGATTCCAACTGATTTTCATTCTTTTGACTATAACCTTTGAGATACAAAATTCATAGTCCTTAATGAATTCTTCATCTAGTCCAACCAACCCTTTAGAATAAATCCTAGCAGAGATTAACCTTTAGTAGAACAAGGTGGTTGACTTTCAGGTTGTCTTCATCGACTCATGCATATGATGTATAACATACTTACATAGGTTAATCTTGTGTCCATTCTTCATAAGATGTATCAAAAATACATCATGGTACTTGAGTGTAGAAAAATATCCTTTTCTTGGACTAATCATATTTTGAAAAAACATAAACAATAGACTATTTTCACCATCTAGCTCAACAGAAATAGCTCTTCTCTTTGTTTTATTACCAGTCAAGCTTCCCAAGGCTTCTTTTAAAACAAATATCACACTTACAGGAGGAGGGACTCTCTAGTAGTCATCAAAAATTACCTCATGAGGTATCCTTAGGAAAGAAACCCATAACCTCAAAGAAAAGGAACATCCTTCACTATTTATTCATCTTCTCACTACAAAACCATCTTCTGTATCAAATGAGAATTGAATGAACTGATAAAACTGAGAAAATAGCTTTGGGTATATCGGCCTAGTCTCCTTTGTGAACCAATCTGGCCACCCCTTCTCTTTTAGTACTTTCAATACTAAAGACTAACTTGACAGCAGCCACTTGGGGCAGATTTCCTTTTCTGGCACCACTATTCTGTCAACAAGGTTCGGATTCAGAGGACCTTCAGGTGCTATCTTCGGTGCTCTTTTCATTTTCTTCTAAGATTTGTGCTTCTCAAGAGTCGAAGAAGATGGGAGATTCATCCTAGGAATTCAATGAAGGTTTTAGAGAGAGAGAGAGATAACTTAAGGGTTCAAGGAGGGCTTACGGTTTTAGAGAAGAGAGATCGGTAGAAGATAAGAGTGAAACATCATTCGTTTTTATCATTTACGGATATTGAGTGTCTCAAATTAAAAAGTGTGGGAAATTAAAAGAATAAAATAATAAATTATAGCTATATAGGTTGTAATATGTAAATAAAATGATAAAGTGTTTTTACGGTGAGACCGGAATAGACTTTCACGGTGAGACCGTAACGGGTTTTCACGGTGAGACCGTAATAGGATTTCACTGTATCATCTCTACTGTGTGACTTCAAAATAGTGAAACCGTATTTTTTGAAATAGTATGTTCTAGACTATAACTAATAGATAGTAAACGTGAGACCGTAAACATGAAACAACAACTTTTAAGACAGTAAACTATAAAACTGTAAGAGTTAGACAGTAATATTAAGACAACGACTTGTGAAACCATAAACTATGAAACAATAAGTTATGAAATAGTAAACTTACTACTTAAGATTTATCATTCCCAATTCATGTATGATATAATCAATTCTTTTATAATTTAATGGTTTGGTGAATATATTAGTGAGATGATATTTAGTTCCAATTAATTCCAAAGTGATATCACCTTTTTGATAATGGTCTCTCAAAAAGTGATGTCTTACATCAATATGTTTTTTCCTAGAGTGTGAAATAGTATTTTTTGAGATTTTAATAGCACTTGTATTGTCACAATTTATAGGTACATTCCTGAATTGATATCAATAATCTAGTAATGTGTGTTTCATCTACAAAATTTATGCACAACAACTGCTAGTAGCTATGTACTTAGCTTCGGCAGTAGATAATGCAATAGAGTTTTGTTTCTAACAACACAATGATACTAGTCACTTTCCTAAAAGTGGATGAAAGTGTTAGGGAATCAGGTTATCTAATAGATGACCATGAATCGAATATACAAATTTTTTCAACCATACCATCATAAGGGTATTGGAGGGTGACCATTATTAGTATGTTTATCATTATAAATACATTATTATTTCATAGTTAAACTAACTATTGAATAGATTTTTATTAATGATACAAATAATTAATGAAAAGAAATCAACATTACAAAATAATAATTTTTGGAGTTTAAATAATTTAAAGGTTGTTGTGACATTTGAAAATTTCAGTGTGCCTATGATTGATACAGGAGGTATGTACATGTAGTTTTTGGGTCATCTTTCATCTGATTTGATGAACCTACCCATAACATGTCATAATTCATGGTATGTTCCAATTAACTAGAATAATGATATCTTTTATAATAAAATAATGGTAAATAAAAATAAATATTGATAATCTATTTATTGATTTGATATTACTATAATGATTATTGTTCTAATAATTTTTAAATTTATTATTTAGAGGAGGTTTTACATTTTGAGATGGATTATTCCATTGTATGTTAAAGTAATATGAAAATATTCGGATAAATGGAGTGATTTAATGTATATATTATAGTGTGAGTTTAGTTATTTCTCATTAATACTTCTACAGATGTATGATAAAGTACCATAAGGGATACCAAGAGAGCTGTGGAAGCCTTTTTTGGATAGATTATGAAAATAACCTAACCCTATAAGCCTATATTCAGTGTTTAATTTATTATATTATCACTAGATACATGAGATTGTATCTCAATGGAATAAATAGATTAGTAGTCTTAGAAAACTAAATATATACTATAATCTCACATTACATTTGAAAACATAATATTTTCTTTGAGAACATCATTATTATATAAGTTGAAGAAATTAATTTGATCCTTATAATTAAAAATATGGAATCCATTTTTCAAGATTCAATTTTTATAAGTGGTAGAAAATTTTTTAAATTAAGTGCAAAAAATGCAATGCAAACCACATTTTAGAAAAATATAGTTTTTAAGCATAAAATAAGATTTATTCCAATACCATTCCTAGAAAAAAAATATTAGATCAATGAAAAAACATTTAATTGAATATGTAATATATATAAATTTCATTAAAATCATTCACCAATAGTGATAAACTTATTTCATTAAGATAAAAACACAATGCACGCATAAAAATTGTTCTTCAGAAAAACATCTCTTTTTCCTTAAATTAATTTTTATTTTCATTTATAATCAATTGAAAACTAATAAATTCGTTTTATACATGTATAAACCATAATTTTTTAATAATCTAGTTTTTCCTATTCATTCCCACCAATTTTATCAGCTAGAAAATAATGATCATATTTAAATAAAATTTTAATATTAGATTTTGGTTCATTTAAACACGGTGCCGCATGTAACGCAATCTATAAAAGAAATTAAATTTATTTAAAAATAAATAAATCATAAAATATCAGGGTATTACATTCTAACCCACTTGAAATAATTTTTCCCTTTAATTTTTTCCACTTTAATACAAACAAATAAGGATACCCATGCCTCATCACATCCTTAGTTTCCCATGTAGCTTCCTCAATTTTATGTTTTTTCCACAAAACATTGACTAGGTGAGTGGTCTTATTTCATAGAACATTTCTCTATGATCCAAAATATCCACTAGTTATTCCTCATATGATAGATATTTCTCTAGTATTATGACTTATAAGTTCAGTACATATGAAGGATCAGGTATGTATTCCTTCGAGAGAGATACATGCAACACATAATGAACTTAAAAGATATTTGGAATCAATTTTAAGTGATAAGTTTCCATCCCAATACAATTAAGAATTTATAAGGGGCCAATAAATCTAGGGCGCAGCTTCCCCTTCTTTCCAAATCTCATAACCTTATTCCAATGAGATATTAATAGGAATACCTTTTTACCAACTTCAAACTCAAGATATCTTCGATGGTTGTCAGAATAACTTTTTTATTGGCTCTAAGATTCCCTCATGTGTTTTCGAATAGATATAAAATTCTCATCCATTTCCTCAACAAGATCTATTCCCATTATATTTCTTTATCTAAAATCATCCCAACAAGTTAGATTTTTGAATTCCATACCATATAGGGATTCATAAGTAGTCATATGAATTCTCAAGTGAAAGCTATTGTTATAAGAAATTTCAACCAAAGGAAGGTATTGATCCTAACTACCTTTAAAATCCATAGTGAAAGCTCTCAACATGTATTCTAGAGTTTTAATGGTCCTCTTAGACTGATCATCTATCTGAGGGTGATAAGAAATGCTGAAACTCAACTCTTTATCTAGATCTTACTGAAGACTTCTCTAAAACTTTGAGGTAAACATCGGATCTCGATAAGATATAATAGAATGTGGTACTCCATACAACCTTACCGCTTTATTAATTTAAATTATATAAGTATGATTAAGAGAGAAATATTCACTCATAACAATGAAGTTTTATGACTTTATAAGGTGATTAACTATAACCCAAATAGCATTATGGAATTTTAACATTTTGGGGAGTCTGATGGAAAAATCCATGGTGATGGTTTCCCATTTCCATTTTGGTGTAGGAAATGGTTGTAAAAACCCCTTAGACTTTAGTCTCTCAACCTTAACTTATTGATATATCAAGAATTGGGATACGTACTCTGAAATATCCATTTTCATGTTATACCACTATAAATACTCATTAATATCTATATACATCTTTGTACTCCCCGTATGAATAGAGAATTATGAAATATGATCTTCATAAAAAACTTCTTATTCAAGACTAGTATTGATGGGGAACATACTTAATTCCTGAATATTATTATTCCCTCATGATCGTGGTTGAACTTAAGAACATTCTTGACACTCTTCTATAATTATACATCTTCATTTTGCACCTTCTTAATCCTCTCATACATGGATGGTTGAACATTCATAAAACAAAGATAATATCATTCCCATTTTATCATCATTTATAGATCTATTATTTTCAAATCTAGAAATATTGGATCTTTTTTTATCCTCATCTTAGTTAAGCTAGCATGATCCTTTCATCTTAGAGCATCATCCACCTTTTCTAGCTTCCTAAGATGGTAATTTGTTGAGAAATTATAATCTTGGATCAACTCCAACCATCTTCTATGGATCATATTCAAATATTTATGTGTAAATATATAATTTAAGATTTTAGGATCAGTATATGTATAACACCTTTTACCATAAAGATAATTACTTCACATTTTAATGGAAAAAATACCGCTTCTAAATCTAAATCATGAGTCAGGTAATTTTTCTCATGAATTTTTTATTGGAAATAGGTATATGGTATCACCATGTCATTATTCATGAAGAAACGGCCGAGTACCTTCTTTTATGCATCATTATAGGTCAAAAATATTTCTTCCCTACAGGGTAGTTAATAATAGGTGTGGTGACCAAAATTATATTTATTTATTTTAAATTATCTTCTCATTCATCTATCCACAAGACTTTAACACCCTTGTGAGTCAAATTGGTGAGTGGATTAGATATTCATGATAAATATCTCAAAATGTGTTGTTAGTATCCATCAAACCTATGGAAACTATAGATCTCGGTTAGCATGGTTGGCCTGGTCCATTGTTCAATAACTTATATCATTGAAGGATCCAATAATATACCCTAAATTGATATTATAAGACCCAAGCATGAAACTTTTTAAATCCAAAATTCACACTTGGTAAATTTAGCATACAACTTCTCATTCATCAGGGTCCTTAGCACAATTATCAAATGTTCTTCATGATTTTATTTTCTCTTTGAATATATAAGAATATCATTTATAAATACTGACACAAACTTATCAAGGTGACATCTAAATAATTTATTCATTAAATCCATGAAGATATCAAAATAACTGGTATGTCTAAATATAATTACTATAAATTCATAATGGACATATATCATACAAAAGGATGTCTTGGGTATATCTTCCTTCTTGATTTTTATATGATGATATACAGATCAAATATCAATCTTGGAAAAATATAGATATCATCATAATTGATTGAATAGATCATAAATACGGGGTATAGGATACATGTTCTTAATAGTTATCTTGTTATGTTTCTGATAATCAATAAAAAGACACATTGACCTAACTTTCTTCTTAACAAAAAGAATATTTTCACCCTATAGAGAAGTACTAGGCCGAATGAATCCATTATATAGATACTCCTAGAGTTTTTTATTCAATTACTATGTCTCAATTAGGTCCATTATATATTGATTCATTGAAATAGTTGTATCACCATATATGAGTTCAATTGAAAAACCAACTTTTTGATTTTGGAGAGACTATGAAATTTCTCTAGAAAACATCAAAACATTCTTAAAAAATAGGAACATTTTCAATATTTAATTTCTCCCCAAAAAGTTGAAATAAATATCCCTCATGAATAGGTAGAAGAACTCATATAATGGAATTAATTTCCATTAGGTACTCAAGTTAATCCTCACACTAATAGATGATTAAAGGTTGATTTGGAATATTGAATTAAAATTATATTCCTCGATAATTAATTTGGGATCTATATTAATAGAGCTAACATATAGATAAACTTAAACCAAATTCAAGTAAATTAATAATAAAAATATTTTAAGAAAGAATATTCCCACAAACTTCTATTAGAGAGGAGATATACACTTGAGATGCAATCATCCTACCATTAAAAGTTTTCACTACTAACTCAACATTTAAATATATGAGGTGGTTTTGTGATACCCTTAGAAAATTATCTAGATATCAAAGTGTGGGTATAATTTGAATAAAATAAACCATTTTAAATCCTTGAGTGGATGATAAATGTACCTTTCACCATGTTGTTGGGAACTTCCACTTCGTTTGTAGTAATTACATGAGTTTTTCCTTCTATCCTTGTAATATTTTTTGGTATGTTCCCTTAATGTTTGGGAAATTGGTTATAATAATTCCCCATATCATTACAGTTAAATCACTATACTTTTATGGATTATCTATTACCCTTTCATTATGGAGTATAATATCTTTTTTCTCCACTCTTTAAGAAAAATCCTTTTCCTTTTAAGCATATAACAAGGTGATTCCTAATATAAGTATGACATGTTATAATATTCCCCTTTATCTTATTCATGTTTTCTATTTTTTTTCTATAACATTCTATTATTCTCTTTATTCCCTTTGATTCCATAATACCTGAGGAATTATTTCTTTGTCTTGATAGCACATGATATTATGTCCTCATATGATGAGAATGTTTGGGAGACTAATTACCTTCAAAGGATTGGATTAAGACCATCAAATAAATGGTCAATATTACTCTTTGGTTTATATTGATAGTCTACATCATGCCTTTCCAACCTTGTAAGGTTAAATTCATACTTAGAAACATTTTCCTATTCCTTTTGTCTTATACTCAATAATTTTATCTACATATTTGATCATTCTTTATGAAGAGAATATTTCTCTAAGAAAAGTTCATTAAAATACTTTCATTCCATGATTGATATTTCCTCATCATCCTTAGTGTTTTTAATAAAAAACCATCATTGATATGAATCCCATGATATATGATATATGATAAACTACCATGATAACCTTCACTATTTTATTACTTCCCAAAGCAAGAAATATATTCTCTATGAAAATTATCCATTTCTAATATAAAAATGGATATTTAGTCTCATTGAATGATGGATTTTTTTGATGCATTAATTGGTATAACATTATTACAATATGTTATGGATTAGAAGGATAATTCATTTCATAAATTTTATGGTCATAACTTAAGTCATCTTCCTCAATATAATTATAATTTGTTTATCTCTAGCTACACCTCCAGCTACAGATTCATCTCCAAGTTCATTATCTTTCCCAAGAGGGAAATAACTAAATGAATTATGTGAATTTATATGATTCTCATTACTTCTATTAGGAACCATTTATAAACAATTAAATACACTATATTAGATTATAAAATTTTGAAACATATGTTATAATTTTTAAACTTGTAAAAAAATTAACATAAATTGAAAATTTTTGCATAACTAATCTCAAAATCATAAACTTATTTTCTTTGGGAATATTATAAAATCATAAAAATAATTTTAAATATTTAATAATGGTCTATAAATAAAATGCGAATTAACCTAATAATATCCTTTAAGAGTTTAAAACTAGGTGCATAGTCAGGGTACACTCACTGTGCATCAAAATAATGGTTAGATATACTTAACCAACTCTTTTCAAGATTATTACCCCTAGATATATCCGTACTAAAACCATGTACACTTGCAGTATCTAGAGAGTGACGTATTTCTAGGAAAACCATCTAATATCTATATTAAAAAAACATTAGGATGTTATCCTATACTTAAGCTAATCTCAAATTCATTCATAGGATTATGTTCCCTAACCTATCTATTACTAAATCTAGTTACCAAGGTTCCTACTAAACATTCTCTGATGCCAATTATAAATAATTTTTCCCTATAAACCCAAATTTTGTGGTTACTTTATTAGATTATTATTGGATACAATCGGTCACATCTCAATGGACCAAATGGTTTAGTAGTCTTTTAAAACTAGATAAATACATGAATCTCACATTACTTTTGATGAAATACAATAAAACATAGTTTTTTATTTCGTAACATCATTATTATCTCTAGAGTATACTTTATTGTCAATAATAGTACACTTCCTATCATCCTGGGGAAAGGAAACATAATAAATGGGTGAGATCGGATTCTTAGTAAGGGAATTCATACAATAGAAGCTAAATAAGGCATGAATAATATAGAAGGAATAAATAATTTAATATAAATAATCACTTAATATTTAAACTTATCTATATATGTAAAATATATTAAAATTACCTCATCAATAACTGATTTTATAATGATGGAATTCATAATATTGGGCATCTTAAACTTGCTGTCGAGGCCTTGGATGAGACATCTACAAAAATAGGTGAGGCCTTAGACAAATGACCAATATGTTTTGTCTCATGATACCAAATGATTCATTTAGGGGATATTTAATTCTGGGACCCACCCTTCACTTAATAATTCCAAAATATTCATCATATGAATAAAAATAAAACTTATTCAATACTGCTTAAAATAAATAATTATCTGTATTGGAAGAACTAGCATACATAATGTTAATACTTTACCTAGAAAAACTAATCATAAACCAAAAAAATGTATTGTATGGTATCATTAGATTATATCCTCATTAAATAATAATATTAAACAAAAGATATCAATATAGATAAAAATATATCAAAATTATCACTAGAAAGTTCTTGAGGAAAATACCATTTTCACATAGAATTTACTTATTTAAAATCTAAAAATTTCCCAAATTTTAAGGAAAATATTTTATTTGAAAATAAAAAAATTTAAAATTGTAAGTAAACTTAAAATAATTTTGTTTTATGATGGAGATAAATTCTTTTCATTTCATGTGCATTAAAATAATGATTATATTCACATTTTTAGTATAAATTCAAAAGTACCGCGTTTAGAAAACAAGAATAATTTTCCTTTAAAAAAAATTAAAATTAAAAAATGTGTAAAAATTTATTTAATAAATCATTATAGAATATTAAAAACATTATTTTTTAAATTTTAAGGAAAATATGGGCATGCAATAAAAATATTCCTGATTGAGTAGAAATTTTTTTTTAATTTTCCTTAAAAACTTTATTTTAGTATCTTGAGTAATTGAATAGAGTAAAATGAAAGTAAGACATATAATTTATATAACTAATAATATGATAATAAAATATATTGTGTTTAATATATAAAAATCAATTAATTCCCCCAATGGATACTTAAAAAAAACAATTTTTAATAATGATGAGATTATGAAATAAACTCTTACCTTAGGTCCGACTTACTTCATATGTATTTGAACATAATTTATAATAAATATAAATTTAATATAAATATATTAAAAAACATAATAATATATATTATATCATATAAAATTTACTTATAATATTGTATTGCCCATTTATTAACAATTCTTTATTGAAATCACTATTTTGGGTGATAACTGTTTTGTTTTTCATATATTTTTTAGTTTGGTTGTTTTGTTCCTTGTATATTGATCATTGTTCCATAATATAGATACTTTTAATCATGATATAAATATATTATATATTTGTTATATATTTGTTTAGAGTCATCCATAAAATATAGAGATAGAAAAATGAATTATATTTTTCATGGAGACAGTATGTCATATATACGCATGAATGATGTTTTCACTTTTCGAAGGATGCAATAAAAAAAGTTAAATAATAATTTTCCTTTACAAAATCATTATTATATCATATATATTATATATATTCATTAAAGGTGTCCTTATTACCATCCATGTAAATCAAAAATGAAAAATGAATCACATCGCTTCGTAGAGGTGGTAATCCCACGTATGCACGAACGATGTTATCATTTTCCAAGGGATTAAAAGGTAAGAAGGTAGAAATGATATTATAATTCTAGATTAATAATAATTTAATATATATAATTTATAAATATTAAACTCATAATAATACCCATACATGAAATATTGTGATGAAAAATGAATTGTATCATTGCGTGGAGGTCGTAGTCCACATGTACGCATAAGCGATAGTTTCACTTCCCATTTGATGGAAAAGAAGGTGTAAATAGAGGTTTCATGATAATAATAAAATTTTAGTATATGTATCATACTGAATTTATTATTTTATGATTAATTCAATAGATTTATAGGAGTTATAAAGAGAAATAAAAAAGAAATTGATTGGTTAAGGTGATTACCTCTTCTTTGAAATAACTCATTTAGATATCCTCTTAATGACCCTAGTATAGGTATTTTGGGAATAAAAAACATATATAATGTATATAAGGATTTTTTATGAGGTATTTTTATACGGTTTTGCCGATATAATTGGCACAAAGTGGTGTAAAGAAAATAGAGAAGGGGTTCCCTTTTATAAGGAAGGTAAATGACACACTTATAATTACAAAAAAAGATTAAAATATAACTAATCCATTTTCAATAAAAATGATTATAAATGGATATGTATATATATATTAGAATAAAAAAATTATAAGGTCTAAATATAATCATATAATTAAATTTATATAGGTTTTGGTGTCATTTTAAACTTTATCTTTTAGTTAACCCCTTGGTTAACCAATTTTAATCTTAACTGTGGTAATGACTTTTTAATATTAAAGGGTTATAATTTTACTTATAAGTTAACAATTTGATCATAAATGAAATAGGGATAAAACTTTAGATAATATTTTATCCCAATTTAACTCTTTAAATATTTTTATGATTTTTAAATAATTTCATAAAATATTTTTTTCATAAAATCTCATTATTGTCATTTTTCATACTATTCATTTAATTTGACTCTAAAGTCATCATGAAAAATATTTAATATGAATTTAATCCATTAACACATTAATAATATTATATATTAATATATTAAATTCATTTAACACAATAATTACTCTAAATTAAATTAATTTTAGTATTTTTAAAATAATTTATTTTATTTTTACACTAATTGAATAAATATTGTGTCGATGTTGTGAAAGAATTTAAGGTAATTATATAATCACTAAAAAATATAGATAAATTAACATCATTAAAATAAATTCATTATGTGAAATATAAACTTTAATATTAATTATTTTTATCCTTATGTGACCATAAAAGATAAGTTTAAAGCCAAGAGAGTGATCTTTTATATTTTTCTTTACTTATAATAATATAAAGGTCAATATAAAATAAAAATAGAAAAAAGTATCCATATTTTCAATATTGTTATGGAAAATGATGAAATAAAATCATAAAATATGATAAATTCATGTTTTATAGAATAATTGTAAAGCCTTATACTAAAGTTAAAACATTATTTTACCTGTTTTACCCTTACGGAGGGGACTAAAATTTATGAAGATTAATATTAATAATGACCAAACATAAAAGAGAATTATTTACTAAATTTTATCCTCATAATTCCAAATTTGGATTATATTTTTCAATATTTAATTTCTATAAGTGGAGGAAATTAATTTTAAAATAAGTGTGTAAAATGTGATGAAAACTCATTTTTAGAAAAATACATTTTATAAGCATAAAACTGGATTTATTATAATTCCATGCCTAGAAAAAATATTATATGAATGTCATAAAATTTTATTGACTATATAATATATAAATTTCATTAAAATCATTCACAAATAGTGATCAATTAAATTTATTAAGATAAAAACACATTATTTACATAAAAATTGTTTTTCATAAAAAATATCACTTTTTCCTTCAAATGATTTTTTTTCATTTATAATCAATTGATAACTAATGAATTTATTGTGTATATGTATAAAAAATAATTTTTTCATAATTTAGTTATTTCTATTTGTACTCACCACTTTTAATGTCTAGGTTATAATGTTCAAATTAAAATAATATTTTAATAGTAGATCATTATTCATTTAAACTTGGTGTTGCATGAAACCAAGAAATAAATTAAATTAAATTTATTTAAAATTAAATATATCATAAAATATCAGGGTATTATAGATTGTATATTTGTTTTTTCAAGGTATTTTATAATGTTATATTATCTTTCTATGAATTCATTAATCATATTACTTTTTTCTTTATTAATAAAATTATATTTCAAAGTAATATGTCTTTATTTTTTCATGAAATTTATAAGAAAGATGATGTGAGTAGTGAGAGGTAGATAATCTCAAACACAATAAGGTTGAAGAGCTTCTTAAGGATAAGATTAAGAAAGGTAATATTTAAATTATTATAACATATGTGTGTGTGTATGTGTGTTTAATTTTAAGTTAATAATATTTTATAATTGTGAATTTTCAACTTTAAAGATATAGGATTTGGAAGATGGTCATCGGGTTGGGCTGATCAATATATGGTTCGATGTGCATGGAAAGTTATACAATAGTTACATGAAAGAATATGCTCAGAACATAGGGGTAAACTAGTTTAATTATTACTTTATTTTATTTAATCAATTTATTTTTTTATATTCTTTAATGTGTAGGATAAAATTAAGGAGGCGGGGGGGAAAATCCCTCGCAGTCATCACAGATTTCCTAGAGTGATTTTATTTCTTAGATTTTGGGAAATGATGATCCATGTCATGTGCAGATGATGGATTCTTGACCATCCCTATCATGAGTGTTTGGGTGGTCCCTAGAATAATTCACTATAACATCTTCCTCTACCCCGGTGTCTTGTAGTGTTCATGATCCAACATTGTTACAAAAAATAATGTTATTGGAGACCAAAATAGAGGAGTTGAGGTCACACATGATAGCTTACGATGATCAGTTTACTAAAATTAGGGGTTCATTGGATAGTTTATTTTAAGACACTATAGGGAGTATTCCTATGGAGATTATATTCATGATACAATAGTCTCATCTGGTAAAAATTATTATTGTTTGAATTTTGTTTATATTATTATTTAATATAATTTAATTTATGTTTTTAAATTACTTATTTATAGTCACCGAAGGATGAAATTCATTTAGACAATGAGGAGCATCTATCATCTCAAAGAATCCATAGTAACGTAGACAAAATGCATGATGGTATTTCATGAATTACATGTTTTTATGCCTATGCATCCCCTAGTTGTATGAAATTTATTTTTATAATGATTCAGTTCTTTCATTACCATATGAATGATGTTATATTATTTACTTTTATGTAATATTTTAATTTAGTTTAATTTATTTTTATAATAATAATTATATTTATTTTTGTTATACTATTTTAGAAATTGTTCTTGTACCTATTTAGACTATAGTAATTGTAATAATTCCATTTTTTTATTCTTGTATAGGGGTTCAAATTTTAGGAATTATATATATTATTATTATTATTATAAGTGGTTTAGACTATTTCTAATTTGGGTAAACCATCATGTTTAATATACACAATGGTTGAGACCACGATTAGGCTTTGCAAAACCACTGCTAATTGATCAGGTATCTGATAATATACAATGAAAAAAATCTCATTGATTCTAACTTCTACTATATATGGTAAAAAATATAATATATTTTACATTTATTAGAATCATTTTTAACCACAAAAAAATAATTTTTTTAGCTTCAATTAAAACCATTGTTAAATAATGGTTTAAAATAAATTATTTTGAACCACCACCAATAAAAAAACAAAAGGTTTTAATCTTCCACAAAACTAAATGCATTAGTTCAAAAAACCAATGAAAAATATTTAATATTCGTTTTAACTACCGCATATACCAAAAAATACACCGTTAATTCCTAGATTTATTGTATTGATCTCACTAATTTCCAAATTTATTCATCTATAATTTTTTCTTTTTAGACTGGATAAATTACCAGTATTCCATATCAATCATATTTTCTCTCTTTTGAATCAATCATTAAGATATAATTATAACTCACTCCATATTCTTTGGATCATAATGATTTAAACTATGATGAATAACCCAATAATCGACTCAATAACATCATCATTATTCTCAAAAACTCGTCAAATTTCTTTTTTTCATTAAGAAGATCATTCTTTTTATAACCCGCTTGTATCACTAACCCTTTGAGTGTTCATAATGATTTAATCCATGAAAAACAGTTCTAGAATTATCCCAAATTATTTCCTCTTTAAATTATTAAATTATAAAAACTTTATAATTTTTTATCATATGTATAAAGTTAAATTCCTCTAAATAGATTTCCTTATATAGACATGGATCCCCTTACATAGACCTTTAGTGTGGATCCCCTTATATAGATCAGCATATGTAGCTAGATCCCCTTATGTGGTCATAGCTCTTACGTCAATACTCTTATGTGACTGGATGGCTCTAATATTGTGAATCATTTCTTTATATAGATCTTATTACATAGAACTAATCCCTTTATGTCAATGACATAATTGATAATCCCTTTACATGGTGACTCTTTTTGAAGATTTTATTACATTAATCTCTATTTTTTAATCCCCTTAAATGGGTAATTTTTCATTTTTTTATATTTCCTTTAGAATTCTATAATGATTTGAATTAATTCAAAATGAATAAAGATCCACTTTAAACAGTTTCAATCAACTTGAACCAACTGAAAACTCTATTGGATATATATTAAACCATCTCCAACTTATTCATCTCCATTATCAAGGTCTTTTAACAAGTGAATACTCAAGATAAAGTTTTTCAAGTAGTTTTCAACCTTTATTCTTCCATCTTCACCTTATCATTTATCAACCTTCATACAAGTTTTTGTTCATTACTAATTCCAGTATCCAACATGCTTGGTGACCCTATTATGGGTTCTTTAATATGTTATTTAGCTTATTAAAAGGATTTTGAACTTATTTTATTCATTCTAAATATATATTTATAAGTTTTCCAAAATAATTTCAGTTTTATATGGTTTTTTATAACTTCTTCACTTATTGCAAAAAGTTTTAGCTAATAATTATTCATATTCAATACTTATATTTCAATTAATGGACAAATCTCCAATCATTGATTTAAAGGGGCTGCTCAAAAAGCTACCAAATCCTTTCTTCTATACCCAAATACGTGTGAATCCTCTTAAACTTATTTTATAGGTGGATTCTCACTTCATTACCCATGACCTTTAACGCTTATATTTACATTCTCATTGACAAAAAATACAATCCAAAACCAAATGTCACATCAATATCCCCATTTATATTTGTTTTCAATACTTTGAACTTCTAAACACCATAAATTCATTTTAATATTTATTTGGTGGTTTACTCTTCCTCTCCCCCTTATTGATAATAAATAAAAAGGGAGGAAATTTCTTCTCTTCCATGTACACTATAGGGAAGGATTAAAATTATGCATCTCCCCCTTATTAATATTAATAATTATATGTAAAGGTCTTATCATCTCCAACTAATTCTTCAAAATTTAAGAGACTTGTTCTCCCTTTTTTCTTTCACTTTCACTATGCTCAATTCATTCCATGAGCGAAGTTTAATATCATATTCTTATTAGAAATGTGGAATCAACTAATAAAATCAAATTCTACATGGGATAACCTAGTTTATAAAATAAGAGTGATTAATTTAGACCACAAGTTTGTATATTAAATACTTATAATGTGATTTTATATCTAAAATTATCTTCAATAGGTGCTATAAAAACTAATATTAAATAAATTTTATAATATTTCACTCATTTTAAAAAACAAATCAAAAATATTCAAATGTAAGTTTGTTTTTTCCCCCATTTTTTTGATAATAACTCCCCCTTTATAAACATATTAAACATTAGTCAAAATAAAATTTTGGAGAGTGAGAATAAAACCTCAACTCAATTTCATAAAATGTGTCTATAATTCTAGATTAATGTGAAATGACTAACTTTGGGTAGATTAGTCCTCTAATCCCCCTACCCCCTTACGGTATTATATTCAATACTTATTCTCCATGTCTCATTTTCAAGAATGTATAATACCTATTAGTGTTTGATAATGATTGTGTGATAAAAACCAATTTAGATAGTCCATGCTGGATAATAATCTATGATATATAAAAAACAAAACATTCAACATATACTTTTCATGAATCCCCTTTAATTCCCCTTTTTCATAATATACAACCACCAAAATAGGGTAATAATTTGGACTTACAGTAGTTATTTAATGTATGAAACAAGGATTAGACACATTACTCAACCTAGATACTACCTTATTTGAGGCTATAAAGTATTTGGAGCTCTTTATACTTGGTTCAAACTTGAGTTTCTAGATTTTTTTACTTTTGGGTAGAAAAAATTTATTTTTATCTCCATATTTCTTTATAGCTGGAATAAACCTATAAACTTTAATAACTAAAGAGATTTGATTATTTTTAGAAAGCTCTATTTTCATAGCCTCTTCCAACTGAGTTTTTAATATTTTCAATCACTCTTTCTTCATATGATCAACATTTATTATGTTCATAGACTCTTTTATTGTAACGGTAGACTTGATACCAAGATTCATTTGTGATTTTCCTCTAGATTTCAATAGATTTTATTATTTAGGTATCCATGTCACAAACATAGTAGAAATGTGCCCTAAAATTTTTCACCTTCCATACACATTTTCAATACATTTTAATTTTACCTTCATGAGAATCTTCTCAACTTCTTTATAAGGAGAGTAAATAACTAATCAAATTCTTTTATATCCTTTTTCAGTTGACTTTTTCTTTATTTATTCCAACCAGATCCCCTTGAATTTGATGTTTATGGAAATTATTAAATGGTTCATAATGTTGTATCTCTTTCCATTATAGAATCATCTTATTTTGTCTAGTGTGACATAATTTTCATCATTCATCCCTGAATACTTCGGAGTAATGTATTCAACATTATTCTTCATCAATTTCATTCCCAAGAAAAAAAATCAATATTTTTCTATTTCTCCATAATTATTTTTTTGTGGACTTTTATACATTTCAATATATGATTTGTGTTATTTTGGAACATACTAAAACTCCTCAAAACATTTTTCATATCAATTTCAAAAATCCCTTAAGTTATCAAGATATTCAAATTTATTCCTTATAGATAGATTCCTTCTATTTTTGGAATCCCTCTTCAGTCCAATGGTTTTTATCAAAGTTTCATCTTTGATCCACTTAAGTTTAGGCCTTCTTTATAATACCCTAAGATTTTAGTTTATATTTTGTAACATCTCGTTACCCACTTTCGGGTATTTCTATTCTCTATTTTCTTTTCCCTCTTTATTTGGGTGTGTTTTGGGGCTCCTAGGATAGAGAGTGTTTGTTGAGGAAAATAACCTAAAGTTCAAGGATGTATGTTTATTTGAATTAATAGAGTTTGGGTAGAAACATGTTAAAGGATCTATGGGGTTCTCCCTGAGTTTGGATAACACCAGTGTTTTTTTAGGGATTTTGAGCGGAATTTGGAGGTTTTTTAGTCTAGTGGTTGATTACACTCCATATAATGATTACACATCGTGAAATAGTTTTACATGCCATGTAAAATTTTCACGTCATGAATTGGTCACTAAGAAGATGTCATGAGTTTTGTTCAGAGCATGAAAATATTACACGTTGTGAAAAAAAATTAAACATCGTGAAAAGTATTTGCGTCAAGTAATGGGTGTCGGAAAGATTTCATGAACTAGTACAGGGTGTGAGAAACTTACACACTGTGAATATATTACACGTCCTGTAATGGTAAAATTTGGGATTTTTAACCTGAAGTGATGGGTTTTTTGGTGTTTTTGGGTTTCTTTGATTTTACAATGTGAAAAGGGATTACACATCATGTAATTGTCATGGCTTGGTATTTTAGGGCACTACATAGCTGATATGTTTTTCATTTTTCCATAGGTCTCTTCTATCAAAACCTAAGAGCTCTCCAAGGTGATTTTGGATACTTGTTCTCCTTTTGTATCATTTCATTCAGTGATCGATCTCTGTTATGGTTATAGTGTTTTTCTATGAATGATTAATCCTTCTATTTCTTCATTTCCATTGATCACGGTCGCACCTTTGTGCTTCATGATTGGATATTTTGATCTATGATGATAATCTTCTTGGTCCTTTAAAGATATTTTGTGTGATCTTCATATAGAGGCTAACCCTAGTGTTTGTTTTGGTATGGTGTGTGATTTTCCTCGATGTATATTGGATTATGTCCTCTCTATCGACCACTTTTCTTGTTAAATTCATTCTACGATGTGAGGATTGATTATATGACCTATATAGTTGAATTTAAATTATTTTTTATTGGTGGATCCCATTATAGGTGTGTGCGACTATAGTTTCAGGTAGGTGGTTTCAATTCAAGCTTATGTTGGATGAACTATATTTCTTTGGTTTTGATAAATTGTTTTATAAATGAAGTGGCATGATTGATTTATTTGTGAGTTTAGAAATGTTTTTTTGAGAAAATTTGGTTTTCCACTTATTTTGGTAAAAATAAAAGGTATTTTCAAAGCATTGTGAAATGAATTTATGAAATGGTTTTCAAAGCATGGTTTTAATGAAATGGTTTGAAAAATTTATAATATGGAGAGACTTTGGTACATAGGTGGAAGGTGTATATTAGGGATATCATATATGTATTATCTAGGGGTTTAGTCATGCAGTGTTCCTCTATTCCCTAGGCCCATTGTTCTAGGGAATTAATATTGACATCAGTGGGGGTCAACTTATGGGGTGTTCCTCTTCTCCTTACGCATATATTCTATATACTTGATTATGAACTAGTCATTGATTGTGGTATGAGTAGTCTTCTATCCAGACCTATAGTGATTCATGGTATGATTTTACATTTTCTTTGGTTTTGTACTATTTTAGATTTTATTAACATGGATTTTGATATGATATGTGAAACATGCTTTGTTTGATTTCGACGATTTTGATGTATATGAAATGCTTTGAAACAATTTTATCTAACTTATTTTGGAAATTTATAAAAGGTTGAAATTAAATTTTTTTTCCAATGATTTTGATATAAAAACTAATAAACTATATATAATTCCTTATTTTCCTTAAATTTGATCATTGTTCAGATTTTTTTACAAATACTGATTATGGAACACCTAGGTGGGATCCAACTGACCCTATTAGTTCACACCTTGTGCACCCCTTTGGTGGTGTGTAGACCATTGTATGAATTTCAATTCAGATAAAGGAAATGTGGTGTGATGAGGCAGTAAGTTTTATTCCATCTTTTTTATATAGTTGGTGGTGAGAAGGTAGGAGTTTTTACATGCTATCACATGGAGTAGTCAGCTTATCTTTTAGTTTTCCTTTGATGTTGGATTTGTAATTTGGGATTTTATAACTAATTTTTGAGATGTATCATTTCCGATGTATTCTTTAAATTATGGAATATGTTATCATTTCCATTTTTTCACTCTGTTTTGTGTATATTACATGTTGTTGTTTTAGGTTAGGTGAAAGTGTTCCCTCTGGTTCTTGTTTGATGTCTAGGTGGTAGTCACCATCCCATGGGGATCGGGAACACCCTTCAGGTTTGTGGAAATTTGGATTGGGTACCAATGAGAGAGGGTATCTGGGTTTGGTTTACCACCTATTTTCTTTTAAAAAGAATAATATGTTCAATAACATGTAGCACATGCAACATCGAGCTTAAAGAAACCATGAAGTACTATTAAAATATTATTATTTCAATGTGATTGTTATAACCTATTTGTTGGGTTAACATATGTGAATTGAAATAACTAATTTATAAAAAAATACCTATGAAGGTTTTATATAATTTAAATTTATTGATAAATGTATAATAAATGAGTAGTCAATTTTTAGTAGTCATTTTATACTTCCAAAATATGTTTTCTTCAAAAAATATTTTTATTTAATTTTATGTGGTGACATAATAATTAATTTTAAAATTCATAAATTTAATTTTATGAAATGAATATCATTTTGAAATCATCATTTCATAATATTCTTAGTATGAATTTTTTAGAATTTTCTAAAAAATTGCTTTTGTGTGAATAGTGAAAATACCTATTTTTCAAAATACTACCACTTTTCTAACATTATTATGATTTAATAATGAATTAATAAATTTTAAAACATTTTTATTGATGATATATTTTTCAAGTATTTAAATAATATATTTTAAATAATTATTTGAATTTGGGAACCCAAGCTTTAGTTTTGTGAACATAAGTTATATTTTATTCAAATTAAAAATATTTTTAGGTCTTTTCATTTAATGGTGTGGTTGGAAGGTAAATTTTGGTTTTTTATTGATAAAAAGGTCAAAAAACATTCCTTTCTTATCAAAAAACCAAAAAAACTAAAATCAAATTTTTACTTGATTTCAATGTAAAATAATTTTTACGCTTAAATCAGGTATTTTCCTAACAACTGATTTTCAAATCTTTTATGTTATTATATTAAAATCTAATTATTATACCTATATAATATTAATTTGTTAAAATTTATTCCATATTTGGAATCATCATGTTGAAAAAAAAATTATAATTCCCCTTTAATTTTTGGTTTCATAAATAAGTTGTCTTGGTAAAAAGTTACGTTGTCACGATTAAAGTTAAATTGGTTTTAACTATAATATAAGGCTTAAAATTCTTCTAAAACTTGTCTAAATGTGATTGGATGATTATTTTTAGAACCTATAAAATATTATATATGAATATTGGGTTTGTTTGTTCCACTTTACCATGAATAATACCTTTTAATATTTAAAAACATTATATAATTATAACAGTTCTAATCCCCTCACTTATAAAAGGGAACCACTTATCCTCTCTTCTTCACGCCTATTGATCCACCTAGATCAAAAAAGAACTTCCCAAATCCATTCCCAGCCACCATCCCCACAAAATAGAGGATCTGGTATCATAAAAATTCTAACCTAGAAGGCTTAAGGTGTAAGCTAAAGGTGGTTTTTTAAAGAATATGTATAAATATCAACTAGGTGTTTTCATTTTTCTCTTAATACACATCATTAAAATGTTATATAACCATGCTAATATAATAAAATAAGTATCTTAAATATACTAAAATTTTATTATTCTTTATTCGCCACCCTTATTCATCTCATTTCCATCCTATGGAAAATTAAAACATCGCTCGTTCATATGTACCACCTATTGTCTCCACGTAACGGTGTAATTTGTTTCTATCCCTAATTTACATGGATGGTTATAAAGGTAGAAATAATAAATATATATAATATTTATGAAAATATTATGATTCTATAAATATAATTTATCATCCACCATCTTACCCTTTCATTCATTGTAAAGTGACAATGTCACTTGTGCGTACGTGTGGACTACCGCCTCCATGAAGTGAAGTGATTCATTTTTATATTTTATCACAATATATGTATGATTTTAAAATTTTATATAATGAATAAAAAATATATTCATGACATTATTGAAATTATTTACTTTATGGGACCATTTTATAACTTCTTCAACCATGGAAAATATACCAAAGTAATTTTGGAGAAAACAACCTAACAACCATAAGTGGTCGATGTAAGAAAGAACTATTCAATGACTGGATTTTAAATTTTTATAAAAGGGACTCAAAATGGAATATAGATGAAAATATTTCTTAATAAAGTATAAAATAAATTTAAATTCATTATATATGAGGATCAAACATGTACGACTAAGCAAAGACCCATAGTATGGGTAATTTTGTCTCATTTCCACTTCAATTATACATGTTAAAATTATGAACCTAGTTTCATTTTTATAGTGTATATAATTCCTTTTTGATATTTTATATCATGAATTACTATCTATTTATGTTATTTAAAATTTCAATTCATGTTTACTATTTTAATTGGTTTTGATAAAAAGATTATATAATCCATAAAATATTTATATTACAATATCATTTTATTTTAGAATTGTTTATACTTATATTTCCTTTTGGAAAATTATATGATCTTAATATATTAAACCCCATGTATTTTATTCTCATATTTTTATTTCTGGGATTTTTATTTTTATTCCATTTATTCTTTTTTTGGATCAATAATCATTGAGTGAATTACAAATAAGGGACTTTCTTTTAAATAAATTCATATTTTAATGTTTTCCTTCCAAACTATTTTATTCCATATGAAGGTTCTTTTAAATGTTTTGAAGAATAATATTTTTAAACACTGATGATTATATGAATTCATATTCAACCATATTTTACTATCTTTATAATTTTTTAATATTAATTTTCTTCTCATTTTCCAAATGAGGTTTTTTGACATTTTACCAAAAAGTGTGAAATGAATATTTGTTTTAACATTTACCTTAAGAATGGAATTTACCACTATCTAGACCATTATTTTCTTTGATGATTACTTTATAAGTTTTTATGGTTATTTAAAAAGAAACTATTTTTTTCAATATTTTGTTAATTTTAAGCTTTTAAAGATACATAAAGAAAATGGTATTATTTTCCTAAAGGAATGAAAATAATTTTTAAACTGATTCATAAAAAAAATTACACAAAGTTAAATGGAAGTTATTTTTAATGTTTTTCTTCCACTTAATTTACTATTATAAAAAGAATTGGTTTTACTATAAATCCTTCATTTATGATTAATTTATGGTATTCTTTAATCCTTTACTGCCAACGAGTCTGTACCCGAGTTGTAAGGGCTCCTGCTTGGCATCCAAGAGACCCGGGTTCAAAACCGGGTGGAGGCGGATTTTTGGGTTACTGTAGTAGTATTATAGCAGTCACTGTAGTAGTCAGTGTAGCAGTCGCTGTATTAGTACTGTATCAGTTACTGTTCGGTACTATAGCAGCCGGAACTATTCACCCGATTTGGGCCTTCGGGCCACCAGTTTGGGCCTACGGGTCTCCAGGGCCTTCGAGTCATCAAAGGACTTCGGGACACAGGGCATTCGGGTCACGTAGACCATGGAGTAGCCTAGTTCACACAGAACATTCCCCAGAAGAGGATCAGAGGAGTAGGAGTAGCATCCACCAGATGTAGAGCTAACCGGATTGGAAGAATGAGAAGGTATGGCAGCCGCCGTCGGGACCAAGCACCGTGCAGCTTTGTACGGGGCAATTCTAGCCGATCAGCAATGCAAGGTGGGGAGCTAAGGCCATCAATGATGCAAGATGGTGGGGAGGGGTAGTTCTAGTGGGCTGGGCCTACGGGTCATGTATGGGCACGGTATGCCTTTGGGCCTTCGGGTCATGTATTGTGGGTCATGTCGAGCCTTTAGCCTTGGGCTTATGGGTCATATACGGGTTCCCCTTCAACCCTTAAAAGGGGGATTATCTATAATAAAATAAAAAAAGAAGGCATTCAAGCCATTCAGGGTTAATCCTTTACTGATTCATGGATTTTTTTCATTAAATTTCTCATGATGACATTCCTTATCACAATCCATCACATTATTAGACATTATTTTCTTATCTATGCCCATATATTAAGTATCATGGACTTAAACAATATCATTTCTACCACTTTGTTTTTTTTTCTCAACCGAATAGAACTTCAATACATGGTATCTATTGAATGGTTTTTATTGAGAATTATTATTTCATTGATTTGGGAAATGTTAAATATTATTTATTTAATAAGGATAGTTTTTTATTTATAAGTCATTTTGAGAATGAATTGTATTAATCATTCAATATATGATGAATTAATAGGATTTTCATGTTTTGGGTGGGGCTTGGTTATAAAATAAACCATTGATACATTGAAATGTATCATGAGATAAAACAAAAAACATGCCTTATTATATGGATATCTGGTTTAAACCTAGCCATTTATTAGGAATGATGAATTAAATGAGAGTTCTTGATGATAATATTAATAATAACTTGGAAAAGGCCTTGATTAAAAGTTCATAAATGTCTAGATTTATGAATTTTAATTTATTTAGAATCAATTTTCTATTATCAATGTGATTTATATATTTATATTATCCCTAGATGTTCATTGAACTAAATTATTTTATTTAATTTCAGGTGTTTTGATTATACAATCATCCATATTTATTATGTCTTATTTACTCTAGATAACTTCCATTATATATAGACCTTACTTAGCATCTGATATCAACCTTTATTTATTTTCATTTCCCTAAGATATGAAGAAATAATATTTTAATTATCTTAAAGGATTTAAGTATTTTTTTTCATGCAATGTTTTTAATTTCAAATGTAAAATGGAATACATCCATGTATCTAGTTTTCCCAGACTTCTAAACTAATTGATCTTGGGTGGTTTGATCCCCTATATCGTGTACCAATGTAATAAATAATCATCAGATCTTGGTTTAGAGAGTCATAGATAAATTATTTGAATTTTATATGTTAAGATTTTATTCTATAAATCAATTTTTATGTGTCCATCCCTTTAGAAACACCAACATTGGCCTATAAAGATCCTCCTTTTGTTTGTTGGTGCAGTCTGTCCATATCGAGTAACTTGTTATTTTTGGATTAAAACCCCATTATCATGGGGTCCAATTGGGGAAATTATTTTATTAGACATGACTACCTTCAACATAGATTACGTAGTGAATTTTTTAGTATATTCATCCTTCCAAATTTTTATAGTTTTTATGTTTTTCCATCACTATTCATTGAAATAGATTTAGTATAAATTAATTCAACTAAAAAGTGGGTTTCCTTATTCCATGATATTTTTATGGGTTTTTTTATGAGATGATTCATAGATATATTTTCCAATTATATGATTCTTATTATATTCATTAATATTTCTAGAAACATGTGTCGTATCCCTATTTCTTTCAATATCTTGGGATGTTTCAAATTGCATCATTTGCATATTTTTCAATTTCACCTCTGGCTCAAGAAATTTCAAAATGCGAGTATTAATTTTATCCCTAACTAAGATAAATATTTATTCTCAATATTTGTTAATCTTATGAACTTGATCCTCATGATTTTTTCTACTTAAAACTAAAAAATATCAATAATAATAATTCTTTTGGATTTAACTTATATTTTATCTTCCTTGACTCAAAAAGTATCTTTGTGTGATTTTTATTGATCTTGTATCACTTCACCAAAAAAAAGTTAAACACATATTTCCCAAAAATAATTCTATGAAACTCATTATTAGTTAAATAACAATTTCATTAGAAATTAGTACAAATTATTTTTTTTCTTCATATGTTTTTTGAGAGTTTTTCAACTTCTCTCCTTCACTACTAATGTTTCTTCCATAGCATCAAATTATTTTTATAGTTGTGACTTCTTATCTTGTATCTCATTGATATATGAAAATATATATATGAAAACCATAATGGAAACTCTTGAAGTAATATTTTATTTTAGAGTATAAATCACTTATGGATTCATTAAAACCATTTTTTCACAGCTTAAACTACTTGATTATTCCAAAAAATAATCATTAATGGGTTTGACACGACACTTACCACTCTAAAAAACTAGGTCTAGTTGTTATTCTTATTTCTTATTTTATATTTTTTTATGATTTTTTTACTCTTTTTTCTTTTTATATTGTAGTGTACTTTTTGAAACCTCTATATTAGTCCTAATAGGGATGGAAATATATTCTTCCATCTATGTTATGATACCAATTTATAGTCTTTATAGGATAGTTGTAAATAGAATTGAGTGTGGGGGTGAATCTAGTGTGGTAAAAAATTACTAAATTTCAAATATTCTTTTAAACTTTAACCCTTTTGGTTTTTGAACCATTATTTTTTATCAATATAAATGGATTTTTCTAGTTTTTCCTACCTTAAACCTATATGAAATATAGGTAAAATATTAAAATGTGGCATAGGTGTTATTATAAGGTTTGAACCTAATGTGTGAAACCTACTCCTTACTATACATGTGATGTCCAAGTCACAAATTCTTCATTATAAATATTGTTATCAATTTATAAAGGGTGGTAACTAGTTTTATCCTAACCCACTCTCACCATATTACATGGTTGTGGGATCACTATATTACACAAGTGATCAACTACTCCTATGATTTATTTATACTGGGATCTCACTAGTTCCAGTTCTTCACTTACTCCTCTTATTAAAATAGATCAAAAACCTATATGGGGATGTTACTACATCCACAAAACTGGTATTCTTCCTCAAAATTATATTTTCTTCAAATACCTACCTTAAATTCTTCAAGAAGAAAAATATGAAAATAAAACTCTAAAAACTAGAAAGTCTTCTAGTGCATCATCAAAATATGTTTTTTAGATTCTAAAAAAACTACAAGAATATATCCCATGAAAATATTACCTAACAAATAATAGTTAATATCATGGATTCCTAAAATATTTCTTTGAAATTAAAATAGTGAAATACTAGGGTCTGTTCTTCCTCATTTATAGCATCCACTCATAATTCTATTACTTCTCACTTATTCTTTGTCTAAATCTATTCAACATGTTCAGTTTTACATCTCCTCCTTCTCTTCTTCTTTGATACATATCAGTTTTGGCTTTACAACACCATATCAGGTTCTCTTTCTCTTCTTCATCAATATCATTGGTCTATTATATTTTTATTCTTCTTATTCAAGATTTTCTCACATCATTTCTCAATTTACACACTTCTTATCAAGTGGAATATTTTATTCGGGGCACATTTTCCTCAACAGACTCATGCACCTTAACTATACAGGTGGAATTACACTTTTTCATGGGGTAAACTCACATTTCTATAAATGAAGATATGATATTTATATTATTCAAGAAATAAAATTACATTCAACTTATTGTATCTAGATTCTCCATATATCCTTCTTAAATGGGGATTAATTAGGCTTATCCTATGATTTTCTCAACTGATTTTTTTATAAAAAGTGTCCATCTTTTATTTTTTTCTATCTCATCCAAATATATATTCTCTATATATTCCAATAGTCACAAGGATATTCTATTATCAAAATAATTCTTCAATATCCACAAAAAACATTTCTTCAAAGGATTTAAAAAAATACAGCAGTAGTAACAAAATCTTAGGAATTCTTATTTTTGGATTTAGGGATTCTATGAAATGTAGTATAGATTCCATCATGGATATATACACAATATCAAGCATCACAACACTCCTTCCATCTTCCCATACTTGGATCACAAGGTCATTTTTGATATTTAACTCCACTGAAGAAAAAAATTGCATCTTATCACTAATTTATATTTATATTTATCTAGAAGTTTTTCTTTTTTGGAAAGATAAATTCTCAACCTTCCACCTCAGTCAGAATTGATCTCTTGTAAATCAATCATGAATATTTTATTATAAATCACTCATTTTTTAACAATTACATTGATTTAAACTCTGATAAACATTCCAAGAATCAACTTAATAATATCTACATTATTATTGAAACATCAAAAAATTTCATTTTCTTTCTTAAGAAACTCATTCACTTAATTAAAAACTTGTATCATAGTCCCTTTGAGTTTTTGTGATGTTTTAATCCATAAAAAATAGTTCTAGTATTATCCCAAATTATTTACTCTACAAAATATTAAATTCTAGAAACTTCAGAATTTTTTAGCCTATATATAAGGATAAACTACATTATTTAGATCCCCTTACATCATCATGGATCTCCATACATAAATCTTCAATGTAGATCCCCTTATAAAGATATAAAAATGTAGTTAGATCCCTTTATGTGTTAATCATTCTTACATGAATCTACTTAAGTGGCTTGATAACTCTTATGTTGAACTTTATCTCATTATGAAGATTCTCTTACAAGGGGTGGGTCCCTTTACATCAATGACCCAGCTGAGAATCCCTTTATGTGGTGACTCTTATTGAGGATAATATTATGTGATTATCCATTTTTTAATCCCATTACCCCAAACTTTTTCATTTTTATAGATTTACTTTAAAATTTTATAATGCATCAAATTAATTTAGAATGAATTTTGGGATGCTTAAAAAACATTCGATCAACTTCAAACAACTCAAAAATCTTTTGGTAATATATTAAACTAGCTCTAATTTATATCCATTCCTAAGGTATTTCAACATGTAAATACTCAAGATAGTGTATTTCAAGGTGTTTTATGCCTTTATGATTTTATATTCACTTAAGCCTTTATAAATCTCTATCCAAGAGTTTTTTCATCACTAATTCTAATAGAAAACATATTTAGTTGCACTAAGATGGGTTCTCCAAAATTTTAGTTGGCTTCCTATGAGACTTTGAACATATTTTATTCATTATAAATATAGCTTTATAAGTTATCTAGAATAAGTTCAGAGGTATCTAGCTTCTTTAGAGATCATTAATTCCTGTAAACTATTGCTGATAATAATTATTCACCTTCAACACTTTTACTTTACTTAAAGACAATCTATCCAATCATTTGATATAAATGGGTTTCTCACTAAGATTCCAAATCCTTTCTTCTATACCGAAATACATGGTCATCCTATTCAACTTTTTATATGGATGGATTCTCACTCCATCACTCATGACCTCTAAGACATATATTAACATCCTCATTGAAAAAAAAATGCAATCACAAACCAAAGGGAACTTCCCTTACATTAAGCTTCCTCAGGCTGAGGATCAATCTCAAGGCTAAGTTTTATGGTGATGATGTTGTTAATCTATAATAATAATGTAGTGACTTGGGTTTTTCCCTATCAAACTTTTGAATATTCCTAAGAATATTTCCAAAGCAATACGTTGATTCGGAGCAGGAAACCAAGGGCTAGTAAGCCTCACCAAGGTGAGATTAAATATATTAAATATATTTTACCACTTATGAATAGTTTTACTAGAAACATGAATAACTCTTGATTTGAGTCTTAGATCAAATTTCTGATATCTTGGTTGAGTTCAGAACATCGCGTTTACCCTAGGCGTGATAGAAACTTTGTCAGAATCGGGTGATGGGTTGGAGGTGAGTCGGGACAGGGTGTTAAGCAGATATTTGTTTTAATAAAATTAAAACAAATATACCTCTCCCCTCACCTCCCCCTTGTGAGAAAATTGGATAAAAATCCCCTCCCCTATCCCTCTTTGGTGACAAATTACTCAGAGGCCAAATCGTCGAAATAAAATGGCATCGGGCTCAGATATTAATGGTGATCACTCCCAGATCATGCAGCAGCTGCTTTGGAGTGCGGATATGAACTCAAAGCTTTTTAATTTATCCCTTGAGGTAGGAAGTTTGAGTTTTAAGTCTCAATACCCTTGTTTATACATCATTGTAAGGTTTTAAAGGACTTAGATGCTTGCTAGGGACCCCTGAGGGGTCAATCTATGTGTTTTGAGGTGAATGGGGGTGATCTGGGTGGTTTGTAGGGAAATAAATATGTATTTTCCCATCGACACGGCTTATAAAATAGTCATACATTCCATATGTTATTCCCATTTAGGTAATATGAAGTTCAGGGTCTACACATCGTGTAGGTACCTTCGTTGTGTGGTCAAGGGAAACCGCCAACTTAACCGTGTGATTGTACACGGTCGTGTAAGAGAACACGACCAAAGTACACAGACACAAGGTCTGGTACATGGGCTCGAGTAAACCACACAGCTTGGTGTCCATGAAACCCAAACACACCATGTAGTATGGGATGCACGGCGTGTAAGGGACAGAGTTGGCCAAGTTGTGTGACAAAGAAACACGGTCGAGGGCTGGGTGAAGCAGGACATGGCGTGTACTATCACTACACATTGTGTATGACTACATGGGATGGTAAACCATGTAGATAGGATAATCGAATAGGTTTTTGGGTGGGTTCACACATCATGCGGCCCCTCTATATATTGTGTACTCCTTGAGGATCTTCGAGTGATCTTCTTCCCCCTCGTATCTTCTTATTTGTAGCTTAGATTCATTCTTGCGAGTAGCTGATCCTGATTAGTTTTCTATGTATAACATGACAATGGCCTCAGTTTGGGCCTAGGTGTTTTGGTATATAGGTGTAATTGTTTGGATTTCTTTGGTGATCAATGCCAACTGGAAGGGTTGAGTGGGTCCCTCTAATCTTTGTTAGTAACTCTTAGAATGGCTGGGTTGAGTGGGCCCCCCTGGTTCTTCTTCATGTTATTTAGACGAACTGGGTTGAGTGGATCCCCATAGAATCTATTAGTAATGGTTTGACTAGAAGCATTGATTGGGTACCCCTAGTCCTTTTCGCAACGAGGTTTTTTAGTATCATGTCTTCTTCACTGGACTGAGACCCCTCTTTGGCTGCTTTGCGTACATGCAGCATGGATGTGTTTCCACTTTCTAGAGTGAGTCGCCTCAGTTCACCTAGACTACAGACTCAGCATACATAGAGCGTGTATCGCCATGAGATGCCTAGAATGATCCTCACATCCTTATATTTTCCCTGGTAGGGTTGCCATCAGTGTGACCAATATTTACCTGGGCATCAATCCTCTACCTAGGATGTTGTTGTTCCGGTAAGGAATGGATCCCCCAATGATCCATGGGTGCATAACCTCTATCTAAGTATCAATATGTGTTTCTTCCTTCTGTGATCCATCATGACATTTTGATCAGTAGGGTTGAGTGAGTCCCCCTAGTCATTCTGTCGTGATGTTTTTCTTGATGGAGTCAGAATCAGCATGACCAACTCTTCATGGGTGTTGATCCTCTACTAGGTGGGTGGTTCCATATTTGGGTTGGTTCATGATATCCCTATCTAAGGAGTTTTGGTTTGTTTAGTCCACGAGTTACTTATTCTATGGAATTATCCATCGAGTGCGACCTCATGGATAGGTACCATGGGGGTTGTTTATGTTGGGCCATTTGTTCGTTTTACTGATGAAGTGGCATCTCTTGGTTGAGTTTCATCTGGGATGGTGAGGTTGACTCATAATCTTCGAGATACTGATGTTTACCCTCTTATTTTGTGATCCATCAGGTATAGCTAGGTTTGGAAAGGATTATGTTGTTTTCTATTTGGTCGGTACCTCAATAAAATTTTGTGAGTGTTGCGTTGGACCTTCGAGTTGTCTATTATGCATAGTCTATGTTCAGGACCATGAGACTGGTATTCAGAGCTAAGTATATATGGGTATGTTCTAGGAGTCCCTATGGCATGCTTCATTTCTTTAACATGATAAGGACATCAATCTGACTAGTTGCATATGCTGAGGATGATCTCAAGATGGATTTTCTCTCTCTCATTTAGGTTCCCTCAAGTTGGTTCAATTTAATTGATGCACATCAGTTACTCACTTTTTGGTTTGGGTTTTGGAGAACCTACTGAGTATTCATATACTCACCCCTGCACGGGATTTTCTAGTATGTTTTGTGTATTTTTCATACCATAGGTCCTTTAATAGATTATCAGTAGGACCTGATGCAGGAAGATCATAGTAGCTAAACTAACCAAGCTTTTCATCAGGGCTTGGTTGAGGATATTACCAGTGGGTGTTTGACAGAAATCCCCTCCTTTAGAGTAGGTTGGATGCTTTTGCAGTTTTCTTTTGGTAGGACCTATATTTTCCATTTTTTGTACTTCTGTTGTACTCTAGTTGGGATGGATGTATGCATTCATTTTAATTTTCATTTTATATATATATCTTCACCATTTTATGGGGGTTTATGTGGGTACGTGTGTACAGATATGATAGGATAAGGTCTCTCATGTGTGTGATAGCCTACTCGGTGCAAGTCGCCAGCCCCTAGCCTATTGGAGGAAGGTTTGGGGAGTCACGGCTCAACCCCTATTGGGTCGGGTTGTGAAAGAGTGGTATAAGAGCGAGTTCCACTATGGGACCACTATTGCGAGCTTGTTTTGGGTTGCATAGTGATAATGTTATGGTGTTTCAAGTTCAGATTTTAGGTCAGGGACTCTAGTGTTGGTACGGTGGTCAATGTATCCATTCACTAGGACTCTAATAACCTACCTTTTGACTCAAAACATTAGGACACTGTTCATGGGGAAATAATGGTACACTCATCATATAGGACTAGGTTTTGGTTTTTTCCTATCCTTCTTGAGTCAGTTCCCCAGATATACTCTTTGACCATGGGGCATCTTGAATTTGTTCAGGATGTTTCCATGACGACATCCTTCGAGGGTTCTATATATGGGTTTGGTGTATGACCTGATGTGTGACAAGGTCACCTTCCATGGGCCTGGTCACGAGGTAGGTTCTTTGATTATATAGCTGGTGGAGCCACCACCTATCGAGTAGCACATAGACCCACATCTGAGGGTTCAGGTGGATGCAACCAATCAGACTAAGTTGTGGATGGATATTTTTGTGTTGTACGGTGATGTGATGGGGTTTTGTAAATAAAAAAATCTTTAGAGATAGGGTTCGCCTAAGTTTTAGTTCAAGAAGGACCAATAGTTAGCACGCGTGCAGCACAGGAGGAACTGTTGGAGGCATACCCACGCCTGGGCTCAGAATCTGCACCAAGGATTTGGTTAGTAGTAGGAGAGATGTTGATATTCTTTTAAAGAATAGGGAAATCTTGTGAGAATTTTTCCGACCCACCGTGCTGCTGAGGGTGGTCCATTCGATGGACTGCCTCAGCAGTGGCAGTAGTTTTAGTGAGGTTCGTCGGGCAGTAGATGAGATGTTGGAGCCAGAGATTATGGAGTTGTTTGGTTCTTTACATTTCCACCACCAACACCCCCAAGTGGTCCAGGATAGGATTATAGAGCTTGTGGATAGGTACTTGGGTGGTTTCATGCACTATAAGGTGTTGACCTAGTAGCTCCAAATGAATATAAGTACACACTCTGTCCTTTCTAATTTCTACAGTAGGACTGAAAGACACTAGTAGGAGGTAGTATTTTCTTTCTGTTTCTTTCTTGGGGTTTTTTCATGATGTCATTAAGACCATGTGTTGGTGTTGTTTGATGTATATTTGAATTCATGAGGAAGAGGGATCTTTCCCCCACCTAGACGCATTTTTTTGATGTGATGAAAACTGTGTTAGCGAGTCAATTCCACCTAAAGCAGACAGTATCGAGGTGTGGTGGTTGAGTCCCTTTGAATTGTGTGCTCGAGTCTTGGTAGTGTATTGGTAGGTGAAGGGCCCTGTAAGATCTAGTGTGAGCATCTGGTTAGGCCTTTGTTTTTCATTAGTTCCCTCGTGTGCTCAGTGTCGAATCGTACATGGGATGCTCAAGGAGGTTATAGTGTGGTTTGTGGTGACTTCAAATTCATAGGAAGGATGGAATCTTCCCCCACTTAGACACATCCTTGAGGTGCGATAGAAAACCATGTGTGTGATTCAGTGCCTCTCAAAGTAGAGAGTGTCGAGGTGTGGTGGATGAGTTCCTTCAACCTGTGAGTTCGGTGTCAATTTTATGTGTTGGCAGTGGTTTTGAAATGGATTGCGAGACCCAATGTATGTCATTGGGAAACCCTGTTTGTTCCCCAGGTGGTGGAGACATTTTTTGTAGGGTTTTTTGTGAGTTCTCATGTGACGGGATATCTAGTGAGCATGTTCTTTAAAGATTTTCCTTAAGGTGGGGAGTATGCAGCCTTCTGAGGCTTGGTGATGGCACCAGTCATGTGGCCAGTCAGGGTGTTGAGTTGTTCTTTTTCCCTTGGTGTCATGTGGTGTTGGAAAAGACTATTTGGAGTGGGTTGAGGTCTATTGGGGCTCTTTTGGTGTATTTTTAGACTCATGAAGGTGGTCCTGGGTGTTTGAAAATGTGGTCTTGTGTTCGGTTGGATCTCATCGAGGGATCAGAGTGTTAGCTGGTGCGTTAGGATATCTTTGATGTTTGTAAACCCTATCTTTCATTATGGTATTGTGGTTCCTCTTGGTGTGTTTTTGTTACATAATAGGAAACTCTAGTGATATTGATGGCATGAGAGTCCCAATGGAGAGCTCAGGTCCTTTCCCATGTCCCTAGGCTTTCACTTTTTAGGGAAAAAAATTCTTAAGGTGGGGAGGATGTAGGGACTCAATATTTTTTCTATCAGACTTTGGAATATTACTAAGAATATTTCTAAAGCCAGGTGCAGAGTCTTCATAGGAAACTAAGGTTCTATGAGCCTCGGCATGGTAATATTAAATATATTAAATATATTTTATCCCCCATTAATAGTTTTTATAGAAACATGAAAAACTCTTGAGCGGAAACTCGAATTGGATTTATGAGACCATGGTTGAGTTTAGAACATCACGTTTACCCTAGGCATGATAGAAACATTGTCGGTGTTGAGTGAAAGGTCGGAGGTGAGTCGGTCTGGGGTGTTAAGTATATATTTATTTTAATAATATTAAAACAAATATCCCTCTCCCCTGACCTCCCCCTTGTGCACACATAGAAGCTGAAGCCCCTCCCCTCTCTATCTTAGGCGATGAATGACCTGAAGGCCGAATAATTGAAATGAGGTGCCATTGGACTCATATCTTGGTGGTGATCGCTCCAATATTGTGCAGTAGTAGATTAAAATCATGGATTTGACCTCGAAGCTTCAACATTTTTCCATCAAGGTAGGTAGTTTGAGTTTTAATTTATAATCCCCTTATTTATGAATCTTTATAAGGTTTTAGAGCCCATAAATGATTGTTAGGGACCCCTGATGGTTCAACCTATGTGTTTCAGGATGAACAAGGGATATCCAGGCCATTTTCAGGGAAATCCTGATAGATTTTCCCATCAACACAGCATGTAAACTAGTCTTACACACCGTGTGTTCCTCCCATTCATGGAAGATGAAATTAAAGGTCTACACACCATGTATATGGGGTTACACACCATGTAGGTACCCTCATCATGTGGTCGGGGGAAATAGCTAGCTTATCCATGTAACTATACACAATTGTGTAATATAACACGGTCAAAGTACACTAACATAGGGTCTGGTACATGGGATTGGGTAAATCACCCAGCCAAGTGGTCTTTCAACCTGAACACTCCATGTAGTATGGGATACACGACATGTAAGGTACACAATTGGTTGAGCCGTGTGATGGAGAAACATGGTCAGGGGCTAGGTGAAGTAGGATATGGTGTGTACTATCACTACACATCATGTATGACTACATGGGATGATAAAATGTGTATACAAGATACATGGATGAGTGTTCAGGTGGGTTCACATTCCATTGGGCCCATCTACATGTCGTGTACTCCTTGAGGATCTTTAAGTGACCTTCTGCCTCCTGTATCTCCTTCTTCGTAGCTCGTATAAGTTGTTATCCACATAGAATTTGATAGTGGCCTCAGTTTGGGCCTATGAGTTGTAATGTAAGGGCGGCATTGTGTGGGTCACTTGGGTGAGAAATGCTAACCTGTAGGGTTTAGTGGGTCCCCTAGTCCTTGTTAGTAACACTTAGACCGGATGGGTTGAATGTTTCCCCCTGGTTCTTATTCGTATTTTTGAGACTAGCTGGGTTGAGTGGGACCCCATAGTCTCTATTAGCGATGGTTAAACCTGTAGGGTTGAGTGGGTCCCCCTAGTACTTTATACTATAAGGGTTTTCAGTATCATATCCTCTTCTCTAGACTGTGACCCCTCTTCTGATGCTTTGAGTACGTGCAGTGTGGATGTGTTTCCACTTTGTGGAGTGACTCACCTCAGTTCTCTTCGACTACAGACTTAGCGGACTTAGAGCACGTATCACCCCGAGAGGCCTAGTGTGATCCTCACATCCTTACATTTTCCCTAGTAGGGCTGGTATCAGTGTGAACAATATTTACCCAGGCATTGATTCTCTACCCAGGATGTTGTTGTTCCAGTGAGGGACAGATCCCCTATTGAGATCTAATAGCAGATCCTTTATCTAAGTATCAAGATGAATTTCTTCCTTCTATAATCCATCATTAAATTTCAACCAGTAGGGCTAAGTCAGTCCCCCTTTTCCTTCTATCATGACGTTTTCCTTGGTGGATTCGAAATCAGCATGACCAAATCTACACGGTTGTTGATCCTCCATTAGGTGGGTGGTTCCATATTCAGGTTGGTGTGTGATACCCCTATATAAGGAGTTAGAGTTTGTTTAGTACCTAGGTGACTTCTTATATGCTTATATCCATTGAGTGTGCCCTCATTGATAGGTACTACGAGGGTTGGTCAAGTTGGGTTGTTTGTTCATTTTACTGATCGAGTGGCGTCTCTCGGTTGAGTTCCATCTGGTATGGAGATTTTGACTCATCAGCTTCGAGCTACTGATGTGTCCCCTCTCATTTTTTGATTCATCAGGGATGTCTAGGTTCGGGAAGGAGCATGTTGTAATCTATGAGTTTGGTACCTCATGGGACCGTTGTGAGTGTTGTGTTGGACCTTAGAGTTGAAAATGTGGATAGTCTATTGTTAGGACCATGATATTGGGAGTCAGAGCTATGTATATTTGGGTATATTCTAGGAGTCCTTGTGGCATGTTTCATTTCTTTGACATGCTAGGGATGTCAATTTGACTATTTTTGTCTAGATGAGGATGGTCTCGAGATGGATTTTCTCTCTCTCATTTGGGTTCCCTCAATCTCGGTTGAGTTAACTAATTCCTATCAGTTAGTCCCTTTTTTGTTTGGTTTTTGGGGTTCATACTGAGTATTCTTATACTCACCCCTACATGGGCTTTTCTGACACGTTTTGTGTCTTGTGTAGACCACAGGTCCTTCGATGGAGTCTAGGTAGGTCCTGGAGCAAGAAGATCGTAGTAGTTGGACTGACTAGGTTTTTACCGGATCTTGTATGAGTATCTTACCAGCGAGTTTTTAACAGTGATCCCCTCCTTCAGAGCAGGTTGGATACTTTTTCAGTTTTCTTTTAGTGGGCCCTATATTTTCCCTTTTTTGTACTCTTTTTGTACTTTGGTTTGGATAGATGTATGCATGCATTTTAGTTTTCAGTTTTTATATATCTCTCTATATTGTTTCATAGAGGTTTATATGGGTGTGTTTGTATAGGTACGATAGGCTAAGGCCTCCCATGTGTGTGACAGCCTACTCGGCGCTAGTCACTAGCCCCTGGCCTATTGGAGGCAGGCTTGGGGAGTCGCAGTTCAAGCCCTGTTGGGTTAGGTCATGACAATGAAGTCTTTAATATATGAGTAACTTGTTTTATTACCATTTAATAAGGACTTTTGTTAAATGGGATCCTACTAAAATGATGAACCCTTTTCAATACATCATATCCATTAATAGTACAATATTCATATTTCATCAAGCCTTTCACCAGTTTGGGAAAGTAAATATACCATGAATATATCTGTTAGAAAACACTTATCAAACATATCATATATAACTCTTGGATAGTTTTGGTGCCAAGTTGTATGGAGAAAGAAGTTTGAAGAGTTGGCATTTGCAAAGTGTTGTCTTTTGTTTTCAAAGAAGATAAATCAATTCACTTTGTAAAGGACTTAAAACCGAACGATGCTTTGCTGATATGTATTTATCAAATATCATAAGTCATGAGATCTTTTAATGCAATCCTTATGATGGAAAGGGGGAGAAATGATGATGCCAGTCATATACAGTTTTGATTGGAAGGAGTGATGCTGCTGGAAGATAGGGAAGTTTCTGTACTTCCCATTGCAACTCTGACGATGCTTCATCTGGTATTTCAAAAGATAAATATCACGACAGTGGAATTAGTGATAAAAGAAGAAGAATGGTTAAGAGAAGCAGTGAAGAGAGAAAATGACAAAGCAGTGGACAATTTGGGGGCGGCAGAAAAGGACAGTTTAAGGTGGCGTTGTTTTCCAGTGTTTTCCAAATTTTAGGGCCTGAAAATCAGGAGATGAAGATGTGTCTTTCGCAATGGATGGAGCATGAAAGATATAAAAACGAAAAAGGCATGGAGTGCGTGGAAATTTAGGCAAGTTGCGCGCAAAAATAAAGTGGTGCGCGCAATATTTGCGGGTTGTGCGAAATTTCTGCGGGGTGTGCGAAAAAATAAAGGTCTCTTTAAATAGTAGCGGGATGCGTGAAAAATCAGCGGGATACGTGAAAAGTAGAGTGGTGCACGAAACAGAGGAATGAAGTTTTCAAGCAAAAGGTGTTTTGAGATCAGAAGTTCAAAAATTGGAAAAGGCAAGAGGTGCGCGAAATATTAGAGCATTGCGCAAAATGTGAAGTTGCGTGAAAGATATTTTATGCGCATGAAGAGGGTTTTACGCACGGATTAGTGGTTTTATGTGCGGATTAGTGTTTTTCGCGCGGGGTGAAAGAAGCATATAAATATGAGGTGAAACCCTCTCATTTGTTAATGCTCGACACTTAGAATAAATCCTGAGCTCTATTGTACATAAATTATATGCTAAGTGAGTTGCGCGAAAAGAAAGAAGTTTGCGCGAAAAGAGGATAGCTACACGAAAAATTGAGAAGTTGCACGAAAAGAGAAAAAGTTGTGAGAAAAAGGAAAGTTGTGTGAAAAAGGTTTTTCACGCCAAAAGGGAACTTTTACGCAGAAGACACTTGAATTGCGCACAAGGTATTCTAAAGGCTGCGTGGAAAATTTGGGGTCTTCGCATATATTCAGTTGTGCGTGTGGGAGTTCCTTCCAGCTTCTGGGTAGGAAAGTGAAGAATTACTTTCAAAGATTTGATTTGTGTAAGCTCATTAAGAAGCACGGATCCATTGTATTACCCTATTTGTGCTAAGAGGGATCACACGCACTATTGGATTATTTTCAAAGTTCTACACGAGTGTAAGGGTATATCCTACTCGTTGTATTCCACATCAAAGGATTGTTTTCTAGTGGATTGTGTGGTACTGGATTGTTTCCGTACCATACCAAGGACGTAGATACTCTTGTTGAGTAGTGAACCTTGTAAATCTTGTGTTCATGTGGTTGTGTGTGTTCAGTAGGGAAGAAACTCTTTAAAAGGAGGTGAATTTTGTTTCATAACGGAGAAAATTAAAAAGAAAAAGATATCACTGATTCACCCCCTCCCCCTCTCAGTGATACTTGGATCCTGACTGGGAACTTCAGATAGTTAAGTGGAAAGCACCTTGTCCAGTCCATCATATGGATAAATCCAACTTTATTCCTCTTTTATCCAAACCATTAGGGTTTCATAGCTATGTGTAACCCAAATAAAACACCAACAACAAGGCACCTAACCATTAAGGTCACCTCATTACTTGGTTTCCTTACACAAAATAATCCTAGGGCACTTATTTTTATCCTGACTTACCTGGTTGGATGATTGAGGTCTTAACAAGTTCAACTTTGGAAGGAATTTAACACTTAGTATTTATAAGGAGATTTAATCTCACCATAATATCTCATTTTATTACCTTTATGTATATATTCTTCTAATGATTTAGTTTTTTGAATCATATTCCTTCTACAAAATCAATATGTTCAAACCATACTAATGTATAACTATTTACACAGCCCACCAATTGTGATACTCACATAAATTTAGATTCCAAACATATTTATACATATTGAAATGTATATAATGTGTAAGGTATAAGAAATTTTGATGTAAAGGTTTTTAATTACATGAAATTGACAATCTCTGAATGAGTATGCTGAGAGCCATAAATAACTAACCCCCGCCTTTCTTAGAATAATCCATAAGACTCCAGGAAAGTGGGTAGTATAACCTAATTTCAATATACTAGGGGATACAATACTCAAATAAGAATTCAATTCATTATAACTCTACCACCTAATGTTTATAAATTATATTTAATAACTAAATTTATGTTAATTACTTCAACTACAAATCGTGTCCAAGGTAGATGAAAACTAAATCTCATGTTGACATTACTAGCATATAATACAAGGCCTGGAAATTTATAAAGATTAGTTTAAACAATTTAAACTAAATCAACACATATTCATATCTTATAAAAAATCATAGATATAAATAAAATATGGAATAACCATTAAATAAAAGAAAATTTCAAATATTTTAACATAAAATAAATACATATGAACTATTCATAAATTAAATTATTAATCATTAACACTTTATAATTTTAGTAATATCAGTTATGTAAATTCCATAATTCTTGAAAATAAAAAACTTTATATCCATTCCATGATATGAACATTTAATATTATTTGTTATATATAATTTTACTTCAAGTATATGTGATATTTAATGAAGTACAAACATTTTATAATCCAATATTTATTATATAAATTACTTATATAATTCACCATGTATTTAATATTATTTAATTCTTTGATTAAATAAATTATCAAAACAATTTTGATGTGGTTTAAATAATAACCCAAATAATACCCCTTAATTTGAACTATTCAAATTAAGATTTCTGAAGTATTCATAATCTTGAAAATAAAAAATACTTTATATTTAGACCATATTTCATAATTTTATAACTACTATAAATTACCCTTTATGATTTATAAATAAATACTTTAGTTATAATTCACTAGGAATTCCATATAATTTTGTAAAAGGTATTTAATATTAAATATTAATATTTAAGAAATATTTATTAATTAATGTTTCAAAAAAAATTATTTAAATAATTAAAAATGTTTCATAGTTAATTAATTTATAAAATATTTATAAATTAGTAAATGTTCCCAAAATACCCTTTTCTATTATTTTTAAACAATTTATAACTAATTAATTCAATTTATAATTGAATATAAAGAAAAATTGAGTTTTCTAATATATCATTTTTATGATTTCCCAGGAGTCATATACTATGACTGATAATGGAGAGTGACACATGCTATCAGTCGTATTATATAACTAATATAAAAATAGTAAAATATGGTATACCTATGGTGTGAAAGTCATATTTTATGACTCATGCCAATATCACTAAGGATATTTGACACTCTGTTTTGAAAAAAATGGGGTGTAATTGTATTTTATGATGTGAGGGTATCATACACTACAACGTAAAGAAATATTATCGATTATGATATCACATATCAGATTCCATGATACACAATACATATAACACTCCAATACATCATAGTTTACAATTTCTTTTACGAAATGTATTATGATTTACATAAATAAAATTTTTCATATGATTTCATGAATCTAGAAAGATGGTATTCTTTGATAGCACTAGTAGGTTTTAATGGGGATTAAATAACACTTGTTTAAATTTTAGAAGCAATTAAAACCCCATCATAAAATCTATCATTCTAATAAATATGAAATGTATGCATAAATATAAATAAAGATACATTATATGACCATACCTTACACCAAAAAGATTCTACTACAATCTTATAATCCTTCGAATGTGTTTGCTGATTATCACCAAGGTGGTAGATGTAGGCCTTTCACTATGGAGTTATGCATGGGCCAGTTGGATTACATGTCATATATGTAGGAATCTCTATCATCCATGATGTGTTATAATATCAATGTGCTATAGAAGAATAAGATAGATAATTCATTTCAGGGAATTTGGTTGATCTTATGTCCATGTTGCACACATACCATCTCATGGAAGTACCCATATTATAACACCTGAGGACGCTCATTAAATCTTTTGAGAATTAACTAATGTTCTATAACACATGATTTAATGGATTGACCCATATGCATCATATACATGTGATAAATCTCCTATTTTATAGAACCTGTAATTCTCCTTAAATGATATCTTATGTGGGAGTTTATCCAAGTAAATTATTATAATCCCATGATAAATTAGAGTCAATGTAATATCGAGATTTTCATTGTATGCATATCATATTACATTAGCATCCAACATATTACCATGCATTTTCCCAAGGCTTTGTTTAATGTAAATATAACCCTAAGGCTATTGGTGATGTCAACTTACGAGTTCCTTCTATATTACCATATGATAGTGAAGGTAGTGGCCTGAAAGTCATATTCTCATACTCCTTATGATATGGAACAATAATTAAATATGAGTTTAATATTGTGTCATATACAAATAGGCTTTAGGGAATATTTATAGTGACCCTATAATTTTACGCATATAACATTACATGATATTAATTATATTTATATATCAGAGTCCAAGCCAAGGATCGTGAAGTCTAGTGTCTTTGAAGACTAGGTACATAAAATTGAAAACATGGAACTAAATATAACATCTCTTTATTAAGCCTTCATAAAGATCTCCTAACTTCCTTTGAGCCATTACATATACATAGGGTAACCTGGGGATAACATGAACAAAGGGATGAGCTAAAATCCTATTAAGGGAATAACCATAAGTAAAAAATCATTAGCACATGGAATATAAGGGATGACATGATGATATGAAAAGGCATGTAACATATGGAATCATAACATATAAACATGGGATAATTTAAACATGTAATCATAGAAATGTGTAAGAAACATAAAACATTAATTTAATTCAAGTCAAGTCTAACCTCCAAGACCATTTCCCATAGTATCACAAGTCAAGTATAACATCCAAGACCGTTGCACATAGTAGCACAATCCAAGGCTAACTTCCAAGACTGTCGCACATAATTGTCTCATGAGACTCAACATTACCTAATTCATTAGATTACTATCTGGGTGAACCCATATTACATTTCATGAATATGTTTTCCACATAAATAATCATATATAATCAATATTTCATAAACATAAGGGTTACCCATGGAAATAATTGGGTACCACAATCATGACATAAAGCATAACCAATGAGTGTATCATAAAAGTGTCCATGAAAGAAAATAATTAGAATATGCATGGATGTTCATATGGTAAAATAGGCATATATCAGGGTAAGTGATGTCAAACATAAGTTACAACATGTATGAAATTTATTTGATAAATTTTAGCATTTAAACATTTTTGTGAGGTTTTAAGGAAAATACTATAGAGATTTTAAAATAGAAAATAGAAAAATATTTTATATAAAACCAGAAGTAAACCAAGAAGGTTTTAATAATAAAAATAATTATTTTATAAAGATAATGGTGGCTTAAAATAGAGGATATAGTGCACCTGAAATTGGGTAAAAATTTGGGAAGTTCCCTTAAAACGAGTTTTCTTATTAGGAAGTATCGAGGAGGGATTCAATTAAAATCATGTATATTACCAAAAGAGAATGAGGGATGGATCTTGAAACATGAGTTTGGAGAATATAAACAGAATTTATAATTTTTACATAAAAATAAAAGACAACTTCATTTGGATAAAAATAATGATAGAGTAACCCAAAGGAATAAAGGCAGTTCGGGTAGAATTCCTTATGAATTATCGGCATGGTATCGGGTGTACTTAAGAGGGATTAATGAGAGAAAAAATAATTTCTCATCTTTTATAAATAATGAGGATAGTATGGGGGGTTCTTAATCATACCTCATCACTAGTAATTACACATAAAAGGGCATAACATAGAGAACAATCTTGAATAAAAGTGAAATGGAGAGGATCCCTTACCTTATGTCCATTGGTGTTCTCCACTTGTTATTAATGACCTGAATAATAAAATTAGGTTAATTAATTAATAATTATAGAACCTATTATATATTTAAAATATTTATTATAACCTTTTTAAGTTCATTTGTAACCATTTTTATTGTTTATGAGGTTCAATTTCATTATTCGGGTCTGTTTACTTGCTTGGTTTTAATGATCGGTTCATGTTCAGATAAACATGTATGATGAAGGTGGTTGTAAAAAATTGAAGTTATATTTTATTATTGAACATCCAGAATTTTAAATTTTTTAAAATTTAATTTGATTACTTAGAGTGATGTTTAATCATTATATAAAACTTTAGTGACAACATTTTTGGATTAATTAGCGGTTTTTGACCACAAAGAACATGTTTTGTTTTATAAACCAAAACCATGTGTACAAAAGGATTCCAGAACCAAAGATGAGTCATAATACATATATTATGGTCTATTTCAACCATTAAAATTGTTTCATGACCAGAATTTAAGATGGTAATAAAAATTGATAACTTTTCGTCCTTGATTGTGCTAAATTAACACATCTCAAACGGTGTTTTCATTTCTTTCAAATAAAAGGTGGGGAAAAGAGAGATGAATATAACTTATTCCATTATCATAAAAAATTAAATTAAATTTAAGGTACTGGAGTTTTCATAACATTTGGATGAGGATAGGTAAGGATATAAGATAAAACAAATGAACTTGAAAAGAAAAAGAAAGAAAAGAAAAGAGGAATTTACCTCTTGAATAAAACTTCCTTGAGAGCCTTCTTAATGGGAGAGGATTTGGTATTTTGAAAAGACTAGAGATTTTGGATGTGGGGGAGGATCTTGAGGAGAGATTTGGTAAAAATATAGGCAAGTCTCAAGGCTTGAGAGGAGTGAAAATAAGAGGTAAGGATGGGTGGTATTTATAGTGTAGGAGAGGTTGGCTTATTTTGGGAGCCTCTGAGCGGCATCTCCCCAATCTCTCTCTCGCACTAGGGTTCCTCCTTAGTAACGGCTCGGAGTGGGGGAGGCCATTGCGTGGACCTACGATAACATCTCCCCATCTCCCTCTCCCTATCTTATTGATCAATTTCTCATTGTTTTAATGTCAGTGGTGGTCTATACGCTTGCTCGGGTGATGATTTTCTGATTTTTCAGCGTCATCTTCAATGGTTGCTGCTATCAAGCCCTCGAACCATCATTCCCTGCTCTGACATTTTATACCTCAGTGTCTCTCCAAGTTGAAGCTGAAGCAGTGGCATCATAGAGGTTTTGGGTTAGGCGGTTTAGTGGTCGAAGGCTACCAGGCTCTTCCAGAGTTTGGTTTTCTCCTGGTCTTCTTCCTTGACGAAGGTGCTAGCGCTCGGAACCCTCAGACGCTCTTTCCCTGGTCTGGTCTCAAGTTCTACTGCACCCCTCCAAGGTGGATCAGGAGCAATGGAAATGATGATATTTTGGGATATGAGGAAGGAGTTCGTTGGTGTTCCTAGTGCGACTCTTCGACAATGGAGTTTTCTGTGATGCATCGGCAATTTCTTTCTTCCCCATGACATCGGTGTTTTTTTATGGTTTTTTCTGCGTTTTTGTTTGGTGGGATTTCGATTTGTTCTTCGATGATGGTGGTTTGATGGAGCAAGGAGTTATTATGGTGGTGGATATTGGTCGTTCAATCTTCGTGGTTATGATTATGTGGTTATGTTTCTGGTTTGTTGTTTGTTTGGTGTTTCTTCCTCATAATGGTGATTCAGGCGATGATGGAGAGACATTCTTGGCGACGACCTTCGAATGGAAAAGATGATGACTTGGAGTATGGACGACGGAAAGGGTGATGGGTTTTTTCTGTATCGATGTTTGAATATGCATCATTGATGGCCAGTGGGTACTCGCCAGCGATATCTGACAACGGAGATGAAGGTTACGACGAGGTGGTTCGATGTCAGGGGCGCTGGTCGAGGAGCCTCGCTGATCAAGGATCCGAGTCCTGAGGCATCGCGTCATGGTTGTTTGAATTTTGAATCAAATGTGTATTTAGTTTAAGCAATTATTTGAATTTGGGATTTTGGTAATCTCATGTTAGTCCGGTTCCCGCTCACCCATAAAGCAGATTTTGATAATCAAATAAAAATCTAAATTTCACTTAGTATAGTGGAGGGGAGGAGAGTTTTCATAATATTATAATCATTAGTTTATTATTTTTCCATAAGACAACTAATATTGATGATTCCATGACAAAGAATATTAATAAATTCATGTGAGCTTCAACCAATGTCCATTTACATCATCCATGACTCATGCATGATGCAAAAATTCAGGTTTTAGCATATATTGTGAATTATCATATCTTACAATTCATAAAAAAATCATGAATTTTAGAAAAATCCCAAAAATTCACCCTAAACATTTTTTAATGTTTAGAATCCAAAAATGAAAACAATTTTTCAAAAAAAAATTCTAAATATTATTTTTTTAATATTTAATTAAAATCATAATTTAATCTAAAAAACAGTTTTAAAAAATTTATTTACTTATTCAAAAATATAGTTATAACATACTCCCACTTGAATATTATTTATATACTATCATAGGTAAGGTTACTCTTCATTAGGTTTTATCACTATTCATAAGGGTATGTTACTATTCATAAGGGTGGGTTACTATTCATCAAAAATTAATCTTTTCTTATCGGTCTCCAAATAACTTACTCATCACAACCGTGTATGTTAGATTTTTGAAATTCAAATCACAAAAGTGTCAAAATTATGTTTAAAGATCACATAGAACTTAGTAGTTCATTATGTTGTGATTTCATGTGATTATATAGCATAAACATAAGAAGGAAATTTCCATTGGAAACTTTGGGTCATTACATTCTTCCCCCCTTAATAAAATTCACGCTCGAAATTTCATTTTACATTCTAGGCCATAAATAGGTGTGGGTATTTTTCCTCCATTGCCTCCTCTAGTTCCCATGTTTCCTTTTCGTACTTATGCTTCTTCCATAGTACCTTGACTAGGTAAGTAGTCTTGTTACATAGAGCTTTATCTCTACAATCCAAGATCTTTACTGGATGCTCCTCATTAGAAAGATCATCCTCCAAATGTACCACCTCTGAATAGAGTACATGTGAATGGTCTAGTATGTACTTCTTTAAAAGGGATACATGAAATACATCATGCACTTTGGTCGTGGTAAGTGGAAGTGCTTGTTGATAGGCCACAGATCTGACATGATCAACCTTCCCGAAGGGTCCAATGTACTTGGGACTTAATTTACCTTTCTTTCCAAACATCATGACCTTTTTCCATGAAGATATGTGTAGAAATACCATGTCTCCAATTTTGAACTCAAGGTCTCATCGACGATTGTCTGCATAACTCTTCTGTCAACTATGGGCTTTCTTGATATGCTACTAAATGTTTTTCACCTTCTCCACCATGTATTTGACCATTTTAGGTCCTAGAAACTTATGATCACCGACTTCATCCCAACACGCCAGTGTTCTACACCTTTTCCCATAAAAGGATTCATATGGTGTCATTCATATTCTTGAGTGGAAATTGTTGTTGTATGAGAATTCAACCAGTGGAAGATGTTGGTACCATCCTCCTTTAAAGTCCATAGAGAATGCTCTCAACATATCATCTAGTGTCTGAATAGTTCGCTCAGATTGACCATCAGTTTTAGAATGATAGGCCGTAATAAAGTTCATTTTAGTGCTTAGAGCATGTTGGAGACTTTTCCAAAACTTCGAGGTGAATCTCGGATCACGATCGGATACAATAGATAGTGGTTCTCGATGAATTCTAACCACTTATTTGATGTATATTAGTGCAAGTTGATCCAATTTTAAGTCCTCTTGAATTGTGATAAAGTGAGTTGCCTTCATAAGATGATCCACAATAGACCATATATAATTGTTTCCTCTGGATGTCCTAGTAAGTCCAGTGACAAATTTCATGGTAATATTCTCTCACTTCCATGTTGGAATAGGTAGTGGTTGCATCATCCCCTTAGACTTTTTCCTCTCATCCTTCAATTACTAACATACCAGGCACTTTGATGTATATTCAGTAATCTATCTTTTCATATTGTCCCGCTAAAATTTTTCTTTAATATCTCGATAAATCTTTTTACTCCTTGGGTGAATAGAGAAGGTCGAGTTATGTGCATCATTTAGAAGCTCCTTCTTTATATCTGGATTGAATTGTACATATAATTATGTCCCAAATCTTAAAACTCATTAATCATTAATCAATAACTCAGAGGATTTCCCATTTCTGATAGCTTCCACCCTTTTCAAAATTACCACATCTTTTCTTTAAGCATCCTTTTTTTCTCTATGAGGGATGGTTGAGAAATAATTTGAGAAAGGATTGATGATGTTCCTCCCCATATTATTCCCATGTCCATTCTTTTCAAATCTAAGAAGATCAGATCCTTTTAAATTCTCATCATTGATAAAGATGTAGGATCCATTCTACTTAGAGCATCTTCCTCCTTATTTTCCTTACCAGGATGGTATTGGACTGATCAGTCATAATCCTTGATGAGGTCTATCCATCTTCATTGGTGCATGTTAAGCTATTTCTGTGTGAATATGTATTTTAGATTCTTTTGGTCAATATACATCTCACACTTCTCCCCATATAGATAATGCTTCCAGATTTCTAATGCAAAGATCACTGCCTCCAACTCTAAATCATGCATAGTATAGTTTTTATTAGGTATTTTCAGCTTCCATGAGGCATAAGATATCACTTTATCATTTTTCATCAGCACACAGCCTAATCACTTCTTTGAAGCATCACTGTACACCACAAAGAGTTCTACACTTGTTGGGAGTGTGAGTATTGGCATAGTGATTAGCCTGTTTTTCAACTCCTTGAAACGATCTTCACATTCCTAAGTCTAGAAAAACTTTAATCACTTTCATGTAATCTTGGTTATTGTGTTTTACAATCGTGAAAAGTTATTCACACATCTTTGATAATACTCGGCTAGACCCAGAAAGCTGCAGATCTCCGTTACAGATGTTGGCTTGGGCCACTCTTCAATTGCCTTTGTCTTGAAAGGGTCCTTAGATATCCCTTTGGTGGGGATACCATGCCCCAAGAATGATACTTCCTCCATCCAGAACTCACATTTACTATACTTTTCATACAACTTCTCCCTTCTCAAAGTCTTTAACACAGTATTCAAATTCTCCCCATGTTCCTCCTTGCTCTTGGAGTATATCATAATATTTTCAATAAAGACTTCCACAACTTTGTTGAGGTAATCTCTAAAGACCCTATTAATTAAATTCATTAAAATTGATATAGAATTAGTGATTTTGAAGATCATCACTATGAAATCATAGTGTACATACCTCGTTTGAAAGGCAGTCTTGGGAATATCTTCCTTCCTTACCTTTAATTGGTGATATCCCGACCGAAGGTCCACCTTAGAGAAATAACTATCCCCGAGAAGCTGATCAAACAAGTCATCTATATATGGTAGAGGACACTTTTTCTTTATTGTGATTTTATTGAGCTCACGATAATCCATGCAGAGGCGCAATGATCCATCCTTCTTCTTGACGAAGAGGACTGGCGCACCCCACGGTGAAGCACTCGAGCGTATAAAACCCTTTTCCAGATTCTCCTGTAACTGATTCTTCAGCTCCTCCAGATCTACGGTGGACATTATTTAAGGTTTCATTGATATAGTTAGAGATCTAGGAATAAGTTCAATTGAGAACTCATCCTCTTGGTCTGGAGGAAGACCAGGCAACACTTTAGGGAATACATCAGTGTAATCCCTCACGATGGGCATGTCTTCAAGCATGATTCTCTCCTATGTCTCAATCATTTGGGATAGATATACTTGCTCAAAAGGAAGAAATATATACACTTGAGATGATTATTCCAAAGGATATTCATCTTCTTCATTACACTTGTAAATAATTGAAGGATGCTTTGGGATGTGAAGATTTATCTCCCTTTCCCGACAGTTGATGTTGGCTTTGTATAAAGATATCCAATCCTTGCCCAAGATAGCATCGAGCTCCACTAAAGGAAGTATGACAAGATTTTTTGGGAGGTTCAGTCCAAAAATGCTAACTGGGGAGGATTTATAAACTATGGATGCAACAATTTCCCCATTTTTTGTTCTCAGAGATAACTTTTCCTACAAATTTTGAGGTGGTGTTTGAACAGTTATACTAAACTTGCAAGATATGAAAGAATGCATAGAACCAGAATCAAATAGTAGGTTCTCTATTATTGAATGAATAACTAGTGTACTTGTCACCACATCATTATCTGGATCCACCTCAGTAGCAGTGATAGCATAAACCCTTCCTTTTTGCCTTGGAGGTTATTTTTATTTCCTCCAACAACCCTTGGCTTAGGGAAATTGTTTTCATGATGCCCATATTCCTTGTAGTTGTAAAACTGCACCACTGGCTAAGAGTTGATCTGAAACTTCCTTTATTCTTCCAAATTAGTGGGATTTTTCATATCCCTTCAGCAGTTCTTGGCCAGATGTCCCAACTTTCCACATTTGAAGAAATTCATGGTTCCCTTTTGATAGTTCCTAGGATGCTTCTTCCCACAAATTTTACAAGTGGGATATTCGTGCTTCTTTCCATCATGGGATTTTTTGGTTGAACCACCCATGTTTTTTTTTCATTTTGTTCTTCTTTTAACTGGTCCCACGAGACCACTGAGAGTCACCAATATCTATTTCAACCTTAAGGTCACAACAGACAATCTCCTCATAACTATCGAAGTCTCGAATCACCAATGATTTTTGTAGACTTGGCTTTAGACCACTAAAGAAGTTATCCACCTTGATTTTGGTGTTCATGATAAAGCTAGAGGCATACCTTTCAATCCTTGTAAAGTTTTCTTCATATGCCCCGATGGACTCATATTCCTTCTGCTTGAGTCTGAGGAACTCTCTTTCTATCTTGAGATGGAGGGTTTGAGGAAAATATTTATTGAAAAACATCCTCTTGAATTCCTCCCAATCCATGGAATCAATTTCCTCTTAGGACTTTTTATTCTTGATCAGTTTCCACCACTGATCAGCTTCCCCATCAAAATGATAAACCTCCAGTACAAATTTATCTTCTTCCAAGCACTAGAGGACACAAAATATCTTTTCAATGGAGTTAAACCACTGTTCTGTGAGGAGGGGATTATAAGATTTGATAAACATGGTATTTCTTTTCCACATTAAGGATTCTATGACAAATTTCTATTTCCTTGGAGGAGGAGGGTGTTCCTCATGATTCAAGTTATTATTCATAACTTTATCCAGCTGAGAAATTATTGTAATGAAGTTTTGAGAACTCGTTCCTGTCATATTAAGCATTTCATTAGGGTAATCTTCACAATTCCTATCACATTGGTTGTTGGAACGTGTTCTTCTATTTCTTTCCATTAACTAAGAAAAAGAATATACAATTAGAGGGATTTAATACTTATTTATTGAACATAAAAAAGGAAACTTCTGAACATAAAAGGATAAACTTGTAGAGGAGAATTATATCCTAAATTTTGATTCCTTAGGATTAAATCTAGGTTATCCTAGATCTATTTCTTAAATTATATTCTTATGGGATTTTTTTATTCCCTTAATAATGTTTTTTACTAAGCTCATGAATTTACCAAATCATATCCCCCAGGAGTGTCAAACCAAGAGTGCAGCAAGACCCGTTGTCATGTATCAGGATACCCCAAGTCAATCCCTAAACTCCTTAACGGTGTTTTCACTCCTAGGTACATTTGTTCCAGATCCACCTCTACCTTTCTATATCTAGACAGGGATGTATTTTCTTGATAAACCACTTACTCTATACTTACCAAAATTTAGGGATATTTTCTTATACTTATTCTTATCCTTAAGGTTCTAACTAAGGTTCTCTAATCCTAATCTCCAAAAATAACTATACCATCCTTTTTTTCCAACTATATCGACCCTATCCTTTTACACATATAACATTACATGATTTTAATTACATTTATACATAAGAGTGAAATCCAAGGATCGTGAAGTCTAGTGTCTTTGAAGACGAGGTGCATAAAACTGAAAACAGGGAACTAAATATAACATCTCTTTATTTAGCCTTCATAAAGAGCTACTAACTTCCTTTTATCCCTTACATCTACATAGGGTAACCTAGGGATAACATGAAAAAATTATGATCTAAAATCCAAGTAAGGTAATAACCATAAGTACAAAGCATTATCACATGGAATAGAAGGCATTATATAAAGATATAAAAAGGCATGTAACATATGTAATAATAACATATAAACATGGGATAATTTAAACATGGAATCATAGAAATGTGGAAGAAACATAAAACATGAATTTAGTATGATTCAAAGATAGCTGCCAAGACTATTTCCCACAGTAGCACAAGCCAAGGCTAACCGCCAAAACCGTTGTACATAGTATCACAAGCCAAGGATAACCACTCATACTGTCGCACATAATCATCTCATGAGACTCAACTTTACCCAATGAATTGGAGTGCTATCTGGGTTCACCCATATTAAATTTCATTAATATTTGTTCTACATAAATAATCATATATAATCAATCTTACATAAACATAAGGGTTACCCATGGAAATAATTGGGTACCACAATCATGACATAAAGCATAACCAATTAGCGTATCATGAAAGTATCCATGAGATAAAGGAATTAGAAAATTTATGGAAGTTCATATGGTAAAATATTTATACCATGGTAAGTGATTTCAAACAGACATGACAATATGTAAGAAATGTATTTGATAAATTTTAGCATCAAAATATTTTTGTGCGGTTTTAAGGAAAATACTATAATGATTTTAAAATAAAAAAAGGGGAAATATTTTATATAAAACCATAAGTGAACCAATAAGGTTTTAATAATATAAATACTTATTTTATAAAGACAATGGTGACTTAAAACAGAGGATAGAGTGCACCTGAAATTGGGTAAAAAATTGACAAGTTCCCTTAAAAACGATTTTGCTTATTGGGAAGTATCGAAGAGGGATTCACTTAAAAGCATGTATATCCCCAAAAGAGGATGAGGTATAGATATTGAAACATTATTTTATATAATATAAACATCATTTATAAGTTCTATATAAAAATAAAAGACAAATTCATTTGGGTAAAAAGAGAGATAGAGCAACCCAAAGGAATAAAGGTAGTTCGGGTAGAATTCCTTACAAATTATCAACATGGTATCAGGTGTACATTAGAGGTATTAATGAGAGATAAATGGATTTATAACCTTTTATAAATTATTATAAAGGTATGGTGGGTTTTTAATCAAACCCCGTTACTATTAATTACACATAAAATGTCATAACATAGAGGATAATTTTGAATAAAAATGAAATGGAGAGGATCCCTTACCTTAAGTCCGTTGGTGTTATCCACTTGTTATTAATGACCTGAAAAATAAAATTATGTTCATTAATTAATAATTCCAGAACCTATTATATATGTAAAATATTTATTATAACCTTTTTAAGTTCATTTATAACCATTTTGATTGGTTATGAGGTTCAATTTCATTGTTCGGGTCTGTTTGCTTGCTTGGTTTTAATGATCGGTTCATGTTTGGATAAACATGTATGAAGAAGGTGGTTGTCCATAATTGAAGTTATATTTTATTATTGAACATACATAATTTTAAATGGTTTAAATTTAATTTGGTTACTTGTAGTGTAGTTGAATCATTATATGAAACTTTAGTGACAACCATTTGGGTTAATTGGCGGTTTTTGACCACAAAGAACAAGTTTTGTTTTATAAACCAAAACCATGTGTAAAAAAGGATTACAGAACCAAATATGAGTCATAATACATATATTATGGTATGTTTAAACCATGAAAATGGTTTAATGGCTATAATTGAAGATGGTAAAAAATTGATAACTTGTCATCCTTGATTGTGCTAAATTAACACATCTCAAATGGTGTTTTCATTTCTTTCAAATAAAAGGTGGGGAAAGGATAGATGATAATAAATTATTCCATTATCATAAAAAAATCCAGTAAATTTATTTTAATGTAGTTTTAATAAAAAAATTATTAGTAGAGTTACGGATAGAAAAGAAAACAAATGAGCTTGAAAAGAAAAAGAAAGAAAAGAAAAGATGAATTTACCTCTTGAATCAAACTTCCTTGAGAGCCTTCTTAAGGGGAAAGGATTTGGTATTTTTAAGAGACTAGGAATGTTGGACGTGGGGGAGGAGTTTTAGGATATATTTGGCCATAATATAGGTGTTTAAAAAGGCTTGAGAGGAGTGAAGAGAAGAGGTAAGGATGGGTGGTATTTATAGTGGAGGGGAGGAGAGTTTTCATAATATTATAATCATTAGTTTATTAAATTTCATAATACAACCAATAGTGATGATTACATGACCAATAATAGTAAAAACAATGCATGTTATTTCGAACCAATGGCCATTTACATCATCCATGACTCAAGCATGATGTAGAAATTTGGGTTTTAGCATTTATTGTGAATTATCATATTTTATTATTCATCAAAAATTAATGTATTTTAGAAAAATCCCAAAAATTCACACTATACGTTTTTTGACGTGTAGAATCCAAAAAATAAAAACCATTTTTCAAATATATTTTTATAAATATTATTAATTTAATATTTAATCAAAATCATAAATGAATCAAAAAAATAGTTTTAAAACATTTATTTACTTATTCTAAAATATATTTATATCGTACTTCCACTTGAATATTATTTATAAAATATCATAGATAAGGTTAATATTCATTAGGTTATATCACTATTCATAAGAGTGTGTTACTATTCATAAGGTTCAGTTACTATTCACGAAAAAATAAGTTTTTCTTATTGGGCTCTAAATAACTTACTGATCGCACCCATGTATGTCAGATTTTTGAAATTCAAATCATAGATGTGAGAAACTTGTGTTTAAAGGTCACATAGCACTTAGTAGTTTGTTATGTTGTGATTTCATGTGATTATATGGCATAATCATAAGAAGGAAATTTACATTAGAAACTTTGGGTCGTTACAGTATTACTCCTTCAAGGATTTAATATATTATGGTTATAAAATTTACATTTTTTATTCAGGTTTTGATGTCTTAAGGTTATGTCATGTGTTTCGGTTATGATGGATCAAGGTTATAGCATGAGTTTTTGAGGTGCTGATGTGGTGATATGGTGTATGTGATATGATCATGATGGGAATTATATTGGGATGATTAACATAATTTAAGATATAGGATGGATTTTAGAGTTAAGCATCGGTGCGACTTTTTTGGGTTTATTTAGGAAACAATGTCATTTTAGATAACTAATAAGGAAGTTAAGGGACTGGATAGAACCTTGATATTCAGGTCCCCATGTGAATGAAACTAGAACTCTTAATGTTAAGAAGACTAGTTATGATCTATTTATCATTCCCCCCTATCATATAATTTAAGGACCATGACAACCAACCAAACATGTTTAGGCAAGAAATACATTGATTGAAAAGTAGAAAATTTTGGAATGGTGCATGAATCATTGTTATAGGCTTTATTTATTATTTTTAATTATTATTAGTGTGTTTATTTTTTATAACCTATAATAATATATTTTATACTATTTATGTTTCATTCATTTAAAAATAAATTGATTCATGTTAGTTTAAACATGCTTTCTCATAACTCAGGACAAGATGTAATTTTTCTTCCATGATATACCATGTTTAGTTTTATGATTTAAACATTAATATATATTAGTTAAAAAACATAAAATACCTTATTAGGGATAAAAAAATGTTACTTTAAACTCATTTAAGTAGTATGTTGATATGTTTCCTTTATGATATATATTGTGAAAAAAAAATCATTTCCATGAAAAATTTTCTAAAAGATTACTTGTTTAATCATTCCACTTACAAAATTTTGATTAAGTTGATAGATTTTAATAGAAATATTTTATCAACATGTTTTAAATTACAACATTCCTTGACATGAAATTTTATTTATGTGTTAATTTGAATAGATAACCTGGATTTTTTTTGAAATTAATCATCCAATTAAGAAGATTGATAGAGCTCTAAATTTTTATGCTTGGTATATATGATTTAATTAATGTTTTGAATCATTCCGTATACATTTTATTCTTAGTGTGAATTAATGATTTATAATTACTCTAAATCCATTTTATTAAATCACTTTTACCGATTGAGTTGGAACCATTATGAACAAAGGGAAACCAAATACCAAAAAAGTCAATCTCTATATATAAATTCTCCTAGAAAAGGAAAACCATTAGAAAGGAAACATAAAAATTTAAACCAAAATTCAAAATTCAAAACAACTAAAGGAGGCCCAAGGAAGACTAAACTTGTATCTACGTTGACCCTTGCGACCTCACAGCCCCTTAAGATGAATGATGCTCTAATTCCATTATTGATTATTGAACAACATCAGTGACACAAAACCTTCTAAAATCACCAACAAAAAAACCATACACATCTGAACCAGATCTGACATCAATAATCATCACCATCATCATAAAGGAAGAACCCCTAAAAACCACTATAAAACTGCTATGAGCCCCATCACACTATATGAAACAATAGAACACCATCAAAATAAATCTACCATCCTCTAACTATACAGTGATGATCCACTATAATAAACACCATTCGACCCTCAAGAAGACCTGGGGATAACAGACACTTTGATCTATATAAAAAGGGTGTTGTTCATCACTCGCTATAATCCTGACCATATTTAGAAGGTGTAATGGGTTATTAGCTAACAATGGACAATGAATCTAATGTGGTGACACATTGATCATTGATCTAAAAAGGGGATGCTATGATCTGTCACCAAGGGGACTACCTTTTAGGGAACCATGGGAGAAATGAACAAGGACGGTGGAAATTCTCACGTCACTAGGAGAAGAATTGGGAAGGTAGGTGGAGCACAACAAGTAATATCACTAATATAAACCCCATCACACCATATTAACTAATTATTATAAAAAACATATCTAAATTTTTTAAAATCCATAAACAAATTAATATGAAAGCATGCTAAATTACGTGATTTGTTAAATGTTTTCAATACATACTTATCATTATTTAAATTCTCTCTATGATTTATATTACCATGATTTAATGCATCAATTAAGTGATGAATTAAAATCATTATATGCAAATAATAAATAAATTAATTATAATATGATTACCATAATCATGTGATGATTATGAAAGTATTGGATATGTTATATTCCTTGTGTACCCTCCATGAAATATTATTTCTAATGATATATTAATATCATGTGTTGGTTTATTATCTTTACATATTAAATATTAGCATGCCTTGTAAATGATATGATCTATTTAAGCCCTGATGTGGTTGTTGATTTACTATTTCAAAATAAATATTTGTGAAATAAATCATTATAAAATTTCTATTAATATATTTGGAGGGATTTTTTATGATATCATGCATTTGATTAAGAAATAGAATAGTTGATTTGGAAATATTCTTAGGAAAAAGAGATATAAAACTACTAGGGGCTAATTAGTTTTCCACTATATATATATTTTCTAACCATTATTTATTTATTGAATAACAAATTATTACTTAATTAATTAGCTACTATTTTCTAAATTTTTTAATATGATAAATCATAATAATATGTATATTTATTTATGATTAATTTTTCTATGATAGTTGATTTATTTATTGGTTAAAATATTATCATAGAAGATTAAATAAATTAAAAATAATAATAAAATAATGATGTTCTAAAAAATTATAGGGGTTTTTGGCTATGTTCAGTCCTTATTTAAATAAAGATTGAATGTAATAATTGAAGTGGTTTTGATTGATCTTTGATGTTTTTTTCTTCTGATTTCAGATATATATATTCTATTTGTTTTAATTTAAAACTAATATTGGAATTTGGGGTTGGTTGAATAACTCTAAATTAATTTTAAAGCTAACACTAAATTATTTTGAAGGAAATGGGGTGAGACTTAATTTCTTGAGATAAATTAATTGATATTGGAAGATGGGTTTTTAAAAAGTTTTTAGATAGTTTTGGTTTTCAAGAAAACAAAATAGGGTTTAAATGGTCTATAAATTTAGTTCAATTATTTTGGAATCTATTTTCATAATCATATTTGGTTTTCCTAGGTGGCTAGGTTTCTTTTTGAGAATTACCTCCCCATTTTCATTAATATTTGGGCCTCTCTTATTATTATTATTATTATTATTTTATATTGGTTTTATTTTAATTCTCAAATATGAAAATTCATTGAGAGGTGTCTGTTGTAAGTATTTGCAAATTTTATGAGCCCTTTACCATTTCTTAGGTGTTATGGGAATTTTGTTTTGGGTTTTAAATTTTATTTACCAAAATTAGGTTATCTTATATATTAGGTGTTATTTAATGGATTGAAATTAGTTTACACTAGTATTTTTTGTGAAAAATATTATTTATTTAAATAAATGTTTCATATTATAATGTTTTGGAAAATATATTACAAATAGAATTTTATTTAAGGATAAAATTTTACTCATTTCAAAAATATTACACATATTTTTTATTAAAGTATAAAATCTTATATACTGAATAATTTCTTATGTATTACTTTTTTATGAATAAAAATATATTACACATTATGAAAATTGAATCACCAAATGGTTTTTGTTGGTTATATTTTTTCTTAATAAGTTTAAATATGTATGTCTTTGAGAAGTTGAGTGATGGAGTGAGATTCCATGCAAAGGAGATAAAGGTTCCACCCATACATTTGGTTGATATTGAATTAAGAGTGAGGACACTATCCTGGAATACCTAGTTGGATAGATTCTTAGAGGCATCTAACAAATCAGATGATTATTGAGATAATATTTATTTGAAATACGAGTACTAAATTTGGAGTATTATCTACAACATTTTGTAAAAAAAATATGTGTAAAATCTAAGGATGAATATGGATACTTAACTGGTGATTAATAGCTTGTATAACTATATTTAAAAATATTAGAATAGGTTTCAAGGTCAAATAATATTCATCTAATGTTGTGTAGAATCTATCCTATTGTTATCTAGTTTGAAGGATATTGAAATATTTGATAAAACATACTCGGATAAAGACTAAAAAGAATAGGGAGGAAGATACAATTGAGAAGGAAGTGTAAATATATCTAAATACTCTAAATTGAGTATTCACGTGTTATAAAGTTCCTTGGAAGAAAACTTAAGGAGTTTATAATTATTATGATAATTCCTAGAATTATTTGAATCCAATATAAGGTGATTTAAAGTGATTAAAAAGTAATAATATGACTTGATTTACTTGGTAATTAATTGAATAATTCTAGAATTTCTGAAGTTTAAAATAAAAAAAATCTAGATTTGAATCTAAATATGAGTCACTTTCCTGATCTGAAAATAGATCATTTCCCTATTCTATAAAAGAGTCATTCACTCATACGATAGTATTGACGATTGGAATGTAGCTAAGGCTAGACTATGTATGAGTCATTGAGAGGAATTTATGTGTCATATCCAAACTAATTCATCTATGTATGAGTCATGAAAGACTATTTATAAGTCATTGGAGTTATGTACAAATCAACTGAATCAACATATGATTCATTACACATTGTGTATGAGTCATTGAGACCTATGTACATGTCATGGGACTCCATGTATGAGTCATCAAATTACGTCTATGTATAAGTCAAAATAGGCCTTCGTATGAGTAATTCTAAAGATATTTATGTGTCATTTATATATACATATCCAAAACATAGAAAAAAATATGAGGAGGTTTCTAGAATTTATATTATAAAGAAATATGAGAATTTAAGATACTAATTTTTTTTCTTTCAAGATTAAAACTTAATTATTATGTTTAATGATTATTTTTTAATTCATGATTCAAGACTTTTTTTAAAGTGGGTGAATGTAGTTAGATTGAGAAGATTAATTTTTCATTTAATCTGTGATTTTAAAACGATAATATTTCAAAATAAATATTTGTGATCAAAAGTGGAAAATTTATTTGAATTTTAAATAGATGATGATAGAATTATTACTAGTTATTTAAATACTACAAAATTAGTTATGATTCAATCAATGAATGAGGAATTTGATCTTCATACTGAGAAAAATGATATCAAATATGGATGATATTTTGATTGAAATTAATGAAGCTAAAATTCTAAATTAAATTTTTCTAGAAATAAAATGTAAACATTCATTTTTTTGTTCATAAATGGAATCAAATATCAAATATTTCTTTGTGCTTCAAGGTAAAAGATATGAGAAGCACTCATTCCATTAATACTGAACCATATTGTAATGGTACTTCTATATATTTTTATACATCCTTGAAAGATTAATTTGTTATGGAATATTTATAGAATGTAGTCAGTAGAAATATTATCAAGATTGTTGGAAGAGTTGATGGAGGATTCATTTGGATGAGAGAAATTATGATGAAATAAAAGCAGGTTATTCCAAGTATTTTATTGGCGGAAATTGTTTGAGGAATAAATAATAACTTAGAATGTAGGAGACACCCATGTATAATTCATTGATAAAAAGATAATGAAGATCATAGAATGGAATATTATGAAAGTTTTTCTATATTTATAATATAGAAAATACATTTTAGTGATCTACATATAAAAATATGAGAATAAATATAAATTTAATTGTTTATGATTGAGAGTGTGAGTACCAAAATAAAATAAGAGAGGATTATTGAGGAAAATGAAGAAGAACCCAGTACAGTGTTGAAGAAGAAGAAATTATAGGTATCAAAGATAAAGAAATATCCAACCTAGTTCTATAAATTAGATTGACCTGAAGTAAGAAGAAGAATCTACAATACCTTATATTGTAGAAAGAATAATATAATAAAGAGGTTGACATGTAGAAAATTATTATGAATATTCAGTAGTAGTCGTAATCCTTGAATTTTGAGTTGAGAGATCCCAAAGAAAAAATTATGAAGAAGATCTTAAATCTGTGTAGTTTGTAGAGGCCAAGTTACCTGAATTTATTTAGAATATTGGAATATAGTTGAATACTCCACCAATGAGGAAGCATATAAAAATATTTTTATGTTGTGAAATCCTAAGATAAATGAATATTAACTTCAAAAAGTTTATGATTTGCTGAAGACCGGTGGTATGTCAGTATAAATAACTCATGGGAGAGGCATATAAAAACTACTCCTTTTCAAGATGTAGATTTTAGAGAAAATTTGAGATCTTAATTCTAGAGTTGGGGTTATTTTGAGAATCAATATTTATATTGGAATTACAAGAGTTTAGAATCATAATGTGGTTATTTTAGATATATATCAAGGCCTGAGAGGTGACCCAAGTGATAAGGAGAGTGTTGGGAGATTTGTGTTAAATTTTAGATGTTGGGAAAGAGTTTTACCCCTATCCATGATTACTATATAGTTATAGGAAACTATACTATGTAACCATGTGGACAAATAATGTTATGGGGATAGCTGCAGGAATATCTAACCACACGGTTGGTGCACATTTTGGTAGATCATATAGAAAGCTGATTTTCATTAAAAGTGTGAAATACTCATTTTTCTCTGGAAATATTTAACCCCCACCTACCTCTTTATACCCTATCACATGTGGCCTATCTAAGAGGGCCTAATACCTTATTCCTCATAGTTTTCCCATCAATTTGAGGTAGTTTTTGTGCGATTTCATGGATAATATGGGTGAGTTTCTTATTCCTATTCCTTTTGTTTTTTTCTCTCCATTGTTTCTGATTTTGGTACGACCTAGTTACAGTTTTGAGTAATGATTCCACTAGATCATGGTGGAATAATTCCAATATGATGGGTATTTTATAAGGCATAGATATAGGAAATCCCAATACAATTTCTACATGTCATTTTATACAATTTTGATGAAGGTATCTCTCTTGGTGAATTTTCATAAAGTTTTTTCTTAAATTAAATGATTTTTTCATCATTTTAGGTAATTAATTTGGAGATTTTTCACATCCTAGGTTCGGGTGCATCTTATGAGTAGACCATACCCCCATAACTTGTGGTTTTGACAAGTGTATAGTGCCTAGTTAGTTTATAATGATTATTCCAATTTGGGATTTTGGTTTTAAATGCTCAATTTAATAAATGTTTAGTTTTTATTAATTAGATAAGTGCCCATGGACTTGGAGTAGGTCTGAATGAGCTTGGGATGAGTTATGGGCCATCGGTTAAGGTAACTAACCTTAACATTATTAGATCCTCTTGATTATTTGGTGATTTTATGTTCATGTGACATCATTAATATATATGTATGCATGTTTCATAACTTGTGTGATCTCAACCATAAATTTGGATGGTTTTTTATTTTATTAATAGTTAACATGGACCATATAGCTTTATAAATGATTGAATTGTAAAATCTTGGTCAAATTAGTTTTGATGGACCTCTTTATGGACTTCTTGGTTGTGGGTTTTTAATTTTAAAGTGAAAAAAAGGTTTCCTTTTTAAAATGTGTTTTAAAAGGGGGTTTGGATATAATTTTATTGTAAAATGAGTTATTTAAGAAATAGTATCTAAAATAGTGTTTTAAAATGCGAAACAATTATAAATAATTTTGTATATAATTTTCCAATGTATTTTTGTAAGTAATATGACATGTGATTCAATTGATAAATGGTTTTAAACGGGTATTTTGACTTATTTTTCAAAGGAATGTCAAAAGGGATTAGTTGAGTTGTTTTGGTTGGTTTAACCTTGTGGGGGTGGTGCCCTATTTTCTAAATCAAGAGTGATTTTATATATTCCCTTACTATGATTACTTATGTGTTTCTTGTTGACTGATGATGCATGAGTTGTGTTGTCCAACGATAGTTGATTTTGGTATCAAAGTTGTGGTTTTATCCAGATAGATGTGATAGACCATTAGAGGGTATGTTAACCCTAGAGAGGGTTAGTGTAGGGTATGGGACGTGATTATTATGGGTTCTACCTTAGAACCCAAATTGTTTTTGTGATCCTGAAATGATTATAATAGTGAGGATAGGTCACACACTTGGGAGGCCGACCAATATTATATGAGATGGGTTTGGGAAGATGACCAACTCATGAGGTGTGTGTGTGATGTGACTATTGTTTCATTGTGTAAAACCCTAGGTATATTCTATATGAGTTTTCGGGTAGAGAGTGTACCTAGGGGTGTATAATTTCACACACACACACACATGCATATATATATATATATATATATATTATAACTGAGTTTCTAGGGTTAGATTCCCTTGGTTTATATGGTACATGGTTCTGGGGGAGCTGTATCCAATAGGGTTTTTGTCTTTTCTTTCTATATATATTTGATTATGAATGAGATTTCAGGCATCGAGTGTGGGATATGATCCTTAGTAAATGGAGATCTGATACCATGTTCTGAGTATGGGATGCGACCCCCCAGGGTATATGATATTTATCATGGTTATGGGGTAGGACATGGTTCCCCTTGGTAGATATTTTCATGTTCCAAGTGGGACACCCCCTATAACACACCAATATTTTATGATATATTTCTCATTAAATAAATTTAATTTTTTTGATAACTTACTTTACACACAACACCGAGTTTAAACGAACCATAATATACTACTGAATGTGATTGCTATAACCTATCCATTAAATTAGTGATATGAATAGGAATAAATACATTATTAAAAATATGTATATTTTTTATATAATTCAAATGTATTGATTAATTAATAATAAATAAGTACTCAATTTTCAATGAAGTCATTTTATGCTTGAAAAATATGTTTTCTTGAAAAATGGTTTTTATTTTATTTTGTGCATGGATATTATAAATAATTTATGTAACTTTTAGAAATTATATTTTTTTAAAAGGATATCTTTTTTTAAATTAGAATATCAAAATTAGAAAAAGTTAAAATTTTGGGATTTTATAAAAAGATTAATCTTTTAGTGAATGGATAAAAATATCGATTTTAAAGAAAATTTTATTTTTCATTCAAGTATTTACAAATTCATATTTTTTTAATTGATTTAAAAATTTCATTAGTAACTTTGGTTAAGAATAACCCAATTAATTTCATTGTAATCCACATTATTTTTAATTTTTTTATAAAACATTTTTATACTTAATAATGTATTTTTATGGGAAAATTTTTTTTTTGTGTTTAGTGGGTTTGTTTTTAAATTAATTTCTACCAATTATAAAAATTTAATTTTATAAAATGAAATAAATATTTGTAATTATCATTTAAATTTTTTTAATTAGGCCACTTTCAATTTTTTCCATAATGAATAGTAAAAAAAGTAAAAATTTATTACCATGGTTATGGTTAAAATGGGTTTATCGGGGGTTAAACTAAAAGATAAAGGTAATATTTCCACATAAAATTGTATAATTATTAGATTTGGATGATATTTTAACCCTATATTATCTTAAATTCTAATTATTGGCTATTTTTTTTCCACTTTAACAAGAAAATGACATTAATATTTTTTAATCTTTTTAAAAATTCCAAGTGTGTCCTCTCCCTCACTTATAAAAGGACACCCACTCTCTTATCTTCTCCTCACTTAAAGAGCCTCTTATATTAAAAAAACACTACAAAAATACTTTCTTAAAATCCCTCCCCTTGTATTAGAGGTCTTGTTTTGATCATAATATCATCCTTTCAAGGCTTAAGATATAAGACAAAGGTGGTTTCTCAGTAAAGAGTTATAAATCTTAATCGAGTACTTTCAATTTTATTTATTCTTACACCTTCTATAAAAATATTATATCCATAATAACATGATAAATATAGTATCATAAATATACTGATATGTTATTAAGATTATGGAATGATAAGTTTCCACCTTGTTTCCGTCAAATATGAAATAAAAGTATTGCTCGTCCATACGTGTGGTATACCGCCTCTGCGTAGTGATATGATTCATTCTATATCACTATATTTTATGGTTAGTTATTATGATAGATTTAATTTTTAAATATTATATTTATAAAATATTTATTATTATATAATTATAATATATTATCTACCTTCTTACCTTCCCATCTGTTGTGAAACGATAATGTCGCTCATGTATATGTGTAGACTACCGCATCTATGAAGAGATGCGATTCATTTTCCATTTATTATTTAAATACATGGTAATAAGGATATATTTAATGAATATATATTATATTTATGATATAATAATTATTTTATAAAGGTTAATTATTGTTTATCTTTCTTTCATTTTATCCATCAAAAAGTTGAAACATCACTCGTTTGTACGTATGGATTATCATCTCCACAAAGTGATGTAATTCATTTTCATCACCACATTATATAAATAGTTATAAAAGTGTATATAATGATTAAATATGATACTTATTAAATTATTAACATTCTTTAGATTATTTAACCATGATCAAAGTACAAATATCAAAACTACTGAATTAAAACATGCATGAAAAACAAAATGGTTATCACTCGAGACAAATATCTTAATAGAAAATTGTTAATAAATGGGTGATAAGATGTTATAATTAAATCATATATGGTATTTATTAATATGGTTATAAAATATATTTATAATAAATCTATATTTATTATATAGTAGTTTTGAACTCATAAGAATTAGGACAAGACATGGGGTAACAGTTATGTTATAATCTCATTTATTTTCGGGATTATCTATGATAAATTTACATTAAGGGAAATTATATAGCTCTTATCCTTTAAAATCTATCTATTTTATTATACCATGGTTATTCAGGTAATTTTCAAGTAATGTTACCATTTTTCTATCTTTATTACTAAAAATTATCAAGAAAATATTTTTTTTAAAAATCAACTTTATTTCCTCTTCAACTAGGAATCATTTTCTTCAATTTCCATAGCTTCTCTAAAATATTTACAATAATTTTTTTACTATTATCCAATAATGTATTAAATTAATTTTTATCCATTTTAAATTTCTATAAAAATGTTTAAAATGAATCTTCTTTTTTTCCAAATGACGTGCTTTTTACTAAAAAGTGTGAACAAAATCATTGTTTTAACATACATTGCATAAAAAAAATTTCCCACAATCATGAATACTCAAATTTGAATGTTACTTTACAAGTTTACATGATTATTTTCAAATAAAATTTTTTCCCTAATATTCTGGAAATTTTTAGTTTTAAATAAGTGATTTTAAAATGAAAAGGAGTATTTTCCTCATGAAAAGTTCTAGTAATCTGTTAAAGATAATTTCATCTCCAACAACATCCATTGATGTTACTTATGATTCATTGGGGATATGATAAAATGATACCATATTTATTCATTTTATAGATGGTTTATAATTATGATTATGATATATTTATGAAACTTTTTTTCTTTTCCATAGGTTAAGCTATAATGAAATGATAAATGTTTTCATGATCTTGTGGAATACATATGAATGGATTGTGATTATGTGGTGTGTGGGTCTATTATAGACCTTAAATTAATTGGGTAAATATGGATAAATCATGATATAACTATGTTATGATGGAACTCAATTTCATGTTCACAATATAATTCATGGAACTAGTTTAATGTTTATAAGTTTATGCATGGACTTGGTTTTATGACCATAAGTTTATGTGATGACCTGATTTCATGCATTTAACTTTATAATTGAACCTATAATTGTTTATACATGTCAAAAATGTTATAAGATTATGATTTTTTCACATTCTTATGTCTATGATATGCTCTCATTGATCATGTTTGATTATTGATGATTTTTTACTCTTATAAAAAAAATTGTTATGAAAAAGTTTTATTCCATGAATCTTGATTTATGATCTATGAATTGATTGGAAATGAATTTATTATATTATAATCATGTTCTAATACCCTTAAACTTACTTATGATCATTTATTTTTATCTTCTATGTTTACCCTTACATAGCATCCAATCTCACCCTTTCTTATGTTTCCATTTTCCACAGGTTATAAAGAAAATTTTTAAGTAGGGTGTGTCTATGGAAAGTTATATGATAGAAGAAACTTGAGGGAGATATTGAAGATCCTTTATGAAATAACATTTTTATGTATCTAGTCTCCAAATACTTTAAACCTTTGTTGTTATAGGATTGTATAATTGTGTTATGTATTTAATATACATCTAAAATAGTGTGATATTAATGTATGTTATGATTGGGTCAACTCACCCCCAGGGTAAGATTATGGTTATGGGTGAGATATGACCCTGTGTAGATGATGGTTCTAGGGATGGGTATATTTCCCCCAGGTGGTTACATGTTCATAGAAACTTCATCATTTCCTAAAGTAGGTTTTATGTTTAACTACTATTTTTGGGGGTGGATATATTTACCTTGGGTGATTACTCGTGTTTAGAGACACTCCATCATGGTCTGAAGAATGTATGGTTGAGGATTGACATTCTTTAGTTAACACCTAATAACCTGATGTGTATGTTTTTGTGCCTTTTTGTTACTTTTCTAGGAAGATGTGTTACATGGGAATAATTTCACTTTATATATATATATTGAATGTACATCCACTTGATCAAAAAGCACTTGATATTTTTTTGGAATTGGGGATTCTATTTGGTCATTAGAATCACCCCATACCCATGTACATGACATGAGTTTTGATATGGGTATAATTTCATGTTTTTTCTTAGGAAAAAGGTATTTCTTGGAGCAAAAATCATGGTTTAATTAGTAGTGTGTGGAGCCTGAGGATTCAAAAGGTTGGATTATATTAGTTATGCTAGAGGCTAATTTATTTATTTTTACTATTACTCAATATTGGTAATGGCCAGTGTGCAATTTATTTATATTACGATGCATGTTTTACTTTTTATCTAATGACACTACTTTTTATTATTTTACTACCCCATATAAACCATTTACTTATTTCTATTCTGGAATGCGGGGGCATGTTGGCTCCATTTTTTACATTTATAGGTTTCTGGTATATCTATTATATGCATGGGTCATGCCAAATTTTTAGTAGATTTAGGAATGACCTTTGGTATTTATATTAGAGGGTTTCGTCTCCTCAAGACTATTTTAGGTTCTCACCACTAGTTGGCATTGTGTGGTGTAAATGGAGGCACGCTTGAGGTCACATGGAATGTAACAAACCAGGTACTAATAGAATAATTTTTTTCATATTTAATATTATTCTTGAATTAAATAGTTATATTTATTATAAATATATTAAGAAATTTTTAAACTTAAAAAGGAAATATCTTTGTTAAACTCGTTTCTTATAAGGTTACAATTAAAAGTTTAATTTTCAAATTATATAATTTTAATTTGAAAAAATTAAATTTATTTTTGAATTTAGTATATAAAAATAATCATAAAATTAGTTTTTGATAATTTTCTGAAAATATTAATTTTTCAATGAATAGTAAAAAATATTGATTTTTGTTGAAAATTTTACTTTATTTAAAAGTTGAAATTATGTTTTGGATCAGTTTAAAAATTTGATTAGTTCATTTTGATTTAATTTAATATAATTATTATTTTTAAAATTTATTTTATATATGAAGTTAGTATAAAAACATTTTATATTTAAAAAAGGAATTTTTCTAAAAAACTAATTTCATTGCATTTTTTGGTTTAATTTTAAATTGAATTATGTAACTTCTATGTTTTTAATTTTGAGAAATTTATTTCATATTTTTAATAAATGTGTCAAAATTTATTAAATATTTTTTTTTTTTTTTTGGGTGATATGAATAGTAACTTTAGTAATTTTGGTTACCATAGTAAAGGGTAAATCGAGTAATTTGGGTTAAAAATAAAATGATTAGAACCATAAAATAACCTAAAAAATTACATAAATATTTTTTTATGTGTATATATACATCATAATCATACAATGGTATAATTTATGACCTTTTGGGGTCACATGAATGAGATTTTAACCTTTATAGTATTTTATTTAAATAAATGTCAAACATGTCACACTCTTGTTTTTAATAAGTTTAATATTTTTAATATGGTGTCATCTAGATTATATGTTCAACTATAAATAGTATTTTTAAATATAAAATATTTATATTCATCATGTTAATTTATTTTTAATTTTTAGGGAAGAAATAATTACCTTGAATTCTTACACAATGCTGATGCAGTAATTATTCAATTATTAGAAAAATAAAATAAATTACAATAAAAATATTAAAATAGATATAATTTGAGATAAATAATGTAATAAAATAATTTAATATATTACCTTGAAATTTTAGTGATATAATGAAAAAAAATTAAATTATAATTTTTATCTTTATATTATTAAAGTCAATGTAATGAATAGTTCTAAAAATTGACATTATTGATATTTTATAATAAATAATATTTTATTAAATGATATAAAATCAATAAAAATATTAAATTCCACCAAATTATTATTATAAGTTTGAAAATATCAACCATGTTTCAATTATGGTCTTTTTTTCATTTTATAGTTACTATATTAACACACAAAGAATAAAAAATCATGTTGACACGGTAAGAGTTAAAGGGGTTAAATAAAGGTTAAAACCAAAATATAAGAGTATAAATATAGTGAAAACTTATATAATATTTATTATATGAGGTTATTTTGACCCATTATAATCTTATATTCTAAATAACTCACTTTTAAACCACTTTTAATTAAAACTTAATTTATATTAATTTAATATTTTGAGAAATGCCATGAGTGGCTCTCCCCTCTTATAAAAGGTAAACTCTTCTTATCATTTATTCACACATAAAAACCCTTTTGTTTAGGAAAATACCTACCCAAATCACTTACTATAATCCATACCCACATTCTAGAGGTATTTTTTTAGGAATAATACTAATCTTATAGGGATTAATGTGTTAAGAAAAGGTGGTTTTCCAAATAAGAGGTATAGTTTTCAACTGCATGTTTTAGTTTTGTTTCTTCTTCCACCTACTTAAAATATTCTTAAACCATGATTAAATAATAACTCTAGTATGATGCATATAATGATTTGTTATTATGTTAATGTAATTACCCATATTTATCTCCTCTTTCAGCAAATAGGAAAATAATTCATCATCCATGTGTATGGAGGACTACCACCTCGCAAACAAATATAATTTTGTTTCCATCACAGTCTCTCAAGAATAGTTATAATTATGGAATTAATGTTTATATATTATATTAATTACATATTTATCATTATAAAAATATGATATATCACTTACATTCTTACCTTTCCATGCACATAAAAATGATAATGGCATTCATGCGTATGTATGGACTACCACCTCTACAAAGTGATGTGATTCATTTTTCATCACCACATCACAAGGTTGATATATATAAGTATGTATAAATAATTAATATCATATATATGATATTATTATCATTAGGTAAAGATAAAATAATAATTACCATCTTTTCATAATGACTATTGAAAAATAGAAATTTTACTCATGCGTATGTATGGCTTACCATCTCCATGATTATAACATAGTTCATTTTTCATAACCATATGTAATTGTTTAATTTAAAAAATAATTTATGTATAAAAATTATAATTATTTCATGATTATTATTCTGGATTTTATGTAATAATTACCTTCTTAACCATATTCAACTGACCAAATTCATTTTGGACTTAAATTCTGAATATCATCAAAGCATCCGATGTGGATTTAATTGATTAAGTAATTCGACATAACATGGTAATAAGTAATATAAAATAAATAATAAACTTGAAAATTTTATTAAGAAATTATAAAATTCATATAATTTTATTATTCAGGAATACAAATAACATATTTGGCATTTCAGATTCGAGGTAAATGACGTTCTTTTAAAAAAACATCTTTAAATTTTTTCATTAAAAATCTCTTTTTGTTCCATATCCTTTTGATTGTTTACTAAAAAATATTGAATGAAGGTTTTTATTATTCTTATATGATTATTTAAATTCATTTTTACCCAAGTTTTACATCTTATAAAATGGTTTTAAATTAATATTTTTTATATATTCCAAATGTGGTACTGTGTGACTTTTCCAACAAAAATATAGAAAGAATATTTTTTATAACTTATAAAGCTTAAGAGGATTTTAATGCCTTCATGACTAATATTTTCTTTGAATATTCATTTAATATCTTACATGCTTATTCTAAAAGATTTGTTTTCCTTTGTATGTGCATTTTTTCTTTTTAAATAAGTTATTTTCCTCAAGGAATGTTTTTATGATACAAGTATTCATGTTTTATAATTATTTTATGGTTCTTGGGAACTTTTTTTGATAATGGGTGGTGTATTTATAAAGAAACTGTGTGGTTCCTTTATATCCCTCAAATTTATTGGGTATGTTTATTTTAGAAGTTGACTGTGATGGATATTCTAAATGTAACCGTGATGGTTACTCCAATTATAACCACGAGGGTTATTTTAAGTATAAGCATGAGGGTTATTTCATGTGTAGCCATGAGGGTTACCCCAAAAGTAATTATGATAAAAAAATACTCAATTTACCTATATGATTTATTTATGATTTATATTATTTTATAGAAATATCATGTCTTCACAAATTAATTTATTGATTTTATATTGAAAGAAAATTATATGATACTTTTTAAGGGTGAAAAGTATTTCTTTGTGAAGAAAAGAATATAAGTTTATCATTTTTTCAATGAAACATTTATGGCTTTTATTTTTCCTTTAATATTTCTTAAGAAATGTTTTATGAAAACTTTTTGGTATAAAAAGGTGATTTCATAAGTAAGAAAATGTTTATTTTGGGCCCAAAGTTTATTTTGAAAAAGGAAAAATTTTATAAGTATTTATGGACTAACGGTTTATTTATTTATTTTTATGTCACTTACTGAGATTTTTGTGCTCATCCTAATTTTTAAAAATGGTTTTCACAAGATTTAATATGGGTAAGGGAAATTAAGAGGTCGTTTTTAAAGTCCTGATTATTTTTCATGAAAAGAAATCATGTTTTAGTTTAAAAGTTTTATATGGTGTCAAAAAGGATATTGATTAGAAGTGTCCTCTTCATATTATATTGTTTTTTATGTATGATTTATGAAGTAATTCTCTAAAACTATAAACCTAAAAAGATCCTGAAATGTCATAGAATGAATTATTGACTTATTACTCAAGATTATATAATTTTTAAGGTTGGGTACTTAGAGTTAATATGAGAGGATGGTTTAGATAACTTTATAGGTTATTATAAATTTGATAGAATACCCTTAAAAACTTGTACCTAATGGTCAAGTTGAAATAATTTAGTATTTGAGGATTACGATGTTGATTCAACTAAACTATTTTTTCAGAATTAATTTCTATATATGGAATAAGGGAGATGAAATGGGAAGGAAATGAGAAGAAAATATCCTTCTAAATCATCAACCTATAATGGTTGGAATTAGAACTAAGTAGTTTGTGCCGGTAATGGATCAGTTGAAAAGGCTATAAATGGAGATGGCATCTATGCAAGAGATCATCCAGATCTACCACAAAATAAAGTTAAGATAGTGGAAAATATTATGAGGCAACACCCTCTATATTTTAGGGGATCTTCTGACCTAATGGTAGTTTAGGGGTTAATTAAATCCCTATAAAATATATTCAATGTCATTGGGTGTTCAGATCATCAAAAGGTTAGTCTTAAAATTTATCATTTTGAAGGTGAAGCTGACCAGCGGTGGTCAATGGTAAATAATATCAGGGAAAGAGAAGAGATTGATACCTTAGAATGGGATGAATTTAAGAATCTTTTCTTTGATAAATATTTTCCTAAGGATGTTTGAATTAGGATGGAAAATAATTCCTAGAATTTAAACAAAAGGAGGAAGATTCAGTGGTTGTGTCTGAATCTAACTTCACTCAATTTTCAAGGTACACTCTATATTTTATTTGGTATCTCAATAGTAAAATAAAACATTTTTACTCAGGATTGAAAAAAATATATCGAAGGGAATTGGCCTCCTGTGAATTCAAAATTAATGAGAAACTTGTTTGATATGATGAGAGGGTAGAAATATAGTTTACTAATGAGCATGTATTTCATGAAAACAAGCATAAGAAAATTTCAAGATTGAGATTAATGGGTAAGAATTAATCAAATAAATATAAATGTAAAAAAATAAAATTTCTGATTTATGGAAGGTGTGGTAAAAATCACCCTTGGGAATGCCTTATCAAATATCAGAAGTGATTCTGATGTGGTAAATTTTGAAATATGGCTCATGATTGTAATGAAGAATATCATGATAGTATTATGTTAAATTTTATTAAGTAGATATTAAAGTGTTATAAATCTACTGAGATGGGGAATTATACACATAATTACCCAAAGAAGGAATTTAATGATAGGAATCATCCAAACTATAAGTATAAAGGTTTGGTGAAATCCTTTAAAACTACTTCAGCAGATGTTTGTCCATCCAATGAAGTGGTATCATGTATATTGTTTTTTATTCATATTATGATAATGTCTTATTTGATTTAGGGTCTACACATTCTTTGGTGTATGAGAAATGTTTGGTTAAATTAGCAATTCCACCTCAAGAAATAGAACTATAACTTTTGTTAAAAACAACAGGGAAAGTATTAAGTTAAAAGGAAATTTTAAGAATATTCCTATTATTGTTTGTGGAAGGACTTTACTAACAAAACTTTTTTTCTTTCCCCTAGTAGAGTTTGATGTTATTCTGAGAATGGATTGGATTTCTATTTACCATGATAATATTGATTATAGAGATAAAGAAGTTGATTTTTATAAAGAGTTTCATTTTATATATAAGAATGAACCCATACCTTTGATAATATATCATAAATACAAGAAACTATTAAAATATAGAAATGAAATTTATCTTGAAAATATTGTTTAAAATAAGAGAACTGTTCAGATTAATTATGTGTCGATGGAAAAGGAGTACCTGTAAGTTTTTTCTAATGAGTTTCCCAATGTTATACATAATAAAGAAGTTGAATTTACTATTGACTTATTTCCTGATACTAAGCCAATTTCAAAACTACCTTATCGAATGGATCATGTAGAACATCTATAATTGAAAAAGTGGTTACAGGAGTTATTAGATAAAGGTTTTATTCATTCAATCACTTCACCATGGGGTGATCCTATTTTATTTTTTAAAAATAAATATGGTTATATGAGGCTTTTCACTGATTATAGATATTTTAATAGAATTACCATTAATAATAAGTATTTATTGCCTCATATCTATGAATTTTTTATCCCCTACAAGGATATTAGTATTTTTTAAAGGATGAATTAGACATTCTAAAAATAGTATTCTAGACTATATATGGGAATTATGAGTATGTATTTATTCCCTTTGGGTTAATAAATTCCCTAACTATATTTATAGATCTTATTAATAGAGCCTTATGTGAATATTTGGATAATTTTGTGGCTATTTTTATTAATGATATATTGTTTTATTAAAAAAGTTATCAGGATCATGAATAAAAAATAAGTATTGTTCTATAAGCCCTCAAATAAAATAAGTTATATGAAAATTTTAGAAAATGTGATTATTTTTTACAACATATTTCTTTCCTTGGGAAAATTATAAATAAAGATAGCATAAAAGTTGTTCCCATCAAAACAAAAGTTGTTTATGAATGGAAAATACCTACAAATGTTACTGATATTATAATTTTTCTTAATGTATTGGGTTTTTATTGGTGGTTTATTGAAAACATTTCATGGTTATCTAGTCCACTAACTAAGTGAACATGAAAATGAGTTAAATTTATCTGGACAAAAGAATGTGCAGATTAATTTCAAGAATTAAAAATAATACTGGTGAATGCTATGGTTTTGGATTTACCCTTGAGAAATGGGGATTTTTTCATTTAAAATGATTCTTTATTGAAGGGACTTGGTTGTGTTATGATGTATAATGATCGGGTAATTATTTATACTTCACAAAAACTGAAACCTCGGGAGTTAAATTATCCTACACATGATTTGGAATTAGCTGTTGTGGTTTTTACTTTAAAAAATTGGAGGCATCATTTATATGTACCCAAGTGTGAAATATATACTGATTATAAAAGTTTTAATTATATAATCATTCATAAATAAATAAACATGGGGAAAACAAGATAGCTAGAACTGATTAAAGATTATGATTACACAATTTATTACCATCCTAAAAAATAAAATAAAGTGGATGATGCTTTGAATTTGAAAAATAACTCTACATTAACCATGTTATATTTGGAACATGACCCTTTGGTTAATGATTTAATGAATTTTAGCCTAGAAGTTGTGGGTTCAGGAACTTCCTATGCTTTGTTTTAGGTGTCAGTGCAATTGTCTTTATCAGATAGAATTAGGAAAGGTTAAAAGGAAGATCCTGAGTTATAAAAAATGTAAAATTAGTTAAGAAGGATAAGTTTCCAAAATTTAACATTCATAAATATTGTGTTTTGATATTTTTAAAAAAATAATACTTGTGCCTTGTGATTCCCAATTAAAGAGGGAGTTGTTAAATGAAACCCATAGTTCCCCATTTTTCATTCATCTTGGTAGCATTAAGATGTACAGAGACCTTTGGGAGTATTACTGGTGGGATGGAATGAAAAGATATATTGTTGAATTTTCCAAGAAATGTTTAACCTGTCAATAGGATAAAGAATAATATAATTTACATAAGGTTATGCTTTATCCTTTTCCATTTCTAGGGTGGAAATGGGAAAATATATCCATGGATTTTTCTATAGGACAACCAAAGACTTCCATAGTTAATAATGAAATTTGGGTTATTGTTGATCGATAAACTAAATCTACACATTTACTTCCCATTAAATATAATTTATCTTTGGATAAACATTATTGACTGTATATTAAGGAGATAGTCAGGTTAAATAGATTTCCTCAATCAATTGTATCTGACCATAATCCTAAGTTCACCTCCAATTTTTCTAAAGGCTATTAGAAGTCATTGGGAACTAAATTAAATTCCAGCACATCCTTTCATCCTTAGTCTGATGAACAAACAGAATGAAAAATTCAGACCTTAGAAGTCATGATTCATTATTTTTCAATGGATTGCCAGGGAATTTGGGATTAGAATATGTCTTTAGTTGAATTTTCTTATAACAATATTTTTCATTCTAGTATACATATGGAACCTTTTGAGGCATTATATGGAAAACTATGTCAAACTTAAATGTTTTGGGATGAAGTAGGTGAAAGGAAGTTAATGGGAATATAATTGGTAGGGGAAGTGGTTGAGAAGGTTAAAATGATTCAGCAACATATGAGAACAACCTAGAGTAGGCAGAAAAGTTATGCAGATAACAGGAGGAATGACCTTTCATTCAAGGTAGTTGGTTATGTTTTCTTAAAATATATCCATGGAAAAGTTTTATGTGTTTTGGAAAGAAAGGAAATTTAAGTCCGTGGTTTATTGGACCATATTAAATCCTTGATAAATTTGGATTAGTTTCCTATCGAGTGGCATTGCCTTTGAATTTACCCCAAGTAAACAATGTTTTTCATGTTTTAATGTTAATAAAATATGTGATCGATTCATCTCGTGTTTTGAGGCCTAAGGTTGTTTGGTTGGATGATAACATCTCTTATGAGTAAAATCATATTCATATTATTGATTATATAGATCAAGTATTTCGGAACAAGGTAATTCATCGGGTTAAGGTTTTGTGGAGAAACCATATGGTTGGAGAACAAACATGGGAATCTGAAAATGCAATGAGAGAAAAATATTCCGACTTGTTTAATAAGTGAATAAAATTTTGAGGATGAAATTTAAAAAATGGGGTAGACTATAAGAACCCAGGTACTGATAAAATAAAATAAAAATTAATAGTATTCTTGAATTAAATAGTTTTTTTATTATAAATATATTAATAAATTCGTAAAATCAAAAATGAAATAGTTTTATTAAACTCGTTTTTTATAAGGTTATATTTAGAAGATTAATTTTAAAATTGTAGAATTTTAATTTTAGAAAAATAATTTCATTTTTTAATTCATCATGAAAAAAAATTCTTATAAACAATTTTTTAGAATTTTCTAAAAAAATTGATTTTTCAATGAATAATGAAAATACTATTTTTATTGAAAACTTTATTTTATTTATAAGGTAAAATTATGTTTTGGATTAGTTTTAAAATTTATTTAGTTAATTTTTATTTAAATTATTCCAATTATTTTTTTGAAATGGATTTTATTATTTAATTTATTATAAAAACATTTTTTATTTAAAAGGGAAATTTTTCTAAAAAAACTTTTTGTCGTTGTGTTTTTTAGATTTAATTTGAAATTAAATTATAAAAATTCTTTTTTTTGAATTTTAAAAAATGGATTTCATATTTGGAATTATTGAGTTAAAATTTATTAGATATGTCTATTTTATTTTTGTTCAATATGAATAGTGACTTTAGTAATTTTGGTTACCACGGTAAAAGGTAAATCAGGTAAATTATGTTAACAAATAAAAAGATATAAATCATAAGATGACCCAAAAACTTACATAAATATTATTTTATGTATATATCTCGACCATAATCATCCACGGGTCAAATTTATAATCTATTAGGGACACATGGATGAGATTATGACCTTTATAGTATTTTATTTAAGGAAATGTCAAACATGTCACTCTTGTTTTTAATAAGTGTTATATCTTTAATATAGTGTTATATAGAAAATATATTCTACTATAAATATTATTTTGAAATATAAAATATTTATCTAAATCATGGTAATATATTTTTATTTTTTAGGAAATAAATAATTACCATAAATTCTTTCATAATGTTGATGCAGTAATTATTTGATTATTTGAAAAATCAAATAAATGATATTAAAATATTAAAATAAATATAATTTAAGATAAATTACGTGATAAATTATTTTTTTAGAATAAAATGACATTTTAGGGATATAATAAAAAAATCAAATTATAATTGTTTTGTTGATATTATTAAATTCAATGTAATGAATAGTTCTAAAAAATGACATTATTGATATTTTATAATACATAATATTTTATTAAATGATATAAAATTATTAAAATATTAAATTATTCCAAATGATTATTATAAGTTTTAAAATATCAAACATGTTCTAATTATGTGTCATTTTCCATTTTATTGTTACTATATTAACCCACAAAGAATAAAAAACCATGTTGTCATGGTTAGAGTTCATGGGGTTAAATAAGGGTTAAAACCAAAAGATAAGGGTATAAATATAGTCAAAACTTATCTAATTTTTATTTTATATGGTGATTTAGATCAATAATATTATTATCATATAAATAACTCACTTTATATCAATTTATAATTTAAAATTAATTTATATTAATTTAATATTTTGAGAAATTCCAAGAGTGCCCCTCCCCTCTCTTATAAAAGGGAACATATTTTTCGCATTTCTTCACACTTGAAAACATCTTTTTTCATAATATACCTACCCAAATACATTACTATAATACCTACCCACATTCTAGAAGTATTTTTTAGGCATAATACTAATCTTATAGGGGTTAATGTGTTAAGAAAAAGAGGTTTTCCAAATAAGAGGTATATTTTTCAACTGCATGTTTTAGTTTTGTTTCTTATTACACCTACTTAAAATATTATTAAACCATGATAAAATAATAAATACATTATAATTAATATAATTATATTTTATTATGTTAGTGGAATGACCCATATCCATCTCCTCTTCCATAAAATGGGAAAATAATTCATTGTTCGTGTGTACATCGGACTACCGCCATGAAAACTGATGTATTTTGTTTTCCATAACCATCTCTAAATACTAGTTATAATGATGTAATTAATGTTTATATATTATATTCATGAAATATTTATCATTATTAAAAGATAATATATCACTTAAACTCTTACCTTTCCATGCACAGAAAAATGATAACGTCGTTCATGTGTACGTGTGGACTACCACCTCCACGAAGTAATGTGATTATTTTTTTATCACTACATCACATGGATAATATATATAAGTATATTTAAAAAAATAATATTTTATAAATGATATTATTATCATTTTATAAATATAAAATAATACTTAACTCTTTTCCATAATGACCCTTGAAAAATGAAAACATTACTCATGTGTGCATACGGCCTATCATCTCCATGATTGTAACGTAAGTCATTTTTCATAACCATATGTAATGGTTTAATTTAAAAGAATAATTGATATATAAAAATGACTATTATTTCATGATTATTATTCTAGATATGTTGTAATAATAACCTCTTTGATCATAGTCAACTGACTAAAGTGATTTTGTACTTAAGTACCAAATATCGTCAAAACATCTGGCACGAACTTAAGTGATTAAGTAATTGTATATAACATGATAAAAAGTAATATAAAATGAATAATAAAATTGAAAAAGTTTCTTAATAAATTATAAAATTATCATAATTTTATTATTCATGAATATGACATATCAGACTCGATGTAAGGGACTTTATTTAAAAAGACAACTTTAAAAGTTATCCTTAAAACTCTATTTTTTCTATATCCAGTTAATTGTTTTCAAAAAATAATTAAAATAATATTTTTATTATTATATTATTATATTTTTAACTCATTTTTATCCAAGTTTTACTACTTACAAAATGGTTGAAAGGAATATTTGTTTATTATTCCAAATGAGGTACTTTGTGACTTTTTAGGAAAAAAAATACGGAAGGAATATTTTCTGACTTATATAACATGAGTGGATTTTTATGCCTTCATGAATAATATTTTATTTAAATATTCCTTTACTATATTACATGTTTATTTTAAAAGAAATTTTTTTTCCTTTTCAGGTGCACGATTTTCTTTTTAAATAAGTGATTTCCCTCCAGGAATGTTTCTATGATACAAGTTTTCATGTTTTATGATTATGTTATAGTTCTTGGAAATTGTTTATGATAATGGTTGGTTTTATTATAAACTATTAGGTTAGGTGTGTTATATATCTCTAGTATGTTTATGTTGTGATTTGACTATGATAGTTATTCCAAATATAACTGTGATGGTTACTCCAAGGCCCGGTGTGCCTGGAATTAATTTTATAAAAATATTAAGTATTTTTATACTATGTGCATGGTGGGGGTGTGATATATCCTAAAAGGTAGTTTGGAACAAGAATCTGAAGGCACGGTTGCGTCTGATACGTTCCTTTTACCCTAGGTGGGGTGCAAACTTTGCGGGTGCGGGCCTGCGGTGGAAAGCGCCACCATGGGCGTTTTCGAAAATAAGTGGAAAAGTTATTTTACGAGCGTCGGCTTGAATAAATTCTGAATGGAGTCTCCGATCAAAAATACGAGTCCGATGTTCCGTTCAGAATGGCACATTTACCATAGGGTCGACCTTACCTTTTTCTGCATCGGGCATTGGGCAGAGGCCAGTCGAGAGCCGGAGATGGGATAGATATTATTTAAAAAAAATATCTCCCCCCCCCTTGGGACATGTTGTGCGCAAAGGAGGAAATACTCCTCCTTCCTCCGCATTCTCCTCCCCTTTTTGATGGCGAATCGGCCATCGAATCGCGCGATCAAGGTGTCGTTGATCTCATATTTCGATGGCAGACGCTTCAGGATCGTGCAGCGGAGGCTTTGGAGCGCGGATCTGAGTCAGAACGTCAGTGTTTCGCCCGCGAGGTAGGCGGATTGAGTTTTAATTACCTGATCCCATCTATGCTGCATTTTTCTTCGATTCCTCATCATAATAGTGAAAATCGGGTCGCGAGGGTTGTGCAGACGCCTCTGGAACAAAAAACGGACCACCGGGGTGGTCCCGGTGGTCCGCGGAAGACTTGCCATCGTGGCACCAGCGTAGCGGCGCCGGTGCCGACGAGTGGAGGCCGGCCATGGTGGGCTGGCGCGGCCAGATGGCGGCGGCTTCCTGAAGCGCAGCGGAGCCGCGGTCCCATGGCGGTGTGGGTCGCAGCGCGGCGGAGGGCCGCCGGCCACGGCGGGCTGGCTCAGGCTGGTTCAGGCCGGTGCGGTCCCTTTTTATTACACGGGGGTTTTAAAACCCCTGTTTCATGCAATCCAGGGGTCAGATTCGCATGACGTCTACAGAGAAGTGACCCTGGAGATGAGGAGAACCTTTTTGTGTGGGTTCAAAAGTTTTATGTCTTGGGATTGTGGGTCGGGAGCTTGAAACGTCGAATAAATTAATAATATTTTATTATTATTCGACTTCGGGCCGTCGTATCATCTACCCGGAGAGTCTGATTGACGTGTCGTCAGTGGAGTTGAGACCCTGATGATATGGAGGAATTTTCTTGTTGGTTTTTGGGTGTCGGGGGGTGATTTCGCGGTGTGGGCCCTATGAAGCTGGTTTTTGGCATTTGCAGAGAAACGCAACTTTCTCCTCAGGAGTCCGATTTTAGCGGATAGATAGTCAATCCTGTGTGTTTTTTCAAGAAGATCGCAATGGTGTGCTCCGTTCGATGTGTTTCAGGATCGAAGTGTGGGCCCCACCTGAGCTGTCTTTGGTGAATAGTACCTTTTTCACCGAGTTTCTGTTTCGAACGAACGAGTAGTCGATTCCGTGTATTTTTTCCTTGGGGATCGTTGTGGTATGATCAGCTTAATGAGTTTCAGAATCATTGCGTGGGACCCGCATGGGCTAGCTATGGTGAATAGTTCCTTTTTCACCGGTTTTCCATTTCGAGCGAGTAAATATCCTATCCTGTGTGTTTCTCTACATAGATTGTGATGTTGGCCTTGGTATCTGCCTTGGTGTTGTGCAGTGTGGCATTGTTGCAAGTCACTCGGGTCAGCGATGATTGGACCAACAGTGGTTGAGGGTAATCCCTTGGTTCGTACCTATGAGGGTTCGTGTGTCATCACAACCATAGTATAGGTTTGTGATCCACTCGATGGGATGTTTAATCTGATAGAGTTGTGGCATCCCTCTGGTGGGCCCGGAGCGGGATCCTCTAGCATTGTTTCTCCTAGATCAGGTTCTTGGTATCGTTGTGACCACTTATCCACAGGTTGTGATCCCCTACCTAGCAGTTTAACCCGGTAGGGTTAGTGGAATCATCGAGAATATGATCCCATATGCGGTGGGTCGTGCTCAGTCGGGTTGTGGCATCGTCGGGTATACGATCCCCTACTCAGCATGAGGTTTCTAGTAGGGTTCTGATATCGTTGGTTATATGATCCCCTATTCTGTGTGTGGTTTCTGTAGGGTTTTGGAATCATCATTTCGATCCCCTACAGCACGAGATGTACCATATAGGGTTTTGGTATTGTCGTGACCGTCGTGACACGGGTGAAGATCCTCTATCTGAGTGACGTGTTTCTGTAGAGTGCCAGATCAGGTTATGGTATCCCCCAGCGGACCCTGGGAGTGATCCCCTATCTGTGAGATCTTTGTCTACCGGTGTGGGTTCTGGTATCCTCTAGAGGACCCTAGGAGAGATCCCCTATTTTAGGAGTTTGGTGTTTATGTTGTTTCAGCGAGGTTGCCTCGGTGACGATATCTGACGAGCTTGATCTCTCGGGTAAGCGTCTAAGGTGTTTGTGTGGGATCTGATAGAGTGTATCTCTCGGATGAGTGTCATCTGGGATGATAGTGATCATGGAGTGTGTTCTCCTAGTTGTTAACCTTTGTTGTTGATGAGGTTGTTACCTCATGTGGCTTTGTGCGTGAGTTTATTATATCTGGATGTACAAGGTGTATGTATGGGAATACACCTGGTTTGATCTGACTAGTTGTGTTTAGCCGAGGATGGTCATGAGATAGAGTTTCTGTCTTGTCTGGGATCCCTATGGTTGGGATGAGTGGATTGTTGCCTTTCAGTTTCTCTCTTTTGTTTTGGGTTTTTGGGGTGCCTACTGATTATTGTTATACTCACCCATGTAGTGGCTTTTCCCATACATGTTTGTGTCTTATGCATACCACAGGCCTTTCAACGGAGTACCAGGAGGACCCGGAGCAGGTGGAGCTTAGTGAGCTGGTTTGACCAGGGTGGTTACCAGAGCTATTCTAAGGAGCTTACTGGCATGTGTCTTGGCAGTGTTTTCCCTCCTTCTGAGCAGGTTGGACACTTTGCAGTTTTCTTTTGGTGGGCCCTGTTTTTCCCTTCTGTACTTCTGTTGTACTCTGGTTGTGGGATAGTTGTATGTATGCATTTACTTTTCAGTTTTATATATCTCTTCACTATTTCATGGAGGTGTATTTGGGTGTGTGTGTACAGGTACCTTGGGCTAATGCCTCCCATGTGTGTGATAGCCTACTCGGCACTAGACACTAGCCCCTGGCCTATTGGAGGTGGGCTTGGGGTGTCGCGGCTCGAGCCCCGTTGGGTCAGGTCATGACAGGAAATATAATATAAATATTCATATTCTTATGGTCTCGATACATATCCTTTTAATACACCTACAAATTTTATAAGAGTAAGGTGTGTGATGGTGAGACTTTCATGTGGCGGTTCAGTGTATATGGTTTGGGCCATGATCTCGATGACCTTGAACTTCTCCCATAAATAGTTTCACACATTCTTAAGTTATTGGATCTCATCCTGGGATTGATAAAAGACAAAGACCAGTGATTTTATATCCCTCAAAATCTTTGATAAATGGGATTTATATGGTATGATATGACTAGTTGAGGTCATCACTTCCTTTGTTTTTGTCAACTAGATTTTTTAAAACCCTATTTTTATACTAATCATAATATCATTATTCAATGGATATATTATCAATGGTTATGATTTTTAACGATATTTTAAATCTGATATAATAAAACCAAATAAGTGAATGTGTCTTCTATAACCATAATACATAAAAATACATTTAATTAAATAATATGTAGAATTTTTTTTATAAAATTTTGGGTCATTATATTTCATCATATTCTTCTTCTTTGTTTTAATGGAATTCTCACACAAGCCATAACATTTATTCATAACCAATTTATTATCCAAATATAAGTGTTTATCCATTCATTTAAGTTTATTTAAATCAATCACAAAACTAGGGTTCCAAAACTCATCAACCATGGAACAAATAAATCTCCCAATAGACACAATTTTTTATGATTCATCATACCATAAAATTATAATATTGATAATTTCAAAAAGTTGTAAAATCATGTGATTTTATTCCCATTTAAATTTAAAATTACCAATTCATTATATTCATTAGGAAGTTGAAAACTGTCTTACAAAATGTAAGATGTACTATAACCCCTCCTGCATGATACACTAGATGATAATTTAATGATCCCCTACCTCAAACTAAGATTTTCGATAAACTATGAAAGGTTGGAATAAGAGGGGACAACCTCTATGAAACACAATAAAGAAGAACACCTTGACCGTCCTAGAAAACAAAAACCAAGTTTATTCCTTTACCAAGACAACCCCAAAACCAACAATTTCATGATAGCACCCTTCTCTAGGTGAAGAACTGGAAGAAAACAGGGATTAGAAAGGAGGGAACTTACCTAAAAACACCATGGATCGATACCCCAAGGATAGGGTCAAAATAAAATGAAATGGAGATAAAATTACACCTTTGGAAACACTTGGTACACCCACGAAAATAGATAAATGGGTTATGAAAGGTTAGGTTCAATGTGCATTTAGAATTTATAGGTGGTCTGTAAATCATAAGACCATAGAACAGCCTCTAGGACCACATTGAAGATATTTTAAAAACCAAAGGGATTATGGTGCAAACCCCTCACCATGTCACATCCCCAATGGTTAAAGAAACTCTAAGATTTATGGCTATCACCACACTGTAGATCCAAAAAACTAGGGGAAGACGATATGATGCATCCAAGGACACCACATCGATGAACCCTAACAACTAGGAAAAAACCATGGTGAAACTAAGATGGCCACACCATCGAACTCGAGAACCATGAAGGGGGTTGCGCCAAAACTCATCTCTATAACATAGTTACCCAAAAGATGACATACCCTCAATATTGGACCTCCATTCCACTACACTATAGCCACTTCTCTACACCACAACCATGTTGTAATTAGCAGTATCACCAAAATCACCTTCAATCACCTTTGATTCCATATCCAATCCTCCTATTCTATAGGGGAAAACCTATAGTGGATCCTTACAATCCATGTTGTAGCTACCTCCTCATCCAGATTTTCCATCCAACCCCACTTTTTTCCTTTCAAACTCCTCTAGACTTCCCCAGACACTTCCATCACTATAATTTCATCAAATTAATATTCCTAAAGGTATAATCCATTAAATTTAATAACCAAGATAGATCACATGATTTTCCCACATGGTTAGGCAAGCACCGTGCCAACCATGCAGGAGTTATTGTTTACCCAAAAACCACGTTTCATGGTTACCTATAGTGCTTGCATGGATTGATAAATTGTTTTCAATACATGAAAAATAAAATTTTTCCTAAACCATCACCCTTGAATGTTTATCTTTAGGGTTGGAAAAATTGTGTGCCAATCATGATCTGGGGTTTGTATTACCAAAAAAGAATATTTTCAACCCCCGATACTAGGGGACTCCAAGGACGAACACATGGGTAAATAAAAACCCAAATAATCCATAATAGTGACCCAATGAGTGTCACACAAAGTCTCCTTGCCCTAGAAACACCCTTCTATTGAAATTTCAACTCAACTATACTTTGTTTGTTCCATATTTCTCTCGAACACCTCTGATCACCCAAAACACAAATGAAGGGCTTGGAAAAAATGTTCCCTTGCATCAGATAACTCTCAAAAAATACTCACACTAGAGAATTAAAAACAAACCCTAAAAAATAAAGGGGGTATATAAAACTACCTCATGATAAACCTCTCAAGGATATATGATATCTCTATTTTATAAATACATATTTTTATGGGTTTTTATGTGTGTTTCCATTGGATATTAATTGATTTAATATGAGATTTTTTCTTAAAATTTATGTTTTGTGTGCTCTTATATAGGACTATAATTTAGAGAATATGTTGTGAAATGTGGAAATTAAGGGACAAAAAGTCAATTCACGTCACGAGTGAAGTGAAGTAGCGTTACATCGGATTTTTTAGGATGATCATAGAGCACTTACAAGGAAAAAAACCAAATAACCATGGAAAATAGAGATTTAGGAGCTTCAAGATAAATTTACACATAATTTAATCACTACATGTTGTATACGTGTGCAAGTTATTAAGAAATCCACAGGTCATGAAAATTTTTAGGTCCGATAAGTTAAATACCCTAAGAGGGGGGTGAATCAGGTTATGAAAGATTAAAACTAATACACCTTCATATCTTGTTTCATCATTAAAAACACACTTCTCTCTTTCTTCTGTAGAAATGTATGAATAGTAATGAAATCATGCACATGACATAGCGATTTTTGCATAGTTTACCCTCACTGAGCTATGTTTAAGGAGAATACAATAAAGATGTGATGATGTAACAAATCCACTAAATCTCACTACCAATTACAAAGTCCATGATAGATCTTCTATGTATAGGTTCACTACCTTTACGAGATTTAGGGTATGCTCACTACATTCCAAAGGGTCACTCCCTATTCCTTTTTCTCTAAATAACTACTAGTGGAAATGATCATCATCTTCCTCTTACATTACTCACTTATCTTAGAAAGGATCCACTCACAGTTTATGGACTTTTATGTCCCTTAATATTCATGAATGCATGCATCCCCGAATTTAGGTAGATGATCTGTTTAAGTTCCTTTTTCATCTGTAGATGAATTCCACTTTTCTGTATACTATTAGGTTAGCGTAAATTCCTTTCATGAATTGTTTTTAACCTTTTTCAAACTACCTTGAGTCCTCCATGAACCACCATTCTTATTCCACATACTAACTTAATTTCTCCATGTACTGGGTAGCAGGTATGTTTCACGGATCACCTCTCCTCTAGGAACCTCCTTTCCTCCGCGTACCATCCCTGCTTCATGGACTAACTCCGCTTCTATAAATTCTCTCTCATTTGTGGACTACCTCTACTTCTGCAAACTATCTCTTATCTAGGTACCGAGTGTTTCTCCTCTACGTACTATGTCTTCCTACTCTGCATAACTCATTCTTTTCAGAATATAGTTCCCCAAAAAATCCTTCGGCGGAATTGCTTCCGCACGAACCACTTCACCCTGTGCAAATTTCTCCCTCACGAACTTCCTCCAGACTTCACTGAATTCTCGGAGCGATGATTTTCTCTAATGGAATTCAATCTACTTAATGACGGGATTATCACTCTTTATATAATTAAATAAATCTAAAAAACCCGCTAATCTAAGATTTACTAAATCATCAATCTAGTACCGCCTTCACTGCATACCTTTTTACTCACGAACCATTCTTCCCTACTCGGTCCTCGTACTACCTCCCTTCTTTCAAGGTAACCCAAATCACCATTATGTTTTCACAAACAATGTTCTTCACAGTTTCTCAAATCACCACCTCGTTTTCACAAATAATGATCCATCCCATATATTGCAAGCCTTCTTTGTACTACATTACTTCCACATACCACATGCCTTCTACAAACCATTATGCATACTATATAATCGAAATAATGATGTAGATTATCAATTACAAGAGAGGGTAAAATTGTAAGTTTAAAAAAAATCGTTTTTAACCTTATAAAAAAATGTGTTTAGTAAAGTTAAACAAGGTAAAATCACAAGACCTCTTTTAGTTCTACTTAAACAAGATTTCTAGGTTTCAGAAATATGGTTCTAGAAATGAAACTTTAAGGAAAGTTTACATAAAAAATATTATACCTTAAAGAATATAAAATCTTACTTATCAGAGTACACAAAAGTACAAGAAAGTATAATAAAGTTACACTTTATTCCTTTATCAAACTGTAGTGTAAATAAACTTGAAGAGAAACAAGTAACAAGTATGAAATCTTTTAACCCAAAGATTAGGGTATCCAACAACCTTGGATAAAGGTCCCTTGATTTATACTTTCAAGAAAGTCTATCTTACCCAAACCAGGGTAATCCCTCGATAAGAATATCAGACTCTGTATTGCTATCCCAGCAAGCCCTCTAACTTTAAGGTAGTCAGAACGTCTATCTTCCAATCCCCAGAAGTCCTTGAACTTTAAGGTAGTCGGCACCTCTATCTTCCTATCACCAGAAGCCCTCGATTGTACTCATCAAAAATCAGAGACATATGAAGCAATCTGAACAAGATGTTCAAAACCGTACAAACCATGAGAGTCTATCTCTCTCTAGAAATCACTTCAGAAACATGTAATCTCTAGAGTGATGGAACATATATTGAGCTCGTTCAAATGAGATCCTATTTATAGGCACTGGTCCAACGGTCTCCTCCCTCCTCCAACAGTCATATTTTTTCTTGAATCTCAGAGGGACCGGTACACATGTCACTCAACCAATGGTTAGTTAGAAATATATTGAACGAAATTGTTTCTTAATAAGTATAAGGAAAAATAAATTTCTTAACCAATTCTATTTTTTGGAGTCTAAGGAAAAATGGAATTCAAAATCTAACCAAATGAACATTTTAAAGTTACTTTTCCTCCTTTCATCTTGATAATCTTTTCAAATTAATTTTTATTACCATTCATATGTCAGGAACATCCATTATCCATGTACCATGTATGGTTGTTGGTACTTTCATTATTTTCCTAGAAATGAAAAAGTTAGACTTTCGAAATCCAAAATTTCTTAGATCCGAAAATTTTAGAAAGAAAACTTTTAGGTATCTATATTTTCAGAGAAAAATAAGCTTTATGAAAACCTAAAGATTTGGTTTTTTTTAAAGAAAAATTTTCTCCCAATTTCCACCACACTGACATTTAGTAAAGAATGGAGCACTTTGAGGAACAAAATAGTTATTATTGAAAACTGGTTTAGAATGTGTATAACCAAATTTAGAATGATTCCTTATAGGTTAAATTTGGGAATACATCTTTTCAAAATTTTCTTTTCTAGAGGTAAAGTTTGAAAAAAACTTCCTCAAGGAAAATATTTCTTACTTTAGTTTAAGTTTTTATCCTAAAAAACATTAGTTTTAGAACTAGAGTTAGTCTATAAAAAAATTATTAGAAATTATATTTTCAAGATCCTAAGAAAATTTATCCTTCTAGGAATTAACTTCCTCAAGGTTTTTGAAAACAATTTTAAAATCAAAAGTTTTCTTATCAAGATATTTAGAAAGATCTGATATCTCTTTGGTGAAAATAGATAATCTATAATTTACCTTATCAATCTTTTTATTTAGTTTTGAATTTTCATTTTCAAGAAGTTTAGACAACCTAGACACTTCTAAATAATAAGGTAATGTATTATCTTTTGATGAGGAAGACTCTTAATCTGAAGATTCATAATACTTATCATCAGTATAATTTGTATTCAAAGATACATTAGTGATAGATTCGACATCATGTACCTTGTAAATTAGACAATGATTTTCAATGGGTATTATGTCAAGTAGACCAAGATTCTTCTTTTAGAAGATTTATACTCTGAGGATTCATCAGAAGAGTCACCACCACTGGAACTCCAGGTGTCATTAGCTTTCAAAATTTTCTTAGCTTTAGCCTTGTATTAATTGTTTCTATTCCTCTCATAATTCTTTTCCTTTATATCCTTTTTCATAAGCATAGGAAAATACGTTTTTATATGCCATGCTCTTTAGCATTCATAGCAAGTGACTTTCGAGACATTCTTGTCTTTTCTTTCTTTCTATTTATATCTATACTGAAATTTGTTCTTTCTAACTATCTTGATCATCCTTCGACCAAGATTAGATAATTTATTCTCAGAATTTTCACTTTCACTATATCCAGATAGCATAGTGACTTTCTTGGACTTGGATATTGTAACCCTTTCAGGAGTCTTGGATTTAGTAGTAGTAAAGGCTACACTTCTATTTCCATTATTCTTTTTTTTCATATCAGCATCTCTTTTAATTCTTGTCTCATGTTAAAGAAGGGTTCCAAAAAGTTCATCAAGAGTAATTTGAGATACTTTCTTGTTCTCATCGATAGTTATTCTTTTAGATTCCCACTCATTAGGCATAATATCTATAATCTTTTCCACAAGAGGTTCATCATCAAGACCTTTCTCTCCCATAGATTTTAAACTATGGACAATGGCCATAAATCTTTGTTGCACTTTGCAAACTGGTTCTCCATAGGGAAATAGAAATCCATGATATTCTTCTCTCAACATAGCTCTTCTAGTTTGTATAACTTTGTATGTACCAAAATGTGTAACTTCCAATTTCTTCCAGATGCGGTTAGCATCTTCACAAGAATAAATTTGACTATATATATTCCTGGTCATGGAACACCAAAAATTATTTCATACCTTGTAATTTTTTTGATATTCTAACTTTTATTGACTGGTAAAAGTTTTAACTTCCTTTTCAGGAATCTTGTAATCTTCATTAAGCATGAAAAAATTGTCCACTCTAGTATTAATAAAAAAAGTCTTCATTCAATATCTACAATATTCATAATATTTACAATCAAATATATGTGGTCTCATAGGATTTTTATTGTCAATCGAACCAAAATTCATTCCTACCATTCTAAAAGAAAATATCTTTCCACAAAAAACTTGTTAATAGTAAAAGTTTATAAACAAAGATAAAAATCCCATGGTAAGAAAAAATTTAGAACAATAAAAACTTGAGCATGAAAACATATATGTGAATATAAGTATTTTAGAGACCTCCTCTGATACCAATTATAGGATCTAAATAATGATGTAGATTCTCAATTATTAGAGGGGGTTAATTTTAAGTTTAAAAACTTTAGTTTTTAACCTTATAAAAAATTGTGTTTAACAAAGTTAAATAAGGTAAATTCACAAGACCTATTTTATTTATACTTAAAAAAACTTTCCAGGTTCTGGAAATATGGTTCTGAAAATGAAACTTTAAGGAAAGATTATAAGAAAAAGATTCTATCTTAAAGCGTATATAATATTACTTATCAAAGTACACAAAAGTACAAGAAAGCATAAGAAAGTTATACTTTCTTCCTTTATCAAACTATAGTGGAAATAAACTTGAAACAAAACAAGTAACAAGTATGAAATATTTTAACCCAAAGAGTAGGGTATCCAACAACCTTGGATAAAGGTCGGTTGATTTATACTTTCAAGAAAGTCTGCCTTACCCACACCAGGGTAAGCCCTTGATAGGAATATCGAAATCTGTCTTTCTATCTCAACAAGCCCTCAAACATTAAGGTAGTTGGAACCTCTGTCTTTCTATCCCTAGAAGTCCTTGAACTTTAAGTTAGTCGGCACCTCTGTATTCTTATCCCCAAAATCTCTTGATTGTACTTAGCAACAATCAGAGTCGCACGAAGAAATCTGAACAAGATGTTTAGAACCACACAATGCATGAGAGTCTCTCTCTCTAGAAACCACTTCAGAAACATGTAATCTATAGAGTGATGGAACATATATTGAGATCATTCAAATGAACTTCTATTTATAGGAACTTCACCAATGGTCTGCTCCATCCTCCAATGGTCATATTTTTCCTTGAATCTCAGAGGGACCTGTACAAGTGTCACTCAACCAATGGTTAGTTAGAAACAGATTGTACAACATCGTTTATTAATAATTATAAGGAAAAAATGAAATTGCTTAACCAATTCAATTTTTTGGATTCTAAGGAAAAATAGAATTTAGAATCTAACCAAATGAAAATTCAGAGTCTATAAAAAATGGATATTTGGATTCTGTTTTCCAAAGAATTCAGAATCTGAATACTATATATTCTGGAGTCTGAATTCTAATGAATTCAGAATCTGGATTCTGAGGAATTCGGAGGAATTCGGAGTCTGAATTCTGATGAATTTGGATTCTGAATTCTGAGGAATTCGGAGTCTAAATTCCGAGGAATTCATTTATTGAATTCTGTGTAATTTGAAGTCTGAATTTCAAAAAATTCGGAACCTGAATTTTAGAAAATTTGGAACCTGAATTTCAAAGAATTTTGTACCTAAATTTCAGAGAATTCAAAACCTAAATTTTACATAATTGAGAACATGAATTTCATAGAATTCAGAACCTAAATTTCAGAGAATTTGTAACATGAATTTCATAGAATTCGAAACCTGAATTTAGAGAATTCAAAAGCTGAATTTCAGAGAATTTGGAACCTGAATTCAGAAAATTCAGAACCTGAAAACAGAATTCACTATATATAATTATTTATAGGATTCCAAGGTTTTAGATGTGAAACTAAATTTTTCTTAGTGATAAAAATGAGTTGGATTTTATAGAGACTATAAAATGAACAATGAAAACATAGGTATGGATAAAAATTTCCTTAGAGAAGGGAAATTTTCATTATGAAAATAATCCTTAGGGAAAAACTATTTGCCTCATGATAAATTGTTTTTGATTTTCAAAACATAGAGGAATTGAAAAGTCATAAGGAAACCTTATTGACTCAATACATGCCTCCTTTTCAATCTGTGAACTAGACTTCATGGCCCATGTAGCTCTCCCAGTACATGGTATGTGGTTCGTGTCTCATGTTTTTTGGTTCTCTTTTTTGATTTCCTTCTCCATTATGCATCTTGTTCACTCCTATGAACAAGTCATTCCTTTTAAAAAAACAAACTTTTGATTTTGAGGCCTAAAAATTTGGAAAACACTGGGAAACTATGCCACCTTAAACACTTTCTTCAGAAAACACCAACCATACTCTTTTGTAGACATCTCTCTTAGTCAAAAAACACAATCACACCCAAAACTTACCGAGAGGACACCTTGAGGGATTTTTTCCCAAAAAAAATGATACATGTGGTGTAAGATTTACAGGTCATGTAAGCTTTACACATCGTGTAAATTCCTGATATAGAATAAAGATTGTGATTTTTATGGACATTTCATCAGATATATTATAATTTTTACCCGAATAGCCATTTAACACCATTTTTTACCCAAGGGAACCCTAGTATGACTTCCAAGGTCATAAATAAGGGGTTACAAATATGTGAAATGGAATTTTATTTGATTATTATGGTGTGACCACTTATAGGCTATCTTAGGGTTCCAAACTGAATTTCTACCTAGATAGGTTTCTATTTTTCTTTTCTTTCTTTGATACAATGCTTTCTAGTTTAATTCCAATATTTCACTTTGCATTATTAATTTCTAATTATTTATTTCTCAATATCTCTCCTATGGATTTGAGTTTAATCATCATTGGTGACCACCCAAATATTATTGGTTAATCCCCCATTGGGGATAGTGGAATCTGTTAAATGGGTTTCATAAAAACAAATAATGATTTTCCTTTACTTGTAAATATGATTTTATTCAATCATATCATTTCATTCCTGTGAATCTATTATATTCATCATTAAGTCATTGACCATATTTTTTCAATAATGAATGAACCCCAACATGATTGAGATGATTTGTTCATGTCCATTGAATGAAATTATTCTTATGCTTTTAGAAATCTTAACATAATGCATCCTAGTATTTTATCCCACCTAACCATGAAGGATTGGGATTATAGGGTATATTAATATAGAATGTCCATTTCTTCTTTTAATAATCCTATTTGATTGCGTAGATATCTAATATGATTATTTTCTAAGAAATTATAAATTAATTTAGAAAAACTAGCCTTAGAAATTGATTCCCCTCTCTTTTACTTTTCTATTTTAATTCATTTATTCAATTTCTGTCACTAGTTTAATTAAATAAAACTAAAATTAGAGCGACCTAAAATTTAGTAAATATTTATCATCCTTGTGTTCTCTACTCTCTATGGGATCAAACTTGAACTTCTAAAATACTATGTCTTTGTAGCTTGTACAGTTTGGGAATAAATAAATTTATAATTTGATCATTCCTGAAGGATTTAACAACATCTTCTGGGAACATAAATATCACTATATTTGGAATACAACCAAAACACTAGAGTAATTATCACATAACTCTATAATATTTTAAAATATTCCAAAAAATATCCTAGGGGATATGCCTCTCAAAAAGGGAAAATGTTGTTAACAAAACATTACATAAAGAAGGAGAATCAATCTCATATATCAACATGATATTAGATACTTCATCCCATTGAAATCTAGATTTAAATAGATTGGGATATTAGGAATTTATTTTTGAATCTTATTCTTTATTAACATCACAAAATCACAAAAAGTTCCACACAGAAAATTATAACAAACCCAAAAATTAATTCATATCAATCCAAAAACCATTACAAAAAATCAACACTATAGAAGGAAACACCTTCAGAAGCAATCACTTTACATTTATTTAAACAAAATGAAGATTGATTAATTTAGGAGAAAACATCATTACATATAGCACCTCAAAAAATTTACTTAAGCATACCATCAAATAAAATTATATACATTATGTATCCTCATTTATCATGATATAAATATTTATTTTATAATATTTAAAACTTAACATGTATCACATGACATGAAAAAGGTTGATTATTATTCTTGAATAATAATTTATTAACAATCTTAGACATTATACTACAATAATTCATTAAGTCCTACTGGTTAAAGAGTTCAAAACACAAACATGATTTTCAAACCATTCCATACCTTCTATGAATGCAGCACAACATTTAATATTAAAACTTATTAAATTTCAAAAGTATTTTAATAAAACTTTTCACCAAGTCTCTTGCATTTAAAATCTGTTAGGTTAGAAAACCTTTATTTGAAAACCTTTATAATCCTTCTTTACAAAAAGGTATTTATCAAAATCCCATTTGTGAAAACACTTCAATTGAATTTTTTAATAACATTTTTAAAATAAATGAAAGTTTCATGGAAGAACTATAATTTTTTATTAGAGAAAAAATGTTACCATGAAACAAGTTACTAATAAAAAACATTTTATTACTAATAAAACTACTAATATGACTAATAAATTAACCAATTTAATTCATCATGCATCATAAAATTTAAATAATCCCCACACTATTGTAATTTAAAACTCAAACATGTTACTTGTTAAACTGATTGATAATTTTGATAAATTTAAATCATTCCAAGCCTAATATCTAAAATTACATATTTAAAATTATTTCCATGATAACTCACATATATAAAAAATTTACATGCTTTCATTAAATTGTTTTTATTCAACTAACACAACTCTAAAAATCTCTCTACCAAGTTAATATCAATACATAAAACTTCAAAATTTGAGAACCCAATTTAACACATGACATGCACCATGGAAAAACATGATGTTGAAATAATCTTCTTTAGCCAATTTTAATTTTTAACAATTTTTTTAAAAAAACATTATTTACCAGGAACCCACTTATGAAAAAACTATAAAGGATTTAAAATACCCATTTATCATTTATTATAGGTCTATGTCATTACTTTCAAGAGTTTTAATTTAATTCCACCTATATTTCCTCAACCAATAGAAACACCAAAATCGATATAAACAGAGCTCCCATAAAAATAAATATTAAAGGATCTCATCCACCATAGTAAGATATTGTCCATTTTTTGTTGTACTAACTTTTTGGAATGGTTTTAAAATTCATCATGAAAAATAATTCATCTTGATGAATGAAGTTTCCCCCATATTTTTATATTTGAGACCACAACACATATTTCTAGTATGAGAGAAATACCTTCTAGGATTGTAAGTACAAAAGACCACAACCTCATCATAAAAAAAGTCACAATCACAACCCATGACAAAGAAGAATTTAATTCATAGCATAGAGAAAATTTAATCTAATACTAGGTAGAGAATAAATTAAATACAAACATACAATATTCTATTTCCTCAAACAAAGGCCCATATCACCTTGACTAAGTGAAGATTATATAGTTTAAATCAAAAGAATTGATACAATAATCCCTTCCCTTGGACCTAATCTCCACTATAATGGAACTGATAGAAGATTATTAGATTCATATGATGATAATAGCCCCTCCCCCATACCATATCTTTATATCACTGAGCCTGAGTAGAGAGTTAGAGAATGATATGAACAAGGTTATAGAAACCCTTTCACCATACCATATATCCATCTCAACACCAGGCCTGAGGAATAAGTTATACTTACCATCTCTGAAGGAAATTAGGTGTGGGTTTTAAACTAAAGGTTGAAGTGGTATAATCAATCTTAGATCAAGTATTTAGTATGGGGGTTTCAATTGAGTGAATTATTAGATTTCCATGAACGCATTTTAAAGGGATAGAAATTGAATAATGATGATAAACCTACTCATTAACTTCAAGGAAATAACAATTGGAGAGTTTTAGCCTCAAAAATTCAATTCAAAAGTATCAAAGAATTAAAATTAGCGCTCAAAAATTCCCAAGTGAGGGGAAAACATCACCAACCAAGAATCCATCCCTTATGGTCAAATAAAGAAACAAATCCTGAAAACTAATATCTGAAATTCCTCAAAAAAACTGCCAACTCCTCACAATCCTCATGGAACAAGAACTACCATTACTAAGTTGATCTATACAACATCTTCATATCCAATGATGTCAAGTGATCTCTTAGATCATGATTAAAACTTAGGGATATGACCACCTCCTCCAACTAAAACTTTATCCCATTACTTGAAATGGAGCACTCCTACTTCTATAAACTATGGCACTGGAACTCTATGAGTGTCCTCCTCTGAGCATTTTTATCATTGACCTTGACTCTATGTTAGCCTACTGGCATACCGGGATGAAGGGGACGTTAACTTGGATCCACTTATACAAAAGAAAAAACATTATGGAATCCTAACCTGGGGTATATATTTATTTCTAAGGTTAATAAATTAATTCATTTTTAATATATTTCCCAATGTCTACCCAGTTTAAACATAGGTGCATACATGTATGATACAGGATCCTTTCCTAGGACTCTACTTTATAAGTAATATCCCTTCCCTTGTGATGTATAATAAACTTAAAGGTTCTTATGATGGATCGTAGGGGAATCTAAAATCTGATTCCATAACTGGTATCCCTTGATTATAGCATGTACTAATCCTAGTTAATATTATTTCCCTATAAAACAATGCATACTAACCAATGCCTAACTCCAAACTCCATCCTATTTCTTAACAGTCACCGCTGATACAACTCTTTCATGACTCCTTCCCCCCAAAGGTACCCCACTTGGGATGTAAATGGATAAAGAGAGATAATTATTCCCAAATCCCACCTTCAATAGGCCATAGGTTTGAGAATAGCACTGAGGGTATATAATCACACACATGGGATGCATTTACCTCATAAAGATCTGATAATTAAGTGATACGATGAGAACAACTACCAAAAAAATCATACTCAAAATAAATAAAGAATAAATCCAAATACATGATGTGATGTCATACATAATTGGATACCAATGAAATGAAAATAAAAAATAGATAAATCCTAGGCTAAGATCATGAAGCTCTAATAGCTCCTAAAACTACTCAAACTAGTAATATCTAGTTTAATCACCAACCAGCTCCTATTGAATTGAAAAATAGTTTTTATATATGTAAGGTGAGCATAACATGTATACTTGATAGGATCCTCCCTGAAACCTCCCACACAAAATGTGTAAGTATACTAAAGCCTAGTGACTAAATAAATGAAACAAACTCATCACCTAAATAGATATATTATTCTTTTCCCATCCTCACCATGGCTCACTCTCCAAATAGTGTGCATAAGTATAACCATGATATTGAGAACATATATATATATATATGGGCACCTAAAACCACTTTCTCATTGGTTTTTTTCTTCCATAGCCCAAAATCACATGTCCTGATCCATCATATATTCCACAAATAATCCTTCTCAAAAACACTTAGGAAATCATATCATACCATGCACCCTATCACATCTATATCCTCCATATAGTAACCTAGTTTATTTCGGGAATCTACCACAGCCTATATATTATGTACTATACCTCAATCCATCATAACCTGTATATAACACACATGAAATAATCTTTCAGATACTATATATAGGATACAAGCATGCACAATAACATCAATCCATCATAGTCCACCACACACATGTATGGGAAATCACCCCCTTTCATACCCTAATGTAATATTACATTCAAAGAGAGTAAATGAGAGGTGTTAGTTATCCATATGTATCCTTGATAACCTAGATGTTGGGGGAAACACCCCTAGAGAATCTGGTTGTCAATTACCCTTCTAACATGGGTGGGGTGCCTATAAAATAATAAAACATATCGAATAGATATATATTACAACCACAATAAGGGAAACTACTTAGCCTTAGATGCATCTTCCACTATCATCACACAGGGAACCTGACTGCCACTACTAAGACATAAATATCAAATAATCATACAATCATCAATTTCAATATTAATTAATTTATTAAAAATTAAAAAATATTATTCAATTTCCAAGATTAATATTTTAAACTTCTAAGGAAAGTGTTGAAAACACTATTAATTATTTTCTTGTATTCTTAAGTATGTCATCAAGAATCAAGAAACAACCCTATTTTTTCATTAATTCACTTACCATTACATAAAAATGTTGGAACTCTAGGAAGAATCTTGATCTACCACTTAAAATATTCACTCATAGTGCATAGAATCAAACTTAATTCCTTAGTTGAAAAACTAATCATATAAAAAACAATCATCCATTAGTCATCAAGAAAGCATCGGCAATTAGTAAGCATTGATGAGACAAAACCTACTCTGAACTCATCCCAACTACCCTAGTGTCCCACACGATTGTGCATAAAACATCTCATGTTAATATATTCACATATGGAACCTTGTTCAACCATAATCATCATAACCAGCACCCCATGCCACCATCATCATCACACCAACCATTTCTGGTTATCAATCATTCACATCAAGTATTTACATTCAAGAACACACATAAATATCAAATTGATTTTTCACACATAATTTTTAAGGAAACTATGGCCATAACATCATGGAATTCAAGCCTCTTACAATCAATAATGGGTTGTCTCAGCCCCAATCAATTCATATTTATCGAACAATCATTTTAATTCCAAATTTAATTCACTGGTTTTTTAGGAATATGTTTTAGGAATTAAGAAACATTTATTAGTATCTTAAATTAGCTACAATCAATATAACATTATCTCATCATCTTTTCCATGTTTAAACAATTCCAAGATAAGAAGTCTCTATACTAATCACACCTCTTAAATTTAATTAATAATAATATCTAGATTTATTTTGTTTCTCAGTTTCAAGCATTCAACCATCCTAAACAACAACATCAAAATAAATCAATGTAGATAGAAAACTATCTAGTAAATATTAAGAGGAAACAATAAAAACATTCAATCATAAGGTCCCAACTAATAATTTAATATTTTCATCATGAAATATTAAATTATATAGATATTCTATAAACCTCATTTCAATAAAAATATTCTAACAAAAATTATTTAATAATTTTAACACCTCAACATGATATTATTTTAATATAATCAAATAATATTTACATTATAACATGTGATTATCTATTTCTCTATCTTGGATAAATTCAAGGACATAAAAAATAGTTTATAATTTTTTGAAATTGATAATATTACTCAATCTAAATTCATAATTCTTATAATGAATTAATTAACAATAAATTTTCATACAAGTATCGTGTTAACAATATCAACCTACAACATGTAATTTTCAGTTTATTATTAGAATAAATAATCTATTTCATATAATAATTCATCCTCTATTTAAAATTATATAATTTTTGAATCCTTAATATTAATAATATAATACAACATGTGAATATTATTAGAAATAAACAATTTAAACTGTAATAAACAATTATTATTATTTTTCTCTATTTAGTTTATCTTTTTATCACTACATAATAATTTTTCATGTATGAAACATGAAAATGAGTTGTCCCAATATTATATTAATATCATATAGAAATAAAATTATTCCAATAATTTATATTAAGAATTATAATGTAATAACAATAATTTTTTTCCCTGTATATTTTTATATTATTCATTAACCATTCATATGTTTTCTAGATTATTATATTTTTAAGGTTGATAGAATTTATTTAACAATGAAACTAAATCTTGGTTAATCAACGCTTGAAAAAGAATAGAAGTCACAGATCCCCTACCTCAACACAAATATCTTAGCATTCTCTAAGAAATGATAGAACACCAAGCATCAAAATTTGATTTCCGCTTTTGTGAGGAACCAAATTTCCATAAAACATCACCCCTAACAAGTTTTATCTATCATTCGTCAATAGAAACCATAAGTAAAATTAGAAAATAACCTTCCATAGAATGGAAGTAGATTAAAAGAAGATAATAAAACCATTAGAGAAAATAAAACTAACCACATATCATCAAGAATCAACCTCCAGAGGTCTGGGTTCAAAGACACTAAAACAGGGATGAAAATCCTATAAAAAACAAATATTTCCCATGAACCAAGAGGAAATGTATATGAATGGTAGAGTTTTATGGGTTTTATTAATTTATAGGAAATATTGGAATTAAAATACCAAGACAAAATACTCTATATCACTCTCTAATGAGATGACATAAATAGAAACCATGACGCAAAACAAGATACCATGTTGCGACAAGTTTTTCAAATCCATGTCTAAGATATATAGTGTAGTTGAAAATTAGATCCTATAAACCAATAAAATGGCCACAACATAAGGGGATCACCACAACATAGAATTATAATTCTAAATAAAAAGGATATTCCAAAACCCATCCCTATGGTGTACTAACCATGAAAAAGAATCTATAAATATGACATCTCAAAGACTCTATGATGAAACCTTCCCCCCATTCAATAGTGATACTAGATTAAAAGGAACCACCAAAACCTCTCCTCAAGAGCCTTCAAGTCAAAACTCTCCATCCACTCCATAGCCTCATCTACCAACTGGAATCTATGGTACAACACACACCTATATATCATAAGCCAAAACTTACACCCTGGTATTCATGCCATGGAAACACCCTATAGTGTAAATTTTAGTTCCAAAACACTTCATCTCTTCCATATTTCTCTCAGACACCTACAATCACCCAAAAAACAAAGGATGGGATCGTAAAAAACTAGACCCTTACATTGGAGGACTTGTACACTATCAATGTATGTATCACATAGAGTGGTGTTTTATTAATTTTACTCACTATTGAATTATGTTTTCCCAACTCATAACATATAAGGTTTATTATGTGTTGATTCATTAGGTACCTTAGTTATTTAAATTCTAATATGAAGAATAAAGTTAAACAAAGAGGCTCTATTACTAAAGGTTGTTTGGATGAAGAGTATCTACATTATGTTTGTGGTATTTTGAAGGGATTAAGATGAGATTCAACTGAGTTGGATATTATGAGGACAACTAAAATCATATTTAGTCCTTTAGTAAAATGATAATAATTGCAATGTTAGTTCATCCAGTTAGAAATATATCCTCATTTCTACTAACTCACATAGAGTCATACAAGCACTAATAACTGTTTTACTAAGTGGTGATATTGTAGAACCTTTCATTATAGAACTTAAGACACAAAAAAATAGATTTCTTTAAAGTATAAATAATAATGAGAAATAAATAGAAAAGGTTGTGAATAAAAATATTATTGATTAGTTTACACATCGTGTAAGTTCATCATCAGATTCATATTTTTAATATGTTGATAGTTATCTTTTATAAATACTGATATTTTGTATCAATTTTTATATCAACCCCAAATAAAATAACCTAGAGTTAATGTATACTTTATTAAATTGGTATAATATACAAGGGATCACATCACCAAGGATTGATCAGTTTAGTAGTCTTAAATAACTATATACGTACATGATTCTCAATTTATATTGAAAATAAAATATAAAACATAGTAGAAGTAAATAATATGAATACTTAAAACACATTTAAATATTCCCTCTTCATATCATGGGGAAAAGGAAACAAAATAAGGGTGATCTCAAACACTTATTATGGGTTGCATACAGTGGAATATATCATGATTGAATATAGAATAATCCATATGTCAAGGTAAATAACTAAAACACAATCTAACCAATCAATAACTTGAGCATGAAATGAATCCATGGATAATAATAATTCAATTCTCAATGAAGTAAATGTATAATTTTGGACATCATGATCTCGAATATCATGAAATCATTACCCTCAAGGCCATGTTCTAATATAGTTTAAACTATGGGTAGGTATACACCAAAAATCCATTTAATAACATTGGCCAACTGGTTTGTCTCATGATACCAATTGATTCATCTAGGGGCTATGTAATTCCATACCCTACCTACCACTGCATGTCAAATTTATTCCTTATATATTGAATGATAAATTTAATTCATAAATAATATGAATTGCCAAAAAAATATCCATATTGAGTAAAGGATATAAAGTATCTAGATTTCACCATCCAATAAAATAACTTTCATAGAAAGACACTATATTTAGCAATGGTATATATTTTAATAAATAATCATACCCATTATACAAAGAATATGAATATTTAAGATAAATGTAATTTCCAATGAAATATGATCATAATAAATTGAATTCTTCAAGAGAAATTTAATAACCATAAAATTAATAAGATATAAAATATATCCATTAATTCATCAAAAAAATAGGTTCCGTGATAAATTCATGTCTTTTGGAGAATAAAATAAAATGGAAGAGAAGCATTAAAATAAGTTTTTATTAAAAAGTTTTATTTTTAAAACCTCTGAGAACTTATGGAATAATCTAGGTAGAGTAAAATAGTTATGATGGTGTAAAAAATCAACTAATGTTGTATACGTAAAAAAGAACCAACATTCTTTTTTACTTTTTATAAAGAAAGTTGAAAATAAAACTTTTGAAATGAATTAGAAATATTCTTTTCAAACCTTATAAAAATTCAATGATAACATAAAATTTACTTAATAAATCATTTGAGTAAATAAAAATTTCTTTTGTAAAACAATTTTGAAAAATGTGTACATGAAAGAAAAATATACTTGATTAAAAAGACGAATAATATTGACTTTTATTTTAAATATTTATTTTCTTGATTAAAGTTCCAAAGAAATTAAATTTTGGAATAAAACATTTATAACACTTATATATCCAACGTATGAGAAAATATATGGATTTTATGAAGGATATATTATTATATTACATCAATGAAAATAAAGTCCAACCCAAAAAATGTGGTTGTAAAATAAATTATCACCTCCTTGGTTACTTTTAAATTGTAACTCATTGAAAGAGTAAACATGAATTGAAAATTTAATAGTAATTAATAAATTTATATTCATGTTAAATACATAAAATATTATGTATATAAACTAAATAAAATAAAATAGGTGTATAATACCAAACTACATCTCAATAGAGTGGAAATTGAGATGAAATCCCTTAAAAGATCGTATCATTGGAATAAGAATTAATCCATAAATTTATTATTTGTAACAAATTTATATCCACACAAAACAAGTGGAAATACTATATAAAATAATCAAAGTTCATTTCACATGTAATCTTGGAATAACATAATCAATGAAGTAGTGGTATAACTCAGTGAATATAAATTGAGTTAAGAAACCACTTACATCCTGCTTCAACTTAGTTAAATGTGATTTAACCTCATATTTAATAAATTTATATCTATTATAATTATATAAAATAACCATATAATTATCTGTAAGATCATATATTATTCATTTATAACATCTTATCACTTGTTTTTTAATAATCTTTCATTATTATCATTATTTTGGTAGTTAACTGCTTCGTTGTTCATGTATGTTTCGATTCAATAGTTATTTTCCTTGTGTATTGATCATGTTTATATAATATCTATAATATTAATCATTATATAAAAAAATATTTATTATATACATATTTATAATCATCAACAAAAAGTTGGCATGAATAATGAATCATATCGCTTCACGGAGACGGTAGGTCGTACATACGCACGAGTGATGTTATCATTTTTTTAATAAGTGTAAGGGTAAGGAATTATATTATATATTAAATTTAAATAATATTAATTATGTAATAATTATCATATATATTCATTAATTGTATCATTCTGACTATCCATGTGAGTCTGTTGTTTGTCATACACATGAGTGATGGTTTTGTTTCCCATTTGATGGAGAAGGACATGCATTAAGATTAATACATTAAAATAATAACATATCATTATATGGGATATAATTATTTTATTATATCACAATGGTTAGAGTATTTTTTAAGGAAGTATAAGAATAAATATAATTAAAAAATTTGGTTAAAAGCTATACCTCTTCTTTGGACAACCTTATTGGTTTTACACCTTAATCCCTATAAGGTCAGTATTCTGCCAAAAATAGATATGTAAGAAATTGTTAGAGTTGTTAGGAAGTAATTTGGATTATTATTTACTTAAAAAATGCCTCTTGAAGTGTGTAGAGGATAGGATAGGGGTTTCCCTATAAAACTAAAGGGAGGGATACTTTTGGAAATACGTGAAATTTTATAATATAAAATGTCTCGAACTAATGTTAAATGGTTAAAAAATGACATGTATTAAAATATAAAGAGTATGTAATATTAATATAATACTTAAATAAAATTTAGATAGGTTTATATATCATTTTATACCTTATCTTTTGGATTAACCCCTTGGTTAACAATATTTAACTTTAACCACGGTAACGACTTTTTCAATCATAAAGGGTTATAATTTTACTTATAAGGAAACAATGGGATAATAAATGGAAAAGGGATAAAATTATAAACCATTTATAATAATAATTTTCCTATTTGAATATTTTTATGCTTTTTAAATAATTTATTAAATAATTTTTTCCATAAAATATCTTTAATGTCAATTTTGACACTACTCATTTAATTTGACTTTAAAGACATGAATATAGCAATTTAATTTGAATATAATCTTTTAAAAAATTAATAATATATTATATTTATCTAAAAAATAATTTAACTCAATATTTCATTCAAATTATATTAATTTTATTTTTTTTAAATAATTTACTTTATTTTTTACTGCATGCACGAGTACTTTGTAAGTGTTGTGTTAGTATTTAAGGTAATTATTTAATCACTTAAAATTAAAAATAAATAAAATTAATTCATTCAAATTTAAAATAAAAAATTATAACTTAAAATAAACTCTTTTTATCTCTATCACAACATATTAGAGATATTAAATTAATGAAAGTGACATTTTGTATTTATTCATTACATAAAGTAATATAAAGGTTATAATCATAGAAAAATGGGGAAAAAAGATCATATTTTAGAATTTTGAATGATTATATATGAAATATAAACGTACAATGAAATAAATTCAAGTTTTTTAATGAATTTGAATATTTATCACATTATTTTTAACCCTGATTAACTCGTTTTACCTTTATTTTGGTAACAAATATTTATTATGTTTGGTATTCATAGTGACCAAAACTAGAAGGTGAAGTTTTACCAAATTTTAACATACTAATTAAAAATATGGAATCCATTTTATCAAATTAAATTCCTATAATTTATAGAGATTAATTTAAAAATAAAACTGCAAAATGCGATGAAAAACGATTTTCAAAAAAATTGTATTTTTAAGTATAAAAATGTTTTTATACCAAAATTAAGAATAATGTAGATTCTAATGAAATTACATGGATTATTTTTAATAAAATGGAATAAATATACTTTTAAAACTAATTCAAAACCAAATGGGACTTCGTAAATACTTAAAAATAAGAGAAATTTTTCAATAAAATCATTATTTTTCACTATTTACTTAAAAATGAATCTTGTCAAATGAATCTCAAAATTTCATGCCAATATAATTTTGATATTATTATTTAAAATATTATATTAATTTTCTTAGCTAATATTTATAAAATTTATAAAAAATCATTATAATATCTGTGTATAAAATGCAATAAAAACAATTTTTGAAGAAAAGTAACTTTAAACCATAAAATGAATTTATTTATATTCTTTTCCTAGAAAAAAATTAGGTGAATATTAAATTTATTGAGTCAATTAATTATTTTTATTAAATAAATACTTTCTACATATATTTCATAATTTTTTATTCATATTCAAACATTATGACCCAATAGTTAGGTTACAGAAGTTATATTTATGTAATATGTTTTCATGGTTCATTTAAGCTCAAGGTTCCATGTGGTGTATGCTATTGAAAATAATTCTCTTTACGAAATAAAATAGAAACTAAAATCATAGGGTAATAAAATTTGTACAGATCATGAACGTTTATAATCATGATAAAATATCTGGTGATTTGAAATATTTAGCTTGTGGTCATTTAAAGTAGTCTAAGAGATTAGATGCCTATAATATTAATGGTTTCAAGTTTTTTACAAATTATCGAGAAGAAGGCTTGAAAACACAAAGAAATGAAATATTTACAAAATTCATAGAGTTTTGATACTTTGTAAAGTCGATTGATAATATATAATTAAATTATCAGTGGAAATTTATTGTTGTATTATTAAAATTTAAGTGGTTTAATATTCCAAGGGGGATAAAGAAATATTTTTTATAGTTTAATTATGTAAACATAAATTTTTTTAAAAATATTGCTGGTTTTGAAGAACAAAATCCACATATTTTGGATTCATAATATAAAATGGTAATTATATTGATGATAGAGTTGATAAAGGGTTTAGTATTTTAGTCCATATGAAACCGAGATGTTTTTATGATATGGGAAATGACATTGAAGAATGTTTTAATGATATTGAAACCTATAAACAAGAATAAATTGGTCAGTTTTTCCATGATGACATTGAAATTTTCCATCTTACAAGAGAGGTTGAATATTATGACATTATTTTAATAGTGGATAGTGATAATCAATTATGAATTAAACCATTGTGCATTCAAAATTCCTTTAACTTGAAAAATAATATTTTATTCCTCATTACAGAAAGAGTGATTCAATCTTTAATATAGTTACTATGAAATATATTTTCACTTTAATTTTGAAAATATTTATATTCAAGTTTACAGTGTATAATTTTTATGCTTGTAAAAATCATGAATCCAACATTTTATGATAATGGAATGGGGGTACAGTAACTTCCATTATGCCTTTGATGAGTTTAAATTAAAGTTATGAGGGTAAAATAAAATGGCCTAAATTTTTGAATATATATAATAATTTTGACATTTTGATAAAATTTATTATTAGTGTTGAGCATAAAATCTACTATTTAAATAACTATATATGATTGGTGTTGGTCAGAGTAGAGTACTTAAGAGGGGGGGTTTCAAATGTTTTCTTAAAATTTTTCCCAATAAGAATAAATACAGCCTAGTTAATCAAGGTAATACGATTATGAAAGTTTAATTATTTAAATAACTTCTCGAAAGGTTGATTAATTCTCAATAATCTCAATATCAATTATTGATATTACTTTTGAATTTGTTCTAATAAGGAAAAACAATTATAACTTTTTTCCAAGATTAATTATCAAAGTAAATCTAGAGATTTCTGAATTATACAGTAAAATATAGAAAACTAAATTAAACAACATAGTGGATATAAAACAAGTGGTTTAGTCTCAAGCTGAGACCTAATCCACTCCACTTGGTGATCACCTTCCACCAAGTAGTTTATATTAATAAACTTGATCCACACACTGGATCGGGGAAAACAATAGTGCAGAGAACTATCCAGGTCACATGACCTCTTCCACAGTTCTTTGTGGGTATAAACTACCAGGTCACATAGGGACCTCTTCCATAGTTATATTTAGGAGTAAACAAGTGTAAAAATAAATGAGAGGAAGGATATCTTGTATCCTTAAGTTTAGTCCAGGAGACAGTGTGTGTTTTAATAAAGACACACACACGCCCTGCTTGAAAGCTATAAACAATACACAACAGAGCAAAGATGATGATATAATGTTAGAAGTGCTTTGAGTGTTATTTTTTGAAGATCTGGACTTCTAGGATGAAGCAGATGCAAGTATTGGGTCCTCTTGCGAGAAACAAAGTATCACAATTCTGGTGCTCTGGTTTCCAGTTAGACCCATCTCGTGTTCTTCATGGAGTTTGTATTGAGAAGATATTCTTGAATATAATATATGGTATCCCATCTTTTTAGATTCTTAAATGCTTCATGCGTTCCTCAGATGTATCTTGTTGAATGTTTCGGGTCTTTTTGAAATAATGTTTGCACTTCTGCTACTCTTCCACTTGTATGTTTTAGGGACACACTTTTCTTCTTATTCTTGGAGTGCCTGTGTTGGAGATGATGGGATGCATGTATTATAAACCTCGTACCTCGTACTATCAAGTGACATGTCTACAAAGAAATATTAATTATCTCAGTGCATTTAAAATACTCAAATATGACCATAAGAAATTAAATTGAGAATGACAAAACAGATTAAATAACGGTGTCACAGTCTCTTTGAAAATGGTGTCACTTGGAAATGGTGACTTCTTCTTTGCCTTTGAGTGGTGAGACAGTTATGATGGCATAGTTTTATAGAGATCAGGAACTGATAGCACATATGTGGTGTTAGGATCACAGTTTTTGGTCCTTTTCGAAACTTCGAATGATGTATTAGCAAGGAACTGGTGTCACAAACTTCAACAGATCTAAAACTGGTTACAGCGTCTAGGTCACGGTGTCTGGGTCACGGTGTTTGGTTCCTTTTCTAGAAAACTTGAATCAGTGGCAGAATCATGGTTTCCCAGACTTTTCTAAATATCTATGTATAGACTTAAGCAGTAATATTCATAGAATTAGTATCATCAATAATCCAACCATATTTACACATGACTTGAAATAGATTACAAAGGATGTATAAGATTTGTGATCATTAAAACATTATGATTACAACAATATCTCCCTTTTTGATGATCACAAATCATATGAGTGAGATATTTGTTCTCAGTGTGCTTTGTGTCCCTCAGTGTACGTGTCTCTCCCCCTTTTGGGATAATCAAAAAGAGTAAAAAATTAAATAAGAGAATAGTTAATAAGAGTTCATAGTGGATTAGATGGAGAAATACATGTCATTACAAATAGTAGGAAACAAAAATAAAAAAAATATCCCTATCAAAAGATAGTGTTAACTTTTATTCAGAGCTAGATGTATTCTCTTTTCCCTAGGAATCCACATCAGGAGAAGCCATAGGAGCAGAGGTAGAAGTTGAAGAAGGGAGTAAACCAACTGTTAGAGAAGGAGGAGGGGGTCCTCCAAAACAGAAGGGGCCAAGGTAGATTTGGTGGATGACTGGGGTAATTTTTGGTCAAGGATAATTAGTCTTATCTGAATCAGATCCTAAGAGACAGACATAGAGGTATAGGAAAAGTTAGTAAATGAGGAAGGAGGAAAACTAGGTCGCAAGGGTGCAGCTGTAGGAGCCACAATAGTAGTGCTCTACACATGAATATAAGGCCTCAATAACTTGATGAAGTCACTAATAATTTCACCACTATACTGCATCTCTTTCTCAAAGTCATCTTTGTTCTCCATGAACTTGTCCAATAAAGGAGTGAAATCTTTCATCTTTTGAACTAGAGTTTTGAAATCTTGATTGATATGAGCTATTATCAAATTCTCTACAAGGTACGTGAAATGGTTTGTCAAATCATGCTTAGAGAAAATACTATAGAAGTATAAATCCACCTTCTTAGTAATTTCTTCCTAAGAATCATTTGAAATCTTGTAATTAATTCTTTCCAAATCAAGAACTCAGTCACTATTCTTGACAACCACATATATAGACTCTTTGTAAAAGCCACTGAGCACTGAATGAAGTTCTTCCATAACAACCGTTCTGAGCAGATCACTATCCAATGAGGGTTGAGATGATTGTCCAGAGGTACTAGAAGTTGTAATAGCCGAAGTAAGGTACTTTAGTTGATTCAGAACTTTCTGAAGTCATCCCTTATACTCAATAGTCACTTTGTTGAGACCAATAACAAGCTCGCGCATTTCTTGAACTATTTTCTTGTTTCTTTCAGACACCTTGTCGTCTAAGGAAGTTAGGTAAGGTTGAATTAAATAGACAACTTCCTATGGAATATGACCACTAACATCCTCAACAAGATGAGAAACAAGATCTGGTCTTGATTTTAACATGCTATGTATATCTTTAACCATAGATCTGAGAGACTTCACTTTATCACTCAGCTGTTTGTTCTCAATTATAACCTCTTGAATTTCATGAATCATTTTTGGTTGAATCTTCCATATGATCTTTTCTAATAGTAGGGTAGCATCTCTTTTACTTAGGTTTGTTATAGGAGAAGGTTGATTGTTCATGATCTTTTCGACTCTAGCTAATAAGGTAGCTCCAAAGGCTTTCAAATCATCATTACTCACTAAGGTAGAAGATTCTTGTGAAGGTTCAGGAACACGAGCTAAGAGAGGATCAGGTTCCTTGGTAGAGATAAATTCAAGAGCTGAGACTGGTTTTAATTGAAACACTAAAGACAGATCTATACATTTTACTGAGGCTTCTTGGGAATCATTCACATCAAAATAGCTAGTGAATTTATACCATGTATCCACATTACTTTGATCAACTGGATTAATAATTTCAACACTTTCCAGATTAGGGTGTTGCTCCCCCTCAATAATTTCATCTCTCATATGACAAAGAGATTTAGTTCTTTGATTGAATTTTAAAATTTCATTCTCAGAAGCCTCACCCATTTCTTTTCTATTTAATTTAAAGGATTTCTCCAATCTTTCCTTAGGAGATGGAATAATCTCTAGAACAGATTGTTCCACTAAGTGTTCCTTAAAAGCAGCTTCTTTATCAGGAGAAAGTTCTTTTTCTAAAAGATCTTCCATAATATCCTTTTCCTTTACATTAACAATAGATTATTCTTTAGAAGTAGGTTCTTCTTACAAATCAACAATTTCTTCAAGGATCCTAAATTTCCTTAGGTATTGAAGAATGCTCAACCGGTTTGAACATTTCATAAACCCTATCATTATCCTCCACCCATTTTTTTTCTCCATGGATTCCAACTGATTTTCATTATTTTGACTAAAACCATTGAGATACAAAATTCATAGTCCTTAATGACTTATTCATCTGGTCTAACCAACCCTTTAGCATGAAGCATAGCACAGATTAACTTTGTGTAGAACAAGGAGATTAACTTTGAGGTTGTCTTTATCAACTCATATATATGAAGTATAACATACTTAAATAGGTTAATATTATGTCCATTCTTCATAATATGTATCAAAAATATATCCTGATACTTGAGTGTAGCAAAATATCCTTTTCTTAGACTAATTAGATTCTGAACAAACTTAAACAATAGTCGGGTTTCACCATCTAGCTTAGTAGCAATTGCTCTTCTATTTTTTTTATTGCCAGTCAAGCTTCTCAAGGCTTCTTCTAAAACAAAGATCTCACTTGGAGGAGGATGACCTCTCTAGTAGTCCCCAAAAATTCCCTCATGAGGTATCCTTAGGAAAGCAGCCCATAACCTTGAAGAAAAGGTACATATTTGTCCATTGAACTAGCTTCTCACAATAAAACCATCTTCTGTATCAAATGAGAATTGAACAAACTGAGAAAATTGGTTTGGGTATATTGGCCTAGTCTCCTTTTTCAACCAATCTATCCACCCCTACTCTTTTAGTACTTTCAATAATAAAGACTTGATAGCAGCCACTGGGGGCATATTTCCTTTTCTGGAACCACTATTTTGTCAACAAGGTTCGAATTCAGAGGACATTCGGGTGCTATCTTCGGTGATATTTTCATTTTCTTCTGAGATCTGCGCTTCTCAAGCGTCTAAGAAGATGTGTGTTTCATATTGGGAATTTAATGAATGTTCAAGAGAGGGAGAGAACTGAAGTGTTAAAGGAGGGATTATGGTTTGAGAGAAGAGAGTTCGGATGAAGAAAAGGATGAAACTTCTTTTGTTTTTATCATGTAAGGATATCAAGAGTTGAAAATTAAAAAATGTGGGAAAGTAAAAGAATAAAATAATCAATTACATCAATATGGGTTATAATATGTAAATAAAATGATAAAGTGTTTTTACGGTGAGACTAGAACAGACTTTCACGATGAGACCATAATGGGTTTTCACGGTGATATCGTAACAGGATTTCACAGTATCATCTCTACTATGTGACTTCAAAATGGTGTGACCGTATTTTTGAAACAGTGTGTGCCAAACTGTAAACATGAAACAACAACTTTTATGATAGTAAATTATAGAACTGTAAGAGTTAGACAGTAATCTTAAGACAATGACTTGTGAAACCGTAAACTATGAAACAATAAGTTATGAAATAGTACACTTACTACTTAGGATTTATCATTACCAATTCATGTATGATGTAATCTATTCTTTTAAAATTTAATGGATTAGTGAATATATCAGTGAGCTAATATTCAGTTCCAATTAATTTCAAAGTGATACAACCTTTTTGATAATGGTATCTCAAAAAGTGACGTCTTACATCAATATGTTTTGTCCTAGAGTGTGAAATGGGATTTTTTGAGATGTTAATAGCACTTGTAATGTGATAATTTACAGGTACATTCCTTAATTGATATCCATAATATAGTAATTTGTGTTTCATCCACAAAATTTGTGAAAAAAAACTACCAACAGCTATGTATTCAGATTTGGCATTAGATAATGAAATAGAGTTTTTTTTCTTACTACAACATGATACTAGTGACTAGCCTAAAAAGTGACATGTTCCAGAGGTTCTTTTTCTATCTAACTTACAACCATCAAAATCAGCATTAGAATAACTAACTAACTCAAATGATTGTCCTCTGGGATAGAATAGTCCTAGATTGGGTGTATGTTTGAGGTATTTGAAAATCCTTTTAATAGAATTTAAATGAGATTCCTTAGGGTTTTCTTGAAAACGAGGACACATACATACACTAAACATAATGTCAGGTCAGCTAGTAGTTAAGTAAAGTAAGCTCCTAATCATTCTTATGTAAGTGGTTTGATCAATAGATTTTCCATCTTTATCAAGATCCAACTTACAAGTAGTACTCATTGGAGTTTCATTACTTTTAGTTCTATCTGAGACCAAACATTTTATAAGATCTCTAGTATATATTTTTTGAATTAAAATAATACCATCATTATTTTGAAAGAATTGAAATCCAAGAAATAATTTTAGTTCACCCATTCAACTCATTTCAAATTTGTTTTGCATCATTTTATAAAATTCAATACATAAAGAATTTTTTTAAGATCCAAAGATAATATCATCTACATAAATTTGAACTACTAAAACATTAATGTAAATATGTTTTATAAAAATGGTAGGATTAGATATTCCTTTTGTAAAACCTTTGGAAATAAAAAAAAAGTACTTAATCTATCATACCAAGATCTTGGATCTTGTTTTAAACCATATAAAGCTTTTGATAATTTAAAAACATGATTTAAAAAGTGAGGATTTTTAAAACTAGGGTATTTCTCAACAAATGCATCCTCATATATATACCCATTTAGGAATGCACTCTTGACATCCATTTGATATAATTTTAAATTTATATGTGCAGCATAAGCAAGCAGGATTCTGATGTCTTCAAGTCCAGCTACTGGCACAAATGTCTCTTCATAGTCAATTCCCTCTTCTTGACTAAAGCCTTGTGCAACCAATCTAGCCTTGTTTCTAAAAATGTTACCAGCTTCATTTACCTTGTTTCTGAACACCCAATTAGTGCTTATGATAAATGTGTCTTTAGGTCTATCAACAAGTTTCCAAACTTTGTTCTTCTCAAATTTATTAAGCTCTTATTGCATATCCATCACCCAAAATTCAATATTGATAGCATAATTAATGTTTTTAGGTTCAAGTTGTGACATGAAGACTTTATTTTCAACTTTATTTCTAAAAAAATCTCTAGTTTGAGTTACTTTATCTAAATCTCCTACAACAGAATCTAAAGGATGGTTCTTAAGAGTTATAACAGCTCTAGAAAAGGAAGGACTAGTGACTTTAGGTTCTTCAATAGGTTTGGGTTCATTATGACTTTAATGTGAAGAATTTCCAGAACTAAAAGTTTTCATAGATTCCTTTACAGGATGGTTAGAGTATTTTGAATTAATGTCCAGATTTGACACATCATTCTCTAGGTTCTCTAGAGTGGTTTTAGGATCATGTGGATCTATCTCATCAAATTTGATATGGACAAACTCTTCCACACATTTAGTTCTATTATTAAACAATCTATAGGATTTACTAGAGATTGAATATCCTAGAAAGATTCCTTCATCACTCTTGGATGCAAATTTTTTAATATTTTCCTTAGTATTAAAGATAGATACTTTTCAACCAAAAACTTTGATGTAGCTTACTTTGGGTTTTGTATTGTTCCATAACTCATATGGAGTTCTTTTAATAATGGGTCTAATAAATACTCTATTAATAATATTTCATGATGTATTTATAGTTTCTGCCCAAAAATAAATAGGTAATTCATATTTACTAAGCATGGTTCTCACAATCTCTTGAAAGGTTTTATTTATTCTTTCTACAACTCCATTTTGTTGAGGTATTCTAGGGGTATGGAAATTATGAATATAGCCATTTTGTGATCAAAAGGATTAAAACTCTTGATTTTCAAACTCACGACCATGATCACTTCTTTAGGATTTAATTTTTAAGTCCACTAATATTTTCTACAGTTTTAGCATATTTGATAACATGAGAGAAGGATTCACTTTTTTGAGCCAAAAATAAAGTCCAAGTATATCTAGAAAAATCATCTACAAGAACATAAACATAGTGCTTCCCATTTAAACTGGAAACTCTAGATGTTCCAAACAAATCCATGTAAACCAATTTGATGGGTTGATAATTTGACACTTCTTTCTTTGGTTTGAAAGAGATTTTGTGTTGCTTTCCCTTTGGATAGGTATTACACACTTTATCATTTGGAAACTCAAGTATGGGTAGGTCTTTGACTAAGCTTTTTCTAGTTAGCTTTATAAGGGAATGAATATTACAGTTTCCTAGTATCCTATGCCAAATACAAGACTCTTTTTGCAATACACTTAAACCTAAAGCATTTTGAGAAACTAAAGACTCTAAGTTAACAGAGTATACATTTTCATTTCTTAATGTTGAAAACACTAATTCATTTTTAGAATTAAAAAAATTTAAATCGTAATTTTCAAATTTAACATGAAATTCATCATCACATATTTGTGAAATACTAAGTAGATTATATTTCAATCCATCAACAAAAAGTACTTTGGAAATTAAAATTGAGTTAGAGTTGCCGATTTGTCCAAGTCCAATGATTTTTCCTTTGGAATTGTCACCAAAGGTGACATGTCCACAATCAATTTTTATTAAGTTCTTGAAGCATGAATAGTCTCCTATCATGTGTCTTGAACACCCACTGTCCAAGTACCATAAGTTTTTACAGGATCTCTTTAAGCAATTTTCCTCATATGTGTTTTTCATAAAACATATATTGGATTTGTTAGCCTATTCATCATGTGAAGATTTTGAGTCACTTGAACTGTCCTCATAAGCACTCCATGCTGCTTTAATTTCCTTTTTATACTTTCTATATTTGTCCATGTATTTCTTTTTGTACATGATCTTGGGACAGTTGTCCATTATATGTACCTTTCACTTACATTCATATCATTCAATTTCATCAGACTTGTAACTTATTTTCCAATCTTTATTCCATATTTTCTTTTGATCATATCTTACTTTGAAGTTATGATTTTTGAAAAAATTATTCTTCTTGTAAAATCTCTTATACCTTCTAGCTAGTTGAGCCATCTCCTCATCACTGTCAGGTGATGATTTTTCACTGCTGGAACTTTCTACAGAGACTTCCAATTTCCCTTTGTCTTTTTGTTTAGAGGTGGTGGTCTTAAATGCAATAGGTTTTCTTTTTGGGTTCATCCTCATCTTCCTTGTTGACTTTTAGCTCCTCTTCATACTTAATTAGTTTCCCAATGAGCTCTTTTACAGGTAACTTTCTAATGTCACATGACTTTCTAATAGATACATAGGTTCATCTCCATCTATCAGGTAGGCATATGAGAATCCTCATGATTGTTTCTTTGGTCATAACTTCTCTTCTAAGAGAAATCATTGTGTTGGAAATTTCGTTGAACCTGAGATACATGTCAGAAATAGGATCATCAGGTTTCATTTTAAATTAATCATATTTAATAGCATAAGTATTAAGTATCATTTCTTTCACACTAGAAGTTCCTTCATGTGAAATAGAAAAAAGTATCCCAAATTTCATGGGAATTTTTAGATGTATAAATTCTATTAAATTCCCCATCTTCTAAAGAGAAATAAAGAGAATTCATGGCTTTGCAATTGTTATTGTAAGAAGTCTTGGTTGGTTCATCCGAGGTGATTCTATTAGTAGAAGGAATATTATACTCATCTATAATTTAAGACCAAATTTCAAAACCCATACTTTCTAAATGCATTTTCAGTTTAATTTTTCATTGGGAATAATTGGTTCCATTAAATAATGGTGTTCTATTTGTTGTAGCACATTCCGGTCTATTATCTATAATAAATAAATACTTTTAAAGAGCTAGAAATTTATAATTAACAGAAATTTATATATCTTTAAATTACAACTAAAATCACAGTTGAATAGTTTCAAAAATAGAGTCTTAACTGGAATAACAAACTCCTCTAATACCAAATTTTGGTTGTTGTAGAGTACTCGAGAGGGGGTTAATTGAGTATCTATAAAAATTTCTATGTGAAAATTTTTCTTAATAGGTTTCCCAATAAAAATAAATACATCCCAGTTAATCAAGGTAATATGGTTATGAAAGTTTTACTGGTCAAATAACTTCTCAGAATATTGATTAATTCTCAGTAATCTCAATATCAGTTATTGATATTACATTTGAAGCTGTTCTAATAAGGAAAAACAATAATAACTTCTGTACAAGATTAACTATAAAAGTAAATCTAGTGATTTCTGAATTATACAGTAAAATAGAGAAAATGAAATTAAACAACACAGTGGATATAAAACAAGTGGTTCAGTCTCAATACGAGACATAATCCACTCCTCTTGGTGATCACCTACCACCAAGAAGTTTATATTAATAAACATGATCCACACCCTGGATCGGGGTAAACAACATTCCACAGGAATTTCCAGGTCACACGACCTCTTCCACAGTTCTTTATGGGTATAAACTACAAGGTCACACAAGGGCCTCTTCCATAGTAATATGGGGGATTAAACAAGTGTAAAAAGATATGAGAGGAAGTATATCTTGTACCCTTTAGTTTAGTGTAAGAGACACTGTGTGTTTTAATACAAACACACACACACTGCTCAAAATATAAAAACAGTACCCAAAAGAGAAAAGATGATGAGATAAGGTTAAAAGTGCTATGGGTGTTATTCTATGCAGTTCTGGACTTTTGGGATGAAGTAGATGTAAGTATTAGGTCCTCTTGTTATAAATAGAGTATCGCAAGTCTGGTTCTATGGTTTCCAGTTAGATTTGGATCATGTTCTTCGTGGATTTTGTATTGTAAAGATGTTATTGACTCTAATCTATGGTATCCTAGATTTTTTTCTTTGTGAATAATTTTTTTGTTCTTCATATGTATCTTGTTTCATGTGTCGGGTCTTTACGCAAGAATTCTCACACTTATGCTGCTCTTCAACTTGTATGTTTTAGGGCCACACTTTTCTTCTTATTCATGGAGTGCATGTGTGGGAGCCAACAGGATGCATGTATTATGTACCTCATACCTCGTACTGTCATGTGACATGTCTAAAAATAAATATTAATTATTTCAGTGTATTTAAAAGACTCAAATATGACCGTTTGAAATTAAATTGAAATTGAAAAAACAGATTAAAGAATGGTGTCACGGTCTGTCTGGAAACGGAGTCACTTGGAAATGGTGAATTCTTCTTTGTGTTTGAGTGGTGAGACAGTTATGATGGAATAGTTGTATAGGTATCAAGAACCGGTATCACAGATGTGGTGTTAGGATCATAGTGTCTGGTCCTTTTCCAAACATTGAATGGTGTCTTAGCAAGGAACTGGTGTCACATACTTCAACAGATCTGAAACTGGTTACGGTGTCTGGGTCATGATGTTTGGGTCCTTTTCTAGAAAACCAAAACCAGTGGTAGACTCACCGTTTCTCAGACTTCGCCATATATCTATGTATATAATTAAGTAGTCATATTCACAGAATGAATTAGACTTAATAATTCATAAAATAAATCATTATATACCAAAGTTAAATATAGTTGAAAATAATCAAACATGATTTATAGAAATTAAGATCTTGAGAAAATTTATTTAAAGCATAAAGAAACAAACCATTTTTACACATGACTATAAATAGATTAAATAGGATGTATAAGACTTGTGGTGATTAAAACATGATTAAAACATGAGGAGTCCAACAATCACCCCCTTTTTGATGATCACAAATCATATGAGTGAGATTTATGTTCTTAGTGTGCTTTGTGTCCCTTAGTGTACATGTCTCTCCCCCTTTTGGGATTATCAAAAAGAGTACAAAAGTAAATAAGAGAATAGTCGATAAGAGTTCATAGTGCATTACATGGATAAATACATGTCATTACAAATAGTAGGCAACAAAAATACAAAAATATCCCAATCAAAATATAGTGTTCACTTTTCTTCAGCACTGGATGTCTTCTCTTTTACCTTGGTAGCCGCATCAGGAGAAGACGCAGGAGTAGATCTAGAAGATGAAGAAGGGAGTGAACCAAGTCAGAGAAGGATAAGGGAGTCCTTCAAAAATAGAAGGGGATAAGGTAGGTTTGGTGGATGACTGAGGCAATTTTTGGTCAAGGATAACAAGTCTGATCTGAATCAGAGCCTGAGAGACAAACATAGTGGTAGAGGAAAAGGTATAGAATGAGGAAGGATAAAAAATAGGCCACAAGGGTACAGCTATAGGATCCACAATAGTAGTGTTTTGCACATGAAGATAAGGCCTCAATAACTTGATGAAGTCAGCAATAATCTCACCATCAGACTGCATCGCTTTCTCAAAGTCATATTTGTTCTCCATGAAATTTTCTAACAAAGGATTGGAATCTTTTAGTTTTTGAACTTGATTTTTAAAAGATTGGGTGATAGGAGGGATTTTCAGATTCTTTATAAGGTACTTTAAATGGTTTTTTAAATCATACTTAGAGAAAATCCTATTGAAGTAGAAATCCACCTTCTTAGTAATTTCTTCATGAGCATCATTTGCAATATTGGAATGAATTCTTACCAAATCAAGAATTCGGTCACTATTCTTGAAAACCACAGATAGAGACTCTTTGTCAAAGCCACTGAGCACTGATTGAAGTTCTTCATTAACAACCGTTCTGAGAAGATCACTATCCAAAGAGGTTTGAGATGACTGTCCATAGGTACTATAAGTTGTAACAACCGAAGTAAGGGACTTTAGTTGATTTAGAACTTTCTGAAGACATCCCTTATACTCATCAGTCAATTTTTTGAGACCAATAACAAGCTCGTGCATTTCTTGAACTATTTGATGATTTATTTCATCCACCTTGTTAGCTAAGGAAGTTAGGGTGGGTTGAATTAAAGAGACAACTTCCTGTGGAATCTGACCACTAACATCCTCAATAGGATGAGCAATAGGATCGGGTCTTGATTTCAACACACTCTATATATCTTCAACCATAGATCTGAGAGACTTCACTTAATCACTCTACTGTTTGTTCTCAATTCTGACCTCTTGAATTTCATGAAGCATTTTTTGATGAATATTCTATATGATCCTTTTCTAATAGCAGGGTGGTATCTCTTTTACTTAGGTTTTATATAGGAGAAGGTTGATTGTTCGTGATATTTTAAACTCTAGTCAATAAGGTAGATCCAAAGGCGTTCAAATCATCCTTACTCACTAAGGTACAAGGTTCTTGTGGAGGTTCCGGAATAGGAGCTGAGATAGGCTCAGGTTCCTTTGCAGATATAACTTCAAGAAAAGATGTTGGTTTCAATTGAAACAACATATAAAAATATATACTTTTAATTGAGGATTCATGGGAATCATTCACATCAAAATATCTAGGGAATTTATACCATGTATCCATAGTACTTTGATCAACTGGATTAGGAATTTCAACACTTTATAGATTAGGGTGTTTCTTCCCCTCAACCAGTGCATCTCTCACAGGACTAAGAGATTTAGTTCTTTGATTCAATTCCAAAATTTCATCCCCAGTAGCCTCACCCATTTCTTTTCTAGCCAATTGAATTTCTTGCTCCAATATTTGCTCAGTAGATAGAATAATCTCATGAACATCTTGTTCCTCTACGTGCTCCTTAAAAGAAGATTCTTTCTCAAGAGAAATTTATTCTTCTAAATGATCTTCCAGAACATCCTTTTTCCTTACATTTACAATAGATTCTTCTTTAGAAGCAGGTTCTTCTTCCAAATCAACAATTTCTTCAGGAATAGGTACCTCCTTCTCAATTATGACTTGAGGAACCGGTCCACTATCTTTTTTATCCATGATAGTTTCTCCTGTAGGTGTAACAACATCTTCTTCTTACTCCTCAATAGGATACTCAACAATTTTGTCTGGTTCCAGACCAAGATTAGAAATGTCTTTAGGTCTTGAAGAATTCTCAACCGTGTTGAACTTTTCATAAACCCTGTCATTATCTTCCACCCATGACTTTCTCCATGGATTCCAACTGATTTCCATTCTTTTGACTGTAACCTTTCAGATACAAAATTCATAGTCCTTAATGAATTATTCATCTAGTCCAACAAACCCTTTATCATAAATCCTAGCAGAGATTAACCTTGAGTAGAACAAGGTGGTTGACTTTCAGGTTGTCTTCATCGACTCATGCATATGATGTATAACATACTTACATAGGTTAATCTTGTGTCCATTCTTCATAAGATGTATCAAAAATACATCATGGTACTTGAGTGTAGAAAAATATCCTTTTCTTGGACTAATCATATTTTGAAAAAACTTAAACAATAGACTGTTTTCACCATCTAGCTCAACAGAAATAGCTCTTCTCTGTGTTTTACCAGTCAAGCTTCCCAAGGATTCTTTTAAAACAAATGTCTCACTTACAGGAGGAGGGACTCTCTAGTATTCCTCAAAAATTACCTCATGAGGTATCCTTAGGCAAGAAACCCATAACCTCAAAGAAAAGGCACATCCTTCACTATTTATTCATCTTCTCACTACAAAACCATCTTCCGTATCAAATGAGAATTGAATGAACTGATAAAACTGAGAAAATAGCTTTGGGTATATCGGCCTAGTCTCCTTTGTGAACCAATCTGGCCACCCCTTCTCTTTTAGTACTTTCAATACTAAAGACTAACTTGACAGCAGCCACTTGGGGCAGATTTCCTTTTTTTGGCACCACTATTCTGTCAATAAGGTTCGGATTCAGAGGACCTTCAGGTGCTATCTTCGGTGCTCTTTTCATTTTCTTCTAAGATTTGTGCTTCTCAGGAGTAGAAGAAGATGGGAGCTTCATCCTAGGAATTCAATGAAGGTTTGAGAGAGAGAGAGAGAGAGATAACTTAAGGGTTGAAGGAGGGCTTACGGTTTGAGAGAAGAGATATCGGGAGAAGATAAGAGTGAAACATCATTCATTTTTATCATTTAGGGATATTGAGTGTCTCAAATTAAAAAGTGTGGGAAATTAAAAGAATAAAATAATAAATTACAGCTATATAGGTTATAATATGTAAATAAAATGATAAAGTGTTTTTATGGTGAGACCGGAATAGACTTTCACGGTGAGACCGTAACGGGTTTTCACGGTGAGACCGTAACAGGCTTTCACTGTATCATCTCTACTGTGTGACTCCAAAATAGTGAAACCGTATTTTTTGAAATAGTATGTTCTAGACTATAACTAATAGATAGTAAACGTGAGATCGTAAACATGAAACAACAAATTTTAAGACAGTAAACTATAAAACTATAAGAGTTAGACAGTAATATTAAGACAGTGACTTGTGAAACCATAAACTATGAAACAATAAGTTATGAAATAGTAAACTTACTACTTAAGATTTAACATTCCCAATTCATGTATGATATAATCAATTCTTTTATAATTTAATGGTTTGGTGAATATATTAGTGAGATGATATTTAGTTCCAATGAATTCCAAAGTGATATCACCTTTTTGATAATGGTCTCTCAAAAAGTGATGTCTTACATCAATATGTTTTTTCCTAGAGTGTGAAACAGTATTTTTTGAGATTTTAATAGCACTTGTATTGTCACAATTTATAGGTACATTCCTGAATTGATATCAATAATCTAGTAATGTGTGTTTCATCTACAAAATTTATGCACAACAACTACTAGTAGCTATGTACTTAGCTTCGGCAGTAGATAATGCAATAGAGTTTTGTTTCTAACTACACCATGATACTAGTCACTTTCCTAAAAGTGGATGAAAGTGTTAGGGAATCAGGTTATCTAATAGATGACCATGAATCGAATATACAAATTTTTTCAACCATACCATCATAAGGGTATTGGAGGGTGACCATTATTAGTATGTTTATCATTATAAATACATTATTATTTCATAGTTACACTAACTATTGAATAGATTTTTATTAATGATACAAATAATTAATGAAAAGAAATCAACATTACAAAATAATAATTTTTGGAGTTTAAATAATTTAAAGGTTGTTGTGACATTTGAAAATTTCAGTGTGCCTATGATTGATACAGGAGGTATGTACATGTAGTTTTTGGGTCATCTTTCATCTGATTTGATGAACCTACCCATCACATGTCATAATTCATGGTATGTTCCAATTAACTAGAATACTGATATCTTTTATAATCAAATAATGGTAAATAAAAATAAATATTGATAATCTATTTATTGATTTGATATTACTATAATGATTATTATTCTAATAATTTTTTAATTTATTATTTAGAGGAGGTTTTACATTTTGAGATGGATTATTCCATTGTATGTTAAAGTAATATGAAAATATTCGGATAAATGGAGTGATTTAATGTATATATTATAGTGTGAGTTTAGTTATTTCTCATTAATACTTCTACAGATGTATGATAAAGTACCATAAGGGATACCAAGAGAGCTGTGGAAGCCTTTTTTGGATAAATTATGAAAATAACCTAACCCTATAAGCCTATATTCAGTGTTTAATTTATTATATTATCACTAGATACATGAGATTGTATCTCAATGGACTAAATAGATTAGTAGTCTTAGAAAACTAAATATATACTAGAATCTCACATTACATTTGAAAACATAATATTTTCTTTGAGAACATCATTATTATATAAGTTGAAGAAATTAATTTGATCCTTATAATTAAAAATATGGAATCCATTTTTCAAGATTCAATTTTTATAAGTGGTAGAAATTTTTATAAAATAAGTGCAAAAAATGCAATGCAAACCACATTTTAGAATAATATAGTTTTTAAGCATAAAATAAGATTTATTCCAATCCCATTCCTAGAAAAAAAATATTAGATCAATGAAAAAACATTTAATTGAATATGTAATATATATAAATTTCATTAAAATCATTCACCAATAGTGATAAATTTATTTCATTAAGATAAAAACACAATGCACACATAAAAATTGTTTTTCAGAAAAACATCTCTTTTTCCTTAAACTAATTTTTATTTTCATTTATAATCAATTAAAAACTAATAAATTAGTTTTATACATGTATAAACTATAATTTTTTAATAATTTAGTTTTTCATATTCATTCCCACCAATTTTATCAGCTAGAAAATAATGATCATATTTAAATAAAATTTTAATATTAGATTTTGGTTCATTTAAACACGGTGTCGCATGTAACGCAAGCTATAAAAGAAATTAAATTTATTTAAAAAGAAATAAATCATAAAATATCAGGGTGTTACATTCTAACCCACTTGAAATAATTTTTCCCTTTAATTTTTGCCACTTTAATACAAACAAATAAAGATACCCATGCCTCATCACATCCTTAGGTTCCCATGTAGCTTCCTCAATTTTATGTTTTTTCCACAAAACATTGACTAGGTGAGTGGTCTTATTTCATAGAACATTTCTCTATGATCCAAAATATACACTAGTTATTCCTCATATGATAGATATTTCTCTAGTATTATGACTTATAAGTTCATTACATATGAAGGATCAGGTATGTACTCCTTCAAGAGAGATACATGCAACACATAATGAACTTAAAAGAGATTTGGAATCAATTTTAAGTGATAAGTTTCCATCCCAATACAATTAAGAATTTATAAGGGGCCAATAAATCTATATCGCAGCTTCCCCTTCTTTCCAAATCTCATAACCTTATTCCAATGAGATATTAATAGGAATACCTTTTTACCAACTTTAAATTCAAGATATCTTCGATGGTTGTCAGAATAACTTTTTTATTGGCTCTAAGATTCCCTCATGTGTTGTCGAATAGATATAAAATTTTCAACCATTTCCTCAACAAGATCTATTCCCATTATATTTCTTTATCTAAACTCATCCCAACAAGTTAGAGTTTTGAATTCCATACCATAGAGGGATTCATAAGTAGTCATATGAATTCTCAAGTGAAAGCTATTGTTATAAGAAATTTCAACCAAAGGAAGGTATTGATCCTAAATACCTTTAAAATCCATAGTGAAAGCTCTCAACATGTATTCTAAAGTTGTAATGGTCCTCTTAGACTGATCATCTATCTGAGGGTGATAAGAAATGCTGAAACTCAACTCTGTATCTAGATCTTACTGAAGACTTCTCTAATACTTTGAGGTAAACCTCGGATCTCGATAAGATATAATAGAATTTGGTACTCCATACAACCTTACCACTTTATTAATTTAAATTATATAAGTATGATTAAGAGAGAAATATTCACTCATAACAATGAAGTTTTATGACTTTATAAGGTGATCAACTATAACCCAAATAGCATTATGGAATTTTAACATTTTGGGGAGTCTGATGGAAAAATCCATGGTGATGGTTTCCCATTTCCATTTTGGTATAGGAAATGGTTGTAATAACCCCTTATCCTTTAGTCTCTCAACCTTAACTTATTGATATATCAGGAATTGGGATACGTACTCTGAAATATCCATTTTCATGTTATACCACTATAAATACTCCTTAATATCTATATACATCTTTGTACTCCCCGTATGAATAGAGAATTATGAAATATTATCTTCATAAAAAAACTTCTTATTCAAGACTAGTATTGATGGGGCACATACTTAATTCCTGAATATTATTATTCCCTCATGATCGTGGTTGAACTTAAGAACATTCTTGACACTTTTCTATAATTATACATCTTCATTTTGCACCTTCTTAATCCTCTCATACATGGATGGTTGAACATTCATAAAACAAAGATAATATCATTACCATTTTATCAACATTTATAGATCTATTATTTTCAAATCTAGAAATATTGGGTCTTTTTTTATCCTCATCTTAGTTAAGATAGTATGATCCTTTTATCTTAGAGCATCATCCACCTTTTCTGGCTTCCTAAGATGGTAATTTGTTGAGAAATTATATTCTTGGATCAACTCCAACCATGTTCTATGGATCATATTCAAATATTTATGTGTAAATATATAATTCAAGATTTTAGGATTAGTATATGTATAACATCTTTTACCATAAAGATAATTCCTTCACATTTTTAATGGAAAAATACCGCTTCTAAATCTAAATCATGAGTCAGGTAATTTTTCTCATGAATTTTTTATTGGCAATAGGTATATGCTATCACCATGTCATTATTCATGAAGAAACGGCCCAGTACCTTCTTTTATGCATCATTATAGATCAAAAATATTTCTTCCCTACAAGGTAGTTAATAATAGGTGTGGTGACCAACTTTATATTTAGTTATTTTAAATCATCTTCTCATTCATCTATCCACAAGACTTTAACACCCTTGTGAGTCAAATTGGTGAGTGGATTAGATATTCATGATAAATATCTCAAAATGTGTTGGTAGTATCCATCAAACCTATAGAAACTATAGATCTCGGTTAGCATGGTTGGCCTGGTCCATTGTTCAATAACTTATATCATTGGAGGATCCACTAATATACCCTAAATTGATATTATAAGACCCATGCATTAAACTTTTTAAATCCAAAATTCACACTTGGTAAATTTAGCATACAACTTCTCATTCATCAGGGTCCTTAGCACAATTATCAAATGTTCTTCATGATTTTATTTTCTCTTTGAATATATAAGAATATCATCTATAAATACTGACACAAACTTATCAAGGTGACATCTAAATAATTTATTCATTAAATCCTTGAAGATATCAAAATAACTGGTATGTCTAAATAGAATTACTATAAATTCATAATGGCCATATATCATACAAAAGGATGTCTTTGGTATATCTTCCTTCTTGATTTTTATATGATGATATACAGATCAAAGATCAATCTTGGAAAAATATATATCTCATCATAATTGATTTAATAGATCATAAATACGGGGTATAGGATACTTTTTCTTAATAGTTATCTTGTTAAGTTTCTGATAATCAATAAAAAGACACATTGACCTAACTTTCTTCTTAACAAAAAGAATATTTTCACCTTATAGAGAAGTACTAGGCCGAATGAATCCATTATATAGATAATCCTAGAGTTTTTTATTAAATTACTATGTCTCAATTAGGTCCATTCTATATTGATTCATTGAAATAGTTGTATCACCATATATGAGTTTAATTGAAAAACCAACTTTGTGATTTTGGAGAGACTATGAAATTTCTCTAGAAAACATCAAAACATTCTTGAAAAATAGGAACATTTTCAATATTTAATTTCTCCCCAAAATTTGAGATAAATATCCCTCATGAATAGGTAGAAGAACTCATATAATGGAAGTAATTTCCATTAGGTACTCAAGTTAATCCTCACACTAATAGATGATTAAAGGTTGATTTGGAATATTGAATTAAAATTATATTCCTCGATAATTAATTTGGGATCTATATTAATAGAGCTAACATATGGATAAACTTAAAACAAATTCAAGTAAAGTAATAATAAAAATATTTTAAGAAATAATATTCCCACAAACCTCTATTAGAGAGGAGATATATACTTGAGATGCAATCATCCTACCATTAAAAGTTTTCACTACTAACTCAACATTTAAATATTTGATGTGGTTTTGTGATACCCTTAGAAAATTATTTAGATATCAAAGTGTGGGTATAATTTTAATAAAATAAACCATTTTAAATACTTGAGTGGATGATAAATGTACCTTTCACAATGTTGTTGGGAACTTCCACTTCGGTTGTAGTAATTACATGAGTTTTTTCTTCTATCCTTGAAATATTTTTTGGTATGTTCCCTTAATGTTTGGGGAATTGGTTATAATAATTCCCCATATCATTACAGTTAAATCACTATACTTTTATGTATTATCTCTTACCCTTTCATTATGGAGTATAATATCTTTTTTCTCCACTCTTTAAGAAAAATCCTTTTCCTTTTAAGCATATACCAAGGTGATTCCTAATATAAGTATGACATGTTATAATATTCCCCTTTATATTATTCCCGTTTTCTATTTTTTTTCTATAACATTCTATTATTGTCTTTATTCCCTTTGATTCCATAATACCTGAAGAATTATTTCTTTGTCTTGATAGCACATGATATTATGTCCTCATATGATGAGAATGTTTGGGAGACTAATTACCTTCAAAGGATTGGATTAAGACCATCAAAGAAATGGTCAATATTACTCTTTGGTTTATATTGATAGTCTACATCATGCCTTTCCAACCTTGTAAAGTTAAATTCATACTTAGAAACATTTTCCTATTCCTTTTGTCTTATACTCAATAATTTTATCTACATATTTGATCATTCTTTATGAAGATAATATTTCTCTAAGAAAAGTTCAATAAAATACTTTCATTCCATGATTGATATTTCCTCATCATCGTTAGTGTTTTGAATAAAAACCCATCATTGATATGAATCCCATGATATATGATATATGATAAACTACCATGACAACCTTCACTATTTTATTACTTCCCAAAGCAAGAAATATCTTCTCTATGAAAATTATCCATTTCTAATATATAAATGGATATTTAGTCTCATTGAATGATGGATTTTTTTTATGTATGAATTGGTCTAACATTATTACAATATGTTATGGATTAGAAGGATAATTCATTTCATAAATTTTATGGTCATAACTTAAGTCATCTTCCTCAATATAATTATAATTTGTTTAGCTCTAGCTACACCTCCAGCTACAGATTCATCTCCAAGTTCATTATATTTCCCAAGAGGGAAATAACTAAATGAATTATGTGAATTTATATGATTCTCATTACTTCTATTATGAACCATTTATAAAAAATTACATACACTATATTAGATTATAAAATTTTGAAACATAAGTTATAATTTTTAAACTTGTGAAAAAATTAACATAAATTGAAAAAAAATTCATAACTAATCTCAAAATAATAAACTTATTTTCTTTGGGAATATTATAAAATCATAAAAATAATTTTAAATATTTAATAATGGTCTATAAATAAAATGTAAATTAACCTAATAATATCCTTTAAGAGTTTAAAACTAGGTACACAGTTAGGGTACACTCACTGTGCATCAAAATAATGGTTAGATATACTTAACCAACTCTTTTCAAGATTATTACCCCTAGATATATCCGTACTAAAACCATGTCCACTTGCAGTATCTAGAGAGTGACGTATTTCTAGGAAAACCATCTAATATCTATATTAATAAAACTTTATGATGTTATCCTATACTTAAACTAATCTCAAATTAATTCATAGGATTATGTTCCCTAATCTATCTATTACTAAATCTAGTTACCAAGGTTCCTACTAAACATTATCTGATACCAATTATAAATAATTTTTCCCTATAAGCCCAAATTTTGTGGTTACTTTATTACATTATTATTGGATACAATCGGTCACATCTCAATGGACCAAATGGTTTAGTAGTCTTTTAAAACTAGATAAATACATGAATCTCACATTACTTTTGATAAAATACAATAAAACATAGTTTTTTATTTCATAACATCATTATTATCTCTAGAGTATACTTTATTATCAATAATAGTACACTTCATGTCATCCTGGGGAAAGGAAACATAATAAATGGGTGCGATCAGATTCTTAGTAAGGGAATTCATACAATAGGAGCTAAATAAGGCATGAATAATATAGAAGAAATAAATAATTTAATATAAATAATCACCTAATATTTAAATTTATCTATATATGTAAAATATATTAAAATTAACTCATCAATAACTGATTTTATAATGATGGAATTCATAATATTGGGCATCTTAAACTTACTGTCGAGGCCTTGGATGAGACATCTACAAAAATAGGTGAGGCCTTAGACAAATGACCAATATGTTTTGTCTCATGATACCCAATGATTCATTTAGGGGATATTTAATTCTGGGACCCACCCTTCACTTAATAATTCCAAAATATTCATCATATGAATAAAAATAAAACTTAATCAATACTGCTTAAAATAAATAATTATCTGTATTGGAAGAACTAGCATACATAATGTTAATACTTTACCTAGAAAAACTAATCATAAACCAAAAAAATGTATTGTATGGTATCATTAGATTATATCCTCATTAAATCATAATATTAAACAAAAGATATTGATATAGATAAAAATACATCAAAATTATCACTAGAAAAGTTCTTGAGGAAAATACCATTTTCACTTAGAATTCACTTATTCAAAATCTAAAAATTTCCCAAATTTTAAGGAAAATATTTTATTTGAAAATAAAAAAATTTAAAATTGTAAGGAAACTTAAAATAATTTTGTTTTATGATGGAGATAAATTCTTTTCATTTCATGTGCGTTAAAATAATGATTATATTCACATTTTTAGTAAAAATTCAAAAGTACCGCATTTAGAAAACAAGAATAATTTTCCTTTAAAAAAAATTAAAATTAAAAAATGTGTAAAAATTTATTTAATAAATCATTATAGAATATTAAAAACATTATTTTTTAAATTTTAAGGAAAATATGGGCATGCAATAAAAATATTCCCGATTGAGTAGATTTTTTTTTTAATTTTCCTTAAAAACTTTATTTTGGTATCTTGAGTAATTGAATAGAGTAAAATGAAAGTAAGATATATAATTTATATAACTAATAATATGATAATAAAATATATTAGGTTTAATATATAAAAATCAAGTAATTCCCCCAATGGATACTTAAAAAAACAATTTTGAATAATGATGAGATTATGAAATAAACTCTTACCTCAGGTCCGACTTACTTCATATGTATTTGAACATAATTTATAATAAATATAAATTTATTATAAATATATTAAAAAAACATAATAATATATATTATACGATATAAAATTTACTTATAATATTGTATTTCCCATTTATTAACAATTCTTTATTGAAATCACTATTTTGGGTGATAACTGTTTTGTTTTCCATATATTTTTTAGTTTGGTTGTTTTGTTCCTTGTATATTTATCATTGTTCCATAATATATATAATTTTAATCATGATATAAATATATTATATATTTGTTATATATTTTTTTAGATTCATCCATAAAATATAGAGATAGAAAAATGAATTATATTTTTCATGGAGACAGTATGTCGTATATACGCATGCATGATGTTTTCACTTTTCGAAGGATGCAATAAAAAAAGTTAAATAATAATATTCCTTTACAAAATCATTATTATATCATATATATTATATATATTCATTAAAGGTGTCCTTATTACCATCCATGTAAATCAAAAATGAAAAATGAATCACATCGCTTCGTAGAGGTGGTAATCCCACGTATGCACGAACAATGTTATCATTTTCCAAGGGATTAAAAGGTAAGAAGGTAGAAATGATATTATAATTCTAGATTAATAATAATTTAATATATATAATTTATAAATATTAAACTCATAATAATACCCATACATGAAATATTGTGATGAAAAATGAATTGTATCATTGCGTGGAGGTCGTAGTCCACATGTACGCATGAGCGATAGTTTCACTTCCCATTTGATGGAAAAGAAGGTGTAAATAGAGGTTTCATGATAATAATAAAATTTTAGTATATGTATCATACTGAATTTATTATTTTATGATTAATTCAATAGATTTATAGGAGTTATAAAGAGAAATAAAAAAGAAATTGATTGGTTAAGGTGATTACCTCTTCTTTGAAATAACTCATTTAGATATCCTCTTAATGACCCTAGTATAGGTATTTTGGGAATAAAAAAGATATATAATGTATATAAGGATTTTTTATGAGGTATTTTTATATGGTTTTGTCGATATATATGGCACAAAGTGGTGTAAATAAAATAGAGAAGGGGTGCCCTTTTATAAGGAAGGTAAATGACACACTTATAATTACAAAAAAGATTAAAATATAACTAATCCATTTTCAATAAAAATGATTATAAATGGATATATATATATATATTAGAATAAAAAAATTATAATGTCTAAATATAATCATATAATTAAATTTATATAGGTTTTGGTGTCATTTTAAACTTTATCTTTTAGTTTAACCCCTTGGTTAACCAATTTTAATCTTAACCGTGGTAATGACTTTTTAATATTAAAGGATTATAATTTTACTTATAAGTTAACAATTTGATCATAAATGGAAAAGGGATAAAATTTTAGATAATATTTTATCCCAATTTAACTCTTTAAATATTTTTATGATTTTTAAATAATTTCATAAAATATTTTTTTCATAAAATCTCATTATTTTCATTTTCGATACTATTCATTTAATTTGACTCTAAAGTCATCATGAAAAATATTTAATATGAATTTAATCCATTAACACATTAATAATATTATATATTAATATATTAAATTCATTTAACACAATAATTACTCTAAATTAAATTAATTTTAGTATTTTTAAAATAATTTATTTTATTTTTACACTAATTGAATAAATATTGTGTCGATGTTGTGAAAGAATTTAAGGTAATTATATAATCACTAAAAAATATAGATAAATTACCATCATTAAAATAAATTCATTATGTGCTATATAAACTTTAATATTATTTATTTTTATCCTTATGTGACCATAAAAGATAAATTTAAAGTCAAGAGAGTGATCTTTTATATTTTTCTATACTTATAATAATATAAAGGTCAATATAAAATAAAAAATAGAAAAAAGTGTCCATATTTTCAATATTTTTATGGAAAATGATGAAATGCAATCATAAAATAGGATAAATTCATGTTTTATAGAATAATTGTAAAGCCTTATACTAAAGTTTAAACCTTATTTTACCTGTTTTACCCATACTGAGGTGACTAAAATTTATGAAGATTAATATTCATAATGACCAAACATAAAAGAGAATTATTTACTAAATTTTATCCTAATAATTCCAAATTTGGATTATATTTTTCAATATTTAATTTCTATAAGTGGAGGAAATTAATTTTAAAATAAGTGTGTAAAATGTGATGAAAACTCATTTTTAGAAAAATACATTTTTTAAGCATAAAACTGGATTTATTATAATTCCATGCCTAGAAAAAATATTATATGAATGTCATAAAATTTTATTGACTATATAATATATAAATTTCATTAAAATCATTCACAAATAGTGGTCAATTAAATTTATTAAGATAAAAACACATTGTTCACATAAAAATAGTTTTTCATAAAAAATATCACTTTTTCCTTAAAATGATTTTTTTTCATTTATAATCAATTGATAACTAATGAATTTATTGTGTATATGTATAAAAAATAATTTTTTCATAATTTAGTTATTTCTATTTGTACTCACCACTTTTAATGTCTAGGTTATAATGTTCAAATTAAAATAATATTTTAATAGTAGATCACTATTCATTTAAAATTGGTGTTGCATGAAACCAAGAAATAAAATAAAATAAATTTATTTAAAATGAAATATATCATAAAATATCAGGGTATTATAGATTGTATATTTGTTTTTTCAAGGTATTTTATAATGTTATATTATCTTTCTATGAATTCATTAATCATATTACTTTTTTCTTTATTAATAAAATTATATTTCAAAGTAATATGTCTTTATTTTTTCATGAAATTTATAAGAAAGATGATGTGAGTAGTGAGAGGTAGATAATCTCAAACACAATACGGTTGAAGAGCTTCTTAAGGATACGATTAAGAAAGGTAATATTTAGATTATTATAACATATGTATGTGTGTGTGTGTTTAATTTTAAGTTATTAATATTTTATAATTGTGAATTTTCAACTTTAAAGATATAGGATTTGGAAGTTGGTCATCGGGTTGGGCTGATCAATATATGGTTCGATGTTCATGGAAAGTTATACGATAGTTACACGAAAGAATATGCTCAGACCATAGGGGTAAACTAGTTTAATTATTACTTTATTTTATTTAATCAATTTATTTTTTTATATTATTTAATGTGTAGGATAAAATTAAGGAGGAGGGGGAAAAATCCCTTGCAGTCATCACAGATTTCCTAGAGTGATTTTATTTCTTAGATTTTGGGAAATGACGATCCATTTCATGTGCAGATGATGGATTCTTGACCATCCCTATCATGAGTGTTTGGGTGGTCCCTATAATAATTCACTATAACATCTTCCTCTACCCCGGTGTCTTGTAGTGTTCATGGTCCAACATTGTGACAAAAAATAATGTTATTGGAGACCAAAATAGAGGAGTTCAGGTCACACATGATAGCTTATGATGATCAGTTTACTAAAATGAGGGGTTCATTGGATAATTTATTTTAAGACACTATAGGGAGTATTCCTATGGAGATTATATTCATGATACAATAGTCTCATCTGGTAAAAATTATTATTGTTTGAATTTTGTTTATATTATTATTTAATATAATTTAATTTATGTTTTTAAATTACTTATTTATAGTCACCGAAGGATGAAATTCATTTAGACAATGAGGAGCATCTATCATCTCAAGGAATCCATAGTAACATAGACAAAATGCATGATGGTATTTCATGAATTACATGTTTTTATGCCTATGCATCCCCTAGTTGTATGAAATATATTTTTATAATGATTCATTTCTTTCATTACCATATGAATGATGTTATATTATTTATTTTTATGTAATATTTTAATTTAGATTAATTTATTTTTATAATAATAATTATATTTATTTTTGTTATACTATTTTAGAAATTGTTCTTGTACCTATTTAGACTATAGTAATTGTAATAATTCCATTTTTTTATTCTTGTATAGGGGTTAAAATTGTCGGAATTATATATATTATTATTATTATTATAAGTGGTTTAGACTATTTCTAATTTGGGTAAACCATCATGTTTAATATACACAGCGGTTGAGACCACGATTAGGCTTTGCAAAACCACTGCTAATTGATCAGGTATCTAATAATATACAATGAAAAAAATCTCATTGATTCTAACTTCTACTATATATGGTAAAAAATATAATATATTTTACATTTATTAGCATCATTTTTAACCACAAAAAAAATAATTTTTTTAGTTTCAATTAAAACCATTGTTAAATAATGGTTTAAAATAAATTATTTTGAACCACCACCAATAAGAAAACAAAAGGTTTTAATCATCCACAAAACTAAATGCATTAGTTGAAAAAACCAATGAAAAATATTTAATATTCGTTTTAACTACCGCATATACCAAAAAATACACCGCTAATTCCTAGATTTATTGTAGTGATATCACTAATTTCCAAATTTATTCATCTATAATTTTTTATTTTTAGACTGGATAAATAATCAGTATTCCATCTCAATCATATTTTCTCTCTTTTGAATAAATCATTAAGATATAATTATAACTCACTTCATATTCTTTGGATCATAATGATTTAAACTATGATGAACAACCCAATAATCGACTCAATAACATCATCATTATTCTCGAAAACTCGTCAAATTTCTTTTTTTCATTAAGAAGATCATTCTCTTTATAACCCGCTTGTATCACTAACCCTTTGAGTGTTTATAATGTTTTAATCCAAGAAAAACAGTTCTAGAATTATCTCAAATTATTTCCTCTTTAAAATATTAAATTATAAAAACTTTATAATTTTTTATCATATGTATAAAGTTAAATTCCTTTAAATAGATTTACTTATATAGACATGGATCCCCTTACATCGACCTTTAGTGTGGATCCCCTTATATAGATCAGCATATGTAGCTAGATCCCCTTATGTGCTCATAGCTCTTACGTCAATACTCTTATGTGACTCGATGGCTCTAATATTGTGAATCATTTCTTTATATGGATCTTATTACATGGAACTAATCCCTTTATGTCGATGACATAAATGATAATCCCTTTACATGGTGACTCTTTTTGAAGATTTTATTACATTAATATCTATTTTTGAATCCCCTTAAATGGCTAATTTTTCATTTTTTTAGATTTCCTTTAGAATTCTATAATGATTTGAATTAATTTAAAATGAATAAAGATCCACTTTAAACAGTTTCAATAAACTTGAACCAACTCAAAACTCTATTGGAAATATATTAAACCATCTCCAACATATTCATCTCCATTATCAAGGTCTTTTAACAAGTGAATACTCAAGATAAAGTTTTTCAAGTAGTTTTCAACCTTTATTCTTCCATCTTCACTTTATCATTTATCAACATTCATCCAAGTTTTTGTTCATTACTAATTCCAGTATCCAACATGCTTGGTGACCCTATTATGGGTTCTTTAATATGTTATTTATCTTATTAAAAGGATTTTGAACTTATTTTATTCATTCTAAATATATATTTATAAGTTTTCCAAAATAATTTCAGTTTTATATGGTTTTTTATAACTTCTTCACTTATTGCAAAAAGTTTTAGCTAATAATTATTCATATTCAATACTTATATTTCAATTAAAGGCCAAATCTCCAATCATTGATTTAAAGGGGCTGCTCAAAAAGCTACCAAATCATTTCTTCTATACCCAAATACGTGTGAATCCTCTTAAACTTATTTTATAGGTGGATTCTCACTTCATCACCCATGACCTTTAACGCTTATATTTACATTCTCATTGACAAAAAATACAATCCAAAACCAAATGTCACATCAATATCCCCATTTATATTTGTTTTCAAAACTTTGAACTTCCAAACACCATAAATTCATTGTAATATTTATTTGGTGGTTTACTCTTTCTCTCCCCCTTATTGACAATAAATAAAAAGGGAGGAAATTTCTTCTCTTCCATGTAAACCATAGGGAAGGATTAAAATTATGCATCTCCCCCTTATTAATATTAATAATTATATGTAAAGGTCTTATCATCTCCAACTAACTCTTCAAAATTTAAGAGACTTGTTCTCCCTTTTTTCTTTCACTTTCACTATGCTCAATTCATTCCATGAGAGAAGGTTAATATCATATTCTTATTAGAAATGTGGAATCAACTAATAAAATCAAATTCTACATGGGATAACCTAGTTTATAAAATAAGAGTGATTAATTTAGACCAAAAGGTTGTACATTAAATACTTATAATGTGATTGTATATCTAAAATTATCTTCAATAGGTTCTATAAAAACTAATATTAAATAAATTTTATAATATTTCACTCATTTTAAAAAACAAATCAAAAATATTCAAGTGTAAGTTTGTTTTTCCCCCATTTTTTTGATAATAACTCCCCCTTTATAAACATATTAAACATTAGTCAAAATAAAATTTTGGAGAGTGACAATAAAACCTCAACCTCAATTTCATAAAATGTGTCTATAATTCTAGATTCATGTGAAATGACTAACTTTGGGTAGATTAGTCCTCTAATCCCCCTAACCCCTTAAGGTATTTTATTCAATACTTATTCTCCATGTCTCATTTTCAAGAATGTATAATACCTATTAGTGTTTGATAATGATTTTGTGATAAAAACCAATTTAGATAGTCCATGCTGGATAATAATCTATGATATATAAAAAAACATTCAACATATACTTTTCATGAATCCCCTTTAATTCCCCTTTTTCATAATATAAAACCACCAAAATAGGGGAATAATTTGGACTTACAGTAGTTATTTAATGTATAAAACAAGGATTAGACACATTACTCAACCTATATACTACCTTATTTGAGGCTATAAAGTAATTGGAGCTCTTTATACTTGGTTCAAACTTGAGTTTCTAGATTTTTTTACTTTTGGGTAGAAAATATTTCTCTTTATCTCCATATTTCTTTATAGATGGAATGACCCTATTAACTTTAATAACTAAAGAGCTTTGATTATTTTTAGAAAGCTCTATTTTCATAGCCTCTTCCAACTGAGTTTTCAATATTTTCAATCACCCTTTCTTCATATGATCAACATTTATTATGTTCATAGACTCTTTTATTGTAATGGTAGACTTGATACCAAGATTCATTTGTGATTTTCCTCTATATTTCAATAGATTTTATTATTTAGGTATCCATGTCACAAACTTAGTAGAAATGTGCCCAAAAAATTTTCACCTTCCATACACATTTTCAATACATTTTAATTTTACCTTCATGAGAATCTTCTCAACTTCTTTATAAGGAGTAAATAACTAATCAAATTCTTTTATATCCTTTTTCAATTGACTTTTTCTTTATTTATTCCAACAAGATCCCCTTGAATTTGATGTTTATGGAAATTATTAAATGGTTCATAATGTTGTATCTCTTACCATTGTAGAATCATCTTATTTTGTCTAGTGTGACATAATTTTCATCATTCTTCCCTGAATACTTAGGAGTAATGTATTCAACATTATTCTTCATCAATTTCATTCCCAAGAAAAAAATCAATATTTTTCTATTTCTCCATAATTATTTCTTTTTGGACTTTTATACATGTCAATATATGATTTGTGTTATTTTGGAACATACTAACACTCCTCAAAACATTGTTCATATCAATTTCAAAAATCCCTTAAGTTATCAATATATTCAAATTTATTCCTTATAGATAGATTCCTTCTATTTTTGGAATCCCTCTTCAGTCCAATGGTTTTTATCAAAGTTTCATCTTTGATACACTTAAGTTTAGGCCTTCTTTATAATACCCTAAGATTTTAGTTTATATTTTGTAACATCTCGTTACCCACTTTCAGGTATTTCTATTCTCTATTTTCTTTTCCCTCTTTATTTGGGTGTGTTTTGGGACTCCTTGGGATAGAGAGTGTTTGTTGAGGAAAATAACCTAAAGTTCAAGGATGTATGTTTATTTGAATTAATAGAGTTTGGGTAGAAACATGTTAAAGGATCTATGGGGTTCTCCCTGATTTTGGATAACACCAGAGTTGTTTTAGGGATTTTGAGCTGAATTTAGAGTTTTTTTAGTCTAGTGGTTGATTACACTCCATATAATGATTACACATCGTGAAATAGTTTTACGTGCCATGTAAAATTTTCACGCCATGAATTGGTCACTAAGAATATGTCATGAGTTTTGTTCAGAGCATGAAAATATTACACATTGTGAAAAAAATTTAAACATCATGAAAAGTATTTGCGTCAAGTAATGGGTGTCGGGAAGATTTCATGAACTAGTACAGGGTGTGAAAAGCATACACACTGTGAATATATTACACGTCCTGTAATGGTAAAATTCGGGATTTTTAACCTGAAGTGATGGGTTTTTTGGTGTTTTTGGGTTTCTTTGATTTACAATGTGAAAAGGGATTACACATCATGTAATTGTCATGGCTTGGTATTTTAGGGCACTAAATAGATTATATGTTTTTCATTTTTCCATAGGTCTCTTCTATCAAAACCTAAGAGCTCTCCAAGGTGATTTTGGATACTTGTTCTCCTTTTGTATCATTTCATTCAGTGATCTATCTCTGTTATGGTTATAGTGTGTTTCTATGAATGATTAATCCTTCTATTTCTTCATTTCCATTGATCACGGTAGCACCTTTGTGCTTCATGATTGGATATTTTGATCTATGATGATAATCTTCTTGGTCCTTTAAAGATATTTTGTGTGATCTTCATATAGAGTCTAACCCTAGTGTTTGTTTTGGTATGGTGTGTGATTTTCCTCGATGTATATTGGATTATGTCCTCTCTATCGACCACTTTTCTTGTTAAATTCATTCTAAGATGTGAGGATTGATTATAGGACCTATATAGTTGAATTTAAATTATTTTTTATTGGTGGATCCCATTACAGGTGTGTGTGACTCTAGTTTCAGGTAGGTGGTTTCAATTCTAGCCTATGTTGGATGAACTATATTGCTTTGGTTTTGATAAATTGTTTTATAAATGAAGTGGCATGATTGATTTATTTGTGAGTTTGGAAATGTTTTTTTGAGAAAATTTGGTTTTCCACTTATTTTGGTAAAAATAAAAGGTATTTTCAAAGCATTGTGAAATGAATTTATGAAATGGTTTTCAAAGCATGGTTTTAATGAAATGGTTTGGAAATTTTATAACATGGAGAGACTTTGGTACATAGGTGGAAGGTTTATATTAGGGATATCATATATGTATTATCTAGGGGTTTAGTCATGTGGTGTTCCTCTATTACCTAGGCCCATTGTTCTAGGGAATTAATATTGACATCATTGGGGGTCAACTTATGGGGTGTTCCTCTTCTCCTTAGGCATATATTCTAAGTACTTGATTATGAACTAGTCATTGATTCTGGTATGAGTAGTCTTCTATCCAGACCTATAGTGATTCATGGTATGATTTTACATTTTCTTTTTTTTGTACTATTTTAGATTTTATTAACATAGATTTTGATATGATATGTGAAACATGCTTTGTTTGATTTTGACGGATTTGATGTATATGAAATGCTTTGATACAATTTTATCTAACTTATTTTGGAAATTTATAAAAGGTTGAAATTAAATTTTTTTTCCAATGATTTTGATATAAAAACTAGTAAACTATATATAATTCCTTATTTTCCTTAAAGTTGATCATTGTTCAGATTTTTTTACAAATACTGGTTATGGAACACCTAGGTGGGATCCAACTGACCCTATTAGTTCACACCTTGTGCACCCCTTTGGTGGTGTGTAGATCATTGTATGAATTTCAATTCAGGTAAAGGAAATGTGGTGTGATGAGGCAACAAGTTTTATTCCATCTTTTTTTATATAGTTGGTGGTGAGAAGGTGGGAGTTTTTCCATGCTATTACATGGAGTAGTCAGTTTATCTTTTAGTTTTCCTTTGATGTTGGATTTGTAATTTGGGATTTTATAACTAATTTTTGAGATGTATCATTTCCAATGTATTCTTTCAATTCTGGAATATGTTATCATTTCCATTTTTTTCACTCTATTTTGTGTATATTCCATGTTGTTGTTTTAGGTTATGTGAAAGTGTTCCCTCTGGTTCTTGTTTGATGTCTATGTGGTATTCACCATCCCATGGGGATTGGGAACACCCTTCAGGTTTGTGGAAATTTGGATTGGGTACCAATGAGAGAGGGTATCTGGGTTTGGTTTACCACCTATTTTCTTTTAAAAAGAATAATATGTTCAATAACATGTAGCACATGCAACATCGAGCTTAAAGAAACCATGAAGTACTATTAAAATATTATTATTTCAATGTGATTGTTATAACCTATTTGTTGGGTTAACTTATGTGAATTGAAATAACTAATTTATAAAAAAATATCTATGAAGGTTTTATATAATTTAAATTTATTGATAAATGTATAATAAATGAGTAGTCAATTTTTAGTACTCATTTTATACTTCCAAAATATGTTTTCTTCAAAAAATATTTTTATTTAATTTTATGTGGTGACATAATAATTAATTTTAAAAATCATAAATTTAATTTTATGAAATGAATATCATTTTGAAATCATCGTTTCATAATATTCTTAGTATGAATTTTTTAGAATTTTCTAAAAAATTGCTTTTGTGTGAATAGTGAAAATACATATTTTTCAAAATACTACCACTTTTCTAACATTATTATGATTTAATAATGAATTAATAAATTTTAAAACATTTTTATTGACGAAATATTTTTCAAGTATTTAAATAATATATTTTAAATAATTATTTGAATTTGGGAACCCAAGATTTAGTTTTGTGAACATAAGTTATATTTTATTCAAATTAAAAATATTTTTAGGTATTTTCATTTAATGGTTTGGTTGGAAGGTAAATTTTGTATTTTTATTGATAAAAAGGTCAAAAAACATTCCTTTCTTATCAAAAAACCAAAAAAACTGAAATCAAATTTTTACTTGATTTCAATGTAAAATAATTTTTACGCTTAAATCAGGTATTTTCCTAACAACTGATTTTCAAGTCTTTTATGTTATTATATTAAAATTTAATTATTATACCTATATAATATTAATTTGATAAAATTTATTCCATATTTGGAATCATCATGTTGAAAAAAAATTATAATTCCCCTTTAATTTTTGGTTTCATAAATAAGTTATCGTGGTAAAAAGTTACGTTGTCACGATTAAAGTTAAATTGGTTTTAACTATAATATAAGGCTTAAAATTCCTCTAAAACTTGTCTAAATGTGATTGGATGATTAGTTTTAGAACCTATAACATATTATATATGAATATTGGGTTTCTTTGTTCCACTTTACCATGACTAATACCTTTTAATATTTAAAAACATTATATAATTATAACAGTTCTAATCCCCTCACTTATAAAAGGGAACCACTTATCCTCTCTTCTTCATGCCTATTGATCCACCTAGATCGAACAAGAACTTCCCAAATCCATTCCCAGCCACCATCCCCACAAAATAGAGGATCTGGTATCATAAAAATTCTAACCTAGAAGGATTAAGGTGTAAGCTAAAGGTGGTTTTTTAAAGAATATGTATAAATATCAACTAGGTGTTTTCATTTTATCTCTTATTACACATCCTTAAAATGTAATATAACCATGCTAATGTAATAAAATAAGTATCTTAAATATACTAAAATTTTATTATTCTATATTCTCCACCCTTATTCATCTCATTTCCATCCTATGGAAAATTAAAACATCGCTCGTTCATATGTACCACCTATTGTCTCCACGTAACGGTGTAATTTGTTTCTATCCCTAATTTACATGGATGGTTATAAAGGTAGAAATAATAAATATATATAATATTTATGAAAATATTATGATTCTATAAATATAAAAAATATATTCATGACATTGTTGAAATTATTTACTTTATGGGACCATTTTATAACTTCTTCAACCATGGAAAATATACCAAATTAATTTTAGAGAAAACAACCTAACAACCATAAGTGGTCAATGTAAGAAAGAACTATTCAATGACTGGATTTTAAATTATTATAAAAGGGACTCAAAATGGAATATAGATGAAAATATTTCTTAATAAAGAATAAAATAAATTTAAATTCATTATATATGAGGATCAAACATTTACGACTAAGAAAAGACCCATAGTATGGGTAATTTTGTCTCATTTCCACTTCAATTATACATGTTAAAATTATGAACCTAATTTCATTTTTATAGTGTATATAATTCCTTTTTGATATTTTATATCATGAATTACTATCTATTTATGTTATTTAAAATTTCAATTCATGTTTACTATTTTAATTGGTTTTGATATAAACATTATATAATCCATAAAATATTTATATTACAATATCATTTTATTTTAGAATTGTTTATACTTAGATTTCATTTTGGAAAATTATATGATCTTAATATATTAAACCCCATATATTTTATTCTCATATTTTTATTTCTGGGATTTTTATTTTTATTCCATTTATTCTTTTTTTGGATCAATAATCATTGAGTGAATTACAAATAAGGGACTTTCTTTTAAATAAATTTATATTTTAATGTTTTCCTTCCAAACTATTTTATTCCATATGAAGGTTCTTTTAAATGTTTTGAAGAATAATATTTTTAAACACTGATGATTATATGAATTCATATTCAACCATATTTTACTATCTTTATAATTTTTTAATATTAATTTTCTTCTCATTTTCCAAATGAGGTTTTTTGACATTTTACCAAAAAGTGTGAAAGGAATATTTGTTTTAACATTTACCTTAAGAATGGAATTTCCCACTATCTAGACCATTATTTTCTTTGATGATTACTTTATAAGTTTTTATGGTTATTTAAAAAGAAACTATTTTTTTCAATATTATGGTAATTTTAAGCTTTTAAAGATTCATAAAGAAAATGGTATTATTTTTCTAAAGGAATGAAAATAATTTTTAAACTGATTCATAAAAAAAATTACACAAAGTTAAAGGGAAGTTATTTTTAATGTTTTACTTCCACTTTATTTACTATTATAAAAAGGATTGGTTTTACTATAAATCCTTCATTTATGATTAATTGATGGTATTCTTTAATCCCTTACTGCCAATGAGTCTGTACCCGAGTGTTAAGGGCTCCTACTTGGCATCCAAGAGACCCGGGTTCAAAACCGGGTGGAGGCGAATTTCCGGGTTACTGTAGTAGTACAATAACAGTCACTGTAGTAGTCAGTGTAGCATTCTCTATAGTAGTACTGTATCATTTACTGTTCGGTACTGTAGCAGTCAGAACTATTCACCCGATTTGGGCCTTCGGGCCACCAGTTTGGGCATACGGGTCTCCAGGGCCTTCGAGTCATCAATGGACTTCGAGACACAGGTCCTTCGGGTCACGTAGACCATGGAGTAGCCCAGTTTACACAGAACAATCCCCAGAATAGGATCAGAGCAGTAGGAGTGGCAGCCACCAGATGCAGAGCTAACCGGATTGGAAGAATGAGAGGGTATGGCAGCCGCCATCGGGACCAAGCACCATGCAGCTTTGTACGGGGCAATGCTAGCCGATCAGCAATGCAAGGTGGGGAGCTAAGAAGATCAATGATGCAAGATGGTGGGGAGGGGCAGTTCTAGTGGGCTGGGCCTACGGGTCATGTATGGGCATGGTATGCCTTTGGGCCTTCGGGTCATGTATTGTGGGTCATGTCGGGCCTTGTGCCTTGGGCTTATGGGTCATATACGGGTTCCCCTTCAACCCTTAAAAGGGGTATTATCTATAATAAAATAAAATAAAAGGCCTTCAGGCCATTCAGGGTTAATACTTTACTGATTCATGGATTTTTTTCATTAAATTTCTCATGATGACATTCCTTATCACAATCCATCACTTTATTAGACATTATTTTCTTAAATATGCCCATATATTAAGTATAATGGACTTAAACAATATCATTTCTACCACTTTGTTTTTTTTTCTCAATCGAATAGAACTTCTATATATAGTATCTATTGAATGGTTTTTATTGAGAATTAGTATTTCATTGATTTGGGAAATGTTAAATATTCTTTATTTAATAAGGATAATTTTTTATTTATAAGTCATTTTGAGAATGAATTGTATTAATCATTCAATGTATGAGGAATTCATAGGATTTTCATGTTTTGGGTGGGGCTTGGTTATAAAATAAACCATTGATACATTGAAATGTATCATGAGATAAAACAAAACACATGCCTTATTATATGGACATTTGGTTTAAACCTACCCATTTATTAGGAATGATAAATTAAATGAGAGTTCTTGATGATAATATTAATAATAACTTGGAAAAGGCCTTGATTAAAAGTTCATAAATGTCTAGATTTATGAATTTTAATTTATTTAGAATCAATTTTCTATTATCCATGTGATTTATATATTTATATTATCCCTAGATGTTCATTGAACTAAATTATTTTATTGAATTTCATGTGTTTTGATTATCCAATCATCCATATTTATTATGTCTTATTTACTCTAGATAACTTCCATTATATATAACCCTTACTTAGCATCTGATATCAACCTTTATTTATTTTCATTTCCCTAAGATATGAAGAAATAATATTTGAATTATCTTAAAGGATTTAAGTTTTTTTTTTCATGCGATGTTTTTAATTTCAAATGTAAAATGGAATACATCCATGTATCTAGTATTCCAAGACTTCTAAACTAATTGATCTTGGGTGGTTTGATCCCCTATATCGTGTACCAATGTAATAAATAATCATCAGATCTTGGTTTAGAGAGTCATAGATAAATTATTTGAATTTTATATGTTAAGATATTATTCTATCAATCAATTTTTATGTGTTCATCCCTTTAGAAACACCAACATTGGCCTATAAAGCTCCTCCTTTTGTTTGTTGGTGCAGTCTGTCCATATCGAGTAACTTGTTATTTTTGGATTAAAACCCCATTATCATGGGTCCAATTGGGGTAATTATTTTATTATACATGACTACCTTCAACATAGATTATGTAGTGAATTTTTTAGTATATTCATCCTTCCAAATTTTTATAGTTTTTAAGTTTTTCCAGCACTATTCATCAAAATAGATTTAGTATAAATTAATTCAACTAAAAAGTGGGTTTCCTTATTCCATGATATTTTTATGGGTTTTTTTATGAGATGATTCATAGATATATTTTCCAATTATATGATTCTTATTATATTCATTAATATTTCTAGAAACATGTGTCTTATCCCTATTTCTTTCAATATCTTGGGAAGTTCCAAATTGCATCATTTGCATATTTTTCAATTTCACCTCTGGCTCAAGAAATTTCAAAATGCGAGTATTAATTTTATCCCTAACTAAGATAAATATTTATTCTCAATATTTGTTAATCTTATGAACTTGATCCTCGTGATTTTTTCTACTTAAAACTAAAAAAATATCAATAACTATGATTCTTTTGGATTTAACTTACATTTTATCTTCCTTGACTCAAAAAGTATCTTTGTGTGATTTTTATTGATCTTGTATCACTTCACCAAAAAAAAGTTAAACACATATTTCCCAAAAATAATTCTATGAAACTCATTATTAGTTAAATAACAATTTCATTAGAAATTAGTACAAATTATTTTTTTTCTTCATATGTTTTTTGAGAGTTTTTCAACTGCTCTCCTTCACTGCTAATGTTTCTTCCATAGCATCAAATTATTTTTATAGTTGTGACTTCTTATCTTGTATCTCACTGATATATGAAAATATATATGTGAAAACCATAATGGAAACTCTTGAAGTAATATTTGATTTTAGAGTATAAATCACTTATGGATTCATTAAAACCATTTTTTCATAGCTTAAACTACTTGATTATTCCAATAAATAATCATTAATGGGTTTGACACGACACTTACCACTCTAAAAAACTAGGTATAGTTGTTATTCTTATTTATTATTTTATATTTTTTTATGATTTTTTTACTCTTTTTTATTTTTATATTGTAGTGTATTTGTTGAAACCTCTATATTAGTCCTAATAAGGATGGAAATATATTCTTCCATCTATGTTATGATACCAATTTATAGTCTTTATAGGATAGCTATAAACAGAATTGAGTGTGGGGGTGAATATAGTGTGGTAAAAAATTACTAAATTTCAAATATTATTTTAAACTTTAACCCTTTTGGTTTTTGAACCATTATTTTTTATCAATATAAATGGATGTTTCTAGTTTTTACTACCTTAAACCTATATTAAATATAGGTAAAATATTAAAATGTGGCATAGGTGTTATTATAAGGTTTGAACCTAATGTGTGAAACCTACTCCTTACTATACTTGTGATGTCCAAGTCACAAATTCTTCATTATAAATATTGTTATCAATTTATAAAGGGTGGTAACTAGTTTTATCCTAACCCACTCTCTTCATATTACATGGTCGTGGGATCACTATATTACACAAGTGATCAACTACTCCTATGATTTATTTATAATGGGATCTCACTAGTTCCAGTTCTTCACTTACTCCTCTTATTAAAATAGATCAAAAACCAATATGGGGATGTTACTACATCCACAAAACTGGTATTCTTCCCCAAAATTATATTTTCTTCAAATACCTACCTTAAAGTCTTCAAGAAGAAAAATATGAAAATAAAACTCTAAAAACTAGAAAGTCTTCTAGTGCATCATCAAAATATGTTTTTTAGATTCTAAAAAAACTACAAGAATATATCCCATGAAAATATTACCTAACAAATAATAGTGAATATCATGGATTCCTAAAATATTTCTTTGAAATGAAAATAGTGAAATACTAGGGTATGTTCTTCCTCATTTCTATCATCCACTCATAATTCTATTACTTCTCACTTATTCTTTGTCTAAATCTATTCAACATGTTCAGTTTTACATCTCCTCCTTCTCTTCTTCTTTGATACATATATGTTTTGGCTTTACAACACCATATCAGGTTCTCTTTCTCTTCTTCCTCAAGATCATTGGTTCTATTATATTTTTATTCTTCTTATTCAAGAGTTTCTCACATGATTTCTCAATTTACACAATTCTTATCAAGTGGAATATTTTATTTAGGGCACATTTTCCTCAATAGACTCATGCACCTTAACTATACAGGTTGAATTACACTTTTTCTTGGGGTCAGCTCACATTTCCATAAATGAAGACATGTTATGTATATTATTCAAGAAATAAAATTACATTCAAATTATTGTATCTAGATTCTCCATATATCCTTCTTAAATGGGGATTAATTGGGCTTATCCTATGATTTTCTCAACTGATTTTTTTATAAAAAGTGTCCATCTTTTATTTTTTTCTATCTCATCCAAATATATATTCTCTATATATTCCAATAGGCACAAGGATCTTCTATTATCAAAATAATTCTTCAATATCCACAAAAAAACATTTCTTCAAAGGATTTAGAAAAATACAGCAGTAGTAACAAAATCATAGGAATTCTTATTTTTGGATTGAGGGATTCTATAAAATGTAGTATAGATTCCATCATGGATCTATACACAATATCAAGCATCACAAAACTCCTTCCATCTTCCCATACTTGGATCACAAGGTCATTTTTGATATTTAACTCCACTGAAGAAAAAAATTGCATCTTATCAATAATTTATATTTATATTTATCTAGAAGTTTTTCTTTTCTGGAAAGATAAATTCTCAACCTTCCACCTCAGTCAGAATTGATCTCTTGTAAATCAATCATGAATATTTTATTATAAATCACTCATTTTGTAACAATCACATTTATTTAAACTCTGATGAACATTCCAAGAATCAACTTAATAATATCTACATTATTATTGAAACATCATAAAATTTCATTTTCTTTCTTAAGAAACTCATTCACTTAATTAAAAACTTGTATCATAGTCCCTTTGAGTTTTTTTGATGCTTTAATCCATAAAAAATAGTTCTAGTATTATCCCAAATTATTTCCTCTACAAAATATTAAATTCTAGAAACTTCATAATTTTTTAGCCTATATATAAGGATAAACTACATTATTTAGATCCCCTTACATCATCATGGATCCCCTTACATCAATATTCAATGTAGATCCCCTTAGAAAGATATAAAAATGTAGGTAGATCCCTTTATGTGTTAATCATTCTTACATGAATCTACTTAAGTGGCTTGATAACTCTTATGTTTAACTTTATCTCATTATGCAGATTCTCTTACAAGGGGTGGGTCCCTTTACATCTATGACCCAGTTGAGAATCCCTTTATGTGGTGACTCTTATTGAGGATAATATTATGTGATTATCCATTTTTTAATCCCATTACCCCAAACTTTTTCATTTTTATAGATTTACTTTAAAATTTTATAATGCATCAAATTAATTTAGAATGAATTTTGGGATGCTTAAAACACTTTCGATCAACTTCAAACAACTCAAAACTCTTTTGGTAATATATTAAACTAGCTCTAATTTATATCCATTCCTAAGGTCTTTCAACATGTAAATACTCAAGATAGTGTATTTCAAGGTGTTTTATGCCTTTATGATTTTATATTCACTTAAGCCTTTATAAATCTCCATCCAAGAGTTTTTTCATCACTAGTTCTAATAGAAAACATATTTAGTTGCACTAAGATGGGTTCTCCAAAATTTTAGTTGGCTTCCTATGAGACTTTGAACATATTTTATTCATTATAAATATATCTTTATAAGTTATCCAGAATAAGTTCAGAGGTATCTATCTTCTTTAGACATCATTACTTACTGTAAACTATTGCTAATAATAATTATTCACCTTCAACACTTTTACTTTACTTAAAGACAATCTATCCAATCATTTGATATAAATGGGTTTCTCACTAAGATGCCAAATCCTTTCATCTATACCCAAATACATGGTCATCCTATTCAACTTTTTCTATGGATGGATTCTCACTCCATCACTCATGACCTCTAAGACATATATTAACATCCTCATTGAAAAACAAATGCAATCACAAACCAAAGGGAACTTCCCTTACATTAAGCTTCCTCAGGCTGAGGATCAATCTCAAGGCTAAGTTTTATGGTTATGATGTTATTAATCTATAATAATAATGTAGTGACTTGGGTTTTTCCCTATCAAACTTTTGATTATTCCTAAGAATATTTCCAAAGCCATACGTTGATTCGGAGCAGGAAACCAAGGGCTAGTAAGCCTCACCATGGTGATATTAAATATATTAAATATATTTTACCACTTATGCACAGTTTTACTAGAAACCTGAATAACTCTTGATTTGAGTCTTAGATCAAATTTCTGATATCTTGGTTGAGTTCAGAACATCGTGTTTACCCTAGGCGCGATAGAAACTTTGTCAGAATCGGATGATGGGTTGGAGGTGAGTCGGGACAGGGTGTTAAGAAGATATTTTTTTAATAAAATTAAAACAAATATACCTCTCCCCTCACCTCCCCCTTGTGAGAAAATTGGATAAAAATCCCCTCCCTTATCCCTCTTTGGTGACAAATTACTCAGAGGCCAAATCGTCGAAATAAGGTGACGTCGGGCTCAGATATTAATGGTGATTGCTCCCAGATCGTGTAGCAGCAGCTTCGGAGTGCAGATATGACCTCAAATCTTTTTAATTTATCCCTTGAGGTAGGAAGTTTGAGTTTTAAGTCGCAATCCCCTTTTTTATACATCATTTTAAGGTTTTAGAGGACTTAGATGCTTGCTAGGGACCCCTGATGGGTCAATCTATGTGTTTTGAGGTGAACGGGGGTGATCTGGGTGGTTTGTAGGGAAATAAATATGTATTTTCCCATCGACATGACTTATAAAATAGTCATACATTCCATATTTTATTCCCATTTAGGTTTGATGAAGTTAAGGGTCTACACGTCGTGTAGGTACCTTCGTTGTGTAGTCAAGGGAAACCGCCAACTTAACCGTGTGATTGTACACGGTCGTGTAAGAGAACACAACCAAAGTACACAGACACAAGGTATGGTACATGGGCTCGAGTAAACCACACATCTAGGTGTCCATGAAACCCAAACACGCCATATAGTATGGGATGCACGGCATGTAAGGGACACAGTTGGCCAAGCCGTGTGACAAAGAAACATAGTCGAGGGTCGGGTGAAGCAGGACATGGCGTGTACTATCACTACATATTTGTGTATGACTACATGGGTTGGTAAACCATGTAGACAGGATACTCGAATAGGTTTTTGGGTGGGTTCACACATCATGCGGCCCCTCTATATATTGTGTACTCTTTGAGGATCTTCGAGTGATCTTCTTCCCCCTCGTATCTTCTTATTTGTACCTTAGATTCATTCTTGCGAGTAGCTGATCCTGATTAGTTTTCTATGTAGAACATGACAATGGCCTTAGTTTGGGCCTATGTGTTTTGGTATATAGGTGTAATTTTTTGGATTTCTTTGGTGATCAATGCCAACTGGAAGGGTGGAGTGGGTCCCTCTAATCTTTGTTAGTAACTCTTAGACTGGCTGGGTTGAGTGGATCCCCATAGAATCTATTAGTGATGGTTTGACTAGAAGCATTGATTGGGTACCCCTAGTCCTTTTCGCAACGAGTTTTTTCAGTATCACATCCTCTTCACTAGACTGAGACCCCTCTTTTGCTGCTTTGCGTACATGCAGCATGGATGTGTTTCCACTTTCTGGATTGAGTCGCCTCAGTTCACCTAGACTACAGACTCAGCATACTTAGAGCATGTATTGCCATGAGATTCCTAGCATGATCCTCACATCCTTATATTTTCCCTGGTAGGGTTGCCATCAGTGTGACCAATATTTACCTGGGCATCAATCATCTACCTAGGATGTTGTTGTTCCGGTAAGGGATGGATCCCCCAATGATCCATAGGTGCATAACCTCTATCTAAGTATCAATATGTGTTTCTTCCTTCTGCGATCCATCATGACATTTTGATCAGTAGGGTTGAGTGAGTCCCCCTAGTCATTCTGTCGTGATGTTTTTCTTGATGGAGTCAGAATCAGCATGACCAACTCTTCATGGGTGTTGATCCTCTACTAGGTGGGTGGTTCCATATTCGGGTTGGTTCATGATACCCCTATCTAAGGAGTTTTGGTTTGTTTAGTCCACGAGTTACTTATTCTGTGGAATTATCCATCGAGTACGACCTCATGGATAGGTACCATGGGGGTTGTTTATGTTGGGCCATTTTTTCGTTTTACTGATGAAGTGGCATCTCTCGATTGAGTTTCATCTCGGATGGTGAGTTTGACTCATCATCTTCGAGCTACTGATGTTTACCCTCTTATTTTTTGATCCATCAGGTATAGCTAGGTTTGGAAAGGATTATGTTGTTTTCTATGAGGTCGGTACCTCAATAGAATTTTGTGAGTGTTGAGTTGGACCTTCAAGTTGTCTATTATGGATAGTCTATGTTCAGGACCATGAGACTGGGATTCAGAGCTAAGTATATCTGGGTATGTTCTAGGAGTCCCTATGGCATGCTTCATTTCTTTAACATGATAAGGACATCAATCTGACTAGTTGCATATAGCTGAGGATGATCTCAAGATGTATTTTCTCTCTCTCGTTTAGGTTCCCTCAAGTTGGGTCAAGTTAATTGATGCACATCAATTACTCACTTTTTGGTTTGGGTTTTGGAGAACCTACTAAGTATTCATATACTCACCCCTGCACGGGATTTTCCTGTATGTTTTGTGTATTTTTCATACCATAGGTCCTTTAATGGATTATCAGTAGGACCCGATGCAGGAAGATCATAGTAGCTAAACTAACAAAGCTTTTCATCAGGGCTTGGTTGAGGATATTACCAGTGTGTGTTTGACAGCAATCCCCTCCTTTAGAGTAGGTTGGATGCTTTTGCAGTTTTCTTTTGGTAGGCCCTATATTTTCCATTTTTTGTACTTCTGTTGTACTCTGGTTGGGATGGATGTATGCATTCATTTTAATTTTCATTTTATATATATATCTTCACCATTTTATGGAGGTTTATGTGGGTACGTGTGTACAGATATGATAGGATAAGGTCTCGCATGTGTGTGATAGCCTACTTGGTGCTAGTCATCAGCCCCTAGCCTATTGGAGGAAGGTTTGGGGAGTCACGGCTCAACCCCTATTGGGTCGGGTTGTGAAAGAGTGATATAAGAGCGAGTTCCACTATGGGACCACTATTGTGAGCTTGTTTTGGGTTGCATAGTGATAGTGTTATGGTGTTTCGAGTTTAGATTTTAGGTCAGGGACTCTAGTGTTGGTACGGTGGTCAATGTATCCATTCACTAGGACTCTAATAACCAACCTTTTGACTCAATACATTAGGACATTGTTCATGGGGAAATAATGGTACATTCATCATATAGGACTAGGTTTTGGTTTTTTCCTATCCTTCTTGAGTTAGTTCCCCAGATATACTCTTTGACCATGGGGCATCTTGAATTTGTTCAGGATGTTTCCATGACGAAAGTCTTCGAGGGTTCTATATATGGGTTTGGTGTATGACCTGATGTGTGACAAGGTCACCTTGCATGGGCTTGGTCATGAGGTAGGTTCCTTGATTATATAGCTGGTGGAGCCACCACCTATCGAGTAGCACATAGACCCACATCCGAGGGTTCAGGTGGATGCAACCAATCAGACTAAGTTGTGGATGGATATTTTTGTGTTGTACGGTGATGTGATGGGGTTTTGTAAATAAAAAAATCTTTAGAGATAGGGTTCGCCTAAGTTTTAGTTCAAGAAGTACCAATAGTTATCACGCGTGCAGCACAGGAGGAACTGTTGGAGGCATACCCATGCCTGGGCTCAGAATCTGCACCAAAGATTTGGTTAGTAGTAGGAGAGATGTTGTTATTCTTTTAAAGGCTAGGGAAATCTTGTCAGAATTTTTCCGACCCCCCGTGCTGCTGAGGGAGGTCCATTCGATGGACTGCCTCAGCAGTGGTAGTACTTTTAGTGAGGTTCGTCGGGTAGCAGATGAGATGTTGGAGCTAGAGATTCTGGAGTTGTTTGGTGCTTTAAATTTTCACCACCAACACCCCCAGGTGGTCCAGGATAGGATTATAGAGCTTGTAGATAGGGACTTGGGTGGTTTCATGCACTATAAGGTGTTGACCTAGTAGCTCCAAATGAATATAAGTACACTCTTTATCCTTTCTACTTTCTAAAGTAGGACTGAAAGACACTAGTAAGAGGTAGTATTTTCTTTCTGTTTCTTTCTTGGGGTTTTTTCATGATGTCATTAAGACCATGTGTTGGTGTTGTTTGATGTATATTTGAATTCATGAGGAAGAGGGATCTTTCCCCCACCTAGACGCATTTTTTGATGTGATGAAAACTGTGTTAGCGAGTCAATTCCACCTAAAGCAGACAGTATCGAGGTGTGGTGGTTGAGTCCCTTTGAATTATGTGCTCGAGTCTTGGTAGTGTATTGGTAGGTGAAGGGCCCGGTAAGATCCAGTGTGAGCATCTGGTTAGGCCTTTGTTTTTCATTAGTTCCCTCGCGTGCTTAGTGTCGAATCGTACATGGGATGCTCAAGTAGGTTATAGTGTGGTTTGTGGTGACTTCAAATTCATAGGAAGGATGGAATCTTCCCCCACTTAGACGCATCCTTGAGGTGCGATAGAAAACCATGTGTGTGATTCAGTGCCTCCCAAAGTAGAGAGTTTCGAGGTGTGGTGGATGAGTTCCTTCAACCTGTGAGTTCGGTGTCAATTTTATGTGTCGGCGGTGGTTTTGAAATGGATTGCGAGACCCAATGTATGTCATTGGGCAACCCTGTTTGTTCCCCAGGTGGTGGAGACATTTTTTGTAGGGTTTTTTGTGAGTTCTCATGTGATGGGATATCTAGTGAGCATGTTCTTTATAGATTTTCCTTAAGGTGGGGAGTATGCAGCCTTCTGAGGTTTGGTGATGGCACCAGTCATGTGGCGAGTCTGGGTGTTGAGTTGTTCTTTTTCCCTTGGTGTCATGTGGTGTTGGAAAAGACTATTTGGAGTGGGTTGAGTTCTATTGGGGCTCTTTTGGTGTATTTTTAGACTCATGAAGGTGGACCTGGGTGTTTGAAAATGTGGTCTTGTGTTCGGTTGGATCTCATCGAGGGCTTAGAGTGTTAGCTGGTGCGTTAGGATATCTTTGATGTTTGTAAACCCTATCTTTCATTATGGTGTTGTGGTTCCTATTGGTGTGTTTTTGTTACATAATAGGAACCTCTAGTGAGATTGATGGCATGAGAGTCCCAATGGAGAGCTCAGGTCCTTTCCCATGTCCCTAGGCTTTCACTTTTCAGGGAAAAAAATTCTTAAGGTGGGGAGGATGTAGGGACTCAATATTTTTTCTATCAGACTTTGGAATATTACTAAGAATATTTCTAAAGCTAGGTGCAGAGTCTTCATAGGAAACTGAGGGTCGATGAGCCTCAGCATGGTAATATTAAATATATTAAATATATTTTATCACCCATTAATAGTTTTTATGGAAACATGAAAAACTCTTGAGCGGAAACTCGAATTGGATTTATGAGACCATGGTTGAGTTCAGAACATCACGTTTACCCTAGGCACGATAGAAACATTATCGGTGTTGAGTGACAGGTTGGAGGTGAGTCGGTCTGGGGTGTTAAGTATATATTTATTTTAATAAAATTAAAACAAATATCCCTCTCCCCTGACCTCCCCCTTGTGCACACATAGAAGCTGAAGCCCCTCCCCTCTCTATCTTAGGCGATGAATGACCTGAAGGCTGAATAATCGAAATGAGGTGTCATTGGACTCATATCTTGGTGGTGATCGCTCAAAGATTGTGCAGTAGTAGATTCAAATCATGGATTTGACCTCGAAGCTTCAACATTTTTCCATCAAGGTAGGTATTTTGAGTTTTAATTTATAATCCCCTTATTTATAAATCTTTATAAGGTTTTAGAGCCCATAAATGCTTGTTAGGGACCCCTGATGGTTCAACCTATGTGTTTCAGGATGAACAAGGGATATCCAGGCCGTTTTCAGGGAAATCCTGATAGATTTTCCCATCAACACAGCATGTAAACCAGTCTTACACACCATGTGTTCCTCCCATTCATGGAAGATGAAATTCAAGGTCTACACACCATGTATATGGGGCTACACACCATGTAGGTACCCTAATCATGTGGTCGGGGGAAATAGATAGCTTAGCTATGTAACTATACACAATCGTGTAATATAACACGGTCAAAGTACACTGACATAGGTTCTGGTACATGGGATTGGGTAAATCACACATCCATGTGGTCGTTCAACCTAAACACTCCATGTAGTATGGGATACACGACATGTAAGGTACACAGTTGGTTGAGCCGTGTGACGGAGAAACATGGTCAGGGGCTAGGTGAAGTAGGACATGGTGTGTACTATCACTACACATCATGTATGACTACATGGGATGATAAAATGTGTATACAGGATACATGGATGAGTGTTCAGGTGGGTTCACATGCCATTGGGCCCATCTACATGTCGTGTACTCCTTGAGGATCTTTAAGTGACCTTCTGCCTCCTGTATCTCCTTCTTCGTAGCTCGTATAAGTTGTTATCCACATAGAATGTGATGGTGGCCTCAGTTTGGGCCTATGAGTTGTAATGTAAGGGCGGCATTGTGTGGGTCACTTGGGTGAGAAATACTAACCTGTAGGGTTGAGTGGGTCCCCTAGTCCTTGTTAGTAACACTTAGACCGGCTGGGTTGAATGTTTCCCCCTGGTTCTTATTCGTATTTTTTAGACTAGCTGGGTTGAGTGGGACCCCCTAGTCTCTATTAGCGACGGTTAAACCTATAGGGTTGAGTGGGTCCCCCTAGTACTTTATACTACAAGGGTTTTTGGTATCATATCCTCTTCGCTAGACTGTGACCCCTCTTCTGATGCTTTGAGTACGTGCAGTGTGGATGTGTTTCCACTTTGTGGAGTGACTCGCCTCAGTTCTCTTCGACTACAGACTTAGCGGACTTGGAGCACGTATCACCCTGAGAGGCCTGGTGTGATCCTCACATCCTTACATTTTCCCTAGTAGGGCTGGTATCAGTGTGAACAATATTTACCCAGGCATTGATCCTCTACCCAGGATGTTGTTGTTCCAGTGAGGGATAGATCCCCTATTGAGATCTAAGAGCAGATCCTTTATCTAAGTATCAAGATGAATTTCTTCCTTCTATAATCCATCATGAAATTTCAACCAGTAGGGCTAAGTCAGTCCCCCTTTTCATTCTATCATGATGTTTTCCTTGGTGGATTCGAAATCAGCATGACCAAATCTACACGGTTGTTGATCCTCCGTTAGGTGGGTGGTTCCATATTCAGGTTGGTGTGTGATACCCCTATATAAGGAGTTATAGTTTGTTTAGTCCCTAGGTGACTTCTTATATGCTTCTATCCATTGAGTGTGCCCTCATTGATAGGTACTACAAGGGTTGGTCAAGTTGGGTTGTTTGTTCATTTTACTGATCGAGTGGCGTCTCTCGGTTGAGTTCCATCAGGTATGGAGAGTTTGACTCATCAGCTTCGAGCTACTGATGTGTCCCCTCTCATTTTTTGATTCATCAGGGATGTCTAGGTTCAGGAAGGATCATGTTGTAATCTATGAGTTTGGTACCTCATGGGACCATTGTGAGTGTTGTGTTGGACCTTAGAGTTGGAAAATGTGGATAGTCTATTGTTAGGGCCATGATATTGGGAGTCAGAGCTATGTATATTTGGGTATATTCTAGGAGTCCTCGTGGCATGTGTCGTTTCTTTGACATGCTAGGGATGTCAATTTGACTATTTTTGTATAGATGAGGATGGTCTCGAGATGGATTTTCTCTCTCTCGTTTGGGTTCCCTCAATCTCGGTTGAGTTAACTAATGCCTATCAGTTACTCCCTTTTTTATTTGGTTTTTGGGGTTCCTACTGAGTATTCTTATACTCACCCCTAGATGGGCTTTTCCGACACGTTTTGTGTCTTGTGTAGACCACAGGTCCTTCGATGGAGTCTAGGTAGGTCCTGGAGCAAGAAGATCATAGTAGCTGGACTGACTAGGTTTTTACCGGAGCTTGGATGAGTAGCTTACCAGCAAGTTTTTAACAGTGATCCCCTCCTTCAGAGCAGGTTGGATACTTTTTTAGTTTTCTTTTAGTGGGCCCTATATTTTCCCTTTTTTGTACTTTTTTTGTACTTTGGTTTGGATAGATGTATGCATGCATTTTAGTTTTCAGTTTTTATATATCTCTCTATATTGTTTCATAGAGGTTTATATGGGTGTGTGTGTATAGGTACGATAGGCTAAGGCCTCCCATGTGTGTGACAGCCTACTCGGCGCTAGTCACTAGCCCCTGGCCTATTGGAGACGGGCTTGGGGAGTCGCAGTTCATGCCCTGTTGGGTCGGGTCATGACAATGAAGTCTTTAATATATGAGTAACTTGTTTTATTACCATTTAATAAGGACTTTTGTTAAATGGTATCCTACTAAAATGATGAACCCTTTTGAATACATCAAATCCATTAATATTACAATATTCATATTTCATCATGCCTTTCACCAGTTTGGGAAAGTAAATATACCATGAATATATCTGTTAGAAAACACTTATCAAACATATCATATATAACTCTTGGATAGTGTTGGTGCCAAGTTGGATGGAGAAATAAGTTTGAAGAGTTGGCATTTGCAAAGTGTTGTCTTTTGTAGTCAAAGAAGATAAATCAATTCACTTTGTAAAGGACTTAAAACCGGACGATGCTTTGCTGATATGTATTTATCAAATATCATAAGTCATGAGATCTTGTGATGCAATCCTTATGATGGAAAGGGGGAGAAATGATGATGCCAGTCATATACAGTTTTGATTGGAAGGAGTGATGATGCTGGAAGATAGGGAAGTTTCTGTACTTCCCATTGCAACTCTGACGATGCTTCATCTGGTATTTCAAAAGATAAATATCACGATAGTGGAATTCATGATAAAAGAAGAAGAATGGTTATGAGAAGCAGTGAAGAGAGAAAATGAAAAAGCAGTGGACAATTTGGGGGCGGCAGAAAAGGTCAGTTTAAGGTGGCGTTGTTTTCTAGTGTTTTCCAAATTTTAGGGCCTAAAAATCGGGAGATGAAGATGTGTCTTTCACAATGGATGGAGCGTGAAAGATATAAAAATGAAAAAGGCATGGAGTGCCTGGAAATTTAGGCAAGTTGCGCGCAAAAATAAATTGGTGCGCGCAATATTTGCGGGTTGTGCGAAATTTCAGCGGGATGCGCGAAAAAATAAAGGTCGTGCAAAATAGTAGCGGGATGTGTGAAAAATCAGCGGGATACGTGAAAAGTAGAGTGGTGCACGAAACAGAGGAATGAAGTTTTCACGCAAAAGGTGTTTTGAGATCAGAAGTTCAAAAATTGGAAAAGGCAAGAGGAGCGCGAAATATTGGAGCATTGCGCAAAATTTGAAGTTGCGTGAAAGATATTTTATGCGCATGAAGAGGGTTTTACGCGCGGATTAGTGGTTTTACGTGCAGATTTGTGTTTTTCACGTGGGGTGAAAAAAGCCTATAAATATGAGGTGAAACCCTCTCATTTGTTAATGCTCGACACTTAGAATAAATCCTGAGCTCTATTACACGTAAATTATATGCTAAGTGAGTAACGCGAAAAGAAAGAAGTTTGCACGAAAAGAGGATAGTTGCGTGAAAAATTGAGAAGTTGCGCGAAAAGAGAAAAAGTTCTGAGAAAAAGGAAAGTTGTGCGAAAAGGTTTTTCACGCCAAAAGGGAACTTTTACGCGCAAGACACTTTAATTGCGCGCAAGGTATTCTAAAGGATGCGTGGAAAATTTGGGGTCTTCGCACATATTCAGTTGTGCGTATGGGAGTTCCTTCCAGCTTCTGGGTAGGAAAGTGAAGAATTACTTTCAAAGATTTGATTTGTGTAAGCTCATTAAGAAGAACTGATCCATTGTATTGCCCTATTTGTGCTAAGAGGTATCACATGCACTATTGGATTGTTTTCAAAGTGCTACACGAGTGTAAGGGTATATCCTACTCGTTGTATTCCACATCAAAGGATTGTTTTCTAGTGGATTGTGTGGTACTGGATTGTTTCCGTACCATACCAAGGACGTAGCTACTCTTGTTGAGTAGTGAACCTTGTAAATCTTGTGTTCATGTGGTTGTGTGTGTTCAGTAGGGAAGAAACTATTTAAAAGGAGGTGAATTTTGTTTCATAACGGAGAAAATTAAAAAGAAAAAGATATCACTGATTCACCCCATCCCCCCCTCAGTGATACTTGGATCCTGACTGGGAACTTTAGATAGTTAAGTGGAGAGCACCTTGTCCAGTCCATCATATGGATAAATCTAACTTTATTCCTCTTTTATCCAAACCATTAGGGTTTCATAGCTATGTGTAACCCAAATAAAACACCAACAACAAGGCACCTAACCATTAAGGTCACCTCATTACTTGGTTTCCTTACACAAAATAATCCTAGGGCACCTATTTTTATCCTGACTTACCCGGTTGGATGATTGAGGTCTTAACAAGTTCCACTTTGGAAGGAATTTAACACTTAGTATTTATAAGGAGATTTAATCTCACCATCATATCTCATTTTACTACCTTTATGTATATATTCTTCTAATGATTTAGTTTTTTGAATCATATTCCTTCTACAAAATCAATATGTTCAAACCATACTAATGTATAACTATTTACACAACCCACCAATTGTGATACTCACATAAATTTAGATTCCAAACATATTTATACATATTGAAATGTATATAATGTGTAAGGTATAAGAAATATTGATTTAGAGGTTTTGAATTACATGAAATTGACAATCTCTGAATGAGTATGCTGAGAGCCATAAATAACTAACCTCTGCCTTTCTTAGAATAATCCATAAGACTCTAGGAAAGTGGGAAGTATAACCTAATTTCAATATACTAGGGGATACAATACTCAAATAAGAATTCAATTCATTATAACTCTACCACCTAATGTTTATAAATTATATTTAACAACTAAATTTATGTTAATTACTTCAACTACAAATCGTGTCCAAGGTAGATGAAAACTAAATCTTATGTTGACATTACTAGCATATAATACAAGGCCTGGAAATTTATAAAGATTAGTTAAAACAATTTAAACTAAATAAACACATATTCATATCTTATAAAAAATCATAGATATGAATAAAATATAGAATAACCATTAAATAAATGAAAATTTCAAATATTTTAACATAAAATAAATACATATGAACTATTCATAAATTAAATTATTAATAATTAACACTTTATAATTTTAGTAATATCAGTTATTTAAATTCCATAATTCTTGAAAATAAAAAACTTTATATCCATTACATGATATGAACATTTCATATTATTTTTTATATATAATTTTACTTCAAGTATATGTGATATTTAATGAAGTACAAACATTTTATAATCCAATATTTATTATGTAAATTACTTATATAATCCACCATGTATTTAATATTATTTAATTCTTTGATTAAATAAATTATCAAAACACTTTTGATGTGGTTTAAATAATAACCCTAATAATACCCCTTAATTTGAACTATTCAAATTAAGATTTCTGAAGTATTCATAATCTTGAAAATAAAAAATACTTTATATTTAGACCATATTTCATAATTTTATAACTACTATAAATTACCCTTTAGGATTTATAAATAAACACTTTAGTTATAATTCACTAGGAATTCCATATAATTTTGTAAAAGGTATTTAATATTAAATATTAATATTTAAGAAATATTTATTAATTAATGTTTCAAAAAAATATTTAAATAATTAAAAATGTTTCATAGTTAATTAATTTATAAAATATTTATAAATTAGTAAATGTTCCCAAAATACCCTTTTCTATTATTTTTAAACAATTTATAAATAATTAATTCAATTTATAATTGAATATAAAGAAAAATTGAGTTTTCTAATATATCATTTTTATGATTTCCCAGGAGTCATATACTATGACTAATAATGGAGAGTGGCACATGCTATCAGTCGTATTATATAACTAATATAAAAATAGTAAAATATGGTATACCTATGGTGTGAAAGTCATATTTTATGACTCATGCCAATATCACTAAGGATATTTGACACTCTATTTTGAAAAAAATGGGGTGTAATTGTATTTTATGATGTGAGGGTATCATACACTACAACGTAAAGAAATATTATCGATTATGATATCACATATCGGATTCCATGATACATAATACATATAACACTCCAATACATCATATTTTACAATTTCTTTTACAAAATGTATTATGATTTACATAAATAAAATTTCCCATATGATTTCATGAATCTAGAAAGATGGTATTCTTTGATAGCACTAGTAGGTTTTAATGGGGATTAAATAACACTTGTTTAAATTTTAGAAGAAATTAAAACCCCATCATAAAATCTATCATTCTAATAAATATGAAATATATGCATAAATATAAATAAAGAAACATTATATGACCATACCTTACACTAAAAAGATTCTACTACAATCTTATAATCCTTCGAATGTGTTTGCTGATTATCACCAAAGTGGTAGATGTAGGCCTTTCACTATGGAGTTATGCATGGGCCAGTTGGATTACATGTCATATATGCAGGAATCTCTATCATCCATGATGTGTTATAATATCAATGTGCTATGGAAGAATAAGATAGATAATTCAGTTCATGGAATTTGGTTGAGCTTATGTCCATGTTGCACACATACCATCTCATGGAAGTACCCATATTATAACACCTGAGGACGCTCATTAAATCTTTTGAGCATTAACTAATGTTCTATAACACATGATTTAATGGATTGACCCATATATATCATATACATGTGATAAATCTCCTATTTTATAGAACCTATAATGCTCCTTAAATGATATCTTATGTGGGAGTTTATCCAAGTAAATTATTATAATCCCATGATACATTAGAGTCAATGTAATATCGAGATTTTCATTGTATTCATATCATATTACATTAGCATACAACATATTACCATGAATTTTCCCAAGGCTTTGTTTGATGTAAATATAACCCTAAGGCTATTGGTGATGTCAACTTACGAGTTCCTTCTATATTACCATATGATAGTGAAGGTAGTGGCCTGAAAATCATATTCTCACACTCCTTATGATATGGAACAATCATTAAATATGAGTTTACTATTGTGTCATATACAAATAGGCTTTAGGGAATATTTATAGTGACCCTATAATTTTACGCATATAACATTACATGATTTTAATTATATTTATATATCAGAGTCCAAGCCAAGGATCGTGAAGTCTAGTGTCTTTGAATACTAGGTACATAAAATTGAAAACATGGAACTAAATATAACATCTCTTTATTAAGACTTCATAAATATCTCCTAACTTCCTTTGATCCATTACATATACATAGGGTAACCTGGGGATAACATGAACAAAGGGATGAGCTAAAATCCTAGTAAGGGAATAACCATAAGTAAAAAATCATTAGCACATGGAATATAAGGGATGACATGATGATATAAAAAGGCATGTAACATATGGAATCATAACATATAAACATGGGATAATTTAAACATGTAATCATAGAAATGTGGAAGAAACATAAAACATGAATTTAATACAAGTCAAGGCTAACCTCCAAGACCATTTCCCATAGTATCACAAGTCAAGTCTAACCTCCAAGATCATTGCACATAGTAGCACAATCCAAGGCTAACTTCCAAGACTGTCGCACATAATTGTCTCATGAGACTCAACTTTACCTAATTCATTGGAGTACTATCTGGGTGAACCCATATTACATTTCATGAATATGTTTTCCACATAAATAATCATATATAATCAATATTACATAAACATAAGGGTTACCCATGGAAATAATTGGGTACCAGAATCATGACATAAAGCATAACCAATGAGTGTATCATAAAAGTGTCCATAAAAGAAAATAATTAGAACATACATGGATGTTCATATGGTAAAATAGGAATATATCAGGGTAAGTGATGTCAAACATAAGTTACAACATGTATGAAATTTATTTGATAAATTTTAGCATTTAAACATTTTTGTGAGGTTTTAAGGAAAATACTATAGAGATTTTAAAATAGAAAATAGAAAAATATTTTATATAAAACCAGAAGTGAACCAAGAAGGTTTTAATAATAAAAATAATTATTTTATAAAGATAATGGTGGCTTAAAATAGAGGATATAGTGCACCTGAAATTGGGTAAAAATTTGGGAAGTTCCCTTAAAACGAGTTTGCTTATTAGGAAGTATCGAGGAGGGATTCACTTAAAAGCATGTATATTACCAAAAGAGAATGAGGGATGGATCTTGAAACATGAGTTTGGAGAATATAAATAGAATTTATAATTTTTACATAAAAATAAAAGACAACTTCATTTGGATAAAAAGAAAGATAGAGTAACCCAAAGGAATAAAGGCAGTTCGGGTAGAATTCCTTACGAATTATCGGCATGGTATCGGTTGTACTTAAGAGGGATTAATGAGAGAAAAAATAATTTCTCATCTTTTATAAATAATGAGGATAGTATGGGGGGTTCTTAATCATACCCCATCACTAGTAATTACACATAAAAGGGTATAACATAGAGAACAATCTTGAATAAAAGTGAAATGGAGAGGATCCCTTACCTTAAGTCCATTGGTGTTCTCCACTTGTTATTAAGGACCTGAGTAATAAAATTAGGTTAATTAATTAATAATTATAGAACCTATTATATATTTAAAATATTTATTATAACCTTTTTAAGTTCATTTGTAACCATTTTGATTGTTTATGAGGTTCAATTTCATTATTCGGGTCTGTTTGCTTGCTTGGTTTTAATGATCGGTTCATGTTCGGATAAACATGTATGATGAAGGTGGTTGTAAAAAATTGAAGTTATATTTTATTATTTAACATCCAGAATTTTAAATTTTTGAAAATTTAATTTGATTACTTAGAGTGATGTTTAATCATTATATAAAACTTTAGTGACAACATTTTGGATTAATTAGCGGTTTTTGACCACAAAGAACATGTTTTGTTTTATAAACCAAAACCATGTGTACAAAAGGATTCCAGAACCAAATATGAGTCATAATACATATATTATGGTCTGTTTCAACCATTAAAATGGTTTCATGACCATAATTTAAGATGGTAATAAAAATTGATAACTTGTCGTCCTTGATTGTGCTAAATTAACACATCTCAAACGGTGTTTTCATTTCTTTCAAATGAAAGGTGGGGAAAAGAGAGATGAATATAACTTATTCCATTATCATAAAAAATTAAATTAAATTTAAGGTACTGGAGTTTTCATAACATTTGGATGAGGATAGGTAAGGATATAAAATAAAACAAATGAACTTGAAAAGAAAAAGAAAGAAAAGAAAAGAGGAATTTACCACTTGAATCAAACTTCCTTGAGAGCCTTCTTAAGGGGAGAGGATTTGGTATTTTGAAAAGACTAGAGATTTTGGATGTGGGGGAGGATCTTGAGGAGAGATTTGGTAAAAATATAGGCAAGGGAAAAGGCTTGAGAGGAGTGAAAATAAGAGGTAAGGATGGGTGGTATTTATAGTGTAGGAGAGGTTGGCTTATTTTGGGAGCCTCTGAGCAGCATCTCCTCAATCTCTCTCTCGCACTGGGGTTCCTCCTCAGTAACGGCTCGGAGTGGGGGAGGCCATTGCGTGGACCTACGATACCATCTCCCCCTCTCCCTCTCCTTCTCTTATTGATAAATTTCTCATTGTTTTAATGTCAGTGGTGGTCTATACGCTTGCTCGGGTGATGATTTTCATATTTTTCAACGTCATCTTCAATGGTTGCTGCTATCAAGCCCTCGAACCATCATTCCCTGCTCTGACCTTTTATACCTCAGCGTCTCTCCAAGTCGAAGCTGAAGCAGTGGCCTCATATAGGTTTTGGGTTAGGCGGTTTAGTGGTCGAAGGCTACCAGGCTCTTCCAGAGTTTGGTTTTCTCCTGGTCTTCTGCCTTGACGAAGGTGCTAGCGCTCGGAACCCTAAGACGCTCTTTCCCTTCTCTGGTCTCAAGTTCTACTGCACCCCTCCAAGGTGGATCGGGAGCAATGGAAATGATGATATTTTGGGATGTGAGGATGGAGTTCGTTGGTGTGCCTAGCGCGACTCTTCGACGATGGAGTTTTCTGTGATGCATCGGCAATTTCTTTCTTCCCCATGACATCGGTGTTTTTTTATGGTTTTTTCTGTGTTTTTGTTTGGTGGGATTTCGATTTGTTCTTCGGTGATGGTCGTTTGATGGAGCAAGGAGTTATTATGGTAGTGGATATTGGTCGTTCGATCTTCGTGGTTATGATTATGTGGTTATGTTTCTGGTTTGTTGTTTGTTTGGTGTTTCTTCCTCATAATGGTGATTCAGGCGATGATGGAGTGACGTTGTTGGCGACGACCTTCGAATGGAATAGATGACGACTTGGAGTATGGACGACGGCAAGGGTGATGGGTTTTTTCTGTATCTATGTTTGAAGATGAATCATTTATGGCCAGTGGGTACTCGCCAGCGATATCTGACGACGAAGATGAAGGTTACGACGAGGTGGTTCGATGTCAGGGGCGCTGGTCGAGGAGGCTCGCTGATCAAGGATCCGAGTCCTGAGGCATCGCGTCATGGTTGTTTGAATTTTGAATCAAATGTGTATTTATTTTATGCAATTATTTTAATTTGGGGTTTTGGTAATCTCATGTTGGTCCGGTTCCCGCTCACCCATAAAGCAGATTTTTATAATCAAATAAAAATATAAATTTCACTTAGTATAGTGGAGGGGAGGAGAGTTTTCATAATATTATAATCATTAGTTTATTATTTTTCCATAATAAAACCAATAGTGATGATTCCATGACCAAGAATAGTAATAAATTCATGTGAGCTTGAACCAATGTCCGTTTACATCATCCATGACTCAAGCATGATGCAAAAATTCAGGTTTTAGCATATATTGTGAATTATTGTATCTTACAATTCATCAAAAAATAATGTATTTTAGAAAAATCCCAAAAATTCACCCTAAACATTTTTTGACGTTTAGAATCCAAAAATGAAAACAATTTTTGAAAAAAAAATTCAAAATATTATTAATTTAATATTTAATTAAAATCATAATTTAATCTAAAAAACAGTTTTAAAACATTTATTTACTTATTCAAAAATATAGGTATAACATAATCCCACTTGAATATTATTTATATACTATCATAGGTAAGGTTACTCTTCATTAGGTTTTATCACTATTCATAAGGGTATGTTACTATTCATAAGAGTGGATTACTATTCATCAAAAATTAAGCTTTTCTTATTGGTCTCCAAATAACTTACTCATCGCAACCGTGTATGTTAGATTTTTGAAATTCAAATCACAAAAGTGTCAAAATTATGTTTAAAGATCACATAGAACTTATTAGTTCATTATGTTGTGATTTCATGTGATTATATAGCATAAACATAAGAAGGAAATTTCCATTGGAAAATTTGGGTCATTACATTCTTCCCCCCTTAATAAATTTCACGCTTGAAATTTCATTTTACATTCTAGGCCATAAATAGGTGTGGGTATTTTTCCTCCATTGCCTCCTCTAGTTCCCATGTTTCCTATTCGTACTTATGCTTCTTCCATAGTACCTTGACTAGGTAAGTAGTCTTGTTACATAGAGCTTTATCTCTACGATCCAAGATCTTTACTGGATGCTCCTCATTAGAAAGATCATCCTCCAAATGTACCACCTCTGAATAGAGTACATGTGAATGGTCTAGTATGTACTTCCTTAAGAGGGATACATGAAATACATCATGCACTTTGGTCGTGGTAAGTGGAAGTGCTTGTTGATAGGCCACAGATCTGACATGATCAACGATCCCAAAGGAGCCAATGTACTTGGGACTTAATTTCCCTTTCTTTCCAAACATCATGACCTTATTCCACGAAGATATGTGTAGAAATACCATGTCTCCAATTTTGAACTCAAGGTCTCATCGACGATTGTCTACATAACTCTTCTATCAACTATGGGCTTTCTTGATATTCTACTGAATGTTTTTCACTTTCTCCACCATTTATTTGACCATTTTAGGTCCTATAAACTTATGATCACTGACTTCATCCCACACGACAGTGTTTTACACCTTTTCCCATAAAGGGATTCATATGGTGCCATTCATATGCTTGAGTGGAAATTGTTGTTGTAGGAGAATTCAACCAGTGGAAGATGTTGGTACCATCCTCCTTTAGAGTCCATAGAGAATGCTCTCAACATATCATCCAGTGTCTGAATAGTTCACTCAGATTGACCATCAGTTTGAGAATGATAGGTCGTACTAAAGTTTATTTTAGTGCTTAGAGCATGTTGGAGACTTTTCCAAAACTTCGAGGTGAATCTCGGATCACGATCGGATACAATAGATAGTGGTACTCCATGAATTATAACCACTTATTTGATGTATATTAGTGCAAGTTGATCCAATGTGAAGTCCTATTGAATTGTGATAAAGTGATTTGCCTTCATAAGATGATCCACAATGGACCATATATAATTGTTTCCTCTGGATGTCCTAGTAAGTCCAGTGACAAATTTCATGGTAATATTCTCTCACTTCCATGTTGGTATGGGTAGTGGTTGCATCATCCCCTTAGAATTTTTCCTCTCATCCTTCAATTACTAACATACCAGGCACTTTGATGTATATTCAGTAATCTCTCTTTTCATATTGTCCCGCCAAAAGTTTTCTTTAATATCTTGATAAATCTTTTTACTCCTTGGGTGAATAGAGAAGTTCAAGTTATGTGCATCATTTAGAAGCTCCTTATTTATATCTGGATTGAATTGTACATATAATTATGACCCAAATCTTAAAACTCATTAATCATTAATCAATAACTCAGAGGATTCCCCATTTCTGATAGCTTCCACCCTTTTCAGAATTACCACATCTTTTCTTTAAGCATCCTTTTTTTCTCTATGAGGGATGGTTGAGAAATAATTTGAGAAAGGATTGATGATGTTCCTCCCCATATTATTCCCATGTCCATTCTTTTCAAATCTAAGAAGATCAGATCCTTTTAAATTCTCATCATTGATAAAGATGTAGGATCCATTCTGCTTAGAGCATCTTCCTCCTTATTTTCCTTACCAGGATGGTATTGGACTGAGCAGTCATAATCCTTGATGAGTTCTATCCATATTCATTGGTGCATGTTAAGCTATTTCTGTGTGAATATATATTTTAGATTCTTTTGGTCAATATACATCCCACACTTCTCCCCATAGAGATAATGCTTCCAGATTTCTAACGCAAAGATCACTGCCTCCAACTCTAAATCATGCATAGTATAGTTTTTATTAGGTATTTTCAGCTGCCATGAGGCATAAGTTATCACTTTATCATTTTTCATCAGCACACAGCCTAATCCATTCTTTGAAGCATCATTGTACACCACAAAGAGTTCTCCACTTGTTGGGAGTGTGAGTATTGGCATAGTGATTAGCCTGTTTTTCAACTCCTTGAAAAGATCTTCACATTCCTAAGTCTAGAAAAACTTTAATCACTTTCATGTCATCTTGGTTATTGTGTTTTACAATCGTGAAAAGTTATTCACACATCTTTGATAATACCCGGCTAGACCCAGAAAGCTGCAGATCTCCATTACAGATGTTGGCCTGGGCCACTCTTCAATTGCCTTTGTCTTGAAAGGGTCCTTAGATATCCCTTTGGTGGGGATAACATGCCCCGAGAATGATACTTCCTCCATCCAGAACTCACATTTACTATACTTTTCATACAACTTCTCCCTTCTCAAAGTCTTTAACACAGTATTCAAATTCTCCCTGTGTTCCTCCTTGCTCTTGGAGTATATCATAATATTATCAATAAAGACTTCCACAAATTTGTTGAGGTAATCTCTAAAGACTCTATTAATTAAATACATTAAAATTGATATAGAATTAGTGAGTTTGAAGATCATCACTATGAAATCATAGTGTACATACCTCATTTGAAAGGCAGTCTTGGTAATATCTTCCTTCCTTACCTTTAATTGGTGATATCCCGACCGAAGGTCCACCTTAGATAAATAACTATCCCCGAGAAGCTGATCAAACAAGTCATCTATCTATGGTATAGGACACTTTTTCTTTATTGTGATTTTATTGAGCTCACGATAATCCATGTAGAGGCACAATGATCCATCCTTCTTCTTGACGAAGAGGACTGGCGCACCCCACGGTGAAGCACTCGGGCGTATAAAACCCTTCTCCAGATTCTCCTGTAACTGATTCTTCAGCTCCTCCAGCTCTACGGTGTCCATTCTTTAAGGTTTCATTGATATAGGTAGAGATCTAGGAATAAGTTCAATTGAGAACTCAACCTCTTGGTCAGGAGGAAGACCAGGCAACACTTTAGGGAATACATCAGTGTAATCCCTCACGATGGGCAAGTCTTCAAGCATGATTCTCTCCTCTGTCTCAATCATTTAATATAGATATAATTGCTCATAAGGAAGAAATATATACACTTGAGATGATGATTCCAAAGGATATTCATCTTCCTCATTACACTTGTAAATAATCGAAGGATGCTTCGGGGTGTGAAGATTTATCTCCCTTTCCCGACAGTTGTTGTTGGCTATGTATAAAGATATCCAATCCTTGCCCAAGATAGCGTCGAGCTCCACTAAAGGAAGTATGACAAGATTTTTTGGGAGGTTCAGCCCAAAAATGTTAACTGGGGAGGATTTATAAACTATGGATGCAACAATTTCCCCATTTTTTGTTCTCACAGATAACTTTTCCTACAAATTTTGAGGTGTTGTTTGAACAGTTATACTAAACTTGCAAGATATTAAAGAATTCATAGAACCAGAATCAAATAGTAGGTTCTCTATTATTGAATGAATAACTCGTGTACTTGTCACCACATCATTATCTGGATCCACCTCAGCAGCAGTGATAGCATAAACCCTTCCTTTTTGCCTTGGAGGTTATTTTTATTTCCTCCGACAACCCTTGGCTCAGGGAAATTGTTTTCATAATTCCCATATTCCTTGTAGTTGTAAAACAGCACCACTGGCTAAGAGTTGATTTGAAAATTCCTTTATTCTTCCAAATTAGTGGGATTTTTCATATCCCTTCAGCAGTTCTTGGCCAGATGTCCCAACTTTTCACATTTGAAGAAATTCATGGTTCCCTTTTGATAGTTCCTAGGATGCTTCTTCCCACAAATTTTACAAGTGGGATATTCGTGCTTCTTTCCATCATGGGATTTTTTGGTTGAACCACCCATGTTTTTTTTCATTTTGTTCTTCTTTTAACTGGTCCCACGAGACCACTGAGAGTCACCAATATCTATTTCAACCTTAAGGTCACAACAGACAATCTCCTCATAACTATCGAAGTCTCAAATCACCAATGATTTTTGTAGACTTGGCTTTAGACCACTAAAGAAGTTATCCACCTTGCTTTTGGTGTTCATGATAAAGCTAGAGGCAAACCTTTAAAGCCTTGTAAATTTTTCTTCATATGCCCCGATGGACTCATATTCCTTCTGCTTGAGTTTGAGGAACTCTCTTTCTATCTTGAGACGGAGGGTTTGAGGAAAATATTTATTGAAAAACATCCTCTTGAATTCCTCCCAATCCATGGAATCAATTTCCTCTTAGGACTTTTTATTCTTGATCAGTGTCCACCACTGATCATCTTCCCCATCAAAATGATAAACCTCCAGTACAACTTTATCTTCTTCCAAGCACTAGAGGACACAAAATATCTTTTCAATGGAGTTAAACCACTGTTCTGTGAGGAGGGGATTATAAGATTTGATAAACATGGTATTTCTTTTCCACATTAAGGATTTTATGACAAATTTCTATTTCCTTGGAGGAGGAGGGTGTTCCTCATTATTCAAGTTATTATTCATAACTTGAGCCAGCTGAGAAAGTATTGTAATGAAGTTTTGAGCACTCGTTCCTGTCATATTAGGCATTTCATTAGGGTAATCTTCACATTTCCTATCACATTGGTTGTTGGAATGTTTTCTTCTATTTCTTTCCATTAACTAAGAAAAATAATGTACAATTAGAGGAATTTAATACTTATTTATTGTACATAAAAAAGGAAACTTCTGAACATAAAAGGATAAACTTGTAGAGGAGAAGTATATCCTAAATTTTGATTCCTTAGGATTAAATCTAGGTTATCCTAGATCTATTTCTTAAATTATATTCTTATGTTATTTTTTTATTCCCTTAATAATGTTTTTTACTAAGCTCATGAATTTACCAAATCATATCCCCCAGGAGTGTCAAACCAAGAGTGCAGCAAGACCCGTTGTCATGTATCAGGATACCCCGGGTCAATCCCTAAACTCCTTAACGGTGTTTTCACTCCTAGGTACATTTGTTCCAGATCCACCTCTACCATTCTATATCTAGACAGGGATGTATTTTCTTGATAAACCACTTACTCTATACTTACCAAAATTTAGGGATATTTTCTTATACTTATTCTTATCCTTAAGGTTCTAACTAAGGTTCTCTAATCCTAATCTCCAAAAATAACTATACCATCCTCTTGTTCCAACTATATCGACCCTATCCTTTTACACATATAACATTACATGATTTTAATTACATTTATACATAAGATTGAAATCCAAGGATCGTGAATTCTAGTGTATTTGAATATGAGGTGCATAAAACTGAAAACAGGAAACTAAATATAACATCTCTTTATTTAGCCTTCATAAAGAGCTACTAACTTCCTTGTATCCCTTACATCTACATAGGGTAACCTAGGGATAACATGAAAAAAGTATGATCTAGAATCCAAGTAAGGTAATAACCATAAGTACAAAGCATTAGCACATGTAATAGAAGGCATTATATAAAGATATAAAAAGGCATGTAACATATGTAATCATAACATATAAACATGGGATAATTTAAACATGGAATCATAGAAATGTGGAAGAAACATAAAACATGAATTTATTATGATTCAAGGCTAACTTCCAAGACTATTTCCCATAGTAGCACAAGCCAAGGCTAACCGCCAAAACCGTTGTACATAGTATCACAAGCCAAGGATAACCACTCATACTGTCGCACATAATCATCTCATGAGACTCAACCTTACCCAATGAATTGGAGTGCTATCTGGGTTCACCCATATTGAATTTAATTAATATTTTTTCTACATAAATAATCATATATAATAAATCTTACATAAACATAAGGGTTACCCATGGAAAGAATTGGGTACCACAATCATGACATAAAGCATAACCAATTAGCGTATCATGAAAGTATCCATGAAATAAAGGAATTAGAACATTTATGGAAGTTCATATGGTAAAATATTTATACCATGGTAAGTGATTTCAAACAGACATGACAACATGTAAGAAATGTATTTGATAAATTTTAGCATCAAAATATTTTTGTGCGGTTTTAAGGAAAATACTATAAAGATTTTAAAATAGAAAAAGGGAAAATATTTTATATAAAACCATAAGTGAACCAATAAGGTTTTAATAATAAAAATACTTATTTTATAAAGACAATGGTGACTTAAAACAGAGGATAGAGTGCACCTGAAATTGGGTAAAAAATTGACAAGTTCCCTTAAAAACGATTTTGCTTATTGGGAAGTATCGAAGAGGGATTCACTTAAAAGCATGTATATCCCCAAAAGAGGATGAGGTATAGATATTGAAACATTATTTTATAGAATATAAACATCATGTATAAGTTCTATATAAAAATAAAAGACAAATTCATTTGGGTAAAAAGAAATATAGTTCAACCCAAAGGAATAAAGGTAGTTCGGGTAGAATTCCTTACAAATTATCAACATGGTATCAGGTGTACTTCAGAGGTATTAATGAGAGATAAATGGATTTATAACCTTTTATAAATTATTAGTAAGTTATGGTGGGTTCTTAATCAAACCCCATCACTATTAATTACACATAAAATGGCATAACATAGAGGATAATTTTGAATAAAAATGAAATGAAGAGGATCCCTTACCTTAAGTCCGTTGGTGTTCTCCACTTGTTATTAATGACCTGAATAATAAAATTATGTTCATTAATTAAAAATTACAGAACCTATTATATATGTAAAATATTTATTATAACCTTTTTAAGTTCATTTATAACCATTTTGATTGGTTATGAGGTTCAATTTCATTGTTCGGGTCTGTTTGCTTGCTTGGTTTTAATGATCGGTTCATGTTTGGATAAACATGTATGAAGAAGGTAGTTGTCCATAATTGAAGTTATATTTTATTATTGAACATACATAAGTTTAAATGGTTTAAAATTTAATTTGTTTACTTGTAGTGTAGTTGAATCATTATATGAAACATTAGTGACAACCATTTGGGTTAATTGGCGGTTTTTGACCACAAAGAACAAGTTTTGTTTTATAAACCAAAACCATGTGTAAAAAAGGATTACAGAACCAAATATGAGTCATAATACATATATTATGGTCTGTTTAAACCATGAAAATGGTTTAATGGCTATAATTGAAGACGGTAAAAAATTGATAACTTGTCATCCTTGATTGTGCTAAATTAACACATCTCAAACGGTGTTTTCATTTCTTTCAAATAAAAGGTGGGGAAAGGATAGATGATAATAAATTATTCCATTATCATAAAAAAAATCCAGTAAATTTATTTTAATGGAGTTTTAATAAAAAAAATTATTAGTAGAGGTAAGGATAGAAAAGAAAACAAATGAGCTTGAAAAGAAAAAGAAAGGAAAGGAAAGATGAATTTACCTCTTGAATCAAACTTCCTTGAGAGCCTTCTTAAGGGGGAAGGATTTGGTATTTTTAAGAGACTAGGAATGTTGGACGTGGGGGAGGAGTTTTAGGATATATTTGGCCATAATATAGGTGTGGAAAAAGGCTTGAGAGGAGTGAAGAGAAGAGGTAAGGATGGGTGGTATTTATAGTGGAGGGGAGGAGAGTTTTCATAATATTATAATCATTAGTTTATTATTTTTTTATAATACAACCAATAGTGATGATTAAATGACCAATAATAGTAAAAAAAATGCATGTTATTTCGAACCAATGGCCATTTACATCATCTATGACTCAAGCATGATGTAGAAATTTGGGTTTTAGCATTTATTGTGAATTATCATATTTTATTATTCATCAAAAAATCATGTATTTTAGAAAAATCCCAAAAATTCACACTAGACGTTTATTGACATGTAGAATCCAAAAAATAAAATCCATTTTTCAAAAATATTTTTATAAATATTATTAATTTAATATTTAATCAAAATCATAATTGAATCAAAAAAATAGTTTTAAAACATTTATTTACTTATTCTAAAATATATTTATATCATACTTCCACTTGAATATTATTTATATAATATCATAGATAAGGTTAATATTCATTAGGTTATATCACTATTAATAAGAGTGTGTTACTATTCATAAGGTTCAGTTACTATTCACGAAAAAATAAGTTTTTCTTATTGGGCTCTAAATAACTTACTGATCGCACCAATGTATGTCATATTTTTGAAATTCAAATCATAGAAGTGAAAAACTTATGTTTAAAAGGTCACATAGAACTTAGTAGTTTATTATGTTGTGATTTCATGTGATTATATGGCATAATCATAAGAAGGAAATTTACATTATAAACTTTGGGTCGTTACATTATTACTCCTTCGAGTATTTAATATATTAAGGTTATAACATTTACATTTTTTATTCAGGTTTTGATGTCTTAAGGTTATGTCATGTGTTTCAGTTATGATGGATCAAGGTTATAGCATGAGTTTTTGAGGTGCTTATGTGGTGATATGGTGTATGTGATATGATCATGATGGGAATTATATTGGGATGATTAACATAATTTAAGATATAGGATGGAGTTTAGAGTTAAGCATCGGTGCGACTTTTTTGGGTTTATTTAGGAAACAATGTCATTTTAGATAACTAATAAGCAAGTAAAGGGACTGGATAGAACATATATATTCAGGTCCCCATGTGAATGACACTGGAACTCTTAATGTTAAGAAGACTAGTTATTATCTATTTATCATTACCCCCTATCATATAATGTAAGGACCATGACAACCAACCAAGAATGTTTAGGCAATAAATACATTGATTGAAAAGTAGAAAATTTTGGAATGGTGCATGAATCATTGTTATAGGCTTTATTTATTATTTTTAATTATTATTAGTGTGTTTATTTTTTATAACCTATACTAATATATTTTATACTATTTATGTTTCATTCATTTAAAAATAAATTATTCATGGTAGTTTAAACATGCTTTCTCATAACTCAGGACAAGATGTAATTTTTCCTCCATGATATACCATGTTTAGTTTTATGATTTAAACATTAATATATATTAGTTAAAAAACCTAAAATATATTTTTAGGGATAAAAAATGTTACTTTAAACTCATTTATGTAGTATGTTGATATGTTTCCTTTATGATATATATTGTGAAAAAAAAATAATTTCCATGAAAAATTTTCTAAAAGATTACTTTTTTAATCATTCCACTTACAAACTTTTGATTAAGTTAATAGATTTTAATAGAAATATTTTATCAACATGTTTTAAATTACAACATTCCTTGACATGAAATTTTATTTATGTGTTAATTTGAATAGATAACCTGGAATTTTTTTGAAATTAATCATCCAATTAAGAAGATTGATAGAGCTCTAAATTTTTCTGCTTTGTATATATGATTTAATTAATGTTTTGAAGCATTCCAGATACATTTTATGCTTAGTGTGAATTAATGATTTATAATTACTCTAAATCCATTTTTTTAAATCACTTTTACCGATTGAGTTGGAACCATTATGAACAAAGGGAAACCAAATACCAAAAAAGTCAATCTCTATATATAAATTCTCCTAGAAAAGGAAAACCATTAGAAAGGAAACATAAAAATTTAAACCAAAATTCAAAATTAAAAACAACTAAAGGAGGCCCAAGGAAGACTAAATTTGTATCTACGTTGACCCTTGCGACCTCACATCCCCTTAAGATGAATGATGCTCTAATTCCATTATTGATTATTGAACAACATCAGTGACACAAAACCTTCTAAAATCACCAACAAAAAAACCCTACACATCTGAACCAGATCTGACATCAATAATCATCACCATCATCATAAAGGAAGAACCCCTAAAAACCACTATAAAATTGCTATGAGCCCCATCACACCATATGAAACAATAGAACACCATCAAAATAAATCTACCATCCTCTAACTAGTCAATGATGATCCACTATAATAAACACCATTCAACCCTCAAGAAGACCTGGGGATAATAGACACTTTGATCTATATAAAAAGGGTGTTGTTCATCACTCGCTATAATCCTGACCATATTTAGAAGGTTTCATGGGTTATTAGCTAACAATGGACAATGAATCTAATGTGGTGACACATTGAGCATTGATCTAAAAAGGGGATGCTAGGAACCGTCACCAAGGGGACTACCTTTTAGGGAACCATGGGAGAAATGAACAAGGACGGTGGAAATCCTCACATCACTAGGAGAAGCATTGGGAAGGTAGGTGGATCACAACAAGTAATATCACTAATATAAACCCCATTACACCATATTAACTAATTATTATAAAAAACATATCTAAATTTTGTAAAATCCATAAACAAATTAATATGAAAGCATGCTAAATTACGTGATGTGTTAAATGTTTTCAATACATACTTATCATTATTTAAATTCTCTCTATGATTTATATTACCATGATTTAATGCATCAATTAAGTGATGAATTAAAATCATTATATGAAAATAATAAATAAATTAATTATAATATGATTACCATAATCATGTGATGATTATGAAAGTATTGGATATGTTATATTCCTTGTGTACCCTCCATGAAATATTATTTCTAATGATATATTAATAACATGTGTTGGTTTATTATCTTTACATATTAAATATTAGCATTCCTTGTAAATTATATGATCTATTTAATCCCTGATGTGGTTGTTGATTTACTATTTCAAAATAAATATTTGTGAAATAAATCATTATAAAATTTCTATTAATATATTTGGAGGGATTTTTTTTATGATATCATGCATTTGATTAAGAAATAGAATAGTTTATTTGGAAATTTTCTTAGGAAAAAGAGATATAAAACTACTAGGGGCTAATTAGTTTTCCACTATATATATATTTTCTAACCATTATTTATTTATTGAATAACAAATTATTACTTAATTAATTAGCTACTATTTTCTAAATTTTTTAATATGATAAATCATAATAATATGCATATTTATTTATGATTAATTGTTTCTATGATAGTTGATTTCTTTATTGGTTAAAATATTATCATAGAAGATTAAATAAATTAAAAATAATAATAAAATAGTGATGTTCTAAAAAATTATAGGGGTGGTTGGCTATGTTCAGTCCTTATTTAAATAAAGATTGAATGTAATAATTGAAGTGGTTTTGATTGATCTTTGATGTTTTTTTCTTCTGATTTCAGATATATATATTCTATTTGTTTTAATTTAAAACTAATATTGGAATTTGGGGTTGGTTGAATAACTCTAAATTAATTTTAAAGCTAACACTAAATTATTTTGAAGGAAATGGGGTGAGACTTAATATCTTGAGATAAATTAATTGATATTGGAAGATGGATTTTTAAAAAGTTTTTAGATAGTTTTGGTTTTCAAGAAAACAAAATAGGGTTTAAATGGTCTATAAATTTAGTTCAATTATTTTGGAATCTATTTTCATAATCATATTTGGTTTTACTAGGTGGCTAGGTTTCTTTTTGAGAATTACCTCCCCATTTTCATTAATATTTGGGCCTCTCTTATTATTATTATTATTATTATTTTATATTGGTTTTATTTTAATTCTCAAATATGAAAATTCATTGAGAGGTGTCTGGTGTAAGGATTTGCAAATTTTATGACCCCTTTACCATTTCTTAGGTGTTATGGGAATTTTGTTTTTGGTTTTAAATTTTATTTACCAAAATTGGGTTATCTTATATATTAGGTGTTATTTAATGGATTGAAATTAGTTTACACTAGAAGTTTTTGTGAAAAATATTGTTTATTTAAATAAATGTATCATATTATAATGTTTTGGAAAATATATTACAAATAGAATTTTATTTAAGGATAAAATTTTACTCATTTCAAAAATATTACACATATTTTTTATTAAAGTATAAAATCTTATATACTGAATAATTTCTTATGTATTACTTTTTTATGAATAAAAATATATTACACATTATGAAAATTGAATCACCAAATGGTTTTTGTTGGTTATATTTTTTCTTAATACGATTAAATGTGTATGTCTTGGAGAAGTTGAGTGATAGAGTGAGATTCCATGAAAAGGAGATAAAGGTTCCACCCAAACATTTGGTTGATATTGAATTAAGAGTGAGGACACTATCCTGGAATACCTAGTTGGATAGATTCTTAGAGTCATCTAACAAATCAGATGATTACTGAGATAATATTTATTTGAAATACGAGTACTAAATTTGGAGTATTATCTACAACATTTTGTAAAAAAATATGTGTAAAATCTAAGGATGAATATGGATACTTAACTGGTGATTAATAGCTTATATAACTATATTTAAAAATATTAGAATAGGTTTCAAGGTCAAATAATATTCATCTAATGTTGTGTAGAATCTATCCTATTGTTATCAAGATTGAAGGATATTGAAATATTTGATAAAACATACTGGGATAAAGACTAAAAAGAATAGGGAGGAAGATACAATTGAGAAGGAAGTGTAAATATATCTAAATACTCTAAATTGAGTATTCACATGTTATAAAGTGCCTTGGAAGAAAACTTGAGGAGTTTATAATTATTATGATAATTCCTAGAATTATTTGAATCCAATATAAGGTGATTTAAAGTGATTAAAAATTAATAATATGACTTGATTTACTTGGTAATTAATTGAATAATTCTAGAATTTCTGAAGTTTAAAATAAAAAAAAATCTATATTTGAATCTAAATATGAGTCACTTTCCTGATCTGAAAATAGATCATTTCCCTATTCTATAAAAGAGTCATTCACTCATACGATAGTATTGCCGATTGGAATGTAGCTAAGGCTAGACTATGTATAAGTCATTGAGAGGAATTTATGTGTCATATCCAAACTAATTCATCTATGTATGAGTCATGAAAGACTATTTATAATTCATTGGAGTTATGTACAAATCAACTGAATCAACATACAATTCATTACACATTGTGTATGAGTCATTGAGACCTATGTACATGTCATGGGACTCCATATATGAGTCATCAAATTACATCTATGTATAAGTCAAAATAGACCTTTGTATGAGTGATTCTAAAGATATTTATGTTTCATTTATATATACATATCCAAAACATAGAAAAAAATATGAGGAGGTTTCTAGAATTTATATTATAAAGAAATATGAGAATATAGGATACTAATTTTTTTCTTTCAAGATTAAAACTTTATGATTCTGTTTAATGATTATTTGTTAATTCTTGATTCAAGACTTTTTTTAAAGTGGGTGAATGTAGTTAGATTGAGAAGATTAATTTTTCATTTAATCTGTGATTTTAAAATGATAATATTTCAAAATAAATATTTGTGATCAAAAGTGAAAATTTTATTTGAATTTTAAATAGATGATGATAGAATTATTACTAGTTATTTAAATACCACAAAATTAGTTATGATTCAATCAATGAATGAGGAATTTGATCTTCATACTGAGAAAAATGATATCAAATATGGATGCTATTTTGATTGAAATTAATGAAGCTAAAATTCTAAATTAAATTTTTCTAGAAATAAAATGTAAACATTCATTTTTTTGTTTGTAAATGGAATCAAATATCAAATATTTCTGTGTGCTTCAAGGTAAAAGATATGAGAAGCACTCATTCCATTAATACTGAACCATATTGTAATGGTACTTATATATATTTTTATACATCCTTGAAAGATTAATTTGTTATGGAATATTTATAGAATGTAGTCAGTAGAAAAATTATCAAGCTTGTTGGAAGAGTTGATGGAGGATTCATTTGGATGAGAGAAATTATGATGAAATAAAATCAGGATATTCCAAGTATTTTATTGGGGTAAATTGTTTGAGGAATAAATAATAACTTAGAATGTAGGAGACACCCATGTATAATTCATTGATAAAAAGATAATGAAGATCATAGAATGGAATATTATGAAAGTTTTTCTATATTTATAATATAAAAAATAAATTTTAGTGACCTACATATAAAAATATGAGAAGAAATATAAATTTAATTGTTTATGATTGAGATTGTGAGTTCCAAAATAAAATAAGAGAGGACTATTGAGGAAAATGAAGAAGAACCCAGTACAGTGTTGAAGAAGAAGAAATTATAGGTATCAAAGATAAAGAAATATCCAACCTAGTTCTATAAATTAGATTGACCTGAAGTAAGAATAGGAATCTACAATACCCTATATTGTAGAAAGAATAATATTATAAAGAGGTTGACATGTAGAAAATTATTATGAATATTCAGTAGTAGTCGTAATCCTTGAATTTTGAGTTGAGAGATCCCAAAGAAAAAATGATGAAGAAGATCTTAAATCTTTGTAGTTTGCAGAGGCCAAGTTACCTGAATTTATTTAGAATATTGGAATATAGTTGAAGACTCCACCATTGAGGAAGCATAAAAAAATATTTTGATGTTGTGAAATCCTAAGATAAATGAATATTAACTTCAAAAAGTTTATGATTTGCTGAAGACCGGTGGTATGTCAGTATAAATAACTCATGGGAGAGGCATATAAAAACTACTCCTTTTCAAGATGTAGATTTTAGAGAAAATTTGAGATCTTAATTCTAGAGTTGGGGTTATTTTGAGAATCAATATTTATATTGGAATTCCAAGAGTTTAGAATCATAATGTGGTTCTTTTAGATATATATCAAGGCCTGAGAGGTGACCCAAGTGATAAGGAGAGTGTTGGGAGATTCGTGTTAAATTTTAGATGTTAGGAAAGAGTTTTACCCCTATCCATGATTACTATATAGTTATAGGAAATTGTACTATGTAACCATGTGGACAAATAATGTTATGGGGATAGCTGCAGGAATATCTAACCACACGATTGGTGCACATTTTGGTAAATAATATAGAAAGATGATTTTCATTAAAAGTGTGAAATACTCATTTTTCTCTGGAAATATTTAACCCCCACCTACCTCTTTATACCCTATCACATGTGGCCTATCTAAGAGGGCCTAATACCTTATTCCTCATAGTTTTCCCATCAATTTGTGGTAGTTTTGGTGTGATTTCATGGATAATATGGGTGAGTTTCTTATTCCTATTCCTTTTGTTTTTTTCTCTCCATTGTTTCTGATTTTGGTACGACCTAGTTAGAGTTTTGAGTAATGATTCCACTAGATCATGGTGGAATAATTCCAATATGATGGGTATTTTATAAGGCATAGATATAGGAAATCCCAATACAATTTCTACATGTCATTTTATACAATTTTGATGAAGGTATCTCTCTTGGTGAATTTTCATAAAGTTTTTTATTAAATTAAATGATTTTTTTATCATTTTAGCTAATTAATTTGGATATTTTTCACATCCTAGGTTCGGGTGCATCTTATGAGTAGACCATACCCCCATAACTTGTGGTTTTGACAAGTTTATAGTGCCTAGTTAGTTTATAATGATTATACAAATTTGGGATTTTGGTTTTAAATGCTCAATTTAATAAATTTTTAGTTTTTATTAATTAGATAAGTGACCATGGACTTGGAGTAGGTCTGAATGAGCTTGGGATGAGTTATGGGCCATTGGTTAAGGTAACTAACCTTAACATTATTGTATCCTCTTGATTATTTTGTGATTTTATGTTCATGTGACATCATTAATATATATTTATGCATGTTTCATAACTTGTGTGATCTCAACCATAAATTTGGATGGTTTTTTATTTTCTTAATAGTTAACATGGACCATATAGCTTTATAAATGATTAAATTGTGAAACCTTGGTCAAATGAGTTTTGATGGACCTCTTTATGGACTTATTGGTTGTGGGTGTTTAATTTTAAAGTGAAAAAAAGGTTTCCTTTTTAAAATATGTTTTAAAAGGGGGTTTGGATATAATTTTAATGTAAAATAAGTTATTTAAGAAATAGTATCTAAAATAGTGGTTTAAAATGTGAAACAATTATAAATAATTTTGTGTATAATTTGTCCAATGTATTTTTGTAAGTAATATGACATGTGATTCAATTGATAAATGGTTTTAAACGGGTATTTTGACTTATTTTCCAAAGGAATGCCAAAAGGGATTAGTTGAGTTGTTTTGGTTGGTTTAACCTTGTGGGGGTGGTGCCCTATTTTCTAAATCAAGAGTGATTTTATATATTCCCTTACTATGATTACTTATGTGTTTCTTATTGAATGATGATGCATGAGTTGTGTTGGCCAACGATAGTTGATTTTGGTATCAAAGTAGTGGTTTTATCCAGATGGATGTTATAGACCATTAGAGGGTATGTTAACCCTAGAGAGGGTTAGTGTAGGGTATGGGACATGATTATTATGGGTGTTACCTTAGAACCCAAATTGTTTTTGTGATCCTGAAATGATTATAATAGTGAGGATAGGTCACGCACTTGGGAGGCCGACCAAGATTATATGAGATGGGTTTGGGAAGATGACCAAATCATGAGGTGTGTGTGTGATGTGACTATTGTTTCATTGTGTAAAACCCTAAGTATATTCTATATGAGTTTTAGGGTAGAGAGTGTACCTAGGGGTGTATAATTTCACACACACACACACATGCATATATATATATATATATATATATATTATAACTGAGGTTCTAGGGTTAGATTCTATTGGTTTATATGGTACATGGTTCTGGGGGAGCTGTATCCATTAGGGTTTTTGTCTTTTCTTTCTATATATATTTGATTATGAATGAGATTTCAGGCATCGAGTGTGGGATATGATCCTTAGTAATGGAGATCTGATACCATGTTCTGAGTATGGGATGCGACCCCCCAGGGTATACGATATTTATCATGGTTATGGGGTAGGACATGGTTCCCCTTGGTAGATATTTTCATGTTCCAAGTGGGACACCCCCTATAACACCCCAATATTTTATGATATATTTCTCATTAAATAAATTTAATTTTTTTGATAACTTACTTTACACACAACACCGAGTTTAAACGAACCATAATATACTACTGAATGTGATTGCTATAACCTAGCCATTAAATTAGTGGTATGAATAGGAATAAATACATTATTAAAAATATGTATATTTTTTATATAATTCAAATGTATTGATTAATTAATAATAAATAATTACTCAATTTTCAATGAAGTCATTTTATGCTTCAAAAATATGTTTTCTTGAAAAATGGTTTTTATTTTATTTTGTGCATGGATATTATAAATAATTTATGTAACTCTTAGAAATTATATTTTTTTAAAAGGATGTCTTTTTTTAAATCAGAATATCAAAATTAGAAAAAGGTAAAATTTTGGGATTTTATAAAAAGATTAATTTTTTAGTGAATGGTTAAAAATATCGATTTTAAAGAAAATTTTATTTTCCATTGAAGTATTTACAAATTTATATTTTTTTTAATTGATTTAAAAATTTCATTAGTAACTTTGGTTAAGAATGACCCAATTAATTTCATTGTAATCCACATTATTTTTAATTTTTTTATAAAACATTTTTATACTTAATAATGTATTTTTATGGAAAACAATTTTTTTTGTGTTTAGTGGGTTTGTTTTTAAATTAATTTCTACCAATTATAGAAATTTAATTTTATAAAATGAAATACATATTTGTAATTATCATTTAAATTTTTTTAATTAGTCCACTTTCAATTTTTTCCATAATGAATAGTAAAAATAGTAAAAAAATTTTACCATGGTTTTGGTTAAAATGGGTTTATCGGGGGTTAAACTAAGAGATAAAGGTAATATTTCCACATAAAATTGTATAATTATTATAGTTGGATGATATTTTAACCGTATATTATCTTAAATTCTAATTATTGGCTATTTTGTGCCACTTTAACAAGAAAATGACATTAATATTTTTTAATCTTTTTAAAAATTCCAAGTGTGTCCTCTCCCTCACTTATAAAAGGACACCCACTCTCTTATCTTCTCCTCACTTAAAGAGCCTCTTATATTAAAAAAACACTAAAAAAATACTTTCTTAAAATCCCTCCCCTTGTATTAGAGGTCTTGTTTTGATCATAATATCATCCTTTCAAGGCTTAAGATATAAGACAAAGGTGGTTTCTTAGTAAAGAGTTATAAATCTTAACCGAGTACTTTCAATTTTATTTATTCTTACACCTTCTATAAAAATATTATATCCATAATAACATGATAAATATAGTATCATAAATATACTGATATGTTATTAAGATTATGGAACGATAAGTTTCCACCTTGTTTCCATCAAATAGGAAATAAAAGTATTGCTCGTCCATACGTGTGGTATACCGCCTCCGCGCAGTGATATGATTCATTCTCTATCACTATATTTTATGGTTAGTTATTATGATAGATTTAATTTTTAAATATTATATTTATGAAATATTTATTATTCTATAATTATAATATATTATCTACCTTCTTACCTTCCCATCTGTTGTGAAACGATAATGTCGCTCATGTATATGTGTAGACTACCGCATCTATGAAGAGATGTGATTCGTTTTCCATTTATTATTTAAATACATGGTAATAAGGATATATTTAATGAATATATATTATATTTATTATATAATAATTATTTTATAAATGTTAATTATTGTTTATCTTTATTTCATTTTATCCATCAAAAAGTTGAAACATCACTCGTTTGTACGTATGGATTATCATCTCCACAAAGTGATGTAATTCATTTTCATCACCACTTTATATAAATAGTTATAAATGTGTATATAATGACTAAATATGATACTTATTAAATTATTAACATTCTTTAGATTATTTAACCATGATCAAAGTACAAATATCAAAACTACTGAATTGAAACATGCATGAAAAACAAAATGGTTATCACTCGAGACAAATATCTTAATAGAAAATTTTTAATAAATGGGTGATAAGATTTTATAAGTAAATCATATATGGTATTTATTAATATGGTTATAGAATATATTTATAATTAATCTATATTTATTATATAGTAGTTTTGAACTCATAAGAATTAGGACAAGACATGGGGTAACAGTTATGTTATAATCTCATTTCTTTTCAGGATTATCTATGCTAAATTTACATTAAGGGAAATTATATAGCTCTTATCCTTTAAAACCTATCTATTTTATTATACCATGGTTATTCAGGTAATTTTCAAGTAATTTTACCATTTTTCTATCTTTATTACTAAAAATTATCAAGAAAATATTTTTAAGAAAAAATCAACTTTATTTCCTCTTCAACTAGGAATCATTTTCTTCAATTTCCATAGCTTCTCTAAAATATTTACAATAATTTTTTTACTATTATCCAATAATGTGTTAAATTAATTTTTATCCATTTTTAATTTCTATAAAAAGGTTTAAAATGAATCTTCTTTTTTTCCAAATGAGGTGCTTTTTACTAAAAAGCGTGAACAAAATCATTGTTTTAACATACACTGTATAAACAAATTTTTCCACAATCATGAATACTCAAATTTGAATGTTACTTTACAAGTTTACATGATTATTGTCAAATAAAATTTTTTCCCTAATATTCTGGAAATTTTTAGTTTTAAATAAGTGATTTCAAAATGAAAAGGAGTATTTTCCTCATGAAAAGTTCTAGTAATCTGTTAAAGATAATTTCATCTCCAATAACATCCATTGATGTTACTTATGATTCATTGGGGATATGATAAAATGATACCATATTTATTCATTTTATAGAAGGTTTATAATTATGATTATGATAAATTTATGAAACTTTTTTTCTTTTCCATAGGTTAAGCTATAATGAAATGATAAATGTTTTCATGATCTTTTGGAATACATATGAATGGATTGTGATTATGTGGTGTGTGGGTCTATTATATACCTTAAATTAATTGGGTAAAGATGGATAACTCATGAGATAACTATGTTATGATGGAACTCGATTTCATGTTCACAATATAATTCATGGAACTAGTTTAATGTTTATAAGTTTATGCATGGACTTGGTTTTATGACCATAAGTTTATGTGATGACCTGATTTCATGCATTTAACTTTATAATTGAACCTATAATTGTTTATACATGTCAAAAATGTTATAAGATTATGATTTTTTCACATTCCTATGTCTATGATATTCTCTCATTGATCATGTTTGATTATTGATGATTTTGGACTCTTATAAAAAAAATTGTTATGAAAAAGGTTTATTCCATGAATCTTGATTTATGATCTATGAATTGATTGGAAATGAATTTATTATATTATAATCATGTTCTAATACCCTTAAACTTACTTATGATCATTGATTTTTATCTTCTATGTTTACCCTTACATAGCATCCAATCTCACCCTTTCTTATGTTTCCATTTTCCACAGGTTATAAAGAAAATTTTTAAGTAGGGTGTGTCTATGGAAAGTTATATGATAGAAGAAACTTGAGGGAGATATTGAAGATCCTTTATGAAATAACATTTTTATGTATCTAGTCTCCAAATACTTTAAACCTTTGTTGTTATAGGATTGTATAATTGTGTTATGTATTTAATATACATCTAAAATAGTGTGATATTAATGTATGTTATGATTGGGTCAACTCACCCCCAGGGTAGGATTATGGTTATGGGTGAGATATGACCCTGTGTAGATGATGGTTCTAGGGATGGGTATATTTCCCCCAAGTGGTTACATGTTCATAGAAACTTCATCATTTCCTAAAGAAGGTTTTATGTTTAACTACTAGTTTTGGGGGTGGATATATTTACCTTGGGTGATTACTCGTGTTTAGAGACACTCCATCATGGTCTGAAGCATGTATGGTTGAGGATTAACATTCTTTAGTTAAAACCTAATAACCTGATGTGTATGTTTTTGTGCCTTTTTGTTACTTTTCTAGGAGGATGTGTTACATGGGCATAATTTCACTTTATATATATATATTGAATGTACATCCACTTGATCAAAAATCACTTGATATTTTTGAGGAATTGGGGATTCTATTTGGTCATTAGAATCACCCCATACCCATGTACATGACATGAGTTTTGATATGGGTATAATTTCATGTTTTTTCTTAGGAAAAAGGTATTTCTTGGAGAAAAAATCATGGTTTAATTAGTAGTGTGTGGAGCCTGAGGATTCAGAAGGTTGGATTATATTAGTTATGCTAGAGGCCAATTTATTTATTTTTACTATTATTCAATATTGGTAATGGCCAGTGTGCAATTTATTTATATTACGATGCATGTTTTACTTTTTATCAAATGCCACTACTTTTTATTATTTTACTACCCCATATAGACCATTTACTTATTTCTATTCTGGAATGTGGGGGCATGCTGGCTCCATTTTTTACATTTATAGGTTTCTGGTATATCTATTATATGCATGGGTCATGCCAAATTTTTAGTAGATTTAGGAATGACCTTTGGTATTTATATTAGAGGGTTTCGTCTCCTCAAGACTATTTTAGGTTCTCACCACTAGTTGGCATTGTCTGGTGTAAATGGAGGCACGCCTGAGGTCACATGGAATGTAACAAACCAGGTACTGATAGAATAATTTTTTTCATATTTAATAGTATTCTTGAATTAAATAGTTATATTTATTATAAATATATTAAGAAATTCTTAAACATAAAAATTAAATAGCTTTGTTAAACTCGTTTCTTATAAGGTTACAATTAAAAGTTTAATTTTCAAATTATATAATTTTAATTTGAAAAAATTAAATTTATTTTTGAATTTAGTATATAAAAATAATCATAAAATTAGTTTTTGATAATTTTCTGAAAATATTGATTTTTCAATGAATAGTAAAAAATATTGATTTTTGTTGAAAAATTTACTTTATTTAAAAGGTGAAATTATGTTTTGGATCAGTTTAAAATTTTGATTAGTTCATTTTGATTTAATTTAATATAATTATTATTTTTAAAATTTATTATATATATGAAGTTAGTATAAAAACATTTTATATTTAAAAAAGGAATTTTTCTAAAAAACTAATTTCATTGCATTTTTTTGGTTTAATTTTAAATTGAATTATGTAACTTCTATGTTTTTAATTTTGAAAAATTTATTTCACATTTTTAATAAATGGGTCAAAATTTATTAAATGTTTTAATTTTATTTTTGGGTGATATGAATAGTAACTTTAGTAATTTTGGTTACCATAGTAAAGGGTAAATCGAGTAATTTGGGTTAAAAATAAAATGTTTAGAACCATAAAATAACCTAAAAAAATACATAAATATTATTTTATGTGTATATATACATCATAATCATACAATGGTATAATTTATGACCTTTTGGGGTCACATGAATGAGATTTTAACCTTTATAGTATTTTATTTAAATAAATGTCAAACATGTCACACTCTTGTTTTTAATAAGTTTAATATTTTTAATATGGTGTCATCTAGATTATATGTTCAACTATAAATATTATTTTTAAATATAAAATATTTATATTCATCGTGTTAATTTATTTTTAATTTTTAGGGAAGAAATAATTACCTTAAATTCTTGCACAATGCTGATGCAGTAATTATTCAATTATTAGAAAAATAAAATAAATTACATTAAAAATATTAAAATAGATATAATTTGAGATAAATAATGTGATAAAATAATTTAATATATTACCTTGAAATTTTAGTGATATAATGAAAAAAATTTAAATTATAATTTTTATCTTTATATTATTAAAGTCAATGTAATGAATAGTTCTAAAAATTGACATTATTGATATTTTATAATAAATAATATTTTATTAAATGATATAAAATCACTAAAAATATTAAATTCCACCAAATTATTATTATAAGTTTGAAAATATCAACCATGTTTCAATTATGGTCTTTTTTCATTTTATAGTTACTATATTAACTCAAAAAGAATAAAAAATCATGTTGACACGGTAAGAGTTAAAGGGGTTAAATAAAGGTTAAAACCAAAATATAAGAGTATAAATATAGTGAAAACTTATATAATATTTATTATATGAGGTTATTTTAACCCATTATAATCGTATATTCTAAATAACTCACTTTTAAACCACTTTTAATTAAAACTTAATTTATATTAATTTAATATTTTGAGAAATGCCAAGAGTGGCTCTCCCCTCTTATAAAAGGGAACCTCTTCTTATCATTTATTCACACATAAAAACCCTTTTGTTTAGGAAAATACCTACCCAAATCCCTTACTATAATCCATACCCACATTCTAGAGGTATTGTTTTAGGAATAATACTAATCTTATAGGTATTAATGTGTTAAGAAAAGGTGGTTTTCCAAATAAGAGGTATAGTTTTCAACTGCATGTTTTAGTTTTGTTTCTTCTTCCACCTACTTAAAATATTATTAAACCATGATTAAATAATAACTCTAGTATGATGCATATAATGATTTGTTATTATGTTAATGTAATTACCCATATTTATCTCCTCTTTCATCAAATAGGAAAATAATTCATCATCCATGTGTATGGAGGACTACCACCTCGCAAACAAATATAATTTTTTTCCATCACAGTCTCTCAAGAATAGTTATAATTATGGAATTAATGTTTATATATTATATTAATTACATATTTATCATTATGAAAATTTGATATATCACTTACATTCTTACCTTTCCATGCACATAAAAATGATAATGTCGTTCATGCGTACGTATGGACTACCACCTCTACAAAGTGATGTGATTCATTTTTCATCACCACATCACAAGGTTGATATATATAAGTATGAATAAATAATTAATATCATATATATGATATTATTATCATTAGGTAAAGATAAAATAATAATTACCATCTTTTCATAATGACTATTGAAAAATAGAATTTTTGCTCATGTGTATGTATGGCTTACCATCTCCATGATTATAACATAGTTCATTTTTCATAACCATATGTAATTGTTTAATTTAAAAAATAATTTATGTATAAAAATTATAATTATTTCATGATTATTATTCTGGATTTTATGTAATAATTACCTTCTTAACCATATTCAATCGACCAAATTCATTTTGGACTTAAATTATGAATATCATCAAAGCATCCGATGTGGATTTAATTGATTAAGTAATTCGACATAACATGGTAATAAGTAATATAAAATAAAAAATAAAATTGAAAAATTTTATTAAGAAAGTATAAAATTCATATAATTTTATTATTCAGGAATACAAAGAATATATTTGGCATTTCAGATTCGAGGTAAGGGATGTTCTTTTAAAAAAACATCTTTAAATATTTTCCTTAAAACTCTCTTTTTCTTCCATATACTTTTGATTGTTTACTAAAAAATATTAAATGAAGGTTTTTATTATTCTTATATGATTATTTAAATTCATTTTTACCCAGGTTTTACATCTTATAAAATGGTCTTAAATTAATATTTTTTCTATATTCCAAATGTGGTACTGTGTGACTTTTCCAACAAAAATATAGAAAGAATATTTTTTATAACTTATAAAGCTTAAGAGGATTTTAATGCCTTCATGACTAATATTTTCTTTGAATATTCATTTAATATCTTACATGTTTACTTTAAAAGATTTTTTTTCCTTTGTATGTGCATTTTTTCTTTTTAAATAAGTTATTTTCCTCAAGGAATGTTTTTATGATACAAGTATTCATGTTTTATAATTATTTTATGGTTCTTGGGAACTTTTTTTGATAATGGGTGGTTTATTTATAAAGAAAATGTGTGGTTCCTTTATATCCATCAAATTTATTGGGTATGTTTATTTTAGAAGTTGACTGTGATGGATATTCTAAATGTAACTGTGATGGTTACTCCAATTATAACCACGAGGGTCATTTTAAGTATAAGCATGAGGGTTATTTCATGTGTAGCCATGAGGGTTACTCTAAAAGTAATTATGATAAAAAAAAGACTCAATTTACCTATATGATTTATTTATGCTTTATATTATTTTATAGAAATATCATGTCTTCACAAATTAATTTATTGATTTTATATTGAAAGAAAAGTATATGATACTTTTTAAGGGTGAAAAGTATGTATTTGTGAAGAAAAGAATATAAGTTTATCATTTTTTCAATGAAACATTTATGGATTTTATTTTTCCTTTAACATTTCTTAAGAAATGTTTTATGAAAACTTTTTGGTATAAAAAGGTGATTTCCTAAGTAAGAAAATGTTTATTTTGGGCCCAAAGTTTATTTTGAAAAAGGAAAAATTTTATAACTATTCATGGACTAACGGTTTATTTATTTATTTTTATGTCACTTACTGAGATTTTTGTGCTCATCCTAATTTTTAAAAATGTTTTTCACAAGATTTAATATGGGTAAGGGAAATTAAGAGGTCGTTTTTAAATTCATGATTATTTTTCATGAAAAGAAATCATGTTTTAGTTTAAAAGTTTTATATGGTGTCAAAAAGGATATTGATTAGAAGTGTCCTCTTTATATTATATTGTTTTTTAGGTATGATTTATGAAGTAATTCTCTAAAACTATAAACCTAAAAAGATCCTCAAATGTAATATAATGAATTATTGACTTATTACTCAAGATTATATAATTTTTAAGGTTGGGTACTTAGAGATAATATGAGAGGATGGTTTAGATAACTTTATAGGTTATGATAAATTTGATAGAATACCCTTAAAAACTTGTACCTAGTGGTCAAGTTGAAATAATATAGTATTTGAGGATTACGATGTTGATTCAACTAAACTATTTTTTCAGAATTAATTTCTATATATGGAATAAGGGAGATGAAATGGGAAGGAACTGAGAAGAAAATATCCTTCTAAATCATCAACCTAGAATGGTTGGAATTAGAACTAAGCAGTTTGTGCCAGTAATGGATCAGTTGATGCAGGCTATAAATGGAGATGGCATCTATGCAAGAGATCATCCAGATCTACCACAAAATATAGTTAAGATAGTGGAAAATATTATGAGGCAACACCCTCTATCTTTTAGGGGATCTTCTGACCTAATGGTAGTTTAGGGGTTAATTAAATCCCTATAAAATATATTCAATGTCATTGGGTGTTCAGATCATCAAAAGTTTAGTCTTAAAATTTATCATTTTGAAGGTGAAGTTGACCAGCGGTGGTCAATGGTAAATAATATCAGGGAAAGAGAAGAGATTGATACCTTAGAATGGGATGAATTTAAGAATATTTTCTTTGATAAATATTTTCCTAAGGATGTTTGAATTAGGATGGAAAATAATTACTAGAATTTAAACAAAAGGAGGAAGATTTAGTGGTTGTGTCTGAATCTAACTTCACTCAATTTTCAAGGTACACTCTATATTTTATTTGGTATCTTAATAGTAAAATAAAACATTTTTACTCAGGATTGAAAACAATATATCGAAGGGAATTGGACTCCTGTGAATTCAAAATTAATGAGAAACTTGTTTGATATGATGAGAGGGTAGAAATATAGTTTACTAATGATCATGTATTTCATGAAAACAAGCATAAGAAAATTTCAAGATTGAGATTAATGGGTAAGAATTAATCAAATAAATATAAAGGTAAAAAAATAAATTTTCTGATTTATGGAAGGTGTGGTAAAAATCACACTTGGGAATGCCTTATCAAATATCAGAAGTGATTCTTATGTGGTAAGTTTTGAAATATGGCTCATGATTGTAATGAAAAATATCATGATAGTATTATGTTAAATTTTATTAAGTAGATAGTAAAGTGTTATAAATCTACTGAGATGGGGAATTATACACATAATTACCCAAAGAAGGAATTTAATGATAGGAATCATCCAAACTATAAGTATAAAGGTTTGGTGAAATCCTTTAAAACTACTTCAGCAGATGTTTGTCCATCTAATGAAGTGGTATCATGTATATTGTTTTTTATTCATATTATGATAATGTCTTATTTGATTTAGGGTCTACACATTCTTTGGTGTATGAGAAATGTTTTGTTAAATTAGCAATTCCACCTCAAGAAATAGAACCATATCTTTTGTTAAAAACAACAGGGAAAGTATTAAGTTAAAAGGAAATTTTAAGAATATTCCTATTATTGTTTGTGGAAGGACTTTACTAACAAACCTTTTTGTATTTCCCCTAGTAGAGTTTGATGTTATTCTGAGAATGGATTGGATTTCTATTTACCATGATAATATTGATTATAGAGATAAAGAAGTTGATTTTTATAAAGAGTTTAATTTTATATATAAGAATGAACCCATACCTTTGATAATATATCATAAATACAAGAAACTATTAAAATATAGAAATAAAAGTTATCTTGAAAATATTGTTTAAAATAAGAGAACTGTTCAGATTAATTATGTGTCGATGGAAAAGGAGTACCTGTAAGTTTTTTCTAATGAGTTTCCCAATGTTATACATAATCAAGAAGTTGAATTTACTATTGACTTATTTCCTGATACTAAGCCAATTTCAAAACTACCTTATCGAATGGATCATGTAGAACATCTATAATTGAAAAAGTGGTTACATGAGTTGTTAGATAAAGGTTTTAATCATTCAATCACTTCACCATGGGGTGATCCTATTTTAGTTTTTAAAAATAAATATGGTTATATGAGGCTTTTCACTGATTATAGATATTTTAATAGAATTACCGTTAATAATAAGTATTTATTGCCTCATATCTATGAATTTTTTATCACCTACAAGGATATTAGTATTTTTTAAAGGATGAATTAGACATTATAAAAATAGTATTCTAGACTATATATGGGAATTATGAGTATGTATTTATTCCCTTTGGGTTAATAAATTCCCTAACTATATTTATAGATCTTATTAATAGAGCCTTATGTGAATATTTGGATAATTTTGTGGCTATTTTTATTAATGATATATTGTTTTATTAAAAAAGTTATCAGGATCATGAATAAAAAATAAGTATTGTTCTGTAAGCCCTCAAATAAAATAAGTTATATGAAAATTTTAGAAAATGTGATTATTTTTTACAACAGATTTCTTTCCTTGGGAAAATTATAAATAAAGATAGCATAAAAGTTGTTCCCATCAAAACAAAAGTTGTTTATGAATGTAAAATACCTAAAAATGTTACTGATATTATAATTTTTCTTAAATTATTGGGTTATTATTGGTGGTTTATTGAAAAAATTTCATGGTTATCTAGTCCACTAACTAAGTGAACATGAAAATGAGTTAAATTTATCTGGACAAAAGAATGTGCAGATTAATTTCAAGAATTAAAAATAATACTGGTGAATGCTATGGTTTTGGATTTACCCTTGAGAAATGGGGATTTTTTTCATTTACAATAATTATTTATTAAAGGGACTTGGTTGTGTTCTGATGTAGAATGATCGGGTAATTATTTATACTTCACAAAAAACTAAAACCTCGAGAGTTAAATTATCCTACACATGATTTGGAATTAGCTGTTGTGGTTTTTACTTTAAAAAATTGGAGGCATCATTTATATGGACCCAAGTGTGAAATATATACTGATCATAAAAGTTTTAATTATATAACAATTCATAAATAAATAAACATGGGGAAAACAAGATGGCTAGAACTGATTAAACATTATGATTACACAATTTATTACCATCCTAGAAAATAAAATAAAGTGGATGATGCTTTGAATTTGAAAAATAACTCTACATTAACCATGTTATATTTGGAACATGACCCTTTGGTTAATGATTTAATGAATTTTAGCCTAGAAGTTGTGGGTTCAGGAAATTCCTATTCTTTGTTTCAGGTGTCAGTGCAATTGTCTTTATGAGATATAATTATGAAAGGTTAGAAGGAAGATCCTGAGTTATAAAAAATGTAAAATTAGTTAAGAAGGAGAAGTTTCCAAAATTTAACATTCATAAATATTGTGTTTTGATATTTTTAAAAAAATAATACTTGTGCCTTTGATTCCCAATTAAAGAGGGAGTTGTTAAATGAAACCCATAGTTCCCCATTTTTCATTCATCTTGGTAGCACTAAGATGTACAGAGACCTTTGGGAGTATTACTGGTGGGATGGAATGAAAAGATATATTGTTGAATTTACCAAGAAATGTTTAACCTGTCAATAGGATAAAGAATAATATAATTTACATAAGGTTATGCTTTATCCTTTTCCATTTCTAGGGTGGAAATGGGAAAATATATCCATGGATTTTTCTATAGGACAACCAAAGACTTCCATAGTTAATAATGAAATTTGGGTTATTGTTGATCGATAAACTAAATCTACACATTTACTTCCCATTAAATATAATTTATCTTTGGATCAACTTTATTGACTGTATATTAAGGAGATATTTAAATTAAATAGATTTCCTCAATCAATTGTATCTGACCATAATCCTAAGTTCACTTCTAATTTTTCTAAAGGCTATTAGAAGTCATTGGGAACTAAATTAAATTCCAGCACATCCTTTCATCCTTAGTCTGATGAACAAACAGAATGAAAAATTCAGACCTTAGAAGTCATGATTCATTATTTTTCAATGGATTACCAGGGAATTTGGGATTAGAATATGTCTTTATTTGAATTTTATTATAATAATATTTTTCATTCTAGTATACATATGGAACCTTTTGAGGCATTATATGGAAATCTATGTCAAACTTAAATGTTTTGGGATGAAGTATGTGAAAGGAAGTTAATGGGAATATAATTGGTAGGGGAAGTGGTTGAGAAGGTTAAAATGATTCAGAAACATATGATAACAACCTAGAGTAGGCAGAAAAGTTATGCAGATAACAGGAGGAATGACCTTTCATTCAAGGTTGTTGGTCGTGTTTTCTTAAAATATATCCATGGAAAAGTGTTATGTGTTTTGGAAAGAAAGGAAATCTAAGTCCATGGTTTATTGGACCATATTAAATCCTTGATAAATTTGGATTAGTTTCCTATCGAGTGGCATTGCCTTTGAATTTACCCCAAGTAAACAATGTTTTTCATGTTTTAATGTTAATAAAATATGTGATCGATTCATCTCGTGTTTTGAGGCCTAAGGTTGTTTGGTTGGATGATAACCTCTCTTATGAGTAAAATCATATTCATATTATTGATTATATAGATCAAGTATTTCAGAACAAGGTAATTCATCGGGTTAAGGTTTTGTGGAGAAACCATATGGTTGAAGAACAAACATGGGAATCTGAAAATGCAATGAGAGAAAAATATTCTGACTTGTTTAATAAGTGAATAAAATTTTGGGGATGAAATTTAAAAAATGGTTTAGACTATAAAAACCCAGGTACTGATAAAATAAAATAAAAATTAATAGTATTCTTGAATTAAATAGTTTTTTATTATAAATATATTAATAAATTCGTAAAATCAAAAATGAAATAGTTTTATTAAACTCATTTTTTATAAGGTTATATTTAAAAGATTAATTTTAAAATTATAGAATTTTAATTTTATAAAAATAATTTCATTTTTTAATTCATCATGAAAAAATATTCTTATAAACAATTTTTTAGAATTTTCTAAAAAAATTGATTTTTCAATGAATAATGAAAATACTATTTTTATTGAAAACTGTATTTTATTTATAAGGTAAAATTATGTTTTGGATTAGTTTTAAAATTTAATTAGTTAATTTTTATTTAAATTATTCCAATTATTTTTTCGAAATGGATTTTATTATTTAATTTATTATAAAAACATTTTTTATTTAAAAAGGAAATTTTTCTTAAAAAACTTTATTTTTGTTGTGTTTTTTAGATTTAATTTTAAATTAAATTATAAAAATTATATTTTTTGAATTTTAAAAAATGGATTTCATATTTTGAATTATTGAGTTAAAATTTATTAGATATGTCTATTTTATTTTTGTTCAATATTAATAGTGACTTTCGTAATTTTGGTTACCACGGTAAAAGGTAAATCAGGTAATTTATGTTAACAAATAAAAAGATATAAAACATAAAATGACCCAAACACTTACATAAATATTATTTTATGAGTATATCTCGACCATAATCATCCATGGGTCAAATTTATGATCTATTAGGGACACATGGATGAGATTATGACCTTTATAGTATTTTATTTAAGGAAATGTCAAACATGTCACTCTTGTTTTTAATAAGTGTTATATCTTTAATATAGTGTTATATAGAAAATATATTCTACTATAAATATTATTTTGAAATATAAAATATTTATCTAAATCATGGTAATTTATTTTTAATTTTTAAGAAATAAATAATTGCCTTAAATTCTTTCATAATGTTGATGCAGTAATTTTTTGATTATTTGAAAAATCAAATAAATGATATTAAAATATTAAAATAAATATAATTTAAGATAAATTACGTGATAAATTATTTTTTTAGAATAAAATGACATTTTAGGGATATAATAAAAAAATCAAATTATAATTGTTTTGTTGATATTATTAAATTCAATGTAATGAATAGTTCTAAAAAATGACATTATTGATATTTTATAATACATAATATTTTATTAAATTATATAAAATTATTAAAATATTAAATTATTCCAAATGATTATTATAAGTTTTAAAATATCAAACATGTTCTAATTATGGTTCATTTTCCATTTTATTGTTACTATATTAACCCACAAAGAATAAAAAACCATGTTGTCATGGTTAGAGTTCAAGGGGTTAAATAAGGGTTAAAACCAAAAGATAAGGGTATAAATATAGTCAAAACTTATCTAATTTTTATTTTATATGGTGATTTAGATCAATAATATTATTATCATATAAATAACTCACTTTATATCAATTTATAATTTAAAATTAATTTATATTAATTTAATATTTTGAGAAATTCCAAGAGTGCCCCTCCCCTCTCTTATAAAAGGGAACATATTCTTCGCATTTCTTCACACTTGAAAACATCTTTTTTCATAATATACCAACCCAAATACATTACTATAATACCTACCCACATTCTAGAAGTATTTTTTAGGCATAATACCAATCTTATAGGGGTTAATGTGTTAAGAAAAAGTGGTTTTCCAAATAAGAGGTATATTTTTCAACTGCATGTTTTACTTTTGTTTCTTATTACACCTAATTAAAATATTATTAAACCATGATAAAATAATAAATACATTATAATTAATATAATTATATTTTATTATGTTATTGTAATGACCCATATCCATCTCCTCTTCCATAAAATGGGAAAATAATTCATTGTTCGTGTGTACATCGGACTACCGCCATGAAAACTGATATATTTCGTTTTCCATAACCATCTCTAAATAATAGTTATAATGATTTAATTAATGTTTATATATTATATTCATGAAATATTTATCATTATTAAAATATAATATATCACTTAAACTCTTACCTTTCCATTCACAGAAAAATGATAACGTCGTTCATGTGTACGTGTGGACTACCACCTCCACGAAGTAATGTGATTATTTTTTCATCACTACATCACATGGATAATATATATAAGTATATTTAAAAAAAATATTTTATAAATGATATTATTATCATTTTATAAAGATAAAATAATACTTAACTCTTTTCCATAATGACCCTTGAAAAATGAAAACCTTACTCATGTGTGCATACGGCCTATCATCTCCATGATTGTAACGTAAGTCATTTTTCATAACCATATGTAATGGTTTAATTTAAAATAATAATTGATATATAAAAATGACTATTATTTCATGATTATTATTCTAGATATGTTGTAATAATAACCTCTTTGATCATAGTCAACTGACTAAAGTCATTTTGTATTTAAGTACCAAATATCGTCAAAACATCTGGCACGAACTTAAGTGATTAAGTAATTGTATATAACATGATAAAAATTAATATAAAATGAATAATAAAATTGAAAAAGTTTCTTAATAAATTATAAAATTAACATAATTTTATTATTCATGAATATGACATATCAGACTCGATGTAAGGGACTTTCTTTAAAAAGACAACTTTAAAAGTTATCCTTAAAACTCTATTTTTTCCATATCCAGTTAATTGTTTTCAAAAAATGATTAAAATAATATTTTTATTATTATATTATTATTTTTTTAACTCATTTTTATCCAAGTTTTACTACTTACAAAATGGTTGAAAGGAATATTTTTTTATTATTCCAAATGAGGTACTTTGTGACTTTTTAGGAAAAAAAATACGGAAGGAATGTTTTCTGACTTATATAACATGAGTGGATTTTTCTGCCTTCATGAATAATATTTTATTTAAATATTCATTTAATATATTACATGTTTATTTTAAAAGAATTTTTTTTCCTTTTCAGGTGCACGATTTTCTTTTTAAATAAGTGATTTCCCTCCAGGAATGTTTCTATGATACAAGTTTTCATGTTTTATGATTATTTTATAGTTCTTGGAAATTGTTTATGATAATGGTTGGTTTTATTATAAACTATTAGGTTAGGATTGTTATATATCTCTAGTATGTTTATGTTGTGATTTGACTATGATTGTTATTCCAAATATAACTGTGATGGTTACTCCAAGTATATATGTGAGGGTTATTTTAATTATAACTGTGAGGGTTATTTCATGTGTAGTCGTGAGGGTTACTCCATAAGTGAGTATGATAAAAAATTATTTCCCAAGTTACCTATATGATTTATTTATTATTTCTATATTTTTATAAAAAATCTCATGTCTTGAAAAAGTATGTTATTGATTTTATATTCAAAAGAAAGTATATGTTACTTTTTAAGGGTGAAAATTATGACTTTGTAGAAATGTTTTCATGATTTTATCATGTTTGCAATGAAACCAGTATGGATTTTATTTTTTACTTTAAGATTTATTATGATATTTTTTTATGGAAACTTTTGGGTAGAAAAAGGTAATTTCTTTAGTAATAAAATATTTATATTGATCACAAAGTGTATTTTGAAAAAGAAAATTTTATATAAGTATTCATGCACTAAGAGTTTCTTTCTTTCTTTTTATGTCTCTTACTAAGATTTTTAGGCTCATACCACGTTTTTAAAAAAATAATAGGATTTAAGGATGGTTAAGGTAAATTAAAAAATCATGTTGAAAGTCATGAAGATTTTTCATCAAAGGAAATCATGTTTTATTTTAAAAGTTTTATATGGTGGGAAAAAAGGATATTGATTTGAATCATCATATTTATATTATATGGTTTCATTATATATTATTTATGATCTAATTATCTATAAATATAAACCTAAAAATATCCTAAAATTTAATAGAATGAATTATTTACTTAAAACTCAATATTATGTTATGTTTAAGGTCAGTTCTTTACACAGCATCCCCGCTCGGGCACTATATAGTTTATCCATTTTGGGGAATTATAAATTGGTATCAGAGAAGGTTTTATGATGGGAAAATGTTATATAGAGTTGAAGATATGTTATTAGAAATTGATAGGTAAACTGGTTTCATGCCTAGATAGCAGGACATCTGTTGAAACCCAAGTTTCCAGGGGTTATACTGTTTTGGGACTAGGAACTCTTGGATGAGTGAGGTGTTGGTTTGGACCAAGAATCCTAAGGTAGGATTAATGATACTTGGGATGAGTCAATAATCTTAGTTTTTATCTAGTTAGTTATTCATGAATCGTGATAGTTTAATTCTTAGATCATGATGCACATTTCTGTGGGTGATGTTGTTTCACATGTTTCCTCGTCAAAAAAAATATTATTTAAAGTAACTTATAATATAATTTATTTTTTCTTGAATATATATAAGGGGTGATTACATTAAAATAGATTCTATTGGTTTGTTTGATTAATTATTATTATGATTATTTAGAGGTAATAGGGTATTGATTTTTTGGATGGTTGGTTTTTGAGATAAACTATATTTTAAGAAGAAAACTCAGTTTCAAGAATAAAAATACCATTGTGGCATAATGTGTGAATAGAATGGTTTTTTAAGTCAGTTTTACTTGAAAAGGATCATGGATATGATATTTTTTAAAGGGTTTTTAATTCTATGGTTTTTATAAAATTGTAAGAAAATGGATTTTAAATTGATTTTAAATGGTTTTTTAAATTGAATTTCAAAATGGATTTTGGAAATTGGATCAATTTTTTGAAAAGGGAATCAGTTTGGTCAAGGATTTTGATATTTGGTTTTGGTGACAACCCTTAGACTCCAAGGAGTTTTTTTAAAAATTAGGAGATTTTATATGTGTGTAAAATTATTTGAATGAAGTTTTGGAAATAATTAATTAGTACTTGTGGAATCCATACTAATTTGATTTTGTTGTGTTAGCCAGGAGTGACCTAAGTACTTTAATTGTATGCTCGACTTCTATGTTGTGTTTTCTTAGAAACCACCAAGTAAGGTTGTTGGGTGTGTTTGGGTTGGTTGGTGTTGTTCATAGAGAGTAGTTGATTCCTAAGTATACAAGTTTTCTAGATTTTTAGTGGTTGGACCAGTTTAACCCATAAGTTTATTTGTGTATCCAGTGGGTATATCATGGTTATTTTGAGAGAGCCACATATGGATAACTCATAGATGTTGGGATTGAGTGGATAGATATGAGATGGTTGGTTCAGGGATAGGAACTCTTTATTTGTATTTTGGTAATTTTTTTGGTTGGAATGCTTGGTGTGTGTTTTCTATGGGAAATTCCTATAGTTGGAAGCATCTTATCAATCATCATCATACAACCCTCATGTTAGAAGGGATGTGGGTGTTGTAGAACCAGTTGTTGGATGTTTGAAATGGTAGTGGGAAGTTGTGGATTGGATAAACCTAATTTGGAGACTCATGTATAGTGTTGGGTAGATTATGTGTGTTCATGATAGGCTCGGGATGATGGTGGTGTGATTTGAGAGTGATTCAAATCAATAGTGTGTTTATAATTGTGGGTAGATCATGGTAGTTGTATTATTTGGTTGGGGATCCATAAATTGAATAAAATTTAATAAAATTCATATTTTTTATGGGTATTCATAACATTCATTGATGCCTTATACATTTAAGGTATCATGATCGAGTGGTGTGGCGATATGATGAAGCATTAGTGTATAGGGTCGTGCATTTTTTAAGGAAAATTCAACTTAAAGAGGGATAGATGATGATCTTTTAGAAATGTATATGGTGAGGTGGAAACTACATCGGGAGTGTGTTTTAAGAAATGATTGAAGTATTTTGAGGATCATACTAGGATTTTGGAAGAGTTTAGGTGTGTCCTAGCATAATGGTTAGAGTTGTGAAATAGAATCATGTTCAGTGTTCAGATGAGTTATGCACTTGATAAGTGGTAAATTAATGACTAAGATAGGTTAGATAGGATGGTGTGAGGGATGTCTAGGATTCATGGGTATGATAAGTGTTGTGGTGTGGAGCTTTTAAAACCCCAATACATTTAGGAATATAAATTTAAGATAAATTTTGAGTTTTTAATTATTAAGCTAGGTGCATTTTAATAATCGAGATTTTTATTGAAATTCTAAGAGTTGGAGCATCTAAATGAGGTGTTTTTGTCTATTTATTGAGTCTTAATAGTTTCCTTTAGTACTTGAGAAAGTATCATGATCATCACATTAAATTTTAGAAGTTTATAAAGGGTTTTACCCCTATGAATGGTTACCACATGGTTAGGATAAACTATGTGGGGTAACCATGTGGCATGGTTTTATATAGGGGTGTGGTTTATTATTGGATCATGGTTTCAAAATAACCATGAAATATTGTAATTTAGTTGTAGAGGGTAATTTAATGGTTGGAACATATTTTGTAAAATTGTGCGGCCAAATCTTGTGAGGTGTAACAATGGACAGTGAAGGATTCATGGTTGGCATGCAGTTTTAAAAAATATGTGGTTAAAATGCTTAAGGGGGATGTATTAAGGTAGATCAAACCACGTGATTGGAGTGAAATTTGGAAAACCATGTAACCAAACCATGTGGATTTATAGTTTACATTAAAAGTGGTAAATTATCATTTTATCCTATAACTTTAACCCCCCCCCATCCAACTCTTCATCCCCTCCCACGCATAGATAGATAAGGAGGTCCCCCTCCCTCCTTCTTGTTCATTTCCCCCTAAATTTTGGGTGGTTTGGGTGTGATTTCATTTTTAATATAGGTGATTTCCTCATTCATATTCCATCTATTTTTTTCTATATATTATTTCTAATTTTGGTGCAACTCGAATAAGGATTTGAGTGATGATTCCATCAGATCATTGTATAATCACCTGATATGATGGGCCTTTTGTATATAATAGATAGAGGATGTTCTAAGATAATTTTTCTCACTTATTTTTACACCATTTCAATGAATGTTGTCACTCGATGAGTTTTATTAGGGTTTTCACTTAAATTAAATGATTTTTTCCATTATTTTGTGTAATTAATTTGATTATTTTTTATGGTTTATGTTTGGGAATATGTTGGGAGTATACCTCACCTCATCGCTTGCAGTTTTAGTGATAAGATAATTCCCGATAAGTTTGGAATTAGTTGAGCTAATTTTTTATTTTGGTCTTAAATGATCAATTTAAAAAATTGATGGTGTTTATTGATGTGATGGTTGTTTGTGGACTCAAAGGATTTCTATTTGATCTTGGGATGAGTTATTGATCATTAGTTAAAGTAGGTTTCCTTGACTTTATTTGAGTCTCTTACACATTTTGTGATTTAATGTTCATGTTTCATCATTATCATATATGTATTCATGTTTCATGACTTGTGCAATCTCAACCATAAATCAGGATGAGCTCACACCATATTAATATTCAACATAAACTAAATAGTTTTCTAAATTTTTCTATGGTGTAACCTAATTTGAATGAGTACTGGTGGCCCTCTTTATGGATTTCTTGGTGGCATGTGTTCGATTTTAAAGAGAAATTTTTTTTCATTTTTTAAATTTATTTTAAAATGGGGTTTGGATAAAAATAAATTTTAATGGAAATGGGTGATTTTAGAAATGGAATTTGAAATATTTTTTCCAAATGGGAAAGTTTTTTTCTAAATAATGATGGATGGACTTTTTTTAAGGTCTCAGTGTGAGTAAGATGTCATGTAATGCTATTTATAAATGGTTTTAAAAGGGGATTTAGAATTGGTTTCCAAAGGAAATCTAGAAGATATTAATTGAGTTTTTTTGGTTCATTTTACATCATGTGGGTGATACCATATTTTCTAAAGCATAAGTTCTTTTATATTTTCCCATTATTGTGATTGTGTTGTGTGCTTCTTGTTGCATGATGATTCATATTATGTGTGTGTTTTCTTATGATGGTTATTTTTTTATAAAAATTCCAAGTTGATCTAGATAGATTTTATAGGACCTTATAGGGTATATACAATTCTAAAAGACCCTAATAGATATTGAGGGATGTTATGTCTATAATAACAGGCTGGGACTGAGAGATATAAATGTGATCAAGGAACTCATGTAGGGTTGTTGCACTAATATGTGAACTAGAGGAATCTAATGGGTTCCCCAGTGTCATGTTATGCCTATAGAGGGTTAGTGTAGGGTATAGACAGTGATAATTATGGGTTTATACTTAAACCCAAATAATTTGTATAAGTATGTTATAGTTATAGTGGCGAGGATAGTTCATGCACTTAGGTGGCCAACCATGATCATGTGATATGGGTTTGGGTAGATGGCCAACCCGTGTGGAATGTGTGTGATGTGTCTAAGGTTTTAGGGTGCAATACCCTAGGTACATTCTATATGAGGTTCTGAGAAGAGAGTGTACTCAAGGGTGTGTAATTTTATACACATATATATTATATAACTAAGTTTCTAAGGTGGAATTCCCTATGTGCGTATGAAATATAATTCAGGGGTGAGTTGTTTCCCTTTGGGTATCAATGTTTTTATTCTATGTATGTGTGATTTTGAATGACAGTTATGTCATCAAGGGTGGGATATAATCCCTGGGTAATGGAGGATTGATACCTAGTTCTGGGTGGGGTATGAAACCCCCTAGGTTTTATGATATTTCTCATGGTTTTGAGGTAGGACTTAGTCCCCTGAGGGTAGATATTTTTAGGTTCCATGGTAGGACACCCCCTGAGTAGGATGATGGTTCTAGGTGAGCTACAAACCTGGGTAGATGATGTTTTAGGGAGGATTATATTTCCTCTAAGTGGATTCTTATGTTTTGGGGATAGATAGATATCCCTTGGGTGGCTATATGTTTAGAGATTCTCTAACACTGGATGGTGTAGGTTTTATTTTCAACTACTAGTTTTGTTGATGGGTATATTTTCCCCAAGAAGTTACTCATGTTTAGAGATAGTCTGACATGGGATGAAGTATGTATGGTCAGGGATCAAGGTAGATTAGTTAACACCTGGAGACCATACATGTATGTTTTTGTTACTTTTTTTTACTTTTATATGTGGGTTTATTATATGAGAATGATTTTTCTCTATATATATTTATTGTATTCACATCCACTTAATCAAAGTACCACTTAGTATTTCTGAGGAATTGGAGATTCCTATTAGGTTATTGGACTCACCCCCTACCTGCATACATGGAATGGGTTTCAATGTATGTGGTAAGACTTTGATGTTTTCTATTTGGGAAAAAGTATATCTTGTAGATTGACTCATAGTTTAGTGCGTAGTGTGAGAAGTCCTAGGATTTAGCAGTTTATATCATGTGAGTTGGGTTGAAGTCCATTTTATTTATTATTAGTTTCATTCATCATGTTTATTGTAAAATGTGTTATTTATTTATATTATTATGTATGTTTTACTTTTTATCGACTATTTCTACTCTATTTTGTTTTAATTCATCATATAGATCATTTACTTCTTTCTATTCTAGACTATAAGGACCCTATTGGATCCCAATTTTTTCTATAGGTTTTGGTATGTATGTTATATGGACGGTTCATGCCAAATTTTTGGTATATTTGGGCATGACCCTTGGGATTTATATTATAGGTAATAGTCTATTTGAGACTATTTTAATATCTTACCACTAATTTTAAGCCTATAACACATAGGTATGCACTCATGAGGTCATTCAACGTCCCTTCCTGGGTATCATTCGAGCAATCTGGGTCAAGGGATTACAATCCATTCATTCACTTGTGTAATAAAGCTAACATGGTTCAGGATAATACATGGAAAGTCCACTATATTTGATGATAAAATTATAGTAGAGAATATATTACTCATACATCCCGAGTACATCATGTATTAGGTTCCCTAAGAGAGGGAAAAATTGTAAAAATATCATGTGTTGGTCTCTTTTTATATTCTGAATTGCATGTGATATTGTGGTTTGGGTAGAACACAAATAGATCCATTTATACCAGCAAGTCCATCCAGAAGCTATGCTTCTAACTATTTATTAAATAAAATAAAATGGTACATAGGAGACGGGTGGGTTCAAACAAAAGAACTTTCCCTCATACATCAAACACAACATTACATATCATAATATGACATGTCATTCCCATAATCAGAGTCATCAGCAGTTTTCCATTTAGAGTGGGACCTACCTTGATTGAGGATCTTAATAATATCATAATTGAACTTTCCTAAAGGCTTAGAAGATCATGTAGACACAATGCGAGGTGTGTTAGAATAGTCCTTCCTTGGCCGTCTCTTCGAGGAAGCAGGAGTGGAGACTGAACAATCATCAACCGTCCCCTTTCCAGAAAGGAGAGCATCTTTGAAAGTAATAGGACCACCATCCACTGTTGTCTCTTCCGCCTTAGATATGTCACCCCACTTCCCAGAAATCTTATAGGAAGTCAAAAGATATTGAATTTTCTGATGGCAATCAACATTTTGAGGAGACTCGGATTCAGGGGCCAAATTAATAGTCTCATCATGTATCAAGCCTGCACCAGGACTATCATTCATACTTATATTTGGGGGGGTTAGTGAAAGCATGGGATCTAGCAACAAAAAGTCTAGGAGTGTGTATAGTCTCAACTAACCCAATGGGAGTAATAGCACAACCATACTTAGATGAAATATCCTTGGAAAAATCAGCTCGAGCAGTAGAGGGGCCACTCATCAGATACTTATCCACCATCAGCCCTTTTCCTTTCAAATTATTCACTTGAGAAACAGATTTACCAGAAGCCAACATCTCATCTTGAATGGCAGATTATTTCTTGAGATAATTTCTATCATGATCAGGAGACTTTGTCAAATCCACATTCTTTCTCTCAAGTTTCCTTATATAGAGAGAAACTGAACGACCCTTCATCCCACATCTCTCTCAAGATATCTTCCTCTGACATAGCTCCAATGAGTACCCAAAAACCATGCATTTGGTACAAAAAAAGAGTCTTACTTTCATACTCAACATAAATATGGATGTTATCGGTAGGAGTGGAAAGAGTTACTTTTTCAATCAAGGTGGAGCTCAAATAAACCTCCACCGGTATTCTAGAAAAATGTCCAAACCGAACAACTTCAATTTCCTTGTCAAGGCGAATATGAGACCCAATTTCCATACCAATGTCATGAAGAATATTTGGATGTCATATGACCCAATTAATCCCATGCAAACGGACCCAAACCTGAGAAAAAGAATTCCTTGCACGAGAAGAATTGAAATAAAGTGACCATTCATGAAAATGAATCCATCCATGTTTCAAAGATAGAGACTCAATGCTCCATGCATGTATTTTGAAATAATTTGATGGGAAAATGCAATGGAAAAATCCAAGACCAAGAGAAACACATCGCCAATCAGAGGAACCCCACAAAAACGATACCCTTCTGACTAGATCATCAAAATTCTAGGACGTCTCACCCTTTTCTAGAACAAGGTGCACAATTAGCAAATTATTCCCAATTGAAATACTCTCATCAAATATATTAGGACTGACATCAACATGAGTCGATGACCCCTTCAGAAGAATTAAATTTGAGCTGGAGTCAAGGAAATAAGAAAACAAAGGTGTGGATTTAGAACAGCCTGCTCGAACACTCAGGTCCTTTGTAATGCCATTCTGTACCGTTGAAGTATCCTTCAACTTCACCGTATGAGGATCAGAAGACATGGAGGTAGGGGCCAAACTCTTCAGCAACACCCTCTTTGACGCAGACTGCAGATGTGACCCAGTCTAAGACAAACCCCACATAGCTCCAGCCACATACTTAACACTGATAGCCCTATTTACCACCCCAGATCTGAAATCACAAGCCACAAACTCATGATTTACAAACAGTAGATCAGAAAAACTCACACCGATGACCCTATTCGCACGATCCAAGCCAAAGGAAGCTGTAATTTAAGATCTAATACATCAAGAACATCGGATGAGGGAGCCACCCTCAAAGAAAATGGCGGATCTGGGGATCCTTCATCCTAGTGAGCGACAGTTTGATAATTACTCCTCAGATCTGGGCACGATCCTTTCACCGCGGCATCACCGAGATCTATCACACCTTCATTCCAAGCTGAGCCTGGATTTCCTGCCACGAGCACCGAATAAAGATAGTGAGGAAGAGGAAAGATAAACCCTATCTGAAAGAGCCTTGACCGCCATGGTCGCGATTCACCCGCACCACCCAAAACTCAAGCACCATCTAAGAGTAACTTATTAGATCCATTTATAACTTATCAAGTAATAGTAATTTAAATACAAAAGGGTGGTAAATTTAAAAGAAAAACTAAAATATTTTATTCACCCCCCCCCCCTTTAGTTGTCTACACCGGTCCACTGAGACTAACAAATGGTCTCATAGTTAACCAGGTTCCCTCTAGTTAGATCTATTTTAGACCCATGTGTTTTTAATCTAATTATATGAAGTGCATATTTGAAAGGTTTTCAAAAGAGTCTCATATATATAATTTTCTTCCATCCCTGTTAGTAAATAATTTTGGGTTTCATCTAATACTTTGAGAAACATGACGAAGAAATAGGTAAATGAGATGAAAAAATCTCAAATATTAAAGAGGAATAGCCACTATCTAAAGTTAGTCTGAGTGGTAAATGTTTGGGTAAACCTATTTAATATGGTTTTATTAGATGAATAAAGTAAAAAAATCACAATATGAAGAGTATATAGATGATGAATCACTCAATGAATTCTATTATAAAATAAATTAATTTCTTGAAATGAACCTCACTGAAGTGGTCACACATATACTTATACATATTATGGAACAATGGGATGAAAATTCACAACATGAATTAGAAGTTGATGCAATGGAATATGAATTGCATAAAAAGGTAGGTAGATATAACACCTCACAAAACTTTTCAATGCTAAGGAATATTCTATTTTACTTTTCAATGAAATACATTCTCTAGATGATGAATAATTGAAAAGAGAAGTTTCTGAAAAGAAGATATTTTAGAATGTTGTCAAAGAAGTGATCCATGCATTATAAAAATTTTGTAAAGTCTCAATGAATGTGGAATATGGTCAAATTGAATTTAAATAAAAGAGAATAAAAAAGTTGATACATACAATATACATGAGAATCAGGTTAATTGTATGAAAAGAGAATGTGAATAAAGGGTGAAAACACTTAAAGACCAAAAGTAATTTCTCAATATGAATTGTCTAGATTTGGATGTTAAGATAAAAAATATAGAAGTGACCCCTGAAAAATCTTCACAATCTACAAAAAATTATGATTCCAAACATGTTTTTATATAATTATTTCCTCTAATAGGAATTATATTGTTGTAAAGAAGTTTTTATAATCATCTATTAATCAATCCAAATCTAGTGTATAAAGAAAGGTATCCCACTGTCTAGTAAATTCACTTTTCACTAGATCTATTTTGTAAAATAGTGCAGGATAAAATTCATAATCTAGACTAATGTGGATAGATAAAAATAATGAAAACCCCAAAATTTGGAAATGGTGGATGAAAAAAATCCAAGAAGAGCATCTCCCCAAATCAAGCTCAAAATAAGGATTATTTAACCTAAAAATAGTAAGTGAAAAAAACATGCCAAAATGAATTTAAAAGTAAAAAAAGAGATTTGTAGAACATTTTTGGTGTTTCTGGACGTTTTGACACAAGTATATTGATTTATATCATAATATTTCATTAAGTGGAAGCTATATAAGTCCTTAAGTAAGGGTATTAGAGATAAAGTTAAAGAAAAAAAACTATTGGTTTAAAGAATACATGACATAGAAAGAAGAATATATCATTTAAAAATATATTTTAATACTTGGATAATTTTTTGTGAGTATTACAATCGAGGTTTCAACTTTTAGAAAGAGTGTTTCTATGTTCCTACCAAGTGTAAAGATCCATGTTTTTACAAATAGTGAAATTGAGTGGAAATCTGAATTTTAACTTTTTGATGAACATGAGGGGTAAAATGGACTTTTACCATATCATAAGATCTTGTATAATTTTATAAATCATTTTTTTGGTCCTGAAATAGGGTTTTTACCCTAGTTAATGAGTTTTGTGGAATTTTGAGCCATTTTAATTTTCACAGAATAATTAATATTTAGTGTTTAATTAATTAAATATTAATTTATTTATGTGAATTCATTTAGTGATAAATTTTTAATGGAGAATATAATTGAGATTCTATTTTCACAATTGAGTCCATAATAAGTGTATTTTTCTAATTGATACATAAACTCATGGCAGATGTCGGGCATGGACCTCGGTCCCTATTTTTCTTTCTTTCCTTTTCATATTTTCTTTCTTATAATCCATTAGATTATCAATTAATACCCATATGGTATTCCCATTTCCATTACCTATATAGAAAATGTAGAGGGAGACATAGATATAGAGGGAGAGAAGAAGAGTGGTGCCTCTGCGATGCTCGGGAGGAGTCAGGTCATCGTGCGATAGCGGTGGAATGTGGATATGGGTAAAGATTCGATGGATTACATGTAAAGGTAGGTTGGTTTAAAACCAATTCCATAAATACCCATATATTTACTAATTTATAGTTTTAAGGTTCTAATGTGATTATTAAGGACCTCCATGGGGTCAATCTATGCTCAATGGGAGAAAAACTGATGTTTTGGTCCAATTGTGGAGTTTTCCCATTCAGAAATCCCAATCACATGGCGTGTAGATTAGGAATACACATTGTGTGTTATTTATATTCTGGGAGGGTAAATTTGTTTATGTACACATTGTGTAGTGGTACTTGGCCATGAAACTGAGTACATGGGCAAGTGAAGTTTTCAGAACTACAGTTTATTTATCCTGGGTACATGTTGTGTAGTCATACTCATCCATGTAGCTGAGTACATAGATAGACATCTTGTATAAGGGCACCTGGTAGTGTATGGTACAGGGTCAGACCCTATGTGGGTTTTACACCATGTATAAGTACATGGATAGGCTAAAACATGTGGTCAAGACATGTGTAGTGTATGGGAAGGTACCCAGTGTCGAGTACATGTCATGTACATAATTTACACACCATGTACTTAGGTTTTACATGCCAAATATTTCCAAGAAAATTCCCAAATGGATCTTTTAGATTATACACTGTGTACTCGGGTATACACATTATTCACTTCTTCTTTTATACCTTTTTTAGGGTTTTGGGTTGTTTATACCACAAAGTTGGAATTGGGAATGAGAGGAGTCCATTTTGAGTATTTTTTACTTAGATCATAGTGATGGAACACTTGAGGTGATTTGAGGAATCCTAATAGGATTTTTCAGGAACACGAGTTGTAACAGAGAGATTCTTCCTCCAGTAAATGTTTTTTGTTGTCTTCTGAGAGAGAGACCTGGGATGAGACCCACCTAAGGTTCGTAGGAAATTATTTTTGGACATGGAACATGATATCTAATGTCCTCATTTGTAGTATCTTTGGATATTCCTTAGTTAGCGAGACTAGTTCATGACTTGAGTAGATAGATAGGTTGGGTATTTGGACTAACCTAGATTGATACCTTGATTTGAGATGGAATATGATAATTCTCTCTAGTTCAATTTTTATTATGTTCTCCCTCATGGACATCTCCCTTGAGAGGTGTACCCCTTTTGGCCTATGAGTTTTTTAGATGTCAAAGATAAATTGTGGGATGTGTTACCTGAAATAATAGTTTATGACCTAGGATCCCAAGAGGGATACTTATATTTATTCCTTGGCCAAGAGATCACCAAGATGGATTCCTCTACTATGTTTGAATCCTAGAGGATTCCATGTATGATTCCTCCATTGAATTACTATTTCCATGTATCCCAAGTTGGATTCCTTCTCTTATGTTCTAACTTATAGGATCTCAAGTGGGATGCCTTAGATTATGTGTGGACCTAAAGGATCTAAATTAGGAGGCTTCTCCAATGTATTATCCTAGGGGGGGCTTAGTGGGTTCCCTAGGGACTGACTAACCTTGAGATATTTAATTATGGGTTTAGGTAGATATGGTAGCGGGTGTCACCTTAGATTCTATACCAAACATATTATCCCAAGGGGAAGTGGTCATAGTGGTGGGTTTAAGTGTTGTCCACCCACTCTCTTTTATTATGAATTCACATAGTTAACATTGATGCGGACAGGATTTTTAGAGGTGTTTCTTGGTATTTGGATAAAGATCCTACCATGATTTGATATATTATAGAGATTACCATAGTTACTTCTAGGGATCTAGCTATTGAGATATTTTATTTTGATTCAATGTTACTTTATTAGAATGCCCAAATGTACATCTTAGGATTAGGATTTTAAGACTTACTGATTGAATATTACTTTATCATTATGCCTAGTATCACTAGGTTTCTTCTTTGTATAGGGTACACATAGTATGTTGGACATGGTGCTCCTCATCATTTATCAGGCTTTTTTGGACATAACACTACACACCCCCTTGGTTTAAGATATTATACATGGTGTTCCTCATTATTTACCTGAAACTATTATACATGGTGTTCCTCAATATTTATTAAAAAAATTGGACATGGAATTCCTCATTATTTATCAAAAATTGTTGGAAATGATGTTCCTCATTATTTATTGGGATATTGGAAATGGTGCTCCACATCATTGACTGGGATCGTCGGACATTCCATTATGTATTCTTAGTTTGGATGTTTGGACTGATTTCCCCTTACATAAAATATGAAACCCTTATGATATATGGTTTAGATACATTCTGACACTGGTCGAAGTAGGTATCATTGATTAGGATCATGGACCCAATGATCAACTATGGGTTTTCTTTATGTATTCATTCCATTTGTGTCTCAGATAAGCTAAGCATATTTCATGAGCATGCACTTATGATAGTAGATTAGAGGTTCACTAATGGGGTTGGCCTGCTGAAATTTATTTCTTACCCATTATACATTCACCTCGATGTTATTTTATACCTTATGTATTCTTTTAGGTTGAGTATAGATGTATGATACATAGGGATGAGGCCTAGGGTTTCAAGATTGAGTGGGGTCACTTGTGTGGATTCTTATGATCAGGTTGGAGCAGCTCGGTAGTGTCTGGGAGACTGGGTATGTGGTTTGTTTCATAGTTAATAGTAGTGTCCTTTAATTATTTTTTTGTTCCTTTTATTTACTCTTGTATATGTGATCAGCCCAGTTGGAAACCAATGTTGCATGTATGAAATGGTTGTTCAGACCTTTACTACATTTCATTTATTACAACCTTATTTATGTTTATTTTTTATACACTCTGATTATTTATACTATAAATGATGTTTGGTTATTTACACTAGTTTCTTACTCTGATATGATAACATAGTCTCCCCATAGACACACCCTAATCCATTAGTGTTAGTTGGAAGCCTATGGTGTATAGGGATTCACTATTGAGTCCCAATCACCAATGGTCTGATTACAGTTTATAGAGTGAATTGGGTTGGGACGTAACAAATTGGTATCATAGGTTCTTTTATTTACCTTACTATTTAGAAATGTTAGAAAAGAGAATTAGGAATGTGTTGGAGCCTATGATGGATATTGGACTGGAGTGAAAAGAACACTTGTTCTAGTAGGAATTTCGGATTTCCAAGGTTATGGGATTTCTATTCTTAATATGAGATGTTATAATTGTATATGATTTTTCCTTTGAGAAACACACATATGGTGTGTATTTTATGATTTATTATGTATTTATGGATGTTGTACCATTGTAAAGAGGGAAATGACTAATTGAATCTTAGCCAGCATTGAAAAGAGGCATCTCAAGCATTATGTTTATCATATAGGGTCTAAATATTATAGGTCTGGTAGTATGTGATTTATTACTAATGAGTGAGGAAAAACTGTTTAAAGTGTCAAAAATAACCGAAATTGTGTTGTACCATATAGGTTCTTATTGGAATTCTACTCAATTATACAAACTTGTATATATTTTTCCTTATGATTTCAATCAATGTGGATCTATGATGACACATTTTATGGTGAGGCTGATGACTCAGTCCTCATGCACAAGAGGTGTAGTGACCCTTTTCAGTTGATGGGTCATATTTTTCCCAAGTGATGTACCCCTCATAGGGTGTTTTTACTTAGAGGTTCGGTTATTTAAAGTGTTAGTGAGAATCTATCTAGTGTTTTCCCACATAGCTTGGAATGGAATTCTACTTAGCAAGATTATGTGGGTGTTGCATGAATCAAATCATTGATATGATTCCATGTGAATAATGTTGATCCTCGTAGGTTAGTGTTAGTAAATAATTCATTTTTAGTAGAACCTTACGGGTGTATCATTTTTAGGTGCAGTTAACTAAATATTCATAACAACCTAAATGGAGCTTTCCCATCTATATTTCTATGATATTTTAGTTAACCAACCTTTATTTCTAGTTATCTTGTCAGGTCCTCTAGTGGGATTCTGATAGGTACCTAAATATTTATAGTAAATTGAAACCTATAGTGGGTATTATCATATATGGGTGCCCAGTGAAGTTTGTTTCCTTATCATTTTACTTGTTATCATGACCCTCTAGGGAGTAGTTCTTTATGAGGATGCTTGAAGAGGATCCGGTCTGAGTAGGCCAATGTTTGGTGGGAGATTTCATTACACTTTTCCCATTAAATGGTACCTTACTAATGGGTTTTACTTAAAGGGGTTCTTTCCTATATAACTTGGAATTATAAACATTTATAATTGAACCCATGTTAATAGTTTTTGACCCTTTTAGGTCAATGTTATCCGTACCTCCCTTAGATAAGGTTGGTAGGTGTGTTAGATGCCTTGCATTGAGATGGGTGTGTGGATGATGGCTTGTGAGATGTGACCATGGTCAGAGGTTTGACCTATGGGATATGTGATATGACCTAGTGACCCATATTGAGGCTTGATCAGTAGGACTAGGTGGGAGACCTAGTGTCCCTTAGTTTTGACTTTAACCCTTATGAGTTAGCATTTGGTTTGATCAAGGGAAACCTATGAAATGGGATGACCCATGTTTATGGATTCCTTTTTAGGAAATGATCTTGGTGGTATGCTCATTTTGAGACTAATTCATGATAGGTGCTCAGGTTTTGTGATATAGGCATGATTATTCCTTTGGTTTCTAAAAAATCACCTAGGATGCTTTTGTTTGGGACTGAGTTCAAAGGGTGGGACTATTCAGGTGCTTATCCCTGTTGACTAGTTGTTTTTTGGTTTGAAACATTGTCAAATCATGGGTATATTATCATTAATAAAACAATTCCATGTGATGGGAAGTCATGGAATAAATCATGGAACATGAGAGGAGCTCAATTATTAAGAGTAGTTCTAAGGGATCTTCTAGATTATTGATGTTGATGTGGTGTGTAGAATGGTCAAATTTTTCTTAGTAAATTACGGATTATGGGAAAATGAGTTGGGTGATAATGGTATGTGTCCATTTCACATGGTACAATTTAAATCATAAACCAGTGATTGGATAGGTGAGAACTGAGTACTGATGATTCAAGGAAATTTTTTGGATGTGGTTTCCTAGGATTTGTGATGAAATGAGAAATGTTTCTCCATGGTATAAAGGATATCAGAAATATATTTTGTGTGGTGGCATGGATGATCTAAATAAATCCTTATCAGGTTTTGATAGGATGAAACAATGGTTTTTTAAGAGTGGAACGTTTTTGGTGATGGAACCTATTGAGTTTGTGCTTGAGGAGAGGTATTAGGTAATCCATATAGGTGGGAGTGAACCATTGAATGTTTGAGGGTGGTGACCCTTGTTATGAGTTAAAAATAATCCTTTTCAATGGGAACCATTCACAATATGTGAGAACGGGCGTTGTTCCGCTATTGTGGGTTGATTCTCAGGATTATCAGTTTTGTACATATCAGTCATTACATTCATTAATGGATAGATCATAGGTATTGGAACTTAGAGTTCAGTTTCGAGGCGATGATAAAGATACTCTTATGGTGGAAAGTATCATATCATTCTCATTTGGGCATATTCCATGTTGGGGGAGTTTTGAAAGTTATGAGACAGTTCGTTGGATTGTTAAGATAGCATATTTTTGTAGATTATCAGGATGAGAGCATGTCTGTTTTCTGACAACCAAGGCTTCTTGAGGATGATAAGGGTTATGGTGGGAAGGTTTTAAAGACCAGTGTTTTTTCGAACTATGAAATTAAGCAGAAATTTGATTTTTTTTCAGATTCTCATGAGGGGTAAAATGATCTTCTTACCATATTATATGATCTCATATAATTTTTATTACCACTATTTTTATCTTTAAATAGGGTTTTTAACCTAGGATATGATTTTGGTGGAATTTTGAGTAGTTTGAATTTTTACATAATAATTAAAAATTAATTTATTTTCCCACGTTTGTTTGGAGATATCTTTTGAAAGGGGAATCAGATTGATATTTCATCTTCGTGGTTGAGTCTAGAATTTGGGGTTTTTCCTATTCAAGGCCTAAACACATGTTGGACATCAGAGTCGGGCCTGGGCCCCTTTTTCTTTTTCTTTTATTTCACTTCCTTTTCTGTTCATCTTTTCTTTCTTCTAATCCCCTAGATTATTGAGTATGACCCATGTGGTATTCCCTTTTTCTAAACATAGATAAAACATGTATATGGAGATAGATAGGGAGGTATAAAATAATAGAGGTGTTTCCATGAATCTTGGGAGGAACTGGATTGTCGTGCGACAACGATGGAATGAGGATACGGGTAAGGATTTGGTGGATTCCACCCAAAGGTAGGCCATTTTATGTTTTTTCCATAAATACCTATATATTTACCACTTTCTAGTTTTAAGTACCTATTATGACTACTAAGGACCCCCATGGGGTCAATATATGCTTAACCGGGATAAAAACAAGTGTTTTGGGTCTATTGTTGGGTTTTCTCATTTGGAAATCCTAATCACACAATTTGTAGTTTAGGAACACACACTGTGTGTTCTTCCTATTCAGGGAAGATGAATTTTTTGTAAGTACACATAGTGTACTAATAGTACACATAATGTTGTGGTACTTGGACATGTAGCTAAGTTCATGGGAAGATTGATTTTTTGGAACTACATGTCGTGTACCCTGGGTACATGTCATGTAGTCATACTCGGTCATGTAGTCGAGTACATGGAAAGATAGTCCATGTAGGGGCACTTGGAAATGTAGGGTATATGGCGATACCCCGTGTGGGTTTCACACTCTGTAAAAGTACATGATTAGGATAAAACACATGGTCAATCCATGTGTGGTACACAATAAGGTTACCCGTGTAGGTTACACACCGTGTACATGATTTACACACCATATACATAGGTTTTACATGCCAAGTATAGTTGAGTACAAGACCAAATGGAGCTTTGAGAGTACATAATGTGTACTTAGGTATACATGTTGTTTACTTCTTCCTTGCTACCCTTTTGAGGGTTTGGGAAGATTTTTTGCCTTGGGGTCAAAATTGGACATAAGAGGAGTCCATTTTGATTATTTTTTCTTGTAGATCACAATTATGGAACCCTTGAGGTGATTTTAGGAATCCTAATATGTTTTTTGGGGAAAAAGGGATGTAATGGATAGGTTCTTACTCTAGTAAATGTTTTATATTGTCTCCTAAGAGAGAGGCATGGGATGAGACGAACCTTAGAATCATATAAAATGGATGGAAGACATTTAAAAGATCACCATGTCCCCATATATAATATCTTGGTGAAATCCCTTATTAGTTGGATTGTTTCATGACTTGAAAAGATGGATAGGTTTGGAATTTGGGCCATCCTAGAGTGATACCTTGATATGATATGGGTTGTGAGATATCTATATATTACAATGTTTAGTATATTATCCCTCATGGAAATATACCTTTAGAGTTTTCCCCCTTTTTTCCTTGAGTCCATGAGTTGTCAAAGATGGATTGTGGGATGTGTTACCCCATTGACCAGTTTGTGACCAAGGATCCCAATAGGGATTCCTCTTCTTATTCCTTAACCTAGATGTTCCCAAGTGGTATTACTCCGCTATGTTTGACACCTAGATGATCCCATGTAATATTCCTCTATTTACTTACTCTTTTTGAGGATCCTAAAAGGGATTCCTTTTATTACATGTTAAATTAGAGGATCTTAAGAGGGATTCCTTCACGTATGTGTGGACCTTGAGGATCCAAAGTAGGAGTAATTTCTATTGTATTGACTAAGGTGCCCTAGTGGGTTCCCTAATGAATGATTAACCCTGATCTAATTCATTATGGGTTTGGATAGAGATTATCGCGGGTGTCACCTTAGAACCCATACAAAACATGCTGGCCTAAGGGGTAGTTTTAGAAGAGGTTGATTCGGGAATTCATCCACCCTCACTCTTTTATTATGAATTCACTTAGTTATTATTGATGTATCTATGATTACTAGAGGTGATTCATGGTATTTTTTTATGAGCCTTATATGATGTGATATATGAAAGGGATTCCCATAGGTGCTTCATGGGATCTAGTTGTTGATCCATTTTATTTTTATTGAATGATAATTTATTGAAATTCCTAGACGTACTTCCTAGGATCGGTATTTTGAGCCTTATTGGTTGAATTTTACTTTATCAAGATGCCTAGTGTCACTAGGATCCTTCTCTATTTAGGTTACATAGAGGATGTTGGACATGGATCTCCTCTTCGTTTATTGAGAATTTTTTGACATGATGTTCCATGCCTCCTTGGTTCAGAATGTTGGACATGGTGTTCCTCATTATTTACCAAAAACTATTGAAAATGTAATTCCTTGTTATTTATTGAAAAATGATGGACATGTTGTTCCTTATTATTTATCAAAAACTATTTGACATGGTGTTCCTTATTATTTATTAGGATTTTGAACATGGTGTTTAACATCATTAATTGGGATTGTTAAATATTTCATTATGTATCACCAGTTTGGATGATTGGACTAATTAAATCTTACTTAAAATATGATACCCTTATGATATATGGTTTAGATATATTTGGAACTATATAAATAAGGTATCTTTGATCTAGATCATGGACCAAAGGATTGGTTGTGGATTTACTTTATGTATTCACTCCTATTGTGTCTCATCTAGGATGATCATATTGCATGAGCATACACTTGTGATAGTAGATTATAGGTTCACCATTGGGTGTGGACTACTAAGATTTATTTATAACCCCCTGTACATGAATCTAGGTGTGCATGCAGACCTTATGTTTTCTTTCAGGTTGAGCATAAATTCATGATTTATAGGGATGAGACTCAGGGTTTCATGATAGACCATATCCACTCGTGTAGATTCTTATGATCAGGCTGGAGCATCTCAATAGTGTCTTAAAGACCATTTATGTGCTTCAACTCAGAGTTATCAATAGATCCTTATAAATTTATTTTTATTCCTTTTATTTACTTTGATATATGTGATCATCCTAGTGGGTGATTAGTATTATATGTGTGACATGGTTGTTTGGGACTTTACTACATTTAATTTATTACAACCTAGATTATGTTTATTGTAATGACCCAATGTTTTATCAATGGAATCCCCTTATTATAAGTATTACTTAAAGTATAATTAAATTAGGAAACAAAATGAATTATCATGATACTAAATACTATGTGACCATTAAACATAACTTTTTTACTTCTTTGTTTTGAATTTTGAAAATCTAATATACACATTTGCATTTAGGGTGATTTTTGGAGTCTAATAGAATAGACATAATTTTCGGTGAATAGTAACCTACCCTTATGAATAGTAACATAACCTTATGAATAGTAATATGACCCTTATAAATATTAAATCATCCAAAATAATAGTAACCTCACTCATGAATGATTAAATAAAATTTAGGCATCTTATAAGTGATAATATGACCATAGTAAAAGTATTGGTATTTTTGTAAGTCATAAATAATTAATTTTAATTAAATAATTAATTTAAAAGAAATTTTATTTTACTAACATATTTTAAAAAATTAATAATTCTATGTCTTCTAGTTTTAAGATAATTTTATAAGAACTTATGTAATTTTTGAAAGAATTTTGAAACCAGTTTTAATTTTAAAATCTATTTTCCAAGTAAATTGTGATTTTAATTAAAAATTAAATTAATCATATTTAGATAATTATTTTTGAAAAATTGAGTTCATTTTTTTATTCTACACATCAAAAAATGGTTAGGGTTAATTTTTGGGTTTTTCTGAATTACTTGAATTTTTAATGAATAATGAAATGCTATAATTTACAAAATAAGCTAAATTAATTAATTATAGAGTCATGTATGATGTTCTGGTGATGTAATCCCAATTGGTTCGAAATAAAATGCAATTGTTACTATTCTTTTCATGTAATCATCACTATTACTTGTCTTTTGGATAAATAATAAATTAATGAATATAATATTGAGAAAACTGGTCTCCCCTCCACTATAAATACCACCATTCACACCCTCATTTCTTCACACCTCTCAAGCCTCAAAACTTGTCTAAAATATGCCCAAAAATATTCTCTAACCCCTTCCCCACTTCCAAGATCTTCTAGTCTCATCAAAAGACCAAGCCTAGGTTCCTTAAGGAGGACCTCAAGAGGAGAATTCAATAGGTAATTTCTCTTTTCCTTTAATTTCCTTTCAATTTCAAGTTATTTTCTTAATTTATCTCCACCTATCCTCATAAACATGGTATGGTAACTCCATTATCTTAAATATAATGTAATTTTATGATACTAATGGGATAATATATCATACAACCTTATTCTCCTGTTCTTTTTATTTTAGAAAGGAAAATGTTGTTCGTGAGGTGTTAATTTATCACCTTCAAGAAGGACATGTTTTCATTTTCCTTTAACGCCTTAAGATATGGTCATGAAACCAATTTTATATTTTAAAAAGTTTATTTTATATGTATTATATCCTATTTAACGTTATGGAACTAAATTATGTACATATTACTAAATGATTAAACAAAACAAGTTTATTGTGGTCGAAAAACCACCCGAATTAACCCAAATGATCATCATTAAATTCTTATCTAATGATTCATTATCATGGTATATAAAAAATTATTTATAATATCATTTAAAGTTATATAACATCATTAATAATATTTAATATTAGTTATGTTTGTTTATACATGTTCTACACAAACTTCCTTTATGTGTACAAGTGAATCGTTCATGAAAACTAAGAAAAAGAACACTCCCAAACAATGGATTTAAACTCTATAACTCATCCAAAGGACCATAAAAGAACTTAATGAAACCATAATTAACCATATTCATGTATAAAAGGTTCTTTAATTTCTAATTAATTAATATAATGTCGTTATACAGGACATTAAAGTGAAGAAATCTTTCAGATACAAGGTATGGGAAATTCTCAAACCCAACATTCTTTCTTCAGGTTCTCCCTCTTTCAATCCATTTTTTGTATGGTTATTCCATAAAAATAATTTTATCATAATTATCTTATCTATTTTGGGATATAAATGTTCTCCAATATATTTTATTTCAAACACAATGTTTTCCAAAATAACTCTTCTTTTAAAAACACACCTTTTACTTCTCACTCAAGGTTGATGGTTCTTGTATCAAGTATGGCATTCCCTCTTTCTTTTAGGAACCCAAAATTTATGAATGTGTTACTATGAGATGAAACAAATTCCTTTACATGTGTTATTAATTTTCATATATGTTCTATGTGTCATTCATGATAATGAAAATGTTATGTTGTGATGGGTGCACCCGGAATTATATAGCGCAATATGAATGTTTGAATGCGACGGGTGTTCCTGGAATTATACAACGCTTCAATGCATTGGGTAAAGTGATGAATATCATGAGTTAATTTGAAATGATGTGTCCACATGATTCTAGATTTGTTCACAACTATGTGTGGTATTTAACCACTAAGACATGATGTTTCATTTTTTTATGTATTGCCACATTCCAAGTATTTTCTTAATGCTTCCTCTCATGATTATGATTTGGTGCCTATGTTGTGATGATAATGATCATGTTCACCCCGTGTTACTTTGTTTCATGTTCTTATCTATCCTTTTATTGGTCTTTTAGCTCACCCATTTTTTAATGTACTAAGGAAAAGTCAAGATCCAATAAGAATCTTGAGAAGAAGGAATTAAATAAATGTTTGTGTTTTATATTGTAAAAGTTATGTATGGTCCTAGTTTTTTCAAGACACTAAATCTATGAATCCCCATGGTGTAATACTATTATGATGTTTATCTTTATAATGATGTAATAGTAATGTAAGAAAAGGTAAGGTCGCTATATTTGGTATTAGAGTGAAGGTTTAGTTAATTTGGAAATTTGGATTAGTAAACCCTAGACAAAACCTCTAGTATGAGACTAAGTACAAATATGTACCCAAAAATATTTTCTAAACATAGGGTTCCCATAAGTTATGATTTTAGTTCAAACTTCATAAATGAATAAGTTATTTATTAATGACTTGTTGACTTATGTTTTGTTATAACCTTTTCTATTTTAGAAAATGGTGGGAACCTGGAGAAACCAGGCCAACAACCCATGTGAGGGCCAATGCAATGATTGCCTAAATGAAATACCCAATGTTTTGGGAGGTGGAGTTTAAAACTTCATGGCGATGCTTACCCAACTATCTCAGGTTATGAATAATAACTAGAATAATTGGGAACATCCTTATTCACCTAAGAGGGAGTAACTAGTTGTCGAGTGTTTTATGCGGCAACAACCACTGACATTTAGTGGATCTTCCAATCCACTAGTTGCAGAACAATGGATCAACTCCATAGAGAATATCTTTTTTGTGCTTCGCTATTCTGATATAGAGAAGGTGACACTAGCCATTTATTGTCTATATGGATATGTTGATCAATGTTGGGCTTTGATTAAGAACACCAAGCGAAGTGATGAAATTGAAGAGATGGAATGGGAATACTTTAAGATCATGTATCTTAACAGGTATTTCCCATGAACTCTTCATTCTAAGATTGAAAGAGAATTCATAGAGCTGAAGAAAAAGGAAGGAGAATCTATCACGACCTACAAAGAGAATTTTACAATTATTTTAAGGTATACTTTGGGTTTTGTTATCAACAATGATAGAAAAATTGATAGATTCTTTAGTGGATTAAAACCACACCTTCAAAAGTCACTTGCAATTCGAGACTTTGGGATTTATGAAGAAGTTGTTCGGTGTTCCCTCAAAGTGGAGATGTAGTTTGGAGAATGTTCACACAGCTATGGTGATAAGAAATCACTACAGGAAAACTGAATATTTGGGATGGGTGATTTGTGACGGGATCCCGTCGCAAAAGGTCTTTTGCGACGGGGCTTCATCGCAAATCGCCCGTTACCGAAAACAGCATCGCAAATAGGTGTTTTTGCGGCGGTCCCGTCGCAAAAATAGTATTTGTGACAGTATTTTTCCCCCGTCACAAATGGTTTTTCGTTTATATATAAAAAGGTATTTGCGACGGGCCGTCGCATATATATTATTTACGATGGGTTTATGACCCGTCGCAAATTCTAAATTTAAAAAAGGTATTTGCGACGGACCGTCGCAGAAATGTTTTTCTGACGGGTATTCTTCCCGTCGCAAATGTTACAGTAAAAAAATATTTACGACGGAAAATCCCGTCGCAAATACTAAAAAAAATAAAAAAAATAAAATAATTAATACAAATCATATAATATTATATAAAAATATTAATAATATTAATTATATAAAAAAATTATATTATTATAATATAAATAAAATAATATATAAAATATAACTATGAAATATTAATATAAAATAATAATAATATGAATATAAATAATATAATATAATATAATATAATAATACTAATATTAATAACATAAAAAATTAATATAATAATATTATTATTAAATTCTGTATATAATAATAATATTAATATTAATAATAAAAATAAATTATATTATTATAATATTAATGATAAAATATATATATAATATAATTATGAAATATTAATATCAAAAAATAATAATAATATAAATATAAATAATATTATATTATATATTATGAAATATTAATATCAAAAAATAATAATAATAGTACTAATATTAATAATATAAAAAATTAATATATTATTATTATTATTAAAATAAACATACATATTTATGAAAAAATAATGTTAATATTATTAATATTAATAAAATTATAAAATTATAAAATTCTCAATATTAACAATAAATATAAAATATTAAAAGTAATATTACTAAAATAAGCAGACATTAAAAATAATACTAATAAGTAATAAAATATTAAAAAAAATAAAAACAAATTAAATCATGCAATATTCATACCAATATGAAAGAGGAATTGTAAATAGTTAATATGACAGTAAACTACGAACTCAAATGTTTATTATATCTAAAAAAATCACTGGGGGGTGGATAATCTGGAGGACCTGGAGGAGGTGGTGGAGGAAACTCCATCCCTAAACTATGAGTCAAACGACGCATATACTCCATATACTCCTGATGTTGCTCCTCATATCGACATCCCTCCTCATCCTGCTGCTGACGCATCTGCTCCTGCCATCGACGCATCTCCTCATCATGCTGCTGATGCATCTGCTCCTGCCCCTGACGCAAATCCTCTATAAGCTGACTCTGAGCACGCAGCTGCTCCTAATACTGTGAGGCAGAAGATGATGCCTCTCCACGAGCTCCTCTCGAGCTGGATGCCGACATCGCAGCAGTACCATAATAAGTTGCAGGAGTCAAATGAGAGTTGATACCAACTACTCGGCCCTTTTTGAAGCCATACTGGGTCGCCTGCATCCATGTTGTCTCATCAAAATGGTGGACACTAGTCTGATTAACCGTCTCGTCTTTTGCAGTAGCACAGTATTTTTCATAATAAATTTGATGTGCCTGATGAGCCAATAAAAATGGTTTATTTACTTCAAGAAGACTTTTTTGTTTAATATCAACAATTCCATGAGTCGGATAAATACGCAAGCCTCTCTCAGTATCCATCCATCAACATTTAAACATTGTTACATAATTCTGTCCCAAATAACACAGTTCAATAATTACTTCAAGCATGCCATAAAAATCAACTTCAATATCTCTATGATGTGATCCCTTCAAAAAAACACCACTATTTATTGTTTTCTTTGATTCCCCATATGCACGTGTATGAAAGCGATAACCATTCACCACATATGCATTATAAGATTTAACCATTTTGGATGGTGGGCTACTCAATATATGCAATCGACTATCAATCTTATCAGCATGTACAGATACCTAAAAATTTGTAAAACATTTATCACTATTACAAGTAATAAATTGATTTTATATGTAAAACCAAAAAATAATGTATGTTACCAATTTTTGAATCCAGTAGGCAAAAATTTTTTGCCGACGTTCTTCTAAGCCAGCTGTTGTAATTTGTGGAAATTGTTTCTTGATATCATCATTATATAACCTACAAATACAATATGATTAATTTACTATAACAGAATCTATAGAATAAGGTATAGGAGCACTCACTATAGAATTGGTGACATTTCTTCACAGTTGAGTAGAACATATGTATGAGCTCTATGATGTTCATCATCTGAAATCCATCTATCATGAACTCCACCAAAGCCAAGTTTGGGCTGATTGACAACTGATAATTAATTATTCATATCATCATCAAAATTCCCCTCGTTCTGAGCCATGCGGTTAAATTTTGAGGGATATTCAGATTCAAAATAATGAGAGCAGAATAAAGCAATTTCCTCTTAAAAATAATCTTCAGCAATTGAGCCTTCAACTGATGCTTTGTTACGGACTTTTTTCTTCAATTTCTGCATGCATCTCTCAATGGGTACATCCATCGAAACTGAACCGGACCTCCACATTTTTCTTCATGTGGAAAATGTAATATCAAATGTTCCATTGAGTCAAAGAAAGCCGGCGGAAAGATTTTTTCCAGTTTGCATATAATTACAACAACATATTCTTCCAGTTTTCTTAGTGTATCATAGTCTGTTATCGCCGCACACATGTCTCGGAAAAAATATGATATATCTGTTATCGAATCCCAAATCTTAGAACTCAACAAACCTCTTAATCCAATAGGCATAAGTCTTTCCATTATAACATGACAGTCATGACTTTTTAATCTGGTAGTATAACCATTTTTAACACATATTCCCAAGTTGGAAGCATAGCCATCTAGAAGTCTCAAATCTGCAATCCAATGACAAAATAATAAGTGACTCTCTTTGGTCAGTGTATAAGATGCTTTTGGCTTCATTAATCTCTATGATCTGAAATTTTCAAACAATTCAAGTTCTGGTCGCCTGCAAATTCGGGCAAGATCTAATTGTGCCATTACATTATCTTTGGTTTTACCCGGTGTATCCAAAACTGTATGAAATAAATTATCAAAATAGTTCTTCTCAATATGCATGACATCCAACATGTGTTGAACCAACAAATCAGACCAATATGGCAGATTCCAAAAAATACTCCATTTTTTCAACTGTATTCTTTCCCAAAGCCATGAATTTTCTGTTGGTTTATTGTCGATCCAAAAGTGATGGAAGATAATGAAAATACAACTGATTGTAACTCTATACCTGAGATCATTTTTGGAGGTTCATCTCTTTCAATTCTGACTTTTCTGAAATAAGATTTATTCCTCCGAAAAGGATGATCGATTGGAAGAAATCTGCGATGACAATCAAAATAGCAAGGTTTTTTCCATTCACGAGCATAAATTCTTTGTTGTCTCCCATACAGTAAGGACATGATTTTGGACCATGTGTAATCCAGCCAGATAACATGACATATGCCGGGAAGTCACTAATTGTCCATATCAAAGCAGTTTTCATTACAAAATTATGTTTTACAGCAGCATCATATGTACCAACACCATGACTCCACAATAAATTTAACTCATCAATAAATGGTTTCAAATAAACACCAATATTCTTTTTCGGATGTCCTAGGATTAATAATGTCAAAAATATATAAGTCTCTTTCATCAACATCCATGAGGAAAATTTTACGGAGTTATAAAGATAGGCCAATAGGAATACTGACTACCAAAAGATCCAAATGGACAAAAACCATCAGTAGAAAGACCCAATCGCACGTTCTGGTATTCTAAAGCAAAAGACGGATGCACTTGATCAAAATGTTTCCATGAATCACCATCAGATGGATGAATCAAGCTTTTACCATTTGAAATATTGGTTTTGTGCCATGACATCATTGTCGTTGTGTTCTGAGACATAAATAAATGCTGCAACCTGGGTGTAAGAGGGAAATATCTCAACTGTTTTATAGGAATCAATCCAGACTTCCCTGATTGAGCTTCTTTATACCTCGATTTTCCACATGTGGGACAACTATCCAATGACTCGTTCTCACCAGAATATAAGATGCAATCATTTGTACATGCATGGATCTTCTGATAACTAAGGCCCAGATTACAAACTAGTCTCTTACTCTCATAATAATTAGCAGGCAGCACATTTCCTTCAGGTAACAGTGCTTTAACAAAAAAAATATCTGATGAAAACAGTTATTTGACATTCCATTATTTGATTTAATAGCCATAAATTTTGCAACTTCTTCTAATTTTCTTATCATGCAACCAGGATATAATGCATCCTCAGCAGACCTAAACAACTCAGTAAATTCAGATGGTTCAAACTCAGGAGGTAAATCAACATCATCCTCGATTTATGTTTGTTGAACGGATGACCCTGCAACATCATGTACTAAATTATGAAACCATGATGGATCCGGAATCAAATTATTAGTATCTTCTCTGGAACTACGTTCACCATGTTGATACCAAAAAATATAATCTGATTGAAAACCATAATGCAAGAGATGTTTCCCAACGATGTCAAATGTCTCAAACGTTCTCAGAGCACATTTTTTACAAGGACACTTAATTTTCCCTTCTGAAACAAATTCTGGGTTTGATGATGCAAATGATAAGATATCTTCAACACCATCAACATATACATGATTTAAACTAGAATCGTTTGGATTTCTGCGCTGATTTATCCAATCAAGATCATCTAATAATGATTGATGTTGATTTCCTTGTTCCATATTCATATATATGTTTCTACAAAATTTAAAACCATTACTGTTGTTAAATAATTTGATATAAGAAAAACAATATCCTAAAAATAAAAGATACATAATTATAGTTATTTCTTAGTAATTACCAATAATTATAGGCAACACAGTTAGTTTGTAATCATCCCCACTAATTATTATTAATTTAGAAATACTTAGAAATACTTGGCAAAATGAAATATACTTGAATAATGAAATAAAATTTTTTAATCATCGTTGTGGAGATTATATTATTAATTATTATGATTTTTCCGACGGCTCATATCTTTTTAGCTTTCTCCCGACTGAAATCAGTATGAAAAACTTGCTCTGACATACATTAGAGCACATTTTTCATACTGATTTCAGTGGGAGAAAGTAGCAAAGATATGAGACGTTGAACAAAAGGAAGCCTCCAATTCACTGGAAATTGTGCCAATTTATAACCATGTACTTGAATTTATTTGATTTTTGATTAATTATTATTAATTATTACTAATTATTACAAATCTCAATATTTCCAACAGATTTTACTCTATTCTTAACATGTTCAAATCTTAAAGAGTCGTCAATTTTCACGTCATGCCCAATAAAAAATTTGTGTCAACCATGTCCAATTTAAACTCTATAATTTTACTTACATGGTTGATCACCTCGCAAGTAGTGTTGCAATAGGACGACACAAGTAATGAGAAAGACATGACTTGGGTTGTCCTATTGCAACGCTACTTGCGAGGTGATCAACCAAGCAAGAACAATTATAGAGTTTACATTGGACACGGTTGATGCAAACTTTTTATTGGGCATGACCTTAAAATTGGTGACCCTTTAAGATTTAAACATGTTAAGAATAAAGAAAAACTTGTTGAAAATATTTATAATTGTAATATTTTATAAATTTTTTATAATTTTAATAATATTAATATTTTTTTTATAAATATTAAACATATAATAATAAAATAATTATATTATTAGTATTATTTAATTATTAAAATTAGAGTAATATAATATTTTATATTACGTTACTATTTATGTTACTATTTAAGTTACTAATTATATTACTAATTATGTTACTAATTAGAAATGCGAAGATATGCATATAGGTCGGGTGGTTAATCAATCATTGAATAGAAAAACAAACCTAATTGACCGCTCATCTACCTCAATTTTCTTTTCATTTGTGTGTTGAGTCCTGAGAGGAAACCTCTGCCTCCACATGTAATATCTGCTTTTACTTTCAAAATTATAAACCTCCTCACCTCTATGTTGGCGAGGAGGTTGATAATTTTGACAGTAAAAGCAGATATTACATCTGGAGGTAGAAGTTTCCTGTCAAGCCTTAACACACAAATGAAAAGAAAATTGAGGTAGATGAGCGGTCAATCACGCTTGCTAATTTTTCTAATTGTTTAATTTTCTTAATTGTTTAATTTTCCTAATTGTTTAATTTTCCTAATTTTTTAATTTTCCTAATTGTTTAATTTTACTAATTATTATAATTGTTTCCTAATTTTCCTAATTGTTTCCTAATTTTCCTAATTATTTCCTAATTTTTCTAATTGTTTAATTTTTCTAATTGTTTAATTTTCCAAATTGTTTAATTTTCCTAATTGTTTAATTTTCCTAATTGTTTAATTTTCCTAATGTTTAGTTTTCCTAATGTTTAATTTTCCTAATGTTTAATTTTCCTAATTTCCTAATGTTTAATTTTCCTAATGTTTAATTTTCCTAATGTTTAATTTTCCTAATTGTTTAATTTTACTAATTTTCTGATTTTCCTAATTGTTTAATTTTCCTAATTATTATAATTGTTTCCTAATTATTATAATTGTTTACTAATTAAATCTAATTGTTTTCTAATTAAATATAATTGTTTTCTAATTAAATCTAATTATTTCCTGATTAAATCTAATTGTTTCCTAATTAAATCTAATTGTTTCCTAATTATTTTTAATCAATTAAATCTAATTATTTCCTAATTATATGATAATTACTTTAATTAAATCTAATTAAATCTAATTATTTCCAAATTATATGATAATTATATATTTATTTCTAATTATTACCAAAACAACCTTCGGGAGTGTCGAACCAAGAGTGCAGAAAGGCCCATTGTCATGTACCAGGTTACCCCGAGTCAAGCTCAAAACACCTTGTCAGAGTTTTCACTCCTAAGTACATCTATGCCAGAGCTGCCTCTACTTGTTCGTATCCAGACAATGATTATTTGGTACAATCACTTAATCTAATTATACTATATAGCTACTAAACATTCTAATAAAAAATTAAAATTAACAATTAAAAATTAACAATTAACAATTAAAAATAATTTAACAATTAATAATAATTAAAAAAAATAAAAATAAAATATAAATACCTTTGATATTTTGAAGTAATCTACGTCTTCTAACTCCTTCTCTCTGCTTCACGAAAAAAAATTAAAACAAAAAAAAATTCTGCACAGAACTGAAAGTTAGAGAGAGAAGAGAAGAGAGATCTGAATGTTATGGAAAAAAACAGGTGGGTGTATATATAGGTTAGATTAGTTGTGATGGTCGTATTTGTGATGGTATCTCATCGCAAATACTAGGTATTGCGATGAGATACCGTCGTAAATACCTTCGCCTGCATTAATTACGGGCAGCGGTTAAAAGGTTTTTTGCGACGGGCCCGTCGCAAATAGAAGCCTGCCGACAGACCATTAGCGACGGGCGGATATCCCCATCGCAAATTTCTATTTACCACCGCCGATATTGGCAATGGGCCCCGTCTCTAATACCACCCCGGTGAATAATATTTTGTGATGGGACAATTTACCCGTCGCAAATAGTATTTACCACCACCGGGTAGTTGCGACGGGTCGAAGAAGACCGTCGCAAATAGGCTTTACCGCGGCCGGTATTGGCGATGGGACCCGTCGCAAATATCACCTGGTGAATAATTGTTTGCGACGGGACAATTGTCCCATCGCAAATACTATTTACCACTGCCGGGTACTTGCGACGGGTAGAAGGCTACCCATCACAAATAGGCTTCCCGTGTTTTGGCATGCAAACCGCACCATTGAAATTGCGATGGGTCCTGTATTTCCGTCGCAAATACACTTTTCATCAGAGTTTTTACGACGGGAATAAAACCCATCGCAATAAGCGTTTTTTCCCGTAGTGAATTAACGATGGAGTTTCAAACTGGGGGATCTAATGATAAATGTGGGAAGAAAATTCAACGACCCACATACCAAAAATTTGGGAAGTTGCATCATTGTAACTACCTCAAAGGGATGGGGAAAGGCTTAAATTGTGGGAGAGAAGAACACCATGCTCAAAAGTGTCAAAAATACATGAAAAGAAAGAATAATATAGTAGAATAATGGATAGAACCACCCCTGATTCAATGCTACAATTGTATGGAGCAAGGGAATTATACAAGCCAGTGCACTAAACCTCGAGTCCTCAAGGGTAATCAGCATCAAGAGTCAAAAAATCCAAAGGAACAAGGGAAGGCTTATTCCATAACTACTACGGAAGTGGAGAAATATAATGAAGTCACATAAGGTACACTTCCTATTCACTCAAGAATGGAAAAAGTCTTATTTGATTCTGGTTCTACGCATTCCTTTATATCTTGAAAGTTTTGTAGAACTATAGAATCGATGCCCCGAAACCTTGAAGTAGAGATATCTTTAAAAACACCATGTGGTGCATTCATTTCAACCCAATTGTTTTACTCTTATCCTATTGGGCTATGTGGGAAGACTCTTCCAATGAATATCATAATACATCCCTTGGTGGAATTCAATTCTATAATGGTAATGGATTGGCTCCCGTTATATAGATCACATATCAACTGTTAGGAAAAGGAAATATCTTTTCATATTCTGAACCATCCCATGCTCCTCTACAAATGAAAGGAAGATAGTGAATCTCCTTTGAAAAATCCTTCTATAGTGTGGTTGTTAATACCCTATGAATTAGAATACCACACCCAAATGGTTGAGTCAAAGGAAAGTACCAACCTTGAAGAAATTCCCATTGAGAGGTAATACGATGATGTATTTCCCAAAGAGTTACCCAGACTTCCCCCGGATCATGAGGTAGAGTTCTCAATATAACTCATACCCAGAGCTACTTCTATATCAAAGTGTCCCTATAGGATGGATCCTATCGAACTGGAGGAGTTAAAGAAGCAGCTACAAGAGCATTTGGACAAAGGGGTCATACACCCTAGTGCATCATCATGGGGTGCACCAGTGCTCTTTTTGAAGAAGAATGGTGAATTAATGTGGATATACATTTATTATCAGGAACTCAATAAGATCACCGTAAAAGGACAAGTATCCTCTTCCAAGGATTCATGACTTGTTCAATTAGTTAACAGGAACTTAATACTTCTCAAAGGTGGATCTTTGTTCTTCGTATCATCAGTTAAAGGTGAAGAAGGAAGATATTCAAAAGACTGCCTTCCGTATAAGGTATGGGAACTATGAGTTTCTATTGATGCCCTTAGGACTTACTAATGCCCCTAAAATCTTCATGGATTTGATGAATATAGTCTTTAAACAGTACCTTGACAAATTTTTGGCAGTTTTTATCAATGATATTATCATCTACTCTAAGATCAAGGAGGAACATGAAGAATATCTAATACTTGTGTTGACGACATTAAGAAAGGAGAAGTTGTACACTAAGTTCAGCAAGTGTGACTTTTGGATGAAGTAAGTAACATTCTTGGGACATGTGATCACAAGTGAGGGAATTTAAATGGACCCTTAAAAAAACAAAGGTGATTGAGGAATGGACCAGACCCTCTAGTGTCACAGAAATCCATATTTTTCTTGGATTAGATGGGTACTACTGACATTTTTTGAGAAATTTCTCACGATTGTCAAGCCGACCAACTAAGTTAACAAAAAAAGGGGTAAAGTATGTCTAGATGGAAGAATGTGAGGTAAGATTCAAGGAACTAAATAGAAGGATGATCACTACACATGTACTCACATTACCGAAAAGTAGAGAAATATTTTTGATATATAGTGATTCTTCAAAGAAAGTCTTGGGTTTTGTACTCATGCAAACTAATAATGTGATAGCCTACACCTCACGAAAGTTGAAGATCCATGAGTAGAACTACCCAACGTATGATCTAGAGCTGGAAACAGTGATTTTTGCCTTAAAAATCTTGAGGCACTACTTTTATGGTAAGAAGTGTGACATATACACCGACCACAAGAGCCTAAAGTATATATTCACACAAAAAGAGATCAACATGTGTAAAAGGAGATGGTTAGAGCTAATCAAGGACTAAAATTTATCTATTTACTATCATCCAAGAAAGGAAAAAAAAGGTATTTTATGCTCTAAGTAGAAAAGAATCGGCTAATATATCCATGTTACAGATTGATAAAGACCCTATATTCTTGGATATTCAAAGGATGGATTTGGAAATCATAAGGGAAATGGATACAGTCTACCTTTCCCAAATGATTGCGAAACCATTTATCCAAGAGAAGATTAAGGAGGCACAAAGGGATGATATAGAGTTACAAAATAAGGTGAATGGAATAAAGGAAGGGAATATGTATGAGTTCCATATTAATTATTATGGTTTGATTCGGTTTGGAACATAACTTTGTGTGCCTTCATCACCTGGGATAAAGAAGTAGCTATTGGACAATGCAGATAGCTCAACATTTTCTATCCATCCTGGTAGCACCAAGATGTTTCGAGATATCTGAGAACACTTCTGGTGGGATAACATGAAGAATGAGATTGCAAAATATATCACAAGGTTCTTGGCATGTCATCAAGTTAAAGAAGAGAAACAAAAGGGATGATGCAGCCATTTCCTATACCCATGTGAAAATGGGAGAATGTCACTATGGACTTTGTCATGGGTCTTCTGAAGACATCCAAGGGGAATAATGAAATATGGGTTGTGGTTGACCGACTCACCAAGACTCCCCATTTTATCACTATTCAGGAATATCTATCGCTTAAACAACTTGCAAAGATATAAGTGAAGGAAGTGGTGAGACTACATGGTGTTCCACTCTCGATTGTCTTTAACTGTGATCAAAGGTTTACATCTAAATTCTAGAGTATTCTTCAACATGCTTTGAGTACTGGATTAAATTTCATCACAGCCTATCACCCCAAACTGATGGCCAGTCTGAAAATACTATTCAGACACTTGAAGATATGTTAAGAGCCTACTCTCTAGAATTCAAAGGTGGATGGGATCATCATCTTTCATTGGTTGTGTTCTCATACAACAGCAGCTTCAACTTGAGTATTCAAATGGCTTAATATAAAGCTTTGTATGGAAAGCAATGTAAAACTCCAACCTATTGGGATACAGTTGGAGAAAGAAATCTACTTGGAAATGATCTTGTGAAAGAGATGATAGAGAAGGTTCAAGTAATCCAGAAACATATCAAATCTTCTCAAAGTTGAAAAAAGAGCAATGTTGACAACCGTTGAAGGGACTTGGAGTTCAACATTGTAGAAAAATTCTTCCTTCTAATATCACCATAGAAGATATTCATGTTGTTTGGAAAGAAAGGGAAGATAATCCCAAGGTACATTGGCCCCTTTGAGATCCTTGACCACATATGGGCAATGGCCTATCGTCTTGAACTTCTACTGAATATGGATCAATTTTATGATGTGTTTCATGTATCACTCCTAAGGAAGTACATACCAGATCCCTCACATGTACTGAACTCAGAGATGGTACATCTAGAAGATGGTCTCTCTTATGAGGAGCATCAATTAAAGATTCTAGACAAGAGAGATAAGGACTTACACAACAAAACAACCCATCTTGTCAAAGTGTTGTGGAGGAACCATAAGTTTGAAGAAGAAACTTGGGACCTAGAGGTGACAATGAAAGAGAGGTACCCTCACCTGTTTGTGTAAAACAAAATTTTGAGGGTGAAATTTCATAAGGGGGAAGAATGTAATGACCCAATGTTTTATCAATGGAATCCCCTTATTATAAGTATTCATTAAATTATAATTAAATTTGGAAATACAATGAATTATCATGATACTAAATACTATGTGACCATTAAACATAATTTCTCCACTTCAATGTTCTAAATTTCAAAAATCTGATATACACGGTTGTGTTCAGGGTGTTTTTTAGAGTCTAATAGAACAAACATAATTTTCTGTGAATAGTAACCTACCCTTATGAATAGTAACATACCATTATGAATAGTAATATGAACCTTATGACTATTAAATCATCCAAAATAATAGCAACCTTACCCATGAATTATTAAATAAAATTTAGGTATCTTATAAGTGATAATATGACCATAGTAAAAGTATTGGTATTTTTGTCAGTCATAAATAATTAATTATAATTAATTAATTAATTTAAAATAAAATTTATTTTCCTAAAAAAAATCATAAATTAACAATTCTATGTCTTCTTTTTTTAATCTAATTTTATAATAACTTATGTAATTTTTGAAAGCATTATAAAATCAGTTTTAATTTTAAAATCTATATTTTTCAAGTAAATTATGATTTTAATTAAAAATTAAATTAATCATATTTAGAAAATTATTTTTGAAAAATGGATTTAATGTTTTTATTCTACACATCAAAAACTTTAGGGTGAATTTTTTATATTTTTCTAAATTACTTGAATTTTTGATGAATAGTGAAATGATATAATTTATAGAATAAGCTAAATTAATTAATTATAGAGTCATTTATGATGTTCTAGTGATATAAGCCCAATTGGTTTAAAATAACATGTTCTTATCACTATTCTTGTTCATGGGATCATCACTATTACTTTTCTTGTGGAGAAATAATAAATTAATGAATATAATATTGAGAAAACCCCTCTCCCCTCCACCATAAATATCACCCTTCACACCCTCATTTCTTCACACCTCTCAAGATTCAAGACTTGTCTAAACTCTGCCCAAAAATCTTCCCTATCCCCTCCCTCACACCAAAGAGCTTATGTTCTCCTCAAAATACCAAGCCTAGGTTCCTTAAGGAGGATCTCAAGAGGAGGATTCAAGAGGTAATTTCTCTTTTCCTTTAATTTCCTTTCAATTTAAAGTTCTTTTCTTAATATATCCCCATATATAATCATACACATGGTATTGTAACTCTAGTATATTACACATAATGGAATTTTATTATATTAATGGGATAATATATCATCCAACCTCCTTCTCCTCTTTTTTTTATTTTAGAAAGGAAAACATTGTTCGTGAGGTGTTAATTTATCACCTTCAAGAATGACATGTTTTCATTTTCCTTTACCGCCTTCAGATCTGGTCATGAGACCATTTTTATGGTTTAAACAGATTATTTTATATTTATTATATACTATTTAAAGTTATGTAACTAACTTATGTACATATTACTAAATGATTAAACAAAACAAGGTCATTGTGGTCGAAAAACCGCCCGAATTAACCCAAATGATCATCATTAAATTCTTATCCAATGATTCATTCTCATGATATATAAAAAATTTATTTATAAGATAATTTAAAGTTCTATAAAATAATTAATAACATGTAATATCAGTTCTATATGTTTATCCATGCTCTACAGAAACTTCCATTATGTGTACTAGTGAATTGTTCATGAGAACTAAGAAAAAGAACACTCCCAAACAATGGATTTAAACTCTATAACTCATCCAAAGGCCCATAAAAGAACTTAATGAAACCATAATGAACCATATTCATGTATAAAAGGTTATATAATTTCTAATTAATGAATATAATGTCATTATATAGGACATTAAATTGAAGAAATCATTCAGATACAAGGTAAGATAAATTCTCAAACCCAGCTTTCTTTCTTCGATTTCTCCCCATTTCACTCCATTTTTTGTATGATTACTCCTAAAAAATAATTTTTTTCATCATTATATTACATATTATGGGATATAAATATTCTCCACTGGATTCTATGTCAAACACAATGTTTTCCAAAAATAAATCTTCTTTCAAAAACACACATTTTACTTCTCACTCAAGGTTGATGGTTCTTGTATCAAGTATGTCATTCCCTCTTTATTTTGAGAACCCAAAGTTTATGAATGTGTTACTATGAGATGAAAACCTTTAATTTACATAGTTTATTTATGTTTATATATGTTTTATTTGGCATTAATTATAATTAAAATGTTATGTTGTGACGGGTGCGCCTTGAATTATATAGCGCAATATGAATGTTTGAATGTGACGGGTGCACCTAAAATTATAAAATGCTCTAATGCATTGGGTAAAGTGATGAATCTAATGGGTTAATTTGAAATGATATTTGAACATGATTCTATCTTTTTTCACAACTATTTGTGGTAGTTAACCACTAATACATGATGTTTCATTTTTTTATGCATTTCCACATTCCAAATATTTTCTTAATGCTTCCTCTCATGATTATGATCTTGTTCCTATGTTATGATGATAATTATTATGCCCACCCCATGTTACTTTGTTTCATATTATTATCTTTATTCTTGTTGGGATTTTAGTTCAACCCTTTTTTGATGTATATCCTCAGGTGACTACTTTTACTAAGGGGAAGTCAAGAGACAATAAGAAGCTAGAGAAGGACTTAAATAAATGTTTATGTTTTATGTTGTAAAAGTTATGTATGGTCCTAGTTTTCCCAAGAAAATAAACCTATGAATCCCCATGGTGTAATACTATTATGTTTTTTATCTTTATAATGATTTAATAGTAATGTAAGAAAAGGCAAGGTCGTTATATTTATTATTTTTATACTCTGATTATTTATTGTTATGGATGATGTTTGGATATTTTTGTTGGTTTCTTACTCTAATATGAGGTCATGATCTCCCCAAAAACACATCATAAGTCCTCATTACTATTAGAAAACCGCTGGATTATAGGGAGGAATTTTTTAGGCCTAATAGCCAACCAGTCTGGTAACTATTTATAGAGTGAACTGGGTTAGGACATGACACCAAGAAAAACTAATATACTGATGAAAATATAGGTCAACAAAAGCTGATGAAGCAGGTAATAAGGAATAGTAAATATTCCTTTAGGATAAAACATAATAAGTCTATTGAACCAAGAGCTCCCAAGAACATACATAATAAGGCTGCAGTGGATGTATTAACCAAGAAAATATTATTTTACTATGGTAATAGAGGTTATATCATGGACCATTGCAAGATTTCCATGAAAAATGAGAAATAAATGAGAAATTTGGAAACAAATAGAAAATAATTAATCCAAGAAATAGATATCAAGATTGGTTTGGTGGTTGATATCCCTGATAAATAGCATGATTGGTTGGAAAAAAAGGGGGATCTAAAGGTTATTAAAGATTGGTGAGGAAGGTGCAAACAGGATAGAAATATAGTTAAAAAATGTGTGGCATGGTTTCCTAAATAAGAGAAAATGGTGAAAGATAAAGGGAAAGCACTAGTGACTCTTAGAACTAAGAATTTTTCTATGAATAATGATTCTACACATAATAAAAAGTTCATCCATGTGAGGAAGGAATATTTAATAATTTTTCTAGGCTAGTTGGAAATGGCTAGGAAGATGGATCAAGTTGAAAATAATTAAAGTGGTCTATTAACTAGAGTGAAGAAAGTAATTATATCTAGGAATAAAGTTTAAGAAGTATATAAATACATATATACAAGATATTTTAAGATTCATAAATCCAAATATAATACAATAATGAAGAGTAGCATAGATTTCATTACTTCAAATAAAGGAGTTTTTGGGTTGAGAAATAAGTCTCATCCTTGTTACTCACATTAGGGAGCTAATGAAGACCCACCTTATTCCCATGTTTTTTATGGATATTCATTATGTAAAATGGGATTGAAGGTGAATCACGATGAATAAGTAACAATGACTGCTATTATATTTATATAGCATGAAGAAAGTGAATCATTATGGTGCATATAAAGTTGTATCATGGTAGTTTATGGATAAATCATTCCATGATGAAGATCTTTAAATAGAATCCCTTAAGGGGAAGTAGATATGATGAAATATATCAAATATTTATTCTTTTATCTTAAATATTTAATTTTATAAATCCCCTATAAATTTTAATATTGAGGTATTATTTTCACTCTCTTAATTCTATTTTGACTTATTTTTAACCTATCTATCAAGGGGAAGTGATTGTATAACCAAATGGGGGAGAAATATAACTTAAACTTGAAATTTTTTTATGATTTTTTAATTTTATTATGGGTCTTTAAATATGGAATCTTGTATTTTCATTACATATCTTTTCATTATATTTTACAAATATATGATCATTTGAAGTTTATTTTCTTGGAAATAAGGTACATAATACAAGAAAAATTAAAAAATTATTCTAATATGCTTGAAATAATTAATAATAGGTTCATAATAAGTAAATATACTAAATCACATAACCTTGGGACATACATCAAAGAAAAGTTTGAGCATAAGGCCCGGTGAGGGAAAGTAAGGGAAACAATTTACATGTGATCTTTTGAAATGTCAATAAGAACTTGAGGAATATCATAAATGCATGAGAAAAGGAAAAATGGGAATATAATAATAAAAATAACATGAATCTTAACATGTAAATGTGAATACATAATTTAAATGATACAATCTTAATCATATCACCAAGGTTTTTTACTGAGGTGTCATAAAACTTACCAAGGTTATTCCCCAAGGTATTGTAAAACATGTCATCTCTAGAGATTAAATTTTTTACCCAATGCATTGAAGTGCTATCAGGGTATACCCTTAATATTTATTAATTAATGTGATCCATATATATTATAATAAAATATTTTGCAAATAACCCTTTGATAATAAAAGAAAAGAGTTTCATATAAAAACCAGTGTGTTTTAAAAAGTGATTACAGACAAGATCTTTATGTCATTTATAACCCATAAAAGGGAATGAGGGTTTTATGTATGTCAACAACAGAATTAAATAAATCATTTTTACATATTTTGGAATAAAACTAGAAAATAATGAGGTTTGGTTATTCATGTAAATAAAATAAAAGGTAATTTCTTTAGGAGAAGAGATGAATTTTGAGAATTAAAATCGGCAGCATAATGGGTATAAAAATGGTTTTAGAAAAGGGTAAAAAGAGATGGAAAATTGGAATCACATTAATAAAATAATCTTAATAAATTAAATCTATAAAATAAATTGGACAAAAGAACATATTTTTGTAAATTTGAAATACATACCACATAAAGAGAAAACTTGAATGGAAAAAAGAAGTGGAGATTTCCCTTACCTTGAAGAGTGGTTCATAAAACTTGAGGGTCAGGACCTTGGGGGCTTGAGGACACCTTGGGAGGACTCCTTTGGAGTTAAAACTTCCAAATATTCATGTAGGATGAATTTTTATTGAAATTAAATAGAGAAATGGGTGGGTATTTATAGAAAAAGTAGTGGATTTTCTTCTTAATTTCTAAATTTAGGCCTTGGATACCTAGGTAGTGGTAAATGAAAAATCATGGGATTTCACAAGGTATTTGCCCACATTATTGGAAAATTGGACATATTTTATGTTATTTTAATCCAAAATAATCAACCATAATTTTATATTACTTATTTTGGAAAGTAAAATTAAAGTTTTTCATAAAATAACCTTTTTAAAGTTAAAGTTTCCATTTTAGATCTTGAAAAGTAAATTATATATTTGGAAACTGATTAAAATGTATTTAAATAATTTATATTAATAAAATAAAATATTTTAAGTCGTGGATTTTTGTTAACTAGTGATTACATCTTTATTACATAATTATGATGTCATTAAACAGACCGAAAAACTCAAACTGTATTTTTACTATTCATGAAAAAATAAATTATTTTAGAAAATTCTCATAAATTAACCCTGACCTAATTTCGACGTTTTGATTTCAAAAATGATATTTATTTTATCATAATAATTCTCTAAATATGACAATTTTAACTTTTAAAAATAAAAAACCTTATTTATTAAAAATAATAGCGGATTGAAAATGCATTGTGAAATTTTAGACACTTGGAAAAAAATGAAATTATTTTATCCTTATATTTAAATAAGAGTGTTTTTATAATATCATTTCATTAAAATAAACTTTATTTATAATAAATTAGTTTATTATACTAATTTATATCTTTTTTGAAAAGTACAAATTCTGTCTGAAAAATCAATTTATCAAATTCCACCTCAATTTTATTAAGAAAAAACTATTCTTAAAACAGAATTGATGGAATAAAAATTTTATTTAAATAATGGAATTACATTTTATGTAACTAGGTTATCCACACATAACCCCTTATAACACCTATGTGTGACCTAATAATAAGGTGTATTATGGTGATAGATTCCTTGGGTGGCTCAGCTAACATCACCTGAGTGGTAATTTCCACTAACTTGAACTTATCCCATAAGAAATTTCATTCAAGCTTCACTTGTTGAATCTTGACCTGAGCTTGATCAAGATAAAGGCCCAGTGATGCTACCTCCCTCCCAATCTATAAAAAATGGGCTTTGTACAACACAAATCCACTAGTTGAGACCATCATTTATCCTTTCTGCATTAATTATCCTTCATTGTTTCTACTTATAAACACTAATTGTGATATTAAAATTATTATTAAGAGTATGGTTTAAAATAGACAAATTGACCAATGTTCATATAACGTTCAAAACCGGATGGCCATATTTTAAATTATACTGACTTCATTATTAATGAGATATATTTTTGTTGAGTACAAAATAATATAACACACATTTTATTAGGAAATAGATATCATTCAAAAAGTCGAGGTCATTACAATATCCCCCCTTTAATAAATTGTATCCCTAGAATTTCAACTTATTCCCTTGGTTGAGAAAAGGTGTGGGTACTTCTGCCTCATTGTTTCCTTTGGTTCCCATATTTCTTCTTCATATTTATGGTTCCTCCGCAATGATTTGATGAGGTGGGTAGTCTTGTTCTATAGAACCTTGTCTCTATTGTCCAAGATTTACACTGGATACTCCCCATAAGAGAGGTCATTTTCCAGCTGTATCATCTCAGGACTCAGTACATGTGAAGGGTCAGGTATGTACTTCTTCAAGAGGGATATGTGGAATAAATCATGAACTTAAGATATATTTGGAGGAATTTAAATATGATATGCCACTTCTCCTATGAGATCAATGATTTAATATGGGGAAATTTACCTGGGTCTAAGCTTACCCTTCTTCCCAAACCACATGACTCTCTTCTAAGGTGATATTTGAAGGAAAAATCTATCTCCCGCATCAAACTCCAAGTCCCTTCGACGGTTGTCATCATATCTATTCTTCTAACTATAATAATACTTTATGTGTTTTTTGGATGGAAAGAACCTTTTCCATCATATCTTGCACAATATTAAGCCCAAGAATCTTTCCCTCACTAACTTCATCCAAACAAGCATGAGTTATACATCGCTTCCCATATAGAGCTTCATAGGGTTCCATTTGAATACTCGAATGAAAGTTTTTATTGTATGAGAACTCAACTAATTGGAATTGTTTATCTCATCCACCTTTAAATTACATTGATCATGTTATAAGAATGTACTTGAGTGTCTAAATAGTCCTTTTAGATTAGATATCAGTTTGTGGGTGATCGGTTGTATTGAAATTCAATTCAGTATTCAAAGCATATTGAATACTTCTCCAAAAATTTTATGTGAACCTTAGATCATGATCAGAAATGATAGACAGTGGAACTTCGTTCAACCTCATCTCTTCTTTTATGAAAATATTGGAAAGTTTTTCAATAGATAATTCCTCTCGGATAGAGATAAAATGTGAAGTATTGATGAGATAATCCACTATAACCCATATTGTAGAGCTTCCTTTGGATGATATTGCAGTGACAAAGTCCATAGTGATATTGTCCCACTTCCATGTTGGTATGGGTAGTGGTTGTAATACCCCTTTATGAATTTTCCGCTCTTCCTTCACTTGTTGACACATCAGGCACGTTTTAATGTAGTCAGTAATCTCCCTTTTCATGTTATTTCACTAATAATGATCACGAAGGTCCCTATACATTTTAGTTTATCTAGGATTTATATAGAATGTAGATATATGAACTTCAACCATCAGATCCTTCTTTATTTTTTTAATAGATGGAACACATAACCTTGTATGGAATTTCATTACACCTTCTTGATCAATATTGAACTAAGTAAACTTCCCATTCTTTATAGCCTCTAGATTATTCTGTAACAAACGATCTTCAATTTTATATTTATTAATATTTTATAGTAATGATTGTAGAGAAATAATTTGGGAAAAGTTTGATGATGTACCTTCCCTTATGATTCCCATGTCCAATTTTACTAGGTCTTTAATCAAAGGATGTCCTTAAATCCTCATCATTTCCAAAAAATAGGGTATTTCCTACTTAATGCATAAGTAACTTTGTTTACTCTTCTGAGGTGATAATGAATTGAATAGTCATAGTATTTAAGAAGTTCCAACCATCTCCTCTATCTCATGTTCAATTCCTTTTGTGTGAAAATATACTTCAAAATTTGGTGGTCTGTGTATATATCACATTTCACCCCATAAAGATAGTGCCTCCATATCTTTAGAGAAAAAACAATTGCAGTTTCTCCAGATCATGTATAGGATAATTCTTTTCATGGGGATTTAACTGTCAAGATGAATAAGTAACCACCTTTTCATTTTTCATAAGGACGGACCCAATACCTTTTAGAGATTCATCGCTAAAAATAATTATTCCTTCTCTGATAAGGGTAAAGTTAACATGGGTGTTGTGATCAATCACTTTTTAGCTCTTGGAAACTTTCTTCACACTCTTTTTTCAGATGAACTTAACCCCTTTTAGATTTAGCTTGGCTAGTAGATTAGAAAGTTGTGAAAATTTTATCACAAACCCCCAATAATATACTTCTAAACCAAGGAAACTATAAATCTCAGTTACGGTTTTAGGCTGAGGCCACTCCTCCACAACCATTATCGTAGCAGGGTCAATTAAGATTCCTTTATTGGTTACTATGTAACCCAAGAAAGAAACTTTTTGTAACCAAAATTCACATTTTCTGAACTTTCCAAATAGCTTCTCCTTTCTTATAGTTTTCAATATAACCCTTATATGATCTTCATGATCCTAGTGAATTTTGGAATATATCAGAATATCATCAATAAAAACTACCAAAAAGTTATCAAGATAGTCCTTACAGAATCTATTCATCAAATCCATAAATATAGTAGGTTCATTAATCAAGCTGAAGGGCATTACAACAAAATCATAATGCATGTATCTTGATCAAAAGTCAGTCTTTAGAATATCGTATTTCTTCACCCTAAATTAATGATAACTAGATTTAATATCAATCTTAGATAAGAATTGACCCCAATGAAGCTGGTCAAATAAACCATAAATCCTTGGAAGAGGGTACTTGTTCTTCAATGTGATCCCATTAAGTTCTCTATAATCAATTCATAGCCGCATTAATTCATCCTTATTCTTCACAAAGAGAATAGGTGATCCCCAAGGATACACACTCGGTCAGATAAACCCCTTCTCTAAAATATCTTGGATTTATTTCTTTAATTTCTCCAACTCCACATTTTCCATTCTACATGGGTACTTTGATATCATCTTAGATCTAGGAATGAGTTCAATGAATAAACCTATCTATCTTTCTAGGTGTTTTCCAGTTAAATACTTAAGAAAAACATCAATGTATTTTTGAATGATGGGGACATTTTCTATTATTATACTTTAGTTTCCTTCTTTATATTCATTGATCATTTCCATAAAAAAGGCTATGGGTGGTTTTTTTAGACAAATATCAGGTCAATATATCTCTCCTTTTAAAACAACTATAGGCTTTCCATTAAATACTACTAAGATTTCCTTGCTTATTCAGTTGATCTTAGCATTATACTTTGAGAGACAGTCCATCCTAGTATAATTTCAAATTCCAACATGGGAATGACTACTTGATTTTCAATGAGATTATGATCTCCAAAGTGAATACTATAGTTTTTATACACTATTGGTGCTTGGATAATCCCTCCAGGAGTATTGAATAATAACTATACTTTAATAAGTTAATGGATTTATTCTATATTATTTTCAAACTTGAAGTAAATAAATGAATGCGTAGAACAAGAATCAAACAAAGTACTTTCTAGCTTTGAGAGAACAACAAGAGTACCTACCACCACATCATTTAAAGGTTCAACTTCAGCCATCGTGATAGAAAAATCAGGTCCTTTCTCTATTGTCCTATGCTAAGGTTTATGGTGATTACCCTTCACTATCTTTATATTTGGAAAGTGATTGGTAGAGTCCCCAAGTTGTATGCTCTTATAGAATTAGACTTCAGGTTGGGCCTGCACCATCTTCTCTTTGTCATTTTTGTTGAGAAGTTTAGACTTCACCGTATTATGAAAATTCCAAGAAATATGGCCATATATTCCATACTTATAACATTTCCCACTTATGATAAAGTTTTTCCCTGAATTATTATTCCCACATTTGTTTCACATGGAAAGTTTCACTTTCTTTCCTCTTCTTTTGTGATCAAAGTTCATCCCCAAGTTTGCCTCTAAAGATCTATTATTTTCATTCAATTTGTGAGACCACTATGTCTCACTGAACACTATTTAAACATTCATATAACTTTAAACTATCTCATCATAACTCTCATAGTATCGATTAGAAATATTCTTCCATATATGGGGTCTTAATCCATCGAAGAATCTATCAACCTTTCCATTAGGATCCATGACAAAGATAGAGGTGCAGTGATAAAGTCTTATAAAGTTAATCTCATAGATTCCCATAGATTCATTTTGCTTTTGCTTCTGCTCTAGAAATTCCTTCTCTATTTTCATTCACATCAAATAGAGAAAGTATTTATTGAAAAATATTACCCTAAAATCTTCCCACTCCAAAGAATAAATATCCCCTCTTGGATTTGTGTTTTTAATCAGTTCCCACTACTGATCAGCTTCCCCCTCTAAGCGGTGAATAGCCAGGGTGACTTTCCCTTGTTCAAAACAATGGAGTACAAAAAAGATATTTTCTATATATATTATCCATTATTCATAAATCAATGGGTCGATAGATTCAATGAATGAAGGTGGTCGTTGAGGCATAATGGGCTCAATAGAAATTTTTTCCCATTGAGGTGATTATAGTCTCTCATCTTGATTCAAGTTATTGTTCATAACTCAATTAAGTTGATTCATCATTCTCATGAAGTTTTCCATACCAAATTCCATCAGAGGTTCATCAGCACATGGTCCATTTTGCTCACCATTTATGCAGTTTCTCTTATTTCCCATCATTTTCTAAAAGAAGAAAAAATTTGTGAAAACCATGTTTCTTTTAAAAAAATTATAATTCTAAAATAATTTTATATATTGAAACATCATTCTTAAATATGTTATTTCATTAAAAATAAATACATTTTCTATATATCCTTCATAATGGTTCATATAAATCATGTGATTAACTAAACATATCCCTTGGGAGTGTCAAACTAGGTGCACAGTATGGCCTGTTGTCATATACCAGGTTATGCTGAATCAGGATCGATGCACCTTGTTGGAGTTGTTACCCCTAGGTAAATTTATTATAGAACCACATCCACTTGTTCATATCCAGATATGGATTTCTTTTCTTTAAAACCACTTACTTAATACTTTACCAAAATAATAAGATGTTTTTATACATTTTAACTTGTTTCTAAGGTTCTTATTAATGTTTTTAAATCCTAACTTCAAAAAATAACTAAACCATCCTTTGATACCAACTATGGAATCATGCCTTTTTATTACATAACTTGTCATTAAATTTTACAAATAGAGGATCTTTTTAAGTTTATTTTCTTGGAAATAAGGTACATAATACAAGAAAACTTAAAATATTATTCTAATACACTTGAAAGGATTCATCATAAGTTCATACTAAGTACATTTACTGAATCAAATAACCTAGGGACATACATTAAAGAAATGGGTGAGCATAATGCCAAATAAGGGAAAGCAAGGGAAATAGTTTACATGTGATCTTGTGAAATATCAATAAGAAATTGAGAAATATCATAAAGGCATGAGAAGAGGAAAAGGGGGGATTTAATAATAAAAATAACATGAATCTTAACATGTAAATGTGGCTACAACATTTAAATGAGGCATTCTTAATCATATCACTAAGGTTTTTCACCAAGGTGTCATAAAAATTACCAAGGTTATTCATCAAGGTATCGTAAAACATGTCATGTATAGAGATTAAATTATTTAACCAATGCATTGGAGTGATCTCAGTGTATACCCATAATATGTATTAATTAATTTTATCCACATATATAATAATAAAAAATTTCATAAATAACCCATGGATAATAAATGAAATTGGTTTCATATAAAAATCATGGCGTTTTAAAAAGTGATAAAGATAAGATATTTGTGTCATTTATAACCCACAGAAAGGGAATGAGGGTTTTATGTATGTCAATAAAATAATAAAATAAATAATTTTTAAATTTTTTTGAATACCTCCAGAAAATAATGAGTTTTGGGTATTCACATAAAGAAAATAAAAGTAAATTTTTTGAGGATAAAAGAGAAATTTTGAGAAGTAAAATCAGCAGCATAAGGTGAATAAAACATGGTTTTAAAAAATTGTAAAAAGAAATGAAAAATGAGTATCCCATTAATAAAATAATATTAATATAGTAAAGGTATAAAATAAATTGTAAATAAGAACTTAGTTTTGTAAATTTTAAATACATGCCACATAAAGAGGAAACATGAATGGAAAAGAGAAGTAAAGATTTCCCTTACATTGGAGAGTAGTTCCTAAAACTTGAGGATCAAGAAATTGGTGGATTGAGGAAACCTTGAACGTAATTCTTGGAATGTAAAAATATCATATCTTCATATAATATTAATTTTTTATTGAAATTAAATGGATAAATGGGTGGGTATTTATAACAAAAGTGGGAGATCTGTTTATTAATTTCAAAATTTATGCCTTGGACATCTAGGTAATGGTAAATGAAAAACCATGGGCTTTACCATGGTATTGGAAACTTGGGACACATTTTATGTTATTTTAATACAAAATATTCCACCATCATTTTATATTACTTATTTTGTCAAATAAAATTAAAGTTTTTCAAAAAATAACATTTTTAAAGTTAAATTTTCTATTTTAGAATTTGGAAAGTAAATTATATATTTGGAAATTCATTAAAATATATTAAAATAATTTATATTAATAAAATAAATTTTTTTAACTCTTGGATTGTGTTTTATTAGTTATTACATAATTATGACATAATTATGATGTCATTAAACATACTAAAAAACTCAAACATTGTTTTTACTATTCATAAAAAAATAAAGTATTTTAGAAAATTATCATAAATTCACCCTAACCTAATTTTGATGTGATTATTAAAATAATGATATTTATTTTATCATAATAATTCTATATATATGATAATTTTAACTTTTAAATATAAAAATCCTTATTTATTAAAAATAATAGCATATTGAAAATGCATAGTGTAATTTTAGAAACTTTGAAAAAAAATATTTTATCCTTCGATTTAAATAAGAGTGTTTTATCATAATATTTTATTAAAATAAACATTATTTATAATACCTTAGTTTATTATATTAATTTATATCTTTTTTAAAAATCATAATTTCTGTTCAAAAAATCAATTTATCAAATTCTATCTCAATTTTATAAAGAAAAACTATTCTTAAAACAAAATTGATGGAATAAAAATTTTATTTAAAAAATGGAATTACCCTTTATGTAACTAGAGCCTCGACACATAACCTCTTATAACACCTATTTATAACCTAAAGTCAAGGTGTGTGGTGGTGATAGATTCCTGGGTTGGCTCGGCTAACATCGCCCGAATGGAAATTTCCACTAACTTGAACTTCTCCCGTAGGAGATTTCATTCAATCTTCACTTGTTGAAGCTTGGATTGGGCTTAGTTAAGATAGAAGCCTAGTGATGTTACCTCCATCCCAAGCTCCAACAAATGGGCTTCGTACGACATGACTCTACTAGTTTAGGTCATCGTCTCTCCTTTAATCATTAATTATCCTTTTTCATTTCGACTTATAAACACTAATTGTGACATTAAAATAATTATTGAGAGTATAGTTTCCAATGATCACATTAATCAATTGTCATAATTTACTAATGATCATATAATGGTTGAAACCCTATGGTCATATTTCAAATTATACTTTCTTCATTATTAATGAGATATAGTTTTTTTAGTACAAAATAATATAAAACACGTTTTCTCAAGAAACAAATATCATTCAAAAAGTCAGGTCCATTACATTAAAACTTTTTTAAAATATGTTTGAACATCCCTTAGTAAGTGAAAGTCAATGTTGGCACCATGTTGTGAATATTTTATGGATATATTTGTAGTTTAAATTGATAACACTTGATTTCTACATTGGGTTAGCCTATGTTGACTTAGAGTTGATTGGTTAATGGAACATTGATAATAGAAATTTGGTGCCACCCTTTTCTTCTGGGGAAACATATTGATTTTATCAATAAGGGGAAGAAAAAAGAAAATAAAATGGGGGAAGAATTTTCCCATAGAGGAAGTTTCCGTATACTCATGGTATCCATAAGGGGGGAAACCTTTTCCTCATTCATATTTATTATCAATCAGGTGATAGGTAAAGTAAACTATTGAAGACATATTGAAAAACATTCATATAGATATGATATTGGTACTCACAACAAACATAATGGGAGATATTTAAGTAACGAATGGTTTGTATTGGTTTTATTTATTATTAATAATTATAAATATGTTTTTCATAGAGAATATGTATGATGGAGTGATATTATAAATAAAGGAGATGATGGTTTTGACCAAACATTTGGGTAAATATAAATGAAGAGTGTGACTATTATATTTGAATATCTGGTTGGATAGATTCTAATTGGAATCTAAAAAATTAGATGATTGTTTTTCTGGTATTTATGGGAAATAAAAGTACTAAAGTTGGGTTATTGTTTATAAATTTATTTAGAAAAGAAGTTTAAAAGGTGAGGATAAAGTTGACTTGTAAACTAGTAATTAACAGCATGTATAGACAAATTTAAAAGGATTAATATATGTTTAAAGGTTTCATAAGAGCAAGATGAAGTTATGTAGAATCCATTTTAGTGTTATATATCTTGAAGGCTACTTAAATTAGTGATGAAATACACTTATATGAAGGGTATAATGAATTAGTATGAATTTTTTATTGATAATTCATGGGAATCTCATTTAAATACTCTAAATTGAGTATTCACATGTTGTAAAGTACCTTAGATAAAAATCTTAAGGAGTTAATAATTATTATGATAATTCATAGAATTACTTGAAGTTGATCTAAGGTTATTTAAAGTGACTAAAAAATCTGGATATGACTTCAAGGGACTTTGATCCTAATTAAATTATTCTATAATTCTAATGTTTAAACTAAAAAATTATCTAAGTCTAAATCTATATATGATCCACTTCCCTGAGTTGTGTATAAATCATTTTCCTATGCTACATGTGATTCATTCACTCATACGATGTTATTTTTGACTAAAGTGGAGATAACTTAGGATTTTGTACAAGTCATTGGGAGAAATTTATGTGTATCATCCTACCCTAGGTTCCACTTAGTGGTTCCTCGAGATGGTGGCTACAAGACCTCAAGCATGCCTCCCCATACACCAGAGTCTACTGACTATCAGTGAGGGAATAGTGTGTGTCCATGGAGAGAATATTCCCTTATACATCAGAGTGGAGAACAACGATAAACAATATATATAATCGATGTTAGAAACAGACTCTAAGATACAGAACCAATAACCAGTAGTAGCAGAAGCAGTAATAATAAACAACGGCAATGGAATAATAAATAACCATGTAATAGAAAATAATAAGAAGAAGATAAATAAATAATAGATACAAAATGGTGATGATGAGTATTTATCTATAAAAAATGAGTGTGTGGGGAATAGGGGAAATAATAATATACCACAAGCTATGAACAAATATAAAAAGTCCAAATAATAGATACTACTAGCATTAAGAGCATAGGCTCGGTCCTATTCCCATGTTCTCCATCCTAAAAAATTCAAGCAATCATCATAAGAAAGTCGCTTCCCTTTATCCATACCTATAATCATGAAGTATGCTTTGGTACCAAAGGTGGACCAAGTAGGGAGTCAGATATACTCAATAGGCCACCACCAACAGTGTTTAGATCAATCCATTTTTTAAAATAAAAAATGAACAGTGTTCCATTAATAATACATGCAAGGTAGTGAATAAATAACTAAAGTACATAGTACTAGGTTCCCCTTGGGATACCTAACCAATTATACCTGCTTAGGCCTAATCTGGATGTCTATTTACTAAGGTTACCTACACAAGTGTAAAATAAGGTAAGATCTATTGTAAGTAAATTTTAAAAGAATGGACCATCCCCAAGCATGTGATTTGTCTTGGTGGGAACGTCCCAAGAATTTGTGTTCCGTATTTTTATTTTATCAATTTAGTTAACATCTTTGCAAATTATTAAGAGGCTCTATGAGCCTATCCAAGGTTATCCCAAAGGAATTCCAAATATTTCTCTAGTGGCTCTGTATATATATCCAATTTCATTGGAGTCTATATAAGGCAACCCATGAATGAGATCCCGAGTATCACTCTATACATAATGTGAGTAAAACATGAACTAACCTTCAATTACATCCTTGGTATCAAACATAGGGGTCTGAGTCTATCTCATTTAATGGTAAAACCATTGCACCACTGATCTCATACACGGGGTCTCCCATAGGGAACCGGTGTCACCCATTTAGAGGTAAAGAGTAAAATGCATGGTGATATCGTTATGACCTAAAGGCAAGGTGTGTAGTGGTGATAGATTCTTAGGGTGGCTTAGCTAACATCTCCCGAGTGGAAATTTCCACTAACTTGAACTTATCTTGTAAGTGATTTCATTCAATCTTCACTTGTTGAAGCTCGGATTGGGCTTGGTCAAGAGTAAATCCCAGTGATGTTACCTCCCTCCCAAGCTCCAACAAATGGGCTTTGTAAGACATGACTCTACTATTTAAGGTCATCGTTTCTCCTTTCAGCATTAATTATACTTTGTCATTTATACTTATAAACACTAATATTGACATTAAAATTATTATTAAGAGTATATTTTCCAATGATCACATTGATCAATGGTCATAATTGACCAATGATCATATAACGGCTGAAACCCAATGGTTATATTTCAAATTATACTTTCTTCATTATTAATTAGATATAGTTTTTTGAGTACAAAATAATATAACACACATTTTCTTAGGAAACAAATATCACTCAAAAAGTCTGGGCTGTTACATTAAAACTTCGTAAAAATATGTTTGAATAGCCCTTAAGAAGTGAAAGTCAAAGTTGGCACCATATTGTGAATATTTTATGGATAGATTTGTAGTCTAAATTTATCACACTTGATTTCTAAATTGGGTTAGCCTATGTAGACTTAGAGTTGATTGGTTAATGAAACATTACTAAGAGAAATTTGGTGCCACCTGTTTCTCATGGGGAAACATATTGATTTTATCAATAAGGGTAAGAACAAATAAAATAAAATGGGGGAAGAATTTTCTCATATAGGACATTCCCTTATACCCATGGTATCCATAAGGGGGGGAACCTTTTCCTCATTTATATTTATTATCAATCAGGGGAGAGGTAAATTGAATTGTTGAAGACATATTGACAAACATTCATATAGAGTATTTATTGGTACTAACAAAAAACACAAAGGGGGAGATTTAAGTAACCAATGGTTTGTTTTGGTTGTATTTATTATTAATAAGTATCTATATGTATTTCATAGAGAATATATATGATGAGTTGATATTCCACATAATGGAGATGATGGTTTTGACCATACATTTGTGTAAAGATAAATGAAGAGTGTGATTGTAATCTTTGAATATCTGGTTGGATAGATTCTAATTAGCATCTAACAAATTAGATGATTTTTTTCTGATATTTATGTGAAATATAAGTACTAAAGTTGGGGTATTGTTTATAACATTTTTTAGAAAATAAGTTTAAAATTTGAGGATGAATTTTTCTTCTAAACTAACGATGAATAGCATGTATAGCCATATTTAAAAAGAATAAAATATTTTCAAAGGTTGAAGAATAGCTATATGAAGTTGTGTAGAATCCATTTTAGTTTTATCTAACTTTAAGGATGCATGAATCAGTTATAAAACACACCTATATGAAGGCTAGAATGTATGATTATGAATTTTTAATTAATAAGGCATGGGAAGTTCATTTCAATACTCTAAATTGAGTAATCACATGTTGTAAAGTACCTTAGAAAAAAATATTAAGGAGTTCATAATTATTATGATAATTCATGGAATTATTTGAAGTTGATATAAGGTGATTTAAATTGACTAAAAAATCTTGAGATGACTTCAAGGGACTTTGAGCCTAATTAAATTATTCTAGAATTCTGAATTTGAAACTAAAAAATATCTAAGTCTAAATCTATATATGACTCACTTCCCTATGTTTTGTATGAATAATTTTACTTTTCTATATATGATTCATTCACTCATAATATGGTATTTTTGACTAAATTGGAGCTAAGTTTGGATTGTGTGAAAGTCATTGGGAGAAATACATGTGTAGTGTCCTGCCCTGGGTGCCACTTAGTGGTTCCTCGAGATGGTGGCTACAAGACATCAAGTGTGTCTCCCCATATGCTAGAGGCTACTAACTAGCAATAAGGGAATAGGGTGTGTCCATCGGGATACTATTCCATCATAGATAAGAGTGGAGCACAGTGATAAACAATATATATAATTGATGTCAAAAATAGACTCTAAGATACAAGACCAATAACCCATCATAGCAGAAGCAGTATAAACAGACAACAATAGTGTAATAATAAATAACCATGCAATAGAAAATAATAAGAAGATAAATAAATAATAGATACAAAATGATTATGATGAGAAGGTATCTATAAAAAATTAGTGCAAGGGGAACAGGGGAAATAGGCATATACCACAAGGTATGAGAAAATATAAAAAAGGCCGAAAATAGATACTATTAGAATCAAGAGCATAGGCTCGGTCCTATTCCCTTGTTCTCCATCCTAAAAAAGTCAATAAAGCATTAGAAGTGAGTTTCTTCCCTTTATCCATACCTATAATCATGAAGTCTACTTGGTTACCAAAGGTGGCCTAAGTAGGGTTTCATATATACTCAGTAGGCCACCATCAATGATGTCTAGATTAATCCATTTTGTGTAATAAAAAATGATCAATGTTCCATTAATAATAAATGCAAGGCAATGAATAAATGAGTAAAGTACAACATATTAGGCTCCCCTTGGGATACCAAACCAATTCTACTTGCTTCGGCCTAATATAGATGTCTTTGTACTGAGGTTACTTTCATAAGTGTGAGATATAGTAAGATATATTATAAGTAAAGTTTCAAAGGATGGACTATCCCCAAGCATGTGATTTTTCTTGGTGGGAACATCCCAGGAATTTTTGTTCCAACTTCTTATTTTCTCAATTTAGTTAACATCTTTGTAAATTATTAAGAGGCACCTTGAGCCCAACCAAGGTGATCCCAAAGGAATTTCAAATATTTCTCTAGTGGCTCTGTATATATATCCAATTTAATTGGATTCTATATAAGGCAACCCATGAATGAGATCCCGAGTATCACTCCATGAAGGGTGTGAGGACAACATGAACTAACCTCTATGTCTGTCCTTGGTATCAAACATAGGGGTTCGAGTCTATCTCATGGTATGGTAAAACCATTGCACCACTGATCCCATACATAGGGTCTCCCATAGGGAACCGATGTCACCCATCTAAGGATAAAGATGAAAACACATGGTGATCCCATCCCAAGCATAGCTAGTTTCACCACTGTTGTATTTAAAAATCCATTTACAAAACTATATATATGCCATAATGAGCCCATCCAAGGGGTCCTTAAGTTGGAAACCCTTGTATCAACCTCAACACTAAGTTAGAGGCATGATTCCAATACCAATATCATTCAATTTAATATGGTTTACATTTATAACATGATTATCAAGTTGACAAGGGCATTTAATTAAGAAAAAAATTATGGAATAAGGTGTAGAGGCCTAACTAATGTACCAACCTTGTAATCAATTCAATTAATTAGTTCAAGGCACTTATTATAGGTTCAACACACCTCAAATGGTGTTTCATAATTTAAAACAATGGTAGACACTCCATCGAAGAATAGGCTCACCCATAGGGGTGTCTTATGGCATGGAGATCAACCAAAGGTTTCATTCACCTCTCACAAGGGTCACATTAGGAATAGTAAGGCCTTAAATTTAATTTATTAAACAATTTAGGGGTTCCATTGGAAAGGTATGGAACATTGAACAATGGTACATGATATAAAAGTGAAAAAAAATCAATAAAGAACTAGACCTCCTACCTTAGTTTCATAGTGCTCTCCTCATATAGTTTCAGCCTTTAAATATATATATAATGAGAGTTATCAAATAAATCATCAAATTCCCTAAAAATGGGGAAAATGAGGTCGCACCTAAATAACACAACATAGGAGAATAGAAACTGGTAAAATAATGAAGAGGATTTTAGATCTTACCTCAAGATTTACAATGCATACAAAGGCGAAGGATTTGGAGTTCATATGAATGAGGGATCAAAATCCCTAAGGAGAGTAGGAGAGGACTATTTGAGAGGCTTCTACTAGAGAAAATGAAGGAGGAGGATAATTAGGGTGTTTGAAAAAATTTAGGGGGAAAGTTTTCATTTCCCTCTTAATTACTGGGATGTATAGTTTGGATTCATGGTTGACCAAACCATATGCAAATTATGCATCCCTCACTGCTTTAGGGGGGAACCCCACACATCTTATGTGCATGGATTGGTTAACCATGCACAATCCATGCAGAATCAAATATCAAAAAATGATAGTTCCCCTTGCATATTTGTGCGCTTGGGGTCGCACGGTTTCATAGAATCATGCAACCCCCTGCTCCCTTCTGTCAGACTTCTACACAGTTAGGGAAACTATGTGGGATGGGGTGTATGGTTTATCTTAACCATGTGACCCAGTCTGATTTCTAGAATTCTAAGGATCTGGGATCTGAACCATCCTTGACCACCCCTGTGACCTCTATGAAACCCTTAGGCAACATTACTAGGTCCAAAAAAATAATTAAAGCCGAAAAACAATGGTTCATACCTTTTATAAAATTCAATATGATATAGACTCCCATCCTTAAGACAACTCATCCCCAAGTTTCCCTTCTGAGGGTGGTAAGATGTCGTCTAAGAAAAGTTCTGGCCACTATGAATATATATTGGCCTCCCACTCCTAGGTCTAATCCTGTACATGTCTATATTTCCATAATACTTGGACTAGTGGAATGGACCTGCCTCGGAGAGCCTTCATATTATGGTCAACAATACATATAAGATGCTCTTTAATGTTGCATCCACCTCCAGATCAATATCCTTGGGATCAAATGAATGAGATGGGTCAGAATGATACTGATGAAGTTGTGATATGTGGAAGATATTGTGCATGGCATGGTACATCTTAGGTAACAGCAACCAATAGTCTACCAATTCAACTCTCTCCACTATCTTGAAAGGCCTGACATATCAAGGCGATAACTTAACCTACCTCTAAATTCATCTATGACCCAACCTGGGTGATTCTTATAGAAATACCCAATTTTTCACATCAAATTATAGAGGTCACAGTGATGATAAAAATATGAAATTTTACTAGATATAGATATATCCATATGCTTCTAAATCATTTGTACTTGCTCTGTAGTCTCCTAAATGAGATGAGGACTCAGTAGTACTACTTCACCTACCTATAGCCAACATAGAGGTGAATAGAATGGTCTGCTATAAAGTTCCTCATATGGAGACATATGAATAATTTTCTGAATTTTTTTGTTGTTGTAAAACTCAATAATAGGTATAAGTTTCTCCCATGAACCTCCAAAATCAAGGACACATGCCCAAAACATGCCCTCTAACACCCATATCATTCACTCGGAATTCCCATTGGTCAGGGGGTGATATGTTGTAATCAATAGAACTTGTGAACCCAGTTTATTTTGCAACCCTTTCTAGTAAATCTAGCATATCATTCCAACATGATAGAATGGGGAACACCATGAAGGTGCACTATCTTCTGAATGTAAATCCTCTCAAGATTGTCAACTGATAAGGTCACTCAGATCGGTAGGAAGTGTGTGACCTTATAAAACCTATCAAAAATCACCCATACTATATCACTGCCTCAATGGGATCTTGGAAATCCTGTAACAAAATACATGGTGATTTCATTCCATTTCCACTCAAGAATAGAGAGAGTCTGTAAAAGTCCATCAGGTCATTGGTGCCTAGCCTTCACCTGCTGACAGGTAGAGCACTGAGTGATAAAACCTATTATCAACCTCTTCATACCTAGACACCAATACTAATGGATTACATCTCGGTGAATCTTGGTAATACTAGGGTGAAATTCCCAAACTAATCCATGATATTCCCTCATCAACTCTTCTTTTGCATCAAAGGGCACCCAAACATGCCCATGGAAGAGTAGTGTTTCATTACCATCAACAACCCAACTAAGAGGTGAGTTCTAACCTTAGATACTCTCCCTTAAGACCAATACTTTAGGATTATAAAGTTTTCCCATATTCACCCACTCCAAAATATAGTATGTCACTACTAGAACTACTAGAATAGGTTTCTGGGCTATTCTTAAACCCCTAGGTGTATCTCAAAAAAACAACACCATCAACTTCCATTCACTACAAACCTCTAAGATGGCTTGTGTTTGAGTCTTTTTTCTTAGGTTGTCATCCTCATAATTACCCTTATAGGGTGTGTATGAAATCTCAAAATCAAATAAATATAGGTACTCTATCCACATTTTCTACCTCATATTCAAGTCCCGCTACATAGATATGTATTTGAGACTTTTATGATTCATGTAGACAACTAATCTCTCACCCAATAGATAATGCCTCAAATAGAATAGATAATGAATCGTGATTTCTAGTTTGAGGTTATTAGTAGGGTAGTTCCTCTCATGGGGTCTCATCTAAAGGGACCCATACGCTATAAATTTATCACCCTACATCAATACCAATCGCATCCCAATCCTTGAAGCATTGCAATAGACTATATATCTCTTTCTTTCCTTTGATAGGATTAGGATCGGCATTGAAATCAGTCTTCCCTTAAACTCCTAAAAATATGACTCACGAGATTATAACCAAAAAAATTTCACACCCTTCTTTTTCAATCCTATAAGAAGTGCTTCTAGGTGTGATAAATTCTAGATGAATTTTCTGTAATATCCATACAACCCCAAGAAACTACGTATGTAGAACACATTATTGGGATGATCCTAGGAAACCATGGTGCTCACCTTCCCTAGGTCCTCCTACCTCTGATATAATATGATTCAAGAAGTGAACCTTATTGATCCAAAAGTGGCATTTTCTAATCTTTGTATATACATGGTACTATCTTAGTGTATTCAGAACGATCTCAAGTTGGTGGGAATGGTTTTTTTTGGTGCGTGAACACACTAAGATGTTTTCTATGAATAATACCAAAAATGAATCCATGTATGGGTGGAAACCTGATTCATCATAGCCATAAAGACCATCGGTGCATTTTTTAGGCCGAACGGCATAACCAAATACTCATACAAGACATACCTTATTTGGAACATTGTATGAGGTATGTCTGATTTCTTCACACGAGCCTGATGGTAGACTGACCTCAAATTGATCTTGGAGAAAATATTCTCTCCTCAGATCTAGTTGAATAGGTCATCTATACAAGGAAGTAGAAATCAATTCTTCACTATAAGTTGGTTCAGTCGAAGGTAATCAATTCACAATCTAAGGGTACCATCCACCTTATTATTGAAAATGATAGGTGATCCCCATGATGATGTTCTAGGTTAGATAAAACCTTTATCCTCCAAATATTCCAACTTCTTCCTGATTTTATAGAGCTCTGTAGGTGACATCCTATAGGGAGGAATAGACACTGGTGCTGCACCAAGAACTAGATCAATGGTGAAATCAACCTCTCTATTAGAAGGTAACCTATAGAAATCATCAGGGAAGACATCCCTAAAACAATCCACAACATGAGGTAATTCCATAAGCTACATTCCTTGATCATTCATAAAGAGATTCTTCATCTGGGCTATCACTTTACCTAGCCTAGTATGCTCGGGTCTAGCTCAACTTTCTAAGATATCCCACTCACCCTTATACATATACATTCTTCCCTCACATGATGTGAATGATTCCCTTCGGTGATAGAAATTTACATGAGTATGATAAGGAACTAGCCAATCCATATTGAGAATGAATTTGAAGTTAGTCATCTCAAGGAAAAAGAAATTATACAAGAAAAGATACCCACATATCTCAAAGGGGAACTCCTTACACAAGTGTATATTCTCTAATATGGCCCCAAGCAGTGTATCAAGAATCATCACAACACTAAGTTTCTCTATTGTTTGGCCTATACTTTCCATAATTTCAGAAGATAAAAAGGAGTGTAATGAACCTATATCAAATAGGGTAAAAACTAAAGTAGAGGCTACCATAATAGTACTCCTAAACATAGATAGATCTGGACTCTGCTCTTCAATTATAGGTTGTTCTACATAGATATGTCCTGAATTGCGGCCATGATATCCTACCTGACTAGCCTGGGAAGGTTCTCTCTACTGACACTAAAGCTATGAGGCCTGACTAACTTGTCTAGAACCACCTCCTCAGCCTATTCGACTATTAGAAGACCAAATCCTAGCCTGACAAGGGGTCACTAATCATACTCCTGAAATCAGAGTCAGCACAGATTCGTGTTCACTGGAAAATTGAGTAAAAGATCTATAGAAGTGCTAGAGGTTACCCATACCACCAAAATATTGGCACTCAATTATGTTCCTCATGCACTAGGTCTTTTTATGGCATGGACTAGCATACTAGTGACACACCACATAGCTGTCATTGTCTATCACCTGGTTGGTATTTCCACTATATGTACCATCAAAATAACATTTCTTGTTTCTGGATAAACCACTTACCTACCTAAAAGATGAACCTACCTATCTTACATTGCCGAATTCCCTTAGGTTTTGCTCAGTGATGAGGGCCTCGTTCACTATCTCTAAAATAATGTTAATCTGGAAAAGATTCACCTGTGATCGGATGGCATATGCAAGCCCATAATCAAATCACCTTGTAGTATTCAACTCATCACCAGTCATTGTCAGTGAAAAAATATGAATATTGGTGAAATTATCTAAATATTACATCACTAAAATGTCACCTTACTAAAGGGACATGAAATATCAAGAACGGTTTGTTCTCAAGATCTGTGAATTTAAGTATTTGAAGAAGTCTTCTTAGAAGTCCACCCAGACCATACTATGATGTCGACTTGTTTGAGTAAGAAAATCCAACCAATGCTTGGTGGAATCACATCGAATATAGGTTTATAAATTTAACCTCATCTCTAGAGGCATCTCAATATGTTTGAAGATATACATTATGTCCTCTAGACATGACTCAGTAGCTTGAGGTCCTCCATATCTTGAAAAGGTGGAAGGATGTTTCTATTAAAACTCACAGTTAAGTTCTATCATGGTAGGGGAAGGTCAGGGAGCACCCTGCACTAACTACATGAAATGGAAAAATCTTTCATGGAACTGATCATCGGTGCCCATTAGATGATCTATAGGTGGCACAATAGGAGGTATCACTAGCGGTTCAGGGCCCACCACCTCTGGAGTGTGCTCAGCACCACTCTCTTAGGTTATTATGTGAGTACATCATAGTGGAATATCTATATAATTCCCAATCACACTCCTTATATAATATTTATAATAGATAGGGGAAGCGATATGGGAAGGAACATGAACAAGACCTTATTATAAGAAAAAAACCCTCTACCTGCTCCAAAATCTTGGTCTATGTGATAAGGAAGAAACACACAAGAAACACAGGATACAGAGCCTACTTCCCAGTACTAAGGTCTGGTTAGGGTCAAGGCCTCATATGAAATAACATAGGTTCCATTTTATGGAGTGTCAAATGCAAGGTATAAAGGAAAACACCCTTTACTTTTCATTTTTCATCTTCATCTAGTGGTAACATTTTTATTTTTAAATCTTTTATTTATTATAATTCATGTATATTTAATTATATATAGATATTTAAACCCAATTAATTTCACCTCTAATTTCAAATTTATAAGGCCCATACACTTATAAACTAATATTTTTCACATAAAGTAACTTTGGATTGGTCTATATGTCTGGTATCAAGATGTAACAGGTCTTTTTTATTGATTTTATTGAATAACTACCACTCTCAATTTATGGAAGTATTTTATTCTTAAATTTTCTTTGGAATTCATCAATAGAATCAACTATGATGTAATAATTGGCTAATTAGTTGTCGCCATCAATCTATGTAGGAAAAAAAATTAGATTGATTTTGGTACATTAATTAATACTATTATTTCATTCCTACAAAAACACTTTCACATTGGAATACATAAACAACAAGTTACAATAATAATCACATGTAATATAATAAACGTACACAGGAAAGTAGATATGGAATAACATAATGCATGAAATTTAAGTCATATGGTGCCTAATATGATGCATGAATTTGATACGCACGCATATAATTAAGAAAAGGCTAAAAACCATTATAATAATATCAATATAAATAAAATTACAAAAAAAGTGTGTCACCCAATAGTGAAATCAATTTAACCGTAATAGTGTAAGAAATAAAAGTAATTACCCAACCCGGGTAATTTGGGTTTTCCCAGTATGTAGATTAGCTACTCTCAAGCACAGGCTCATTACCAAATTCTAATATTCCTAGTCTCCTATTTAAAACTAAAATATTAAGAAAAAGGAAAATAAGTCTCTAATACCAATTTGTAGAATCCCACCTCAGGTTCCACTTAGCGGTGCCCTGAGATGGTGTCCACAAGACCTCAAGCGTGCCTCCCCATATGCTAGAGGTTGTCGGCTATCAATGAGGACCTAGGGTGTGTATATGGGGATGATATTCTATCATATATTAGATTGGGTCATAGTAGTAAACAATACATTTAATCTATGGAGGAAGAAAACACTAATACATATGACTAGTTACCTACTGTATTGGGAGCAATAATAACAGACAACAGCAGTAGAATAACAAATAACCATGAAATAGAAAATAATAAGTGGAATATAAATAAATAATAGATAAAAAATGATGATAATGAGTGGGTATTTATACAAAAAAGAGTTCATGGGGAACAGGGTATATAGGTATACACTACATGCTACAAAAAATTACAAAAAAGGATAAAAATAGCTACTACTAGAATCATAAGCATAGACTCGATCCTATGCCCCCATTATCCATCCTAGAAAATCCAATCTACCATCAAAAGTGGGTTGATTACCTTTATCTATAACAACAGTCATGAAATCTTCTTGGTTACCAAACACGACCTAAGCAGTTTGTGAGATGTACTCAGTAGACCACCACCAATGGTGTCTAGATCAATCCATTTAATATAATAAAAAATTAGCAGTGTTCCGGTAATAATAAATTCAATGTGATGAATAAATAACTAAAGTACATTGAAATGGGTTCCCCTTGGGATACCTGACCAATTATACTTGCTTTATCCTAACTTGAATGTCTCTATACTAAGGTGACCTACACAAGTGTACAATATGGTAGGAGCTATTATAATTAAAGTATAAAAGGATGGACCATCACCAAGCATGTTATTTGGCTTGGCTGGTGTGTCCCAAGAGTTTGAGTTCTACCTTCTTATTTTCTCAATTTAGTTAACATATTTTAAATTATTAAGATGCACTCGGAGCCCATACAATGTGATCCCAAGGGTATTCCAAGTATCACTCTAGGGGGTCTATATATATATATATATCCAATTTCATGAGAGTCAATCCAAGGTGACCCATGAATGAGATCCCGAGTATCACTCTGTCCATGGTGTGAGGACAATATGAACTAACCTCTAAGTATATCCCTAGTATCACACATAGGGGTCCGAGTATATCTTGTGGCATGGTAAAACTATCACGCCATTAAGCATGTCCATAGGGTCTACCCTAGGGAACTGGTGTCACCTATCTATAGGTAAAGATTAAAATGCATGGTGATCCCATCCTAGGCATATATAGTGTCTCCCCTAGAATATTTACAAATCCATTTACAAAACTATCAATATGAAATGATGATCCCGTCCAAGGGTTCCTTAATTAATAACCCCGTGTATCACCCTCAACACTAAGGTGAAGGCATGATTTGGCCACCAATATCATGCAATTTAATAAGGAAAACATTTATAACATTATTATCAAGTTGGAAAAGGTATTTAATTAAGAAAATAATTTATTAAATAAGGTGTAGGTTCATAACTCATGCACCACCCTTCTAATCAATTTAATTCATCTGTTTGAGGAACTTATTATAAGATAATCACACCTAGAGTGGTGTCTCACAATTTAAAATAGTGGCATACAATCCATCCAAGAATAGGCGCACCCATAGGGGTGGCTTATGGCATGTCAATCAACCAAAGGGTTGATTTTCTACTCATAACGGTCTCATTAGGCATGGTAAGTCCTTCAATTTAATTTATTAAAAATTTTAGGGGCATTGTCGGAAAGGTCCGGCATGCATCGCAACAGTGCATGATATAAAAACTATAAAATTTTCAGGAAAAAACTAAACCACCTACCTTAGGTTTGTATCACTCTCCTCATATACCATTGGGCTTTGAGTTTATCTAGAATGAGATTTATCATAGAAATTGTCAAATTCCCTGAAAATGGTGTAAATGAGGTTACACCTAAATAGCGCAACAGAGGAGAATAGAAACTAGGAAAAGAATAAAGAGGATTATAGATCCTACCTAAATCTTTATAATGCATTCGATGGTGAAGGAATTGAAGTTTGTGTGAAGGAGGGATCAAACTCCCTAAGTAGAGGAGTAGAGGAAGATTTTTGCATCTAATACTAGAGAAAAATTAAGGAGGATAAGAATTAGAGGGTTTAAAACATTTTAGGGTCAAAGTTTTCATTTCCCCCTTAATTAATAGGACACATGGTTTGGTTGCACGGTTGGTCATACCATGCACCAACCATGCGCTCCCCACTACTTAAGGGGGGAACCCTACATGGCTTAGGCAAATGTTTTGGTTAACTGTATAGAAGCCACTTTCAAAAATGATAGTGCCCCTCGCACGGCCATGTGGCCCCCTGCCCCCTTCTACCAGACTTCTGCACTGTTAAGGAAACTGTGTGGGATGGGCGGTACGATTTCTCTTAACCTTGCGGCCCGGTCTGATTTCCAAAATTCTGAGGCTTCGGGCCTCGAACAATCCTCATACACCCTTGTGGCCTCCATTACTCCCTTAAAAAACATTTTTATGGCCAAACAAAGGAATTAAAGCTGAAAAACAATGTTATGTACCTTTAAGAAAATTTTGGATGTTACAATATGTGTCATATATGAGGTAATACATCTATGTATGAGTCATACGAGACAGTATACAAGTCATTGGAAGCAATGTATGAGTCACTAGAGTTGTGTATGAGTTATATGAGTCAACATACGAGTCATTCGACATTAGGTACAAGTCATTAAGACCTTCATACATGTCATGGGACCCTGTTTATGAGTCATTAAAGGATTTATGCATATGATTCAAAGGAGACCAATGTATGAGTGATTTTTAATCTATTTATGAGTCATTTACGCATAAAAATCCAACACTTAGAGAAAATTATTAGGAAATTTCAAGAATTTATTGTAACTCCCCGACCCTAGTGACCCAGAGTCGGTGCATTATTACATAACATTGGCATGATCACAAGAAAGATCAAATCTCGAAAGACCGACTGGTTTAGTATCCTTGGAAACACTAGATATATTCATAAAGTTTTACATTACATCATGAAGTGAAAAACTACTACAACAACATATTGTCTCCATAATCCACACTATTATCCCCTCATAATATCCATGAAGGTCATTCATAATTTACTTCTTCACATCCTGGGAAAAATAAAACACAGAAAAGGGGTGAGCTCAAATGCCCAGTAAGGATAACAATATATCGGAAACCTTCATAAATAATAATAAACAATTAAGGCAGTGTATAACTAAAACAAAATCCTTTTAAACTTTAACTTCAACATAGTATGTAAAAAATAAAATGAAATAATTCCATTTACTTATTCACATGGATATTCTACTAATCGAATAATCACATGCAATATCAATAACCACTTTCATAATGATGGAATGCATAATTCCAGACTATCATAACCACATAGCCAAGGCCTTGTGCCAAGACTAAAAATAAGATTTTGTCAAGGCCTTGTGCCAAGACACTAGTTTGTCTCATGAGACCTACTGATGCAATTTTTTTAGAAGATACTTACGTTTAAAATTGCTCAAATATACTCCAGTGGTTTTCTGAAAATATTATGCAAGCTTATGAAAACAAAATAATTAATTCTGAGACTGCTCGACTAATTACAGGCCATGATGGGTCCAAGCCCAATCCCTTCCTGTCTACCACACTCGAGAGTCGGGTTTTCTGAAAACATTTTTAAGCTTGCGTTAAATACGTATACATTTGCACTGGATTTTCATATTTTTGAGAGAAATATCTCTTTTTAGAAATCATTTAAAAATCACATAATTATAAAGAAAACCTTTATTTTTAAAATATCCTTATAAACGTGTAAGGGAAGCTTCAAAGGTGTAATAACGGCGAAGAATAACCTCACCTTCCATATAAGTTAAAAAAACATTCTTACCTTAATTTTGTCGAAAAGGTTAAAAAGCACCTTATTTGGAAAATGATGGAAGGATTACTTTATAAACCTATTATAAAAAGTCAAAAAAGGGTAAAAATGACTTTAACCCATATTCTAGTAAATATTAAAAATGTTTTGAAATTCATTTTTAAGAAACATGGATGTGTATGATAAAGAGATCATAGTAGATTATTACGTATAAACAACCTCAGATAATGAAGAGATTGTGAAATAACCCTTAACTTGTACTTTTCCTTGGTTGGGGTAGGTTAACCTCCTGTATAATGGTGAAATAATTGTTATTAAATTATAAAAGAATCATATATATTAATATGATATCATATATGATCTTTTAACATTGATTTTTTAATAATATCTTAGTATTATCGTTATTTCGGGTGTTAACTTACTCATTTTCTTTTATATGTTTTGTTACGTAAGATGTGTTTGTCATGGATAGTTTGTATATTAATCATATACAGAATTATATCAAGTCCTTAGATACTATTATTAATCATCAAATGAGAATTAGACTTGAATGGATACGATGGAGAATGAATCTTATCGCGTTCGTGGAGACGGTAGTCCGTACGTACGCACGAGCGACAATATCATTCTTTTGATATTAAAATAATATATAATTGGATGGTATAAAATATATACAGAATCATTATCATGTTATATTTATTATTTACATGAGTTACACATCATTATTATACCCATCCAAATAATAATTTATTGAATAACAATTACACCACGATGTGGAGACGGTAAGTCGTACGTACGCACGTATGGTGACATGTTATTCAAAGGATGGATAGAATACTGAATATGGTTGTACCATATTTATAATAACATCACAGTATATATAAGATACTGGAGTTATTATTTTATAATGGTAAGAAAAAAGAAAGAAGAAGTTGAAGAAGAAAGGAACTTGGAAAAGGGTGGTGAAATCATTACCTCTTCTTCGGGTTCTTCCTTTTGATTTGATCAAAAGGGATCTTAGGTTGGATTTATGACTAAATGAAGGCCTATAGGATAAAGTGAGGGAAGTTTAGAGAGTATTTGGGCAGATTTTGGCCGAACCAAAAGGCTTTGAAGGTGTGAAGTAATGAGAAGGGAGAGTGGACTTTTATAAGAGGGGTGAGGGGCACCTTTGGAAAAGCTAGAAATATTATTTTATAATAAATTCATATTCGGTTTCTAATGGCTCCAAAGTGGATTATTTAAAGTTTAAGGTGGTTATAGGTCGAAAACCACTCAACCAATATAATTTATATAGGTTTGGGTCATTATATTAACCTTATATTTAAGTATTAACTCTTAGTTAATTAGTTTCACTTTTACAATGTCTCTTTGTATTTTTATATTATATGGTTAATAAACTTACTATATACATCCAAGAGACCCCCAAGTGGTCCGTTAATGATACACCTATCATGATATAAGTATCTTGGCCGAACTTTATATTTTTAGTAATTTAATATCAATTAATAATATACTATTTGTTTTAAAAACTCTTTTATATCAATTTTGACACTATTCAATAATTGATTTTTGTAAAAATCATAACAGAATGATTACTTAGAAAAAAGTTAATTAAATCATTTATAACATGTCATATTAACCTAGAAAATTAGTTTAATTCATAAAAAGTCTCAAATTATATTTATTTGGGTATCTACAATATCAATCATTTTAATTGTTTTACTATTATGGTAATTATTGCATCACCATTGTGTCATAAATAAATTAAATTATTTAATGTATAAAAATTATAAATAAAATACCATTATGTAGGAAATCTTGTTATCTTTATAATGAATAGTTATAGTCTAAAATAAAACATATATAACCCTATGTAAAAATTGTTTTTCTAAAAGATATATGCTTGTGTCATTTTTGTATTCATTTTAAATTAATTAAAATAAAGTGTCCCTATCACTTACAAGTGGCACCATGGGGTCCCAAAATCGACCCAAAGATGCCCATGGTCGAAAAGGTATCAACCAATAAGGTTAGAACACGTTTTAAGGTAATTTTTTATTATTATAATATTATTTTTTAACCCTTATTTACCGGATTTACCCTTTAACCATGGTAAATAAAATATTTACCGAGGTAATTATTCAAAATGCCTAAAAATAAAAGTTACCTATTTAGACAATTTGAACATCCTGATTCAAAATATGGAATCCATTTTTCCAAATTCAAAACACAGAAGTGGCAGAAATTAATTTAAAATTAATTCCCGCTGTCAAAACAAAGAGCGTGTTTTTAAGATATAATAACTATCAAAAGATTGATACTTGTTTATGTTCGGTTTAATTGTGAAATTATGTCCAATGACAAATATTGTATTAAATCATAAAAATATATTCTAAATATACTTTAAAACCACTCAAATTCATAATTTATCACTATTAATTATTTCGTTTAAAAAAGTTGTTTTTAATTAAAATTTAGTAATTTTCACTATTCATCAAAATATGAAAGTTATCCGAAAAGTACCAAAATTTCACCCTAAGTTAATTTAGATATTATGAATCCAAAAATGTAGTCCATTTCGAAAGATAAAATTTATAAAATTTCAAAAAGTAGGTATTACTATTCATAACGGCTAGTTTGATTGGTTGTGGTGTGTTAGAATCTCGAAGTTGCGTACAATGCACGCCATTGCATTATTCAAAGGGAAACGTACCGTGGAATCTTGGGATGTTTCATTGTAAATTTTTGATGTCCCCATTCTAAAAAGTAAATTTATTTAGTCAAATTGAATTTATAAAAGTTTAAAATATTGGATTTAAAAAGGGTTCACTATTAAAAGTTTGTAAAAGTGAAATACTGAAAATGAATTTGTTCTTACATTATGTCTAAGAAACTCATAATATGGATTCTAAAATTATAAGGATTATATAATGTTCAAAATTCAGTTAATATTATTCATAACCTCTTTTGAACGGCTAGTTTGGTAAGTCATGGTGCGCTTGAACTCAGTGTTGCGTGTAGTGCAAGTTATTGAATTATTTTAAAGAAATAACGCACTATGAAATCTTGGGGTGTTACATTCTCCCCTCCTTCAATAAATTGTGTCCTCGCAATTTGAAACTATTCTTAGAAAATAAAATGTTGAAAATAGAAAATATCTTTGTGGGAAAACCCACATCGGAAATTGGGTTAATAAAATTTAGACTTAATATGAGGAAAAGGGAAATGAAAGGGTCACCACCAAATTATGATCTCGATTATGAGAACATTGGTGGAAATTAGAGACATATAATTGGAGGAAAAATGTAAATATTTATAGGTAGTGATTGAGGTCATCAATCACAAATGAGTGTAAATTGAGGTCCTTAAATTTCATCAATCTATGATGATTTAAAATACCATTGGTTCAACAAAACATATGGTATTAGGATAACACATTTTTTGTTTTAAGATCCCTTCACTAAAGTATAAGAATTAATTTCTTCATTGAATAAGAGAAGAAGAAAAATATATAGTTGATAAGTAGAGTCTCATCCTTTAACTATTCTCTACCACAAACTCATATTTCACTCTAAAAGATAATAGAACTCAAAAATAATATTCTATTTATCCTATTCGTATAGGGTTCAAAAAATGAATTTTATAATTCATCTAACAGAACCATTAAAAAAACAACATTATTCAATCCAGGACATCACGTGGGTCAGTGGTAGGTGATACACCCTTGTCGCCCTTCGGTTGTGGGTTCAAGTCTCACGGCCCTGCCAGACGCGACAGGTTGCCGCCCGACCTCCGGGTTGTCTTTTTTATGGAAATCAAAAAATAATCTCAAACTGGACTTATCCAAAATACTTCTGTCCAAACTCACAGTCCAAAATTTATAAGGCAGGTAAACACAATGAAGATCTTTTTTTCCACGTAATAGCATGTGAACACCTTCATCATGTATTCTTTTGAAACACTGCAACATCCTGAATTACCATAAAACCTTATTGATTGCATTCATGATCCCTTATTCCGTAAATAATAATGGATATACTCCTTCAATCCAAAAATGTTGTAAGCCCCAACAATGATGGAATATACAAATCATTAATCAGTTTCAAGGTAGTCAAGAATATCCAATATAATTTATCCAAATCAATCATGTATTATTCCAAAATTATTACCTCGGTATTAGAACCATATTATGGTTTATCTTTCAAACAACCATATATTTTCCAAATATTTAAACCGCTATTGAGTCACTTTTCTTTGTTCTACACAATCTCAAGTCCTTAATGAAATAGTACTGCAGTACAATCCTTATATACTCCATAATTATTATAACAAGTACATTGTTGATACAACACTCAAATGACATATCAACATAAGAACTCTAATCATTCCTCTTCATATGTGGTAGTATCATAACTTTATTATTATACAATAGCATCATTTGCGGCATAGTCTGATGACTGGGACATAGGTTTGCATAGTGTCCAAACTCCTTGCAAATGAAGCATTGTACATTTGAAACCATTTTCTTACCCTTGTAGTCACGTACTTTGTGTCCTTTTCCTACACACTTATAACATACTCCCATTCTCTTCAAGAATTTTCCAAGGTGATTCTTTCCATAGTTATCACAAATGGGAAAATCCTTCTTTACCTTCTTCCTTTTATCTTTCCTTCTCTCTACCATCCTTTCCTTCTCTGGCTTCCCTTCAAATCCATAGGACTCCGAGAATTCTTTCCTTATCTTATCAACACATGATATTATTTCTTCATATGATGATAATACGTGGGAGACTATTTCCCTTCTAAATCCTGGATTAAGACCATGAAAGATATGATCCTCCTTACTCTTTGGATCATGCGTATTTTTGGAGTTCTCATTCCTTCTATTGGGTGCCATTTCAAAAAAAATTCATAAACTAGATCAGTTTATGAATCAAAATACATAATTTCATACAAATAAAACACTTAACATAAATTGAACTATTTATGGATATAATCCATAATCATGAAAATGTTTTCTTTGAGGAAGTATATACTCATAAACCCTTCATAATGATTTGTAAAGAAAATGAGAGTTATCCTAAGCATATCCCCCAGGAGTGTCGTAACCAAGAGTACAGCAAGGCTCATTTTCGTGCACCAGTTCCCGTTCGAGTCTAGCTCAAAGCGGTGTTTTCGGGTTTTACCCCTAGGTACATCTGTGCCAGAGCCGCCTCTACCTTCTCGTATCTAGACAGGGATGTATTGCTCGGAAAACTCACAAAATCTCTACAATACCAAAATTCTAGGAAGTTCTTCTATACTAATACTCAAAGTCCATCTTAAATATATGTCCTCTAATCAGAGTTTATCTAAATCTAGTTTCCAAGGTTATTGCTAAACTTCCTCTGATACCAACTGTAACTCCCCGACCCCAGTGACCCAGAGTCGGTGTATTATTACATAACATTGGCATGATCACAAGAAAGATAAAATCTCGAAATATCGACTGGTTTAGTGGCCTTGGAAACACTAGATATATTCATAAAGTTTTACATTACATCATGAAGTGAAAGACTACTACAACAACATATTGTCTCCATAATCCACACTATTATCCCCTCATAATATCTCTGCAGGTCATTCATAATTTACTTCTTCACATCCTATGAAAAATAAAACATATAAAAGGGGTGAGCTCAAATGCCCAGTAAGGATAAAAATATATCGGAAACTTTCATAAATAAGAATAAACATTTAAGGCAGTGTATAACTAAAACAAAAGCCTTTTAAACTTGAACTTAAACATAGTATGGCAAAAATAAAATGAAATAATTCCATTTACTTATTTACATGGATATTCTACTAATTGAATAATCACAGCAATATCAATAACCACTTTCATAATGATGGAATGCATAATGCCATACTATCATAACCACATAGCCAAGGCCTCATTCCAAGACTACAAATAAGATTTTGTCAAGGCCTTGTGCCAATACACTAGTTTGTCTCATGAGACCTACCGATGCAATTTTTTTAGAAGATACTTACGTTTAAAATTGCTCAAATATACTCCAGTGATTTTCTGAAAATATTATGCAAGCTTCTGAAAACAAAATAACTAATTCTGAGACTGCTCGACTAATTACAGGCCATGATGGGTCCACGCCCAATCCCTTCCTGTCTACCACACTCGAGAGTCGTGTTTTCTGAAAACATTTTTAAGCTTGCGTTAAATACGTATACAATTGCACTGGATTTTCATATTTTTGAGAGAAATATCTCTTTTTTGAAATCATTTAAAAATCACATAATTATAAACAAAACCTTTATTTTGAAAATATCCTTATAAACGTGTAAGGGAATATTAAAAGGTGTAATAACGGTGAAGAATAACCGCACCTGCCGTATATGTTAAAAAACATTCTTACCTTAATTTTGTCGAAAAGGTTAAAAAGCACCTTGTTTGGAAAAACGACGGAAAGATTCCTTTATAAACCTCTTATAAAAATTCAAACAAGGGTATAAATGAATTTAACCCATATTCTAGTAAATAGAAAAAAAAATTAAAATTCATTTTTAAGAAACATGGATGTGGATGATAAAGATATCCCAGTAGATTATTACGTATAAACAACCTTGGATAATGAAGAGATTGTGAAATAACCCTTACCTTGTACTTTTCCTTGGTTGGGGTAGGTTAACCTCCTGTATAATGGTGAAATAATTTTTATTAAATTATACAAGAATCATATATATTAATATGATATCATATATGATCTTTTAACATTGATTTGTTAATAATATCTTAGTATTATCGTTGTTTCGGGTGTTAACTTACTCATTTTCTTTTATATGTTTTGTTACGTAAGCCATGTTTGTCATGGATAGGTTGTATCTTAATCATATCCAGAATTATATCAAGTCCTTAGATACTATTATTAATCATCAGATGAGAATTATACTTGAATGGATACGATGGAGAATGAATCTTATCGCGTTCGTGGAGACAGTAGTCCGTACGTACGCACGAGCGACAATATCATTATTTTGATATTAAAATAATATATAATTGGATGGTATAACATATATACAGAATCATTATCATGTTATATTTATTATTTACATGAGTTACATATCATTATTATACCCATCCAAATAATAATTTATTGAATAACAATTACACCACGACGTGGAGACGGTAAGCCGTACGTACGCACGTATGGTGACATGTTATTCAAAAGATGGATAAAATACTGAATATGGTTGTACCATATTTATAATAACATCACATTATATATAAGATACTGGAGTTACTATTTTATAATGGTAATAACAAAGAAGGAAGAAGTGGAAGAAGAAAGGAACTTGGAAAAGGGTGGTGAAATCATTACCTCTTCTTCGGGTTCTTCCTTTTGATTTGATCAAAAGGGATCTTAGGTTGGTTTTCTGACTAAAGTAAGGCATCTAGGATGAATTGAGGGAAGTTGAAAGAGTATTTGGTCAGATTTTGGCCGAACCAAAAGGCTTTGAATGTGTGAAGTAATGATAAGGGAGAGTTCTCTTTTATAAGAGGGGTGAGGGGCACCTTTGGAAAATCTAGAAATATTATTTTATAATAAATTCATATTCGGTTTCTAATGGCTCAAAAGTGTATTATTTAAATTTTAAGGTGATTATAGGTCAAAAACCACTCAACCAATAGATTTTAGATAGGTTTGGGTCATTATATTAACCTTATCTTTAAGTATTAACTCTTAGTTAATTAGTTTCACTTTTACAATGTCTCTTTGTATTTTTATATTATAAGGTTAATAAACTTACTATATACATCCAAGAGACCCCCAAGTGGTCCACTAATAATACACCTATCATGATATAAGTATCTTGACCGAACCTTAGATTTTTAGGAATTTAATATCAATTAATAATATACTATTTGTTTTAAAAACTCTTTTATATCAATTTTGACACTATTCAATAATTGATTTTTGTAAAAATTATAACAGAATTATTACTTCAAAAAAAGTTAATTAAATCATTACTAACATTTCATATTAACCTATAAAATTAGTGTAATTCATAAAAAGTCTCAAATTATATTTATTTGGGTATCTACAATATCAATCATTTTAATATTTTTACTATTATGGTAATTATTTCATCACCATTGTGTCATAAATAAATTAAATTATTTAATGTATAAAAATTATAAATAAAATCCCTTTATGTATTAAATCTTGTTATCTTTCTAATGAATATTTATAGTCGAAAATCCAACATATATAACCCCATGTAAAAATTGTTTTTATAAAATATATATGCTTGTGTCATTTTTGTATTCATTTTAACTTAATTAAAATAAAGTGTCCCTATCACTTACAAGTGGCACCATGGGGTCCCAAAATCGACCCAAATATTCCAATGGTCGAAAATGTATCAACCAATAAGGTTAGGACACGTTTTAGGATAATTTTTTATTATTATAATATTATTTTTTAACCCTTATTTACCGGATTTACCCTTTAACCATGGTAAATAAAATATTTACCGAGGTAATTATTCAAAATGTCTAAAAATAAAAGTTACCTATTTACACAATTTGAACATCCTGATTCTAAATATGGAATAAATTTTTCCAAATTCAAAACACAGAAGTGGCAGAAATTAATTTAAAATTAATTCCCGTCGTCAAAACAAAAAAGCGTGTTTTTAAGATATAATAACTATCAAAAGATTGATACTTGTTTATGTTCGGTTTAATTGTGAAATTATGTCCAATGACCAAAATTGTATTAAATAATAAAAATATATTCTAAATATACTTTAAAACCACTCAAATTCATAATTTATCACTATTAATTATTTCGATTAAAAAAGTTGTTTTTAATTAAAATTTTGTAATTTTCACTATTCATCAAAATATGTAAGTTATCCGAAAAGTACCAAAATTTCACCCTAAGCTAATTTAGATATTATGAATCCAAAAATGAAGTCCATTTCGAAAGATAAAATTTATAATATTTCAAAAAGTAGGTATTACTATTCATAACGGCTAGTTTGATTGGTTGTGGTGTGTTGGAACCTCGAAGTTGCGTACAATGCACATCATTGCATTATTCAAAGGGAAATGTACTGTGGAAGCTTGGGATGTTTCATTGTAAATTTTTGATGTCCCCATTCTAAAAAGTAAATTTATTTAGTCAAATTAAATATATAAAAGTTTAAAATATTGGATTTAAAAAGGGTTCACTATTAAAAGTTTATAAAAGTGCAATACTGAAAATAAATTTGTTCTTACATTATGTCTAAGAAACTCATAATATGGATTATAAAATTATAAGGATTATATAATGTTCAAAATTCAGTTAATATTATTCATAACCTCTTTTGAACGGCTATTTTGGTAAGTCATGGTGCGCTTGAACTCGGTGTTGCGTGTAGTGCAAGTTATTGAATTATTTTAAAGAAATAATGCGCTATGAAATCTTGGGGTGTTACATTTATATTCTAAAGAAATATGAAATCAAAATATGTTGAAGTTATTATTTCATTATCAAAACATCATAATGATTTGTTAATCCCTAATTAAATCCTTATTTTAAATAAGATGGAGGCATTTCAAATTGATAAGATCATTTTTTCATTTAATCTATTATTTTCAAATTAAAATATTTGAAAATAAATATTTGTGATCAAAATTCAAAGAGTTATTAGAATTTAAGTCATATGATGTTGGATTTGTTCTTAATTATTTATATATCACAAAAAAAAGTTGTGACTCGAGAAATGAATGATGAATGAAATCTCTTAATTGAGAAAAAAGAGATCAAATCTAGATGAGATTTTGAGTGAAATGAATGAATATAAAATTCTAGATTATATTTTTTAGTAAATTAAATATGAAAGAAACTGTGTTTTTCTTAAATAGAAAAAAATATCACAAATGGGTTTTTGATTCAAGCTAAATTATTTGAAAAATACTCATTCCATTAAGACTAATCCATGATTCAATAGTACTTCTATATATTTTTATACTTCCTTGAAAGAATGATTTATTATGGAATATATTGAGTAGAAGAATATCAATCCTACTAGAATAGTTAAAGGATTATTTATTTTGATAATAGAAAATAATAATAAATATAATAAGGTTGTTTCTGTTATTTTAAGGGGGAAGTGTTTGATGAAAAAAACAACTGAGAATATAGGGGGAATCCATACATAATCTATTGAGAAAAAGAGAATGGAGATCATTGCATGGAAGATTATGGAATATTTCATATACTTATAATATATAAAATATATTTTTTGGCCTATATATAAAATTAAATGAATAAATATAAGGATAAGTTTTTAGAACTGAGAGTGTGAATGTCGAGAGAAAATAAGAGAGAGGAAGAAGAACCTAATATAGTGCGGAAGAAAAATTTCTTGGTATCAAATATGAAGAAGTATTTGACACGGTTCTACTATTTAGATCCATTAAAACCTAAAGGAACAAATAGAATCCATGGTACTAATTATTGTATAAATAATAATAATAATAGGCCATCATAAAGAAAGTTATTTTGAATATTCAATGGTAGTCATGGTATTTAGAGTTTTAGTTGAGAGAACCAGTGAAAAAATTATGAAGAATATCTGCAAGCTGTATAGTTTACAGAGGTCGGGTTTCCTGAAGTGATTTAGAATATTGGAAGGCAATTTAATAATATTATCTTGAGAATGAATATTATATTATGTTAATTATGTGACATCATGATCTAAAGGAAGATCTACTTCAAGAAGGTACGGGGTTGTTGAAGACTAGTGGGGTGCCAGTATAAAGAACCCATGGGAGTGAAATATATTCACCTATGTAAGATATTGAACATGGTTTGGGATAATTCCAAGATAATCCACAGTGTTTGATGAAAATGTTATATTAGAGGATCTATGACTCAGGCATCTCATGCACAATAAGGATTTGGTTTCCTAAGAGAGTCCAAACCTTATAAAAATACTATGTGTCAGTCTCTTCTTATATTTTGTATTGTATGTGGTATTTTGGGTTTGGTTAAAAAAAATAGATCTATTTATATCATAATAGGTAATAGGGGTTCAAATACTAAGGGGATAAGGTTAAAAAAATAAGTAATTTAGTAAAATATTTTAACAATAAATGATTCACCCCTAGGTGTCTGCACCGATCCACTGGGACTAAAAAAATATGTTATGTATTAAATATATTATGTATTGAATTCTTATCCAAATTACATATCAATAAAATTAGAGGTTTCATTTAATTAATTATTAGTTGATTATTTTATTAATTTTAATTTGAAATTACATATTTTATGTTTCTAATTAGATTTAAAATAATTTGTATGGTGTTTATAAAATATTAGAATTATTATTTAAAGAATTTATTTAATTTATTTATTCATTTGTTAATTATTTGAGTTGCTTGGATTTTTTTGAAAATAATTAATTTATTATATTGTTAAAGGTGTTGTTTCACTTTATTTTTGGGTATAATTAGATAGTTTTTTAATTATTAATATTTTAAACATATAAAATTATTAATGAGGAAATCATGGTAATTGAATTATGGATTTTATGAGTTTGACATTTGTGAGAGTTTTCCTTAAACATTGAAAATAAAAATAAAACAAATTAAAAGTAAATAAATTAAAAGAAGCTCATGGATGTTTTTAGGAGTTAAAAAATGTGAAGAAAAAGGTAGGAAAGAGGTTCAATCAAAAAACAGTAAGGCACATTAAAAAAATGCCATATTAAAATAGGGGAAACATTATGTAAGAGAGGGGTAGGTGTGAATGTATATAAAAAACATGATAATGAAACCATAAAAACATGAGACTCATAATAATAATAATAAATCAATAAAACTTAACAGAAATAGATGATTTCATGTTAATTTTAAAATATAAATATAAAGTTTAAATAAATAAAAAATTTATATGAGTGTGTGGGGGGATTTTATAATTTAAAAAAAATGTAGTATATTATGAATAGGTTATTTGATATAATTAAAATTTTATATATTTTTTAATTTATGGGGGATGTTATAAAATTTTATGAAACTATTATTCTAGTGAAATTGATGTTGGAGGGTTGGGTTTCAATTATAAATATTATTCATAAAGGTCACATTTCTCCACAATTCAAAAAATATATATATTACCTCCTATATCTTTATGGATTCTTCCTTTAATATTGGAGAATCAATGGGGTTTAATGAAGATCATATTTCAGAAAATGTGTGTGATGAATGACTAGAAAAGGTGGGAAATTAATGAGGTTTCATAAGGTACTGGATTTTTTATGTTTTCTACTATATTTCATAATACAAGGTGCTTGATATGTTTTGAAATACTCTAATCCCTTATTTATCCTTAATTCACCATTTTATAGCCCCTTTGAAACTGATGATTAAAATTATCATCATCCTTATTTTTGATTGATATCCCTTCAAAATTAATGATGGGAGTAATGATTATTCATCTTGGTTAAAACCCTCCCATTGAATCCCATGAGTTGTAACTCCTTATGTCACAAACTAGCCCGGGTACCCTAGTAACCCAATAATCGAGCCAATACTAACATAGCCTAAAGGGAATTCCCAATCCCCACAGGTCGGCGACTAGCACTTGGTATCATACAAAAAGGAAAGTGGGAATGGTTTTTCCATTACCAATACAGAAACGAACTAAACAAATCAGTATGCATACAAAAGAAACTCCACTGAGAGTAAAGTAAAAGAAGTCAAATGGGTATTACAGCCCAAAGTACTACAACCAAAATTACTATAAAATAGAAATAACTTGTCAAGTCCCATCACAAACATAACTCACCAAATCCATAGATCAACATCTAGAACAACCTTCAAGTGGTGATTTACCCTAGCTTGAACCTAGAAGGAGATAATCTACAAACACGGGTAGGGTGGGAGATAAAAAAACCAATATGGTCTCACCAAGGATTCCATAATAGATTCCAAAATTAAATTAACCAAAGAAAGTGATTTCAGTTTAAAACAAACAGGTTTTGAATTTCAAAATCATAATTTAAACAATTTATGCTTTGCAATTCAAGAGATGGAAATATTTTTAAGTAAATTCTTTAATTTTCAAGTGATGTAATATTTATAAAATAATGGAAATTTTCACAAATGGATTAAATGAACACTTTTATATAAAAATAGTTTATACAAATCAGAAGACATGTAAAACAGTTTATAATAATGGAATATGTTTATTTGAAATAAAAACAAGTGAGAAACATGGTCATATTCCTGAGAAGGTATGATAGTTCTAGGATATATGGACTCCACACTCAAGGTGACATGGAAACAAGTACATACATCCCTTTTAACTTAGGCCAAATAGGACTCATCACCATTTCCTAAGGGATGTGACATGTTTCATTTATGTTTTGGAATTTTGTAAAGCATAAAGTGTCATCCAAATAACTTACTAACAAACTAAGGCTTACATGTGCTCTAGTACAAAACAATTATAGGAAATTTATTTTGAGAATGTTTAAAATACAATTAATCCCATTCTCCATTTGAAATATTCCATTTTTTATTTAAAACCCATAACATGGGTTTTTAATAAAAAACATTCCCTTTTCCACGATATAATCCAAAGGTTCTTATAAAAACTACTTTTAATCCATTTTCAAAAATAGGGATTTTAAACCAATTCACAATTAACTTTCACAATTCATTTTCAAAATTTAAATTCTCCACAAATTCCATAAATTTCACAATAAACCCCTAATTCAATGGAATTATAGTTTTTCACAACTTTTCCATACAATCCATTTCATAATTAAATTCAAAAATTTAATTAAAACAATTTCCATTAAATTCACAATTTAAATTAAATTATTTAAATTTCAAAAATTTCCATCAACATTCCCTAATTTAATAGAATGGGTTTTTCCAATTTCATGCCAAAAGCCTATTTTTTATAACCCAAATTCAATGGAATTGGGTTTTTCCAAAAAAAAAATTGGAAGCCATTTTATTATAATCAAGAAATTTCATTTAATTAAAATAATTAAAATTAAAAAAATCAATTTAGGGTTAGCATAAATTGGGAATCTTGATGGAACCACCTACCTCGGGATTAACAGAACTCTTAAGTCCAAACCCTAATCTGGATTTGTCAATAAAGAACGAAAATCATGTAATTCGGGAAATTAGGATCAAATAGGATAAAGATATAAGGGAATTCATCAAGCTTTGAATCGCTTCTGAGATGGATCTTAGGAGCTAAAAACTTATATTGGGAGCTCCAAGGATGGGAGAAACCAATTATAGGTCGTTCTGGGCCATCAAGGGCATAAAAACAATAACAGGACATTACAACCCCCCCCCCACCATAGAAAAAAAATTTCACTAAAAATCCTAAAAATAAGATTCCATGCAAAAAAGATGAGGTCATTGTTCTCTCATAAGTGCCTCCGTCTCCCAAATCTCATGAGAATCAGAATTTTGCTTCCATAACACACAAACCAAAGGTATCATCCTCCCACAAATTACCTTAGTTTCAAAATAAACTATCCTGATTAGTCATTCAGTCCTAGATAAATTAAGTTTAACCTCAAGATCACTCAAACTCAAAACATGAGATGGATCAGATAGATACTTTTGGAGTTTATAAACATGTAACACGTTATGTATCATCATCATCTGTTATGTAAGTACTAAATGATAAGAAACTTTTACCACATGCTCAACAACCTCAAAATGTCCCACAAAACAAGGAGAAAGTTTCCCTTGCCTCCCAATCCATCGATGACCTAACCAAGGTGAAACCTTCAAGAACACCTAGTCACCAACTACTAATTTCAAAGTTCTTTGATGAAGATCAGCATAATACTTATATCAGTTATGTGCCATAAAATTTATTTAATGAATCAACTGAATCTTTTTTGTCATCTCTTTGACCAAACTTGTTCAAACCATGGAACTTTAACCAATCTCTGACCAACACAATAGAGATCATCAAGGTCGGCCATACAAGGCCTCAAAAGGATCCATTCTTATTGTGGACTGGTAACTATTGTTATAAGAGAACTCAACTAGTCCGAAGCCCCACCAAAGTATATAAAAAATCATTGATCATATCCTCAAGAATCTGTATAGCTTTTTCTTTCTAGCCATCTGACTCTGGATGGTATGTCATACTCAAACAGACATGAGATCCTAGTGTCTCCAGAAGGCCTCTCCAAAAGTGATAAGTAAATTGAGGATACCTATAAAAAACTATAGTAGATGGAACTCTGTGAAAATGAACAATCTCTTGCACATAGAGACTTCTCAACTCCTAAACTTTTTGTGTATCATGAATGGGTATAAAGTGAGATGATTTCATTAGTCGATCAATCATAACCCATATCAATTTAATCTTTATCTAGTTACATAGAAACCCAACCACAAAGTACAAAGAGATCTCAACCCACTTCTAAGTAAGTAATAGAAGTGGATGAAGAAAACTCAAAGTTTTCTAGTGCTTAGCCATAACCTGTTGGAATGTATAAAAATGATAAAAAAACTTTTCAAAATGGTTTGTATACTCTATCATGGTATTGTAAGCCTGATCAAGTTTGAAAAACTTAGTAGCCTTGGCCAACAGCATCGACAATGGATATAATCAGTCAGTGAAAAGAACCTTGAATTTCTTCCACTCTAATGACTCATGCTTCTTTATTTCCTCTATAATGTCCCACCATCTCCTTATCAGTCCTTCTAGAATGATTGTGGCACACTTAACCTTGATTTCATAGGGTGTTTCCAAGTACCCAAAAAAATTCCCAACAATCATCGAATTCTGAGTGCTAGCACGAAGATCTGACAATGCCTTCAATGTTCCAACAATCATCGCATCGTCTTTCGTATGATGGGATCTCTCTGCTCTCAAGAGTGCCCTGGGGTTGGGGGATCTACATATATGGAGGATACTGGTGGTTCTATGTGATCGGTTTGGTGTGGATGGAAGGTCAGTGGATTCATCACAGTTCCCTGACGGTGAGGGTCGATGGGGGCGGCGTGGGTTCCCGGTGAGCGGAGGCGACAGGAGTCCGTGGTGGGATCGAAGGGTACACAGGTTTTGCTGATGTTAAGATCTGGGATGTTTTCGTGCACGTTTGGAGATGGGGGTGCCACACTGAAGATAGATCTGGATCGTGCTCTTGGATTTGGGGTTACCGATGTTGATGATGTCATTGCCTTTTGTTTTTCTGAAGAACATATCTGGTTCAAGAGATGGGGGTGTCGTCGCCGCCTTGGTTGCTAAAGATCAGATCCGGTTCGAGCTCACATGGATTTGGGGTGTCGTCGCTGCATGCATCATAGATTAGACCTAGATCGATATCGCATGAAAAAGGGGGTGCTATTGTCTAGGTTTTCCATTTTCGATCCTATAGGTGGTCGAGATTCTTCATGTTGTTCCATTGTTGGATTGGTTTCCCGATTCCATCTACTTCGTGGTCGATTTTCCTCTCTCTGTGATGATACAACTTCGATCAATCTGTCAATGGTGTTCTGGAGGAACATTGTATTTTCAATAGTTATGTTGATTATGTGAATACTTGAGTTGATGTGTGATGGTGAAGGTGAAGCGATGGTGACGTGATGCGGTATCGCTGACGATTCGTCCTGTCTCGGTTTGCTTGGTTCTCTACTCTGGTTCTAGGATTCCTCCATTCTGATGTGAGTTCAAGCGGCCAGTTTATGTAGATCAATGACGTTTATCGGTTTGATGGTTTTTTGGGTGACTTTTTTGGATTTTACTTTGGATAATTCTCAATAGCGGTTTTTGAAATCTGAAATGGGTGGGATATGAGGCAGATTTTTTATTTTGGTTTTATTATGATTTTTTATGGTGAATGAAACAAACATTCTATGAGGAGCATCTCCAGATGAGGATATAGAGTAGGAATCATTCATCTGAGAATGACCATTCGGAATTGGAAGAACAAGAGGGTATGGCTTTGCCATCAGTACCAAGTCCATGGAACCCTGTATGAGATAGCTTGCTGAGCGGTCATGTGAGATGGAGGATTGCCATAATGGTGTAATTACTAGGGAGGGGTAGTTCCTAGTAGTCTTGATCTGGGTTTCTTCTTGTAATTTTATTTTGGGTTTCCCACTTTTTCCTTCAAGGTGATTTTGAAATAAAAAAAATTAATTTTCAGCCATCATTTCTTACAATGAATGAAAGAGAACTTGATCTGAATCACCTGGATCGAGAGCTTCTCTCTCTAGAAAATGGGATAATAGAGAGAAGATCGCAAGAGATCACCATGAAAAATTCTGTTGGTGAGAGATTCTACTTTTATTTATAGTGTGTTAAGGAATTACCCAGAAATGACTCCTCAGCCCCGAATAATTTTACACACTATATAAATGATATTATGAATACTATACTGAATCATAAATATCATTTATATTTTTATCACTTTCTTTTAATATAATAAATATATTATGTGATAAATCCTGATCAATTAAATTGACTTTTTATTCCCATAAATATTAAATGAATCTTCAATAGTTTAAACTAATATTAATTTAATTAATATTTTCCATGTATTTACATTAAAACTTGTAAATACATTTAATATATAAATTCAATTCCAATTATTCTTAACTTTAATAATATGAATTTATTTATTTCTTGGCGATCGTGTACGCTCGGGCATATCTCATACCCCAGTAGTGAGACCCACCATGTCGTACGTGATCCAATGGCACACATTTATAATGATCTCAAGTCATGAGACCAATACACATGTTCATAAATAGGAACAACCAATGACACCTAAAACATGTAGTGTTCCTATTGGTAGGTCTTTCCTCACGGTCTCACTACTAGAGACCACCAAGTGAAAACATCATGAGAATAAGTCTCAATACTTATGAGCCCCCAGTACCTAATAGTCATACATCTACTGTGTCCAGTATGTAAGATATATCTAGACCACATGACATATGTTTAAGATTAATGTCATGGTATCTTAACGTTCTCATTATAGCCCGGGATCTTCTATAACCTTTTGATATGACAATTAATTTATAGAAATTACCATTTCAATAGTGGATACAGAAAATTCTACACTATACTGGTAAGGATACATCATGTATATCTAATTGTATACACGATGTGGTAATCAAAAGTATTGTTCAAGTTAGGTCTATGGAACCCACTATTAAAACACATCCATTCTTAGTCCTTTAATAAAATGAAGCATATAGATCAAAATTGTATTAAAGAACAAATAATTCTTGAAATAAAAATCTAACCACCACTGCACATATAGATCAACACTAAAATAAATAATTATAAACTTAAAACTTGATCATTATGATACCACTTTAAGGTTCTGGGCATAACAAAAGTGCCTTTGGTGGGAATTATATTAAAATTTATTTTAACATAGAGTTGACCAAAACCCCGAGAGAGGATCTTTCACATTAAATTTATAATTAATTTATTTATGATTAGAAGAAATGATTAACACATCTTGGGATCCTTTATTCAATGAAGTTGTTGATATTTTAAAAACCCTTTTGGATTACCTTTCTATGTTATAAGTATTTAATTGTAGAATCCCTTAAGTGGTTATCCACATGTGCTCCATTGATTTATGAGCAACAAAAATTGATTTTCAGGTGCTATCGCAGCGAATCAATTATCTTGAGTTGTTTGTCTTGATCGCACTAAGATCCTTCGAGCATGAAGTAGTTATTCTCATTATTAAAAGGAATATGGAATGAATTTGAGATATATATATATATATATATAGAGAGAGAGAGAGAGAGAGAGAGAGAGATGGATAGAGGTTTGTTGTGTGCAATGATTCTCTATTCTCAATTTTTGATTAAACCTACACAATAAACATAACCATCTATTTATAGAGCTAGGGTTTAGGTTAAAATATTATTTAATTATGTAATGGACCTTAAATAATATTATAAACTTTATTAAACCTCATGCCACATGATATTATTATTATTATTATTATTTTATTGCACATGCACTAACTTTTGTAATAACAAATATTATTTTACCGGCTTGTAAATTAATATTTGTCACCAGACGCAGTCTTGGTATGTTTGAACACTACTAGAAAATGGGGCTTTGGAGACCCCTTACACGAGTGACCACCATTGGCAGTTGCTATTGGTGACCTATAGAGACCACCAACGGTGGTCGCAAGACTCCTCAAAAAAAATTATACGCCCCCCCCCCCCACCCCCACCCCTGATCCCGAACCCACCGAACCCTACCCCCGACACCCCGTAGTTTCCCATCCCCTCCTTCACCAGCTCCGTCTCCCCCACACCGCCTCCCCTCCCTCACTGCACTGACGACGACACACTGCCGACACCGCTCCGCCGACACCGCACCGACTCCGCCTCTGGTTTCCGCCAACACTGTCACTCATCCCCTCCCTCGCCGCACCACCCATCCCCTCCCTCGCTGCACCAGTGCCACCTCACTACCTCCTCCTCCAGCTCCCCACCGTCATCGGTGCCCGTCCCCTCCCTTGCCACACATCCTCCGACTCCGGCTCCCCTCCACTGCCCCTCCTCTCCCTCGCAGCACCACCTCCGGCTCCTCTCGGTTCCGAATTTATCGCTCTATAAGGTATGCCCTAATTTCCTTTTTAAGGTTTTAATTTTTGGAAATTTACAGCATAAATTTGACATTCATGAAGATTATATGAATATTTTGTGTGAATAAAAAGTGTGGTAATGGAATTTCATGTGTATACAAGTTTGTGTGCATGAAGAATTATGAAACAATGTGTATTGACAGTGTGTGAATGAGAAGACTTCAAAATTTACTTGAAGTTGGAAGTTATATACAATGTAGAGTCCATGTATATATTGATTGGATTGATATTATAAGTTGCGTTGTTATTTGATTTATACCATTCTTTAGTTTATCACATGTCTCTGTGTGTGTGTGTGTATCCCATGAGAAAATGTTTGAGGTTTGACCACATGTGTGTGCTTGCATAGCCCATGAGACCCATGTTTGAGTTTAATCACATGTGTTTTGATACTATAAGTTATTATTAATATTATATGATGTTCCTTTATATGATATTAATCCATGTTTCAATGTGACTTACTGTGTATATTTTAGAGGTTGAGATGGAATTTAGAGTGATACATCAATATTTTTTCACATTCTTGTTATTTACCACACTTTTATTGACCCAACAATTTTGGGGTATTTAGTGATGCAAAGCAGGCTCTTCATGGCCCGCAGGATTTGCGGGTATGGGATGGATGTGGTGCGGGGTGGGGATAGAAATTCTGACCATTTAGAGTGCAGGTCAATGCGGGTTGAGCCCGCGTGGGTGCGTGCTAATGCGGTTTGAGCCTGCGCGGGTGCAGGCTTTCCCACGGGCATGATTTAAAAAAATATATATTATTTTTACAATATATGTTTCTTTAACATTTTTGTTTTTTTAATAAAAAAATTGTGGTTAAACGGTGACATATGATTTCTCACTGTAATGGTCATATTAATTCACCATTTATTCACATGTGAATTTTAAATAGGCCTATATTTATTATTTTAATATGATATTATATTATTTATATAGTAATTATTAACCATATTCACATGGTGTGTCAACCCATATCTTGAAAAATGGAACTCATCACCCCTTTGCATGGTTTCAATTCTATAAGAGTTATTATAATCATAATATTTTTTAGGTCGATTTAATTTTGTTATTATTTAATTTTATTTTTTTATTAAGAGAATTGGATAGAACCTCATGAAAACACTAATAGCTTCCTCTGAAACTGATCGTTACCTGGAGAGACTTCATTCATTCACAAGTTTAGTTGTTCACATCACCACACAACCAACATTATCATTCATCGCCCATCACCGATCACTCACCCACTTTCTATCGCAACAGTTCGCCACCACATCGACATTACCACATACCACCATTAACCCACAAAAAAATGTTCCATAACATCCTTTAAAGCTCTATTTATTGTTAATTCATACTTCTCCCCACAAATACCTTTAATAATGATAGAAAATACAGTATTTAAATGATTATAAATAGTATTTTTTTGTAAATGTGGGTAAGACCGCGGGCAACCCACGGGAAACCCGCAGGTTTATGTGGGGCGAGTCGGGCTTGAATTTTTTTGTTCTCATTATATGCGGGCTTTTGCATAAAAACCCATGCAGGCTAAAACCCGTGCGGGCTTGGCCCTCCCCGCCCCAACCCGCCCGATTTGCATTACTAGGGGTATTTGGGTTTTTACTATATGACTTGAGATACCTACCATGGATTATGATTTTTCATTGTTTATTGACACTATTATGTTATTGTTTATCCTTTTCTTTATTGATACCAAGGGTTTATTTTCTACACTGATGACATTCAGACCCTTACTACTAGTAACAAACATCTTGCATAAAAGGATACCTGCTTGAGGCTATGAGGAACACTGTATTGGACCCTGTGATCCAGCATGGGGAATCACATTCATTGTCCCACATATTCTCTATTGATAACATAAGTGAAGATATATTTTTATTTTTATTTTTGTTTTGTAATTGTATATATTTGATGTTATCCTTGATATAGATTAGTTAGTTTTCCATAAATTAGAGATTGACTGATATATTTGATGGTTAATCTTTACTGAATCTGATGGCACAAAGGCAGTGTGAATCCAAGAGGCAGTGAGAAATTATTTGTACAAAGATACAGTTTCTCTGAGTTTGAGAAGATTGTTCATCACTAATTGATTTTGGGAACTTTCATCATAAATTATATTTGTTGATTTATTGGTAGGCGTTAACTTAGTCGCTAAGGTTGATAGTTCAAGATTGGTATTTGATGAATTTTTTCATGTATCACATACGCATGCAAGTTATTATATTCCTTTCTTGAAAAATGTTTACTCTATGGAATTATAGACCAAATTCATTCTTAATATAGTTTCTTGAATATAGAATCATCATTAGATTTACCATACCAACATGGTGGTGATGACATGGGCTTTAACTTCTATTCCATTATCTATTATCTTGTTTATTATTTATATATATAAATTGTTTATTTTATCAATGGTCCATATGCAATTGGACAGTCTTTATTTTAAATATATTTGATATGAAAAATGCATGTAATATGAAGTATTGTGTAAATGATTATTATACAGATATTATTATGGATATGAGTTGGATTGATCTTCCAAATCGAACATCTAGAGAATATTTTAAGGGAATTATGCAGTTTATTGAGTTCACTGGAGAATTTCAAAGTGACTTTATTAGTTTTCCATGTAGAAGATGTGCAAACAGATATCAATTAACAAGAGATATCATGAAGGAGAACCTATTCTTGAACGGAATTCTGAAAAATTATAAGAGTTGGACTCGTCATGGGGAAGAATATATTCATCATCAAAATACAGATGCAGTTCAGATGGAAGTTGATGCAAGAAATAATGATCCAATGCATGAAATGCTTACTGAAATGGTACGTGGGTTGGCTCTTGAAGGCATTGACATCCAGAATGTTGAGACCGGTGAGATAAATCTTCACTCTGGTGCAGATCGTGATTTGAGGAGGTTTTATGAAGTACTTGATGATGCAAAAACAGAATTATATCCTGGATGTATTTCTTATAATAAATTTTCATTTATCGTGGAGTTGTTGCATTTGAAGACTTTGAATCAGTGGTCAGACACATCGTTCGACATGTTGTTGGTGTTATTGAAAAAGGTTCTTCATATCGACACTAAGATTCCTGACTCGTATTACCATGCTAGTAAGTTGATAGAGAACTTAGGTTTTACATATGAGACCATAGATGCATGTGCAAACAACTGTATGTTGTTTAGAAAAGAAACTGCCCATTTGGATATTTGTACGGTCTGTGGCGCTTCCAAGTGGAAAGAGAACAGGGGAAATCAGACTCATCAAAGTCAGACTGTGAAAGAGGGAAAACCGATTGCTATAAAACAAATGTGTTACATTCCCCTAAAGTCGAGGTTGAAAATATTTTTTATGTCATCTAAAGTTTCTAATTTAATGAGATGGAATACAGAAATAAATCAAGAAAGTGATATATTAACCCACTTGACAGACTCTCGTGTATGGAAGGATTTAGATAAGTGACACCCTGACTTCGCTAAAGATGTTCGTAATGTCAAATTGGGGTTGGCAGCAGATGGTTTCAATCCATTCAATTCTATGGTTGGTGCAACTCATAACACATGTCCCATGGTGTTGGTTCCATATAATCTTCCTCTGTGTCTTTGTATGAAGCAACAGTTTATATTACTTTCCACTCTTATTGATGGACCTAGAAGTCTGGGGGATAAGATTGATGTTTACCTTCATCCATTGATTGATGAGTTAAATGAATTTTGGGGCGATGGTGTGATGGCTTATGACTGTGAAACAAATGAAATGTTCAAACTACAAGATTCTTTATTGTGGACAATCAATGACTTCCCAATTTATGAAAATTTATCAAGCTAAATTACGAAAGGGGAATTTTCTTACCCTTGTTGTAATAAAAGTAAAAAAAAATTATGGCTTAAACATTATAGAAAATGGGCATACATGGGTCACGGATGTTTTCTCCCCCCTCATCACAGGTTCAGAAAGGACATAGTGACATTTTATGGTTCTAGAGAGTTTATCCCAGCACAAAAGATCATGATAGGAGTCGAAATGTTATCACAGATTGAGGAAGAAAACATTCGCATGGTATATGAATTTCAGGATTTGGTGGCTCATCCATTACCTAATATTCGTGGTGTGGGTAGAAAGTGAAATCATAATTGGAAAAAGAAAAGTATTTTTTACAATCTCCCCTATTGGAAAACTAACATGCCAAGGCATAATTTGGATGTCATGCACATTGAAAAAAAATGTTTGTGATAATATATTGTAGACCATTTTAGGTGTTAGTGGAAAATCAAAGGACCATGTTAATGTACGTCGTGATTTGGAAGAAATGGGTTTAAGGAAGCAGTTACATTTATAGTTAGCTAAGGGAAACAAGGCATATATGCATGCTGCATATTATACGATGACTACAAAGTAGAAAGATACATTCCTTTCTACTCTTCTAATATTTCAAAGTGTGTGAATCTTATGAGCAGGAAATTGTGAGGGTTGTAAAGTCATGACAATCATATACTACTTCAGCAGTTGATTCCAATTGCAATTTTTAATTGTTTATCCCCCAATTTTGTTCAAGCATTGATTGAGTTGAGTAATTTTTTTAGACAGCTTTATTTAAGAAATCAACGAATGAGTGATTTAAAAAGTTTACAGGACCGAATTGTACTTATGCTTTGTCACTTTGAGAAAATATTTCCCACCTCATGTTTTTGATGTTATGGTTCACTTGACAGTACACCTAACTGATGAAGTAATGGTTGTTGGTCCAGTGAAATTTAGGCAGATGTATCCTATTGAGAGGTATCTGAATACATTGAAACGATTTGTATGCAACAGAGCTCGTCCAGAGGCATCAATATCCAATGGTTATTTGATGTATGAGTGTACTACTTTTTGTGTTGAATATTTTATGGATGTTGAAACAAAATTAGATAAGCCATCTCTGATTCATGACAGTCCAGTTGGAGAAGGAACCATATTTGATATGGACAACATCGAGTGGATATAAGCGCATCGATATATCTTGTTCAATACTCCATCAGTTGCACCATTAATGAAGTAAGTGTCTTATCACTTTTATTGTTTAACTTTTACATGTTTTGTTTGCATAAATTGATCATTTAAACATCGCGTTATCATTTGAAAGAAACACATTAATGATCTAAAAGAAGATATGTCTCGTACGACTGAGTATCAAATTCAACAATCTCATTATGCGTCATTTCATGATTGGTTCAAGGATTTTGTACGTATAAATTGATTTTCATTATGAGTGAAGTATTATACTAATTTCTTTCTACAGAAATCATTATTTAATTCTATGAATTATGTAGGTTCATAACCTGAGGGAGTTAGGTGACCCCACGCTAACTGAAGAATTTATCCAACTAGCTGAGGGTCCATCTATAACAGCTCGTCATTATAATGCTATAAATGCTAATGGATTTTGATTTCAAATTAAATATGTTGACGAAAAATGAGAAACACAAAACAGTGGCATCGGTTGTCCATTCTTTGATTCTGGATATTACTATGGTCAATTTACAGACATCATAGAAGTTTTATACGCACATGGGTTGAAGTACATATTGTTAAAGTGTAATTGGGTTGATCCAGTGCGTGGAATTAAAGTTGGTCAATATTAGTTTACAATGGTGAATTTTAACTATATGTTATACAGAAATGAACGATTTGATAATCAACCTTTCATTTTTAAATCACAAGCGGAACAAGTATTCTTTGTCACTTTGCCTTCAAATCCTAGTTGGAAAGTTGTTGTGAAAATGTCCCGGTGAGGAGTGTTTTTATTTGAACAAGATGAACTCGAGACTGTTCCCTTTGTGGCCCAACAGCTTGATCAACATACCATAGTTCAACATGAAGAATATATTTATTGGGTTAGAGCAGTTGTTGAAGGAGAAATGGTAAATTTTCATGTTTAATGAAATGTATAATTGTTTTTACACTCTTCAGTTAAAATCCTTTTTTAAATTGTTTAGAACAACCGAAAAATAATTTGGTACATGAGAATTTTTATTTCTTATTAGTCAGAATTAACCTTATGTTTGATCCTTTTTTATGGCTTCCCTTACGGGCATGTGTGAACCAAGATTCTGGGACAACCCCCCCCCCCCCCTCCCGGACATCCCCCCCCACACACACACACACCCGAAAAGCCCCCACTCCCCCCCCGGACACCCCCCCCGGACAACCCCCCCCCCACCCATCCACCCACCCCCCTCTCGGACAACCCCATGTCCCGGATAGCCCACCCCACCTTTGGACAGCCCCCCTCCCCCCTGCACTGCACCACCCCCCCCCCAACCTCCTTCCCTACACCATCCTCCCCACCCCACAGCCCACTCCCCCCCGGACACCCCCCCCAACCCCTCGACATCCTCACCCCACTCCCCCTGGATATCCCCACCCCCCACACCTCCCCCTCCCGTACAGCCCCCCTGGATAGCCCCCCCCCCCCCCCCCCCTCTCAGATAGCCCCCCCTGGATAGCCCCCCTCCCCCCTGCACTGCACCTGCCCCCCTGCCCTACACCAACCAGCCCACTCCCACCCCACTCCCCACGGACATCCCCCCAACCCCTAGACAACCACACCCCACTCCCCCCGAACAGCCCCCCCCTCCCAAACAGCCTCCCCCTTTGGACACCCCCCCACACACACACACACACCCGGACACCCCCCCCCCCCCCTATTGGATAGTCCCCCTCCCACATGCACTGCATCAGCCCCTCCCCTACCCCCTACCCTACACCATCCATCCCACCCCCACCCCACTCCCCCCGGATATCCCACCCCCACACCACCCCCTGGACAGCCTCACCCCACTCCCCCCCGGACAGCCCCCCCCCCTTCCGGACACCCCCCCCCCTTGGACAGCCCCCCCCCCCTGGACAGCCCCCCACACCCAGACAGCCCCCACTCCCCCTAGACACCCCCCCTCCCGGACAGCCCACCCCCCCCCCTTTGGATAGCCCCCCCTCCCCCCTGCACTGCACCAGCCCCTCTCATACCCCCTTCCCTACACCTGCCATCCCACCCCCACCCCACTCCCCCCGGACAGCCCCCCCCCCCCCCCCAGACATCCCCCTTTGGATAGCCCCCCCCCCCACTCACACACACACACACACCCGGACATCCCCCACTCCCCTCCAAGACAGCCCCCACATCCCCCCCCCCCTCCCGGACAGCCCACCCCCCTGGACAACCCATTTCCCCCTGCACTACACCAGCCCCTCCCCTACCCTCTTCCCTACACCAGCCAGCCCACCCAACACCCCACTCCCCCCGGACATCCCCCCTCTAGCATCCCGCCTTTTTATCACATAAACTTTCATTACATTTTACAAAACCGAGGATCTTTAAGGTTTAGTGTCTTGGAAACCAGGAACTTAAAACATGAAAACATAAAACATTATTCTTAAACACTTGAAAGGATTCTCCTCATGTTAATCCTAGGTTCATTTCTGCAGCTCATAACCTGGGGACATACATCAAAAGAAAGGGTGATCAGAAGTCCCGGTAAGGGAAACAAGAGAAACATTTTACATGTGAACTTGAGATACTTCAATAAGGTCATGAAAATAACTTTAAGGCATGAGAAAGAAATCATGAGGCATATCATAATAAAAATAACATTTTTCATAACTTTAAGATGTGGCTACATCATTTACAATAGACAATCATGAACATATCACTAACTTCCATCCCCAAGGTGTCATTTGAAAATTACCAAGGTTATTCACCATGATATCGTGAAAATTGTAATCTCTAGTGGTTACATCATTAACCAATGAATTGGAGCACTATCAGGGCGAACCCTTAAATTTGCCTTTATTATCATGTGATCCACATATATCATCATCAAAAATTTCATAAATAACCCATATAGCATAAAATAAATGGGTTTCAGTTCATAATCATAATGTTTTTAGAAAAAAATTGCTTTAAAGACATGATCTTTACGTCACTTTAAACCCACGGAAAGGGAAAGAGGGTTTCATGTATGTAAATCCCAGAATTTAAAATAGAACATTTTGAAATATATGTGAATACCCCTATAGAAATAAGAGCTTTGAGTATTCACTTAATAAAAAAAATAATTTTGAGAAAAGAGAGAGCCATTTTGAGATGAAAATTCTGCAGCATAACGGCTACGTTTCGGGGTTTTAGAAAATATTGAAAAGAGATGGGAAATGGGTAAAACATTCATAAATAACCCATAAAATAGTATAGGGACAGAATATGAATGATATATGAACATGGTAATGAAATTTGAAAGATGTACCATATGAAATGAATAACATGAAAGGAAGACAAAAATAAGATTTCTCTTATGAAAATTTGGCAGCCTAACGGCGTCACTTAAACATCAAAAAATGAATTGACGAGATCAAATAGATACTCTCATAATATGAACATAAAAGATAAGTATGATAGATATATATATCATACCCCCAACATAATAAAAAGTAACTCTAAAGACTTGACATGAAAGTTGAACTTTGAAAAATGAGAAAGGTGAACAAATCCCTTAAAAATTCAGCAGCCTAACGGCGCCACTTAAAACTTCAAAATACTGAATTGAAGAGATCAAATAGGGTCTATCATCATATGAACATAAGAGTTAAGTATGATAGATATAGAGATCATACCCAAACATAATAAAAAGGAACTTGAAAGACTTGACATGAAAGTAGAACTTCAAAACGAGAAGGGTGAAAGAATCTGTTACAAAAATTTCGGCAGCCAAACGACGCCACTTAAACTTTTATAAAATGAAATGATGAGAGTAAGAGGGGGTCTCTAATAATATGAACATAAAAAGGACTGTATAATGAATATAAAATAACATCCTCCAACATAAGAACATGGAGCATAAAATAAATGACATAAAAGAGATCACTTGAAAAGAAAGAGAGGGGGTCAGATCCCTTACCTTAAAACGTAACTCTTAAAACTCAAAGGTTTGGACCTTGAGGGCTTGTGGGCACCTTGGGAGGACTCCTTGGGAGGTAAGGAGACCAGAACTTCGTTGAGAATGATTTTGGAGTCCAAAGGATGAGAGAATGGCTTGGTATTTATAGGGAAAGTTAGGGGACAAGGGATTAATGGCCAAGGGACACCTCATAAGTGGGTTTCTCAAAACCATGTGCTCTCCCAAGATATTTCCCATGAAGTTAGGCCACATGAGGCCCCCAATACAATAATTCATCACCTTTAGTCGGAAAACCCATAAAATATCTCATGAAATCATCATGACACAGTTATGATGTCATTAAACATACCGAAACCCTAAAACTGTATTTTTACTATTCACTAAAAATTCAACTTTCTCAGAAAAATCCCAAAATTTCACCTTAACCAAATATCAATGCACTGATTTCAAAAATGATCTCCATTTTATAAAAATAATTTTCTAAATATTTTTAATTTATTTTTTAAATAAATACACTATTCACCGAAAATTCATTTTTTTTAGAAAAATCCCCAAAACTTACCTTAACATAATATTGATGCTCCGAGTTCAAAAATAAAATCCATTTTATAAAAATAATTTTCTAAATATTTTTAATTTAATTTTTAATTCAAAAACACTATTCACCAGAAAAAACTAATACTAGAATAATAATTTATGAAACTGTTATTTAACCATTTTATTGAATCACATTACTTAATCAAGGTGCCTAGATTATATTAATACATTCTTTAAGTGAGATTACTAATCCATTTGGTCACATTACTAATCCTAAGCATAAAATCACTATTCATAATTTAATATTCATCAAAATTTAATTTGATCTTATTAGACTCTAAATTTCGTACTGAACATAATTATAGAAGACCATTTTTTGAAAATCATTACACATTTTTAATTATTTAAGGTTTACATAAACATTTTTTAAAATATCCTTTCTCTAAAATTCACCAAAAATATGCATACTATATTTATCCGGACATTTAAAAAGTCATAAACATCATCCTAAAAAGAAATCCCAATTTTTATTTAAAAAAAGGATTACACAAGTCAGTTACGGTCTCCTTACATATCCCCTTATCACACCAGCATAGAACCTAAGTGTAAGGTGTGCTAAGGTGATAGAATCTGAGGGAGGCTTGGCCAACATCGCACGAGTAGTAATATCTATCAGTTTGAACTTCTCGCAAAGGCGATTCCATTCTAGCTTTACACGATGAAGTTTGGCTTGGGTTTGGTCCAGAGCAAAGCCCAGTGGCACTACCTCCTTCCCAAGTTCTGTTAGATGGGCTACGATCGGTCCAAGACTACTGGGTGAGGCCATCGAATCTTCTTTCTATATTAATTAACCAAGATTACTTGTATTTAGAGACAATAATCAAAATGTTTAGTTTCCAGCGGTCATATTGACCAATGGTCATATAACAGTCAAAACCTAACGGTCTCATTTTAATTATACATATGTTATCAAATGAAACATTTTTGTTGAGTATAAAAATAAAATAAAATAACATATAAAATTAGGAAACAATATTTATTCAAAATTTCGGGTCGTTACAATCTTCCCCCCTTAAGAAATTGCATCCTCGCAATTTTTAAAATTGGATTTTTAAATTTCATTGAAAGTACCACATCGGAAAAGGAGTCAGTAAAACTATTACTTTAAAATAATGAAAGGGAAGTACAAAGGTCACCCGAGTTAACCCACACTGGGATTCCATATAGGAAAACATGGACATGGAGGAGAAAACAAAGGGTCAAGTTCTGAGGGAGAGTGATAGAAAACATGATTAGAAGAAAGTTAACCATAAGAAAATCCCAAACTTATGATGTGTGTAAACGGTCTTTGATTACCTAGTAGGAAACTTAAACCAACAACATTTTTGTTTTACTTTCCTTTTCATAATTTTGAGGATTTCATTTACTACATAGAACAGAAACATAAGAAAATATAACTACCTTCAAGTAGAGTTTCATCCTTTAATAATTCTCTACTAAAACTAATCTTTTCTCCAAATGATGAGAATTCAAAAACACTTGGTCTCATCAAAAGCACAAGAATCATCTTCTAGAGAATCACATAATCCACCAAAGATTAACTATCTATTTCTTCTATTATCCCAAAAATAGAAAGGGTAAGATAAAACAACTCTTCAAAAAGAAAGAATCTCATAGGAAGGGAAACTTCTTTAAATCTTCAAAATTCCACGGTACTACCCAAAGTTCATCATAGACCATTCCATAAATATTTGTCCTTAAAATTCCTCAAAATAAACCAAACTAAGATTTAAACCCAAGTACAAGAAGGATTTGATAACATAGTCTTCCAAAATAAACTTCATCGTTTATCTCCAAACAACATAAACCACTCCTAACATCTTATAACAAAAGTAACTAACCTAAACATATTTTCCCCAAGATAGGTTAATAATTTACATAAGTAACCTATATTACCATAAGTTCACCTTAAATTAATTGATTCTTCAAAATATAAGTCAACCTTACTCCTCAATGAAAATACCGTAGTAATCTATTTACCTCGATCATATAGGGTCCCCAAAATAGTGAACGTCTTCCAAAATAATAATCATCTTTTAATCCCCTAATCATATATGTCATATTAATACAGAAATCATCGCATTTCCTATCACATTGGTTGTTGGGACATGTTCTTCCATTTCCCACCATTAGCTAAGAAGAGAAAGTATAATTAGGGGCTTAAATACTTAGCCAATAATCATGAAAAGGAACTTAAAGCGTATAAGGATAACTTGTAGAAGAAAAGTATACCCTAACTTTTGATCCCCTAGGTTCCCATATAGGTTATCCATGATCATATATTCTAATGTGAATCTTTATTTTATTTTATCTTTGTTCCTTTAACAATGGTTCATACTAAGCTTATGAATTTACCAAAGCATATCCCCCGGGAGTGTCGTAACCAAGAGTGCAGCAAGGCCCGTTGTCGTGTACCAGTTCCCGTTCGAGTCTAGCTCAAAGTGGTGTTTTCGGGTTTTACCCCTATGTACATTTGTTCCAAATCCACCTCTACCTGCTCGTATCCAGACAGGGATGTATTTGCTTGGCAACCCCTTACTCAATACTCACCAAAATACCAGGAAGATTTCCTATATTTAAAATTTTCTATAAGGTTCTTCCTAAAGTTTTCATACCCAATTTCCAAAAATAACTAAACCATCCTTTGATACCAACTATAGCATCCCACCTTTTTATCACATTAACTTTCATTACATTTTACAAAACCGAGGATCTTTAAGGTTTAGTGTCTTGGAAACCAGGAACTTAAAACATGAAAACAGAAAACATTATTCTTAAACACTTGAAAGGATTGTCCTCATGTTCATCCTAGGTTCATTACTACATCTCATAACCTGGGGACATACATCAAAATAAAGGGTGAGCCGAAGGCCCAGTAAGGGAAACAAGAGAAACATTTTACATGTGAACTTGAGATACTTCAATAAGGTCATGAAAATAACTTTAAGGCATGAGAAAGAAATCATGAGGCATATCATAATAAAAATAAAATTTTTCATAACTTTAAGATGTGGCTACATCATTTAACATAGACAATCATGAACATATCACCAAGGTCCATACCCAAGGTTTCATTTGAAAATTACCAAGGTTATTCACCATGATATCGTGAAAATTGTAATCTCTAGTGGTTACATCATTACCCAATGCATTGGAGAGATATCAGGGCGCACCCTTAAATTTGCCTTTATTATCATGTGAGCCACATATATCATCATCAAACATTTAATAAATAACCCATATAGAATAAAATAAATGGGTTTCATTTCATAATAATAATGTTTTTAGAAAAAAAACCGCTTTAAAGACATGATCTTTACGTCACTTTAAACCCACGGAAAGGGAAAGTGGGTTTCATGTATGTAAATCCCAGAATTTAAAATAGAACATTTTGATATATATGTGAATACCCCTGTATAAATAAGATCTTTGAGTATTCACTTAATAACATAAAATAATTTTGAGAAAAGAGAGAGGCATTTTGAGACGAAAATTCTGCAGCATAACGGCTACGTTTCGGGGTTTTAGAAAACATTGAAAAAAGATGGGATATGGGTAAAATATTCATAAATGACCCATAAAACAGTATAGGGATATAATATGAAGGATATATGAACATGGTAATGAAATTTGAAAGATGTACCATATGAAATGAAGAACATTAAAGGAAGACAAAAATAAGATTTCTCTTATGAAAATTCGGCAGCCTAACGGCGTCAATTAAACATCAAAAAATGAATTGACGAGATCAAATAGTGTCTCTCATCATATGAACATATAAGATCAGTATGATAGATATAGAGATAATATCCCAACAGAATAAAAAAGAACTCTAAAGACTTGACATGAAAGTCGAACTTTGAAAAATGAGAAAGGTGAACGAATCCCTTAAAAATTCGGCAGCCTAACGGCGCCACTTAAAACTTCAAAATACTGAATTGAAGAGATCAAAAAGGGTCTCTCATCATATGAACATAAGATTTCAGTATGATAGATATAGAGATCATACCCCAACATAATAAAAAGTAACTTGAAAGACTTGACATGAAAGTAGAACTTCAAAACGAGAAGGGTGAAAGAATTCGTTACAAAAATTTCGGCAGCCTAACGGCGCCACTTAAACTTTCATAAAATGAAATGATGAGAGTAAGAGGGGGTCTATAATCATGTGAACATAAAAATTACTGTATAATGAATATAAAAGAACATCCTCCAACATAATAACATGGAGCATAAAAGAAATGACATAAAAGAGATCACTTGAAAAGAAAGAGAGGGGGTCAGATCCCTTACCTTAAAACGTAACTCTTAAAACTCAAAGGTTTTGACCTTGAGGGCTTGGGGGAACCTTGAGAGGACTCCTTGGGAGGTAAGAATACCAGAAATTTATTGAGAATGATTTTGGAGTCCAAAGGATGAGATAATGGCTTGGTATTTATAGGGAAAGTGATGGGACAAGGCATTAATGGCCAAGGGACACCTCATAAGTGGGTTTCTCAAAACCATGTGCTCTCCCAAGATATTTCTCATGCAGTTAGGCCACATGGGGCCCCCAATACAATAATTCATCACCTTTGGTCAGCCAACCCATAAAATATCTCATGACATCATAATGACATAGTTATGATGTCATTAAACATACTGAAACCATAAAACTATATTTTTACTATTCACTGAAAATTCAACTTTCTCCGAAAAATCCCAAAATTTCACCTTAACCAAATATCAATGCACTGATTTCAAAAGTGAACTCCATTTTATAAAAATAATTTTCTAAATATTTTTAATTTATTTTTTAAATAAATACACTATTCACTAAAAATTCATTTTTTTTAGAAAAATCCCCAAAAAATTACCTTAACATAATATCGATGCTCTGAGTTCAAAAATAAAATCCATTTTATAAAAATATTTTTCTAAATATTTTTAATTTAGTTTTTAATTAAAAAACACTATTCACACCGAAAAAACTAATACTTGAATAATAATTTATGAAACCGTTATTTAACCATTTTATTGAATCACATTACTTAATCAAGGTGCCTAGATTATATTAATACATTCTTTAAGTGAGATTACTAATCCATTTGGTCACATTAATAATCCTAAGCATAAAATCACTATTCATAATTTACTATTCATCAAAAATTATGTTGATCTTATTATACTCTAAATTTCATACTGAACATAATTGTAGAAGACCATTTTTCGAAAATCATTACACATTTTTAATTATTTAAGGTTTACATAAACATTTTTTAAAATATCCTTTCTCTAAAATTCACCAAAAATATGCATACTATATTTATTCAGACATTTAAAAAGTCATAAACATCATCATAAGAAGAAATCCCAATTTTTATTTAAAATAAAGGATTACACAAAGAAATTACGGT